>CP136868.1:24379615-25042115 GCA_033000465.1 Sciaenops ocellatus | reverse complement strand
AGCAGGTCCTCTTCCAGAGTCCATGTGGCATGTTCACAGTAACCCAGAAGGCACAAACCAAACACTGGCTTTAGATAGGGACTTTGACATTTCTCGTGAGTTTCACAGCCGCTGTAGATTAGCCTTCATCCTTGAAACAAAAAGGGTGAGGTGGGTGGAATTCAGTTGGCTCCGACTTCACTACTAGATGCCACTAAATTCTACACACAGGACTGCTTCAATTGCAAATCTGACCTGTGCTAGTATGGAATGGCAGTGTCTAGATAGGCTTGTAAAAATACATAATGGAATGAGGAAATACTCTGAGCAAACCCATGTGGTGGAGGGCATGGAATTGAATCAAAGCAAAAGAAACTGCTTCAATGTGGATTTAAAATGATGTCACCATGATCCAGATTGAGGATTTGCAGAGTCATCTACACTGTTTGTCTCTCCACTTTCTCAGTATGTTTCCAGAACATTTGCTTCTCACTGGTCTATAGCCTATACACTGGTCTACAGCCTAGTCATATTTCTTTTTAGAAAAATATGACTAGGCTATAGTCAAAAAACAGTCAATCAATAACAGAAAAGGGACATGGAAGGTAATTCTTTTGTGTATTCCACTGTAACCAAGGGCTCGCCGTTACCCCCCATATTCAGTCACCGAGTGAAATAAGCACGCATATGAGATGCGGAAAAAGGACATTTATTTATTGATTGATAATTGGTGGTTTCGCGAGGACAACAGTAAGCAGGTAGTGGGAGGAGGGGAGTTTGTTTAATTATGTAAATATGTTAATTCATGTATATGTATTTTTGGGTGTTTACTAATGGTATATGGGTTTGTAAATAGGTGTTTATATTGTATTTATGGATTTATGTAAATATTTATGGTTTATTTTTATTTATGTAAATATCCAAAAACACTGAGCAATGGTTTAACCTAATTAGTCATGTGACTAAGGGAAGAGGTTTAAAAGGGAGAAGAATTGTTTGTTTGGGGTAGAGAGTTGTGGAGTATGAGATTGGAAATTGGATTGCAATTATTATTGGAAAGTGTTTGGATGTTTGTATGTGTGTTAATAAACACACGTTCATTGCCACCTGAAGAGTCATTTTCTTGTTATTTTGCCTCCGGACCGCTCGGGCAAGTTGACATCCACCATACCTCATGATTCCTTCAATACTCAATACCCCTCATGCTGGTCAACACTACGGAAGCCCTAAGTAGTCAGATTCATGCATTTTATTTCCTCATACAGTGGTATGTATGTCATCTAGTGGCACACAGAGCAATAGATCTTTTTTTTAATTACAATTCTTAAATCAATTCATTTAAAATCATAATACTTATAATAATTACCTTATCTCAGGATATAGGAAGGAATAGGATACTCAACTGTTAGGATGATATGGTACATGCAAGTGAAGCAAAGTTTTGAAGCAGTTTACTGTCTCAAAGTTGTTTTGTGCTGAACATGTTGAGGATACATCACAATACCACACTGCAGTACATTGCAGAGACACACACACAAACAGTAACACTGTAAATATTCACAAACGAAGTTGACAGAAACAGGAATGTTCAGGCATGTACAAAAGATTCAATCTCTCAGCCGGTAAATCTTTATTAAGTGAAGCAACAGTCTTGGCATTTTTATTCAATCTCAGTCAAGGCTGAAAATTAAAGGCATTTAAACAAAAACTGTCTGTTGCTCATTTAATTTAATGAAAAATAAGATATTATACAACATACCCATATGAAACAATGTACAAGGTCCGTGCATCAACGCACGGCAAAAACAATATCCAGAAATTGAGACATGGTGAGTCTGTCAAATGTGCAAATGCATGGAGAGCAGTTTTACATTCTATGAATGGACGAGGAGGAAGGAGCGGAGGAGGAGAGGTTTGGTTTTCAAAGCCCCTTTATTGAACACCTAAAGCATAAACAGATAAGGTCACATCTTCACTTGATTCCCAAAAAAAGAACAAACAAACCAAATTATTTTCTCTCATCAGAAACTACAGAGCATAACACACCCCCAACAGCCCAAATCTGACTGAGGGCCTCCAGATTGTCCATTAAATGATAAGAGGAGTGTTCCACTCTCAGTTGCACCTTCAGCAGTCCCTCCAGAAGCTGTACCGGCTCCAAACTGGCACTCTGAGCCCGGTTCCTGCGAGTGAGCGAGCAAACAGTGCCATCAGCTGAGGACACTGAATGAATAAATGTGCCAGGGCCTCAGTCTGAGAACAGAACATACTACAGCTGAGGTAGCAACCATTTCCATTTAGACAACTGAGCGCACATTTTCGGGGGTATGCTGAGTATTATGCTAATGATTACCTCAGTGCGTCATGCGGTCTCGTTTTAAATCCTGGACTGAAAACTGATGAGAAACTGTTTAACCCTCTAACTCCACATTTTAGTAACATATCATCCAAAGTCTTTACACGTGTTTTCAGCAACTATTGTACAACATATTTATTGTGTTTCGGAAGAAAACATTGAATTGCCTTTACACGGACTTTAAGGACCGGAAGTTAATTGACTTCGGCTCTGCAGCGCATTCGTCGCTGAATTTTATTTTGAAAGTTCCCACCGGATGTGCTATTTCGGGGCTGTGACGTTTATGACGGAGGCAACATGGCGAACACCGGCAGAGTGACCGTGGATGGAGGAGACATGATGCGTTATTCTGAATACACTCCTAAAACAAACATGAGGAGCGACGCGGAGATCGACAGACGGCTGGTGAGTCTCTGTTCACACTGAACACACTGAACCGGACTGACGTTCACCTGTGAGGTCTGCGTACGTAACCTCAGTGACCGCTAACGTGACTGCACGTCACTGCTCCGCTTACATCAGGTGTGTTACTGTGAGCTAGCTAACTAACTAAACTAAAGTAAGCGCTGTGTCATGTTTCCCTTGATATATTTGATAAAACGCTGCGTCAGCTTTCGACGTGAAGCACGTTTTATTATATAGAGACCGTTTAAAGCTGCACGTGACAAGCGGAAAACGTAAGGATGACGTCCTTCGTAGTGTTATATGTACATATGACGACACAGACTGTGGAGGAGCAGAGCTGTCAGATGTCACGACCCCTTATCATCTCATATTTATATTTGTACATATTCTGATGCACACAACAGTCTACCATTGTGGATAAATGTTATTTCATGTAAGTTAATTGAAATATCACAGTCAGTTATCATGACATGGCAGAAAATATTAAAGAGCAGGGGTCCACCAATTTTTGTCATAATAATTGACAATTTTCACCAAAATAATTTGTGAGTATTAAAAAATATAGCAAAAATTATATTGCGTAAACTGCAAGCATTAATATGCAATAATAAGCTACTTTGACAAAAACTATCACTATTTATATATTATTTATAAATTATTCCATTATGCCTGAACTTTGTATCAATCATAAACACATATAGGCTAATAACCCAGTATATAAATAGGTTAATAAGGTGGAATAAAAGGTGACTAAAGTTTGCAGTGCAGACACATTTTAAAAAAATGATTACATGTGGGGGTCTCTGTTTTGTTTGTCTCTCATCCAAGGGGTCCTTGGGCTGAAAAAGGCTGAAGACCCCTGTTAAAGAGTATTGCTGCAATAAAATTCATGCCATCATAGTTGACAGTGATGTAGCAAATAAACTAGACATAAAGGAGGCAAAGTAAGTCATAAAAAAAAAAAGTGTCAATTTAGAGAGAAAATTATTTTAAAAAAATAAATTAATATTCCACCTTTATAATCCAAAAATGTCTGTTAGCCAGTTTTCCTATTGCCATCTGTCTTTCTTTTAATACAATATTTGTAGTCTTTTTTTCAGCATATTTAAAGAAGGATGTCCGTCTTCTACACTTAGATCTGTATGTGAGACAGTAATAGCTCGCCTATCAGTTTATGCAAACCCCCAATTATAGGTGGTGTATTATCAATCAATCATTTAACAATGTGTTTCTACTGAGCAGCCTTCTTTGATAAGACCCAATAAGATAAGACAGACTTTAATGATCCCACACCAGAGATATTCACTTGTCACAGCAGCTCATATACACAAAGTGGATAAGAAATTAATCATAAATAGGAAATCTATAGAAGAAAGTAGGGCTGAACGATCTAAAAGATCTAATTGCGATTTTTCTGGCAGATATTGCGATTTCGATTTGATTCACGATTTTCTTCAAATAAAGCTTCAGTGCAATATTCACAATGTACAGTAACATTAACATGACAGAAAATTACATCATACCATTAAAACATTAAATGCCATTACTCTAATGCAAGAATGAAAACTAAAGTTAAGAACTGATTTCAAATGTATTTATTAAGAAACATGCATGTACATTCTATAAAGTCCTTGACCAACGGCAGTTGTTACAACTGAACAAAAAAAGCCATCTTTGACTGTCTTAACTTAAAGTAGAGCAAAAAAATCCTGAATTTTGTTAAGTTAAAAAGTTAAATAAAATACAAAAGAAACCTTACAGTAAATGAAATTGAAAAGTAATGGTAATAAAATAAACTCTTACTAAAATAAAATGACCCTACCTCTTCCCTTCTGAAAAATGTCAGACATAATAGTTGGGTTATTCATTTATGGCTCAGCAGCACCCAAATATTGCACATCTATTCTGTAAACATTGCAAAAATAGCAAATCTCTTTTTTGAATAAAGGCTGACACAAATCAGGGTAAAATCTCAAAAGTACTAAATCAACAATACTTGCTTCCCTGACATCTCTACATCACTCTTTACAGATTTTTTGTCAAGAAAACCAGCATGTCAACCTTTGATGGTTTTAGGCATGAGCGCTGACACGTGATATTCTCTCCGGTGTGGTCAGTGCTGTCTGCAGGCAGCGACTTTTCAACTCAAAGTTGTCATTTACGAAATGCACAGTCAGGCTAAGATACGGCTCGGTCGTTCTGCTTGACCACATGTCAGTAGTTGTGGCATAATACTCCACATTGTTCAGCTCTGTTACCACTTTTTCTTTACACTCCGCGTACAGCTGCGGGATGGCAACCTGACTGGAGTAGGTGCGGGAGGGGATCACGTATCTTCTGTTTTTAAATCCGTCTTTGGTGACCGTGTTAACGGACACCATGTCCTTGGCAGTGTGGTGCGTTATGGCTGTCGTTATCTCCCGGTGTCTTCGGCTGCTCTTATCATACGGCGTTACACTGGCAAAAGATGCTGTAATTGTAGTCTGTTGGCTACTGTGGGCCTGAGTATCCTTTCCGCTAGACTTTTCACCGGACTTTTTCGTCATGCAAATGCCTGTGGTGATTTTTCAAGTGTCGGTATAAATTCGTCGTGTTTCCGCTGGATGTTGCAACTTTAGCGCGACAGGTTTTGCACAGTACCCGTTTCTGGTGCACGTCTGCAGCCTCAAACCCGAAATACTCCCAAATGACCGACGTGCTATTCTTCTTGGGTATTAACTCCCCTAACTCTGCTTCTGGTCCAGCTGAAGCCATTTCAGAAATTAAAGAGCAGGTGGAGCAGGTTATACTGATTAATTGGTTAGCATGACCTGTCCACGAGCAGCATGCCGCTTCTGATTGGTTGGCAGGATGGTACAGGGAGACGGCATGCAGGCTATGTGTAAAATAGTTGACACAACAGATCCCGGGTCAGTCAGGAGCACTGCAAAAAAAATCGCGATTTTGGCGATCATGTCTGAAATCGCAATTTCGATCAGAAAACGATAAATCGTTCAGCCCTAGAAGAAAGTCTTGAAGTCGTGCTGGTGTTAAAGAGTCTGACAGCTGTTGGAATGAAGGACCTGTGGTAGAGCTCCTTCTTACGTGGTGGGAGTAGCAGTCTGTTGCTGAAGGAGCTGTTTAAGGCCTCCACTGTCTCATGCAGGAGGTGAGAGGAAAATAAAAGGACTGTACAAGCTGAGAAGCAGTTCAGCAGTCAGTGGTTCAGTGTCAAGCCCAGTACTCCTTAATATGCTTACATGTCCACATAGCTTCCTTTCTTCTCTGTTCCACTGAACAACGTCAAACAAATCAGTGACACAGATACTAAACAGCCTTTTTTTTAAGTGGTTTGGCTTTTTTTTTCAGGCTTGCTGCTCAGACAGACTGCGCACAGATCTGCACTTCAGGTATCTGTGTTACACGACCCGTCTAACCCAGTGTGCTTTATTTTGGTGACAGGGAGGCACTCTCATAGCAGTCGGTCTTGGTGTGGCTGCTGCAGGTTTTGCAGGTAAGGATAGTTTGATACAAGATTCATAATCATCCAAGATAGTATTATGTGGAGCTGTTTCATGTGTGTGTTTGATCCACAGGGCGCTATGCATTCCAGCTATGGAAGCCTCTCGGACAAGTCTTCTCTGAAACTGTAAGGAAGATGCCCACATCAGTGAGTGATTAATTTATTCATATCCAGTCCTATTCTGATCAATTTGACATCTCACTTTACGGTTTTGTATATTTGCAAGCATGCCTGCACTTGACGGGTCACATATTTCCTACTTATTATTATCCAGATAAGTGAGTCAGTATCCGAAATTATGTGTTGTTTTTCAGAATATTAATCAGGTCAAACAACATTGTTTTGATGTGGCTACTAACAAGGAATTCAGGTTAAACCTGACTTTTATTGTATCATACAAATATTGTCCGGTCTCTGTGTAGAGGAAAAAGCTCACCTTGACTTAAAGTTCTAACTATAAATAAACCAAGACTGCAAAAAAAAAAAGGAAACCCACCTAAAGTCTTTGTGTTTTATCTCTGTATTGTGCTCACAGTTTTTGTTGTAACCAGAGAAAACCCCTGGCATTATTTCACTTCTCTGATTTCTGGGGGCAAATAAAATGAAGCCTGTCCTCAGGTTGAGATTATTGGAAATCAATGCTCTTATGATGAATGCCTCTCTGTCCCCACAGGCGTTCTCATCATATTACAAAGGAGGTTTTGAACAGAAGATGTCCAAACGAGAGGCCAGCCTCGTTCTTGGCATCAGGTAAATATAATGTGTTCTCTGTCAACACACGGTGTGTCTCAGTGCTCAGAGGAAAGCAGCATTCACATTGATGTGTCATTTTTATGTCCAGTCCTGTCAGCACTAAGGCCAAGGTACGTGAGGCCCACCGGAGGATCATGGTCCTCAACCATCCAGATAAAGGTAAGCTTCAACTCTGATACTCAGAGTTACAAAAACAAAAGTCAGATGTCTTTAGGACAGCAGTAAGACAGTTTTTGTATGAAGTGTGAAAGTTAAAAAACACAGAAAGTTACTATATGTACAGTCACACATTCTTTACTGATTATTAAGGTTATTTAACTTTGTGTGTGTGTGTACAGGCGGGTCGCCGTATCTTGCAGCAAAGATCAACGAGGCCAAAGACCTTTTGGAGAAGGAGACCCGACGATGACCTGCGCTGAACACGTTAAAGACTTCCATCACCATGCTGTGCTTGATCTCAGCTCTGTAGTACTGCTCCATTGACATGGACATCAACATCCGCCCAACGCACCCAAAAATATATTCAAATAAATATACTTTAATGACAGTTTACTTTTGAACAAGGTTACTTAGCTTATTTTAACATATTATTATGTATAAATGTGTTTGTCACCAGAGTGAAGGATGTTGCCTTGACTGATGAATTGAGGGTACGGGTGGGTGGAGTTGTAGAGTCGCCCTCTAGTGGAAGCTGTCCTACATCAGAGGGAACAGTGCTGCTTTTGCTGGATTCATGGAGTATATAATTTTATGTGTCCAAATGTCAGCTTACAAGGTATTATGTAATAATGTAATCTATTTAAGGACCAATAGAATAATAAATTCAAATATTTCAGTGTTCAAACATTTTTCAATAAACGTCATTTGAAACAAACAGTAGTTGTGTGCTTGTATTAGAACGAGTGACTGCCGCAGATTGTGTGGGCAGGTGGTCAACTCCATGAACCAGGTTTACCTCTTTGTGAGAGATGAGAGAGAGAGTTGCTCAGGAGTCGTCCATATTTTATTAACAGTCTAACCTCCAGATGATTTCAAAGTTCTGCTTTTAAACTCAAACACGGCGCTTTACCTGCTGCAACTTACTGACAGTGAGCAGGTCTGAACCTTTTATCAATGTAGCTACTTTTAGCCATAGGATGCATTTTGAAATATGGCCCAATATTTCTCTGATCTCCTACTCTGATCACAGAAACCAGGTAAGTTGTATTTAAGAGATTGGATTACAGCAGAAAAGCCGGCTGCAATCACAGTAAACTGGTAACTTACCTGGTGGTGCACTGTCAGGCCTGCAGGGTAGCCATCATAAGATTAGTCTGCTGTATTAGTCCTTCACTTGTGTGATTTTCTGTCATTTAAAAAAAAAAGAAACATTTCTGACCACGATTTCAAAACGCTTCTTTATTTAGAGGATGATGTCATACTGATGTCATTGTACACTGTATGTCATTGGATGGAGAGGACAGGAAGCAAGACGCGGCATTTAGCATTTACACTTTGAGCAGCAGTTATTGGTCAAAAACGGCAACCGGTTACATCAAGGTTTGCTTGAACAGAAGTCAAATAAATAGAAAAAGGAATCTGAGATCAGAGGTCACTTTGGTCCCTGTGGTCAGTGTGGACCAGAGCAAGCTGCACAGGTTTGATTACCATCATGAAGGCAGAGGTTTTGTTTTTTTAGAGCAGTGAAGTGGTCTTTAAAAAATGTAAGCTTGAACTAAGGAATCAATTTATCTCTCCTTGGTGTGTATGCTTCATACATTACATATCTTCAGTCAGCCGGAGGTTTGAAAAAGATGACGGAGGCATGTATCAAATGCTCCTTTAAGATACATTTAAGGGATTTCTTGGATGACACGGTGCTGTTTTGAACAGCCAAAACCTGACATACATCCCCATATCTTAGTCCAAGACCAAAATGAAACTATTAAACCCAAGCAAACCATAGTGAATGTGTGAGGGTACACACCAGACAAGACTAATGGCATGAGGTTGATAGATTAAGATAAATCATGAGCACGAATTATTCATTTGAGAGCACAAATGATTAAATCGCTGCACGTGAACTCAGTTATTCAAACCACAGAGTAACGTCCGGGGTGCTGAGGTCACAGCGTTAACTCTCTGCACATCTGGACCCATGAAAAAGAGACCAGACCCCCTCGTCTGTATAAAGCAGCACGTGTTGAAATAACATGAACAGTTACATCTCGTGGGAAGTCGCAGGAGGCACAGACAGATACCATGGAAGCTCCGCCTCCTAGGAAAACAAGTGGCATGCTGGGAAGGAGGAGGAGGGGTTAGGCGTACATTAGGAGTATTCTTATCCAAACTGATTATTTTACAGTCGATCGTCATCCAAAGAGCATCCAGACATGAATATTAATAATTCCAGTATTTTACATTTGTGATCCACGTTTTGAAGGAAATCTGCTAAAAAAACAGTTAGAGGGCGCCGTTCTTCCAGAGCAAACGGTGGGAAAGCTGTCATAGTTTCTGCTGAATGCAGCGAAAGATCAACAGAGAAAGCACATCCAACATGTTTATCCTCTTTCAGGAAGGGTAAGCAGTGAGGCTCATGGGAAAGGTAGTCTTACTATAAAGGAATACCATCAGTGAGAGTAACCTACTGCTGCAGCGACACAGAAGCAACCAATTTAGGGCTTTCCAGGCTGAACACGTTGGAGGTTTTGATGTAAATTTATCAGCAGCCCTTCGTTAACGAGCTTCATTAAGGCTGCTCGGTTTAACGTCATCAGCGATCCATTAGCAGTCCTGCGTGGCCCTCTCCAAGTCTTCGTCTTTTTGCCCCGCCTCTTCCTCTTCCTCCTCGTCTTGGTCCTCTTTCTCGCTCAGTTCCTCTCCGATCACGTCTAGCCGTGCCTCCTGCCCATTTAACACCTCCTCCTCCTCCTCCTCCTCCTCCTCCTCATCGTCGTCGTTATGAAGCCTCGCCTCCTGCAGCTGCAGCCGTCGCTCCTCCACCAACAGGAGGCGATCTCTGACACCCTCGGCTGCCGATGCTGTTTCGCTGGGACTCCCAAAGTACTGCTCGCTCCTGAAACAGTGACAATTCGAGTTAAGAGTTTGTATATAATGTTTTTCTCTGTGTGTGTGTACTTGCATTCATGACAATGTGGGAACAAAAACGAGTTACCACAGTCACATTATGGGGACGCACTGACCATATGGGGACAAAAAGCTGGTTAATGTTTGAACCTTATGCTTCAAAGTGGCTATAGTCAATATTTTTACAATGACTTTTTTTATATGAAAGAAGTCACTCATAGTGACAAAATAAAGCAGTATTATCACCCTAACAACTTTTAACATGCAACAAGGGTCCCTGTTTGGAATCGAACCAGGGGCGCAGCAGTTATGTAACTGTTCAACTACCAGGGTTCTCTGATTAAAATCACTGTTTTGGTTTTACGGCCCACAAATGTACTGCTTTTGTTCACTCTCACAGACACGGTTAGCGACTAGCTAACATTACAAGTTTACAACACCAACTTAAATGATGATCATATCTGACTGATAGTCACTCTTGTGTTCATCGCTTGACCAATAGGCCAATAACTCAGTCAGTGCAAGCTAAAAGATCGGATTGGGGTTAGGCATGCGGTGGTTATGGTTAAGGTGATGGTCTCCAGAGAATGTAAATGTGTCTGTTCGTACCCATCAGGGAAGATAACAGGCATGGTCAGTCTGTCCAGCAGAGTTTTCCCCGAAGAGTCGACTTCATCCAGAGACTCCGGGTCCACACATTCCTGTTGTAACACCTGAAGCACAATAAGAAGACATGTACATGGCAAATTTAGATTTTCAATGCCTGTATGGCTGCGATGGTGTGTGAGTGTGCAAGTGTGCCGACTACACGTTTTTCATTTCTACCAAAGATCAGCGGATAATATCGACCTGTCATTGCATAGACCAAGCTCTAGCCTCTTTATGAATATAAATGAATTTCCCCTTGAGGATTAATAAAGTAATTCGTATTCATATTCATATTCGTATTCATATAAATATTGAGTAATAATAATCTCGCTGAGCCTGTCTCACCTTTTCGGCGGCAGTGTGGAAGTTCAGAGCCAGCTCCAGTCTCTGTTGTCGCTCCTCTGTGCTGACAGTAAACTGTTTCCAGACCCGGTTGAGTCTCGGCAGAGTGTCTCCAGACGAGCGCGTCGTACAGCGCAGAGACTGACAGAGGACGACAGTCGCCTGCAGCAGCTGACGGCCGTAATCATACGTGCTCTGAAGGAAAAGACAGGAAGACAAATGTAGAGTTATTGTCTGTGCTGTGTGTCTGATGTTGTTTTGTTTTTTTTAGAATTATTTCATCATTTTTTGTCTCAAAATTTTAAATTTTGGAACTACAAGAATAAGATTTCCTCTGATCTTATTGGGGGCGCTGTTTATTCAGGCAAGGCTTCCTTATAAGACAGAAGCTCTGAGAGTAAAAGTTTCATGATAATTGTGGATGTGAACGACTATTTAAAGCTCCTATCAATATTTTGACATGAATAGTCGAATCACTATAAGTGGTCTGTAAGTGTCTCACCTGAGCGACGTCCACAAACTTCCTGTGTTTGTCCAACATTGTCCTGGTCTCCTGAGTGTCATCGCCCAGTCTGATGTGAGTCTTCAATAGGGCGTCCAACAGCTCGCCAAGCCACTCAACAGCCTGAACACACACAGACACACACACACATAGATCACCATCTCCTCAATACAGGAAGTACTGTATTGAAGCGTATGTTTGTGTGCGTGTTGTGTGTCCTACCTGTAAAGCGTCTTCTTCACATTTGAACAGTTGAACCATCTGTAGCATCTTCAGCCTCCTCACATCCACCATGTCCTCACACCTGAAACACACACACACATTGCAGCATTCATTACAGCATTAATGTGAAAGTGTTTGATGATTTATCTGTACTTAGAGTTTTACAACTTGTACTTAAAAATGTTCGGCGGTTGGCACTAGAGGAAAGGTCACAGGCTCATTAAAATGTAAACGCTTCATCCTCAGGACTGAGATCAGGACATTCTGACCAGTGCTTGATTGATAATCAGTAAAACTTAGATTCATGGGAGCTGTAGTTGTGGAACCCTAGCAGTGGGATCATGGGGTTCAGCAGTAGATACAAATTTTATGCTAAACCTTTTCAGAAAGACTGATGAGAGAAACCTGGAGGTTCTCCCTGCAGAGCTCTGCAGTGAAAAAGACAAAGCAGAAGAAGAAGGTCACCTCTGCTTGCGGAGCTGCATCTCCTCCATCACAGCCTGGATGTGCTGAACGTTGTCGTGCTGTTCTCCAGCTGGACTCTCTGTTTCCTCCAGAGACCACGACGGCTGGCTGCACATCTGCTCCAGCAGCAGTCCTCCCTTCTGGCGCAGAGAAGTGAGACCTGCCTCTGCGTGGGGTGGAGACACTGAATGTCACGGAGGAGCTTTACTACACCCATCAGTTAACAATGTGTCACTGCTTGGGTCAAAAAAGATGTACATGCTTAATCAACACCATAAAAAAAAAATAAAAAAAAATCATTGCTTCACAAGATTTATCATTCAGAGCACGAACCGACAGTCTGCAGCTTCTCCTCCAACAGTTTGAGGTTTTGCTGAATGGAAGCTCCGTCAGCTGGAGCTACATCAGCACAGAGCATGCCCAGTAGACCGTCCAATTGCTGGGACAACTGCAGACACAAAATCAGAGTAAATCTCAAACATTTTCACTGTCAGCTTCATGGTTTGTGAACAGACCAACATGTTTTTTCTCTTGTGATGGACCGAGCTAGCAGTTGCCCCCTGCCTCCAGTCTTTGTGCTAAGCTAGGCTAAACACAGCCGCACCTAGTGCTGTACTTAACACCCAGTAGCTGTGTGTGTGTTACCTCCTGTGTGGTGCTGTGGAAGACCTGCGCCGCCTGCAGGACGTTCTGTCGGCCCTCCAGCTGAGCCGCCTGTCTGTAGCAGACGTCACTCAGCTGCTGCTGCAGAGCCTTCAGCTCCACCACTTCCTCCTCCTCCCCGGCGCTGAGCAAGGCAGCGATCTGCTGGTTCAACTCCACGTACACTGCAAACCACTCCTGTACACACACAAACACACAGACTCAGCCCAATGCTCACATTTACCATCAATCATCATGACACGAAGGTACACTCAGATCTGTGTTTAACCCAGATCTGATATGATTCATCGCTTTGTCTTTATCATATGATCACGAGTGTGTGTGTGTGTTCCATTACACTGTGCTGGCTCTCGATCTCCTCGTGTTTCTGCTGCAGGGCCTGAGCTGCTCGCATCGAGTCTCCGATCTCCTGCTGGGTCTTCAACAGCTCTGAACCTGGACCCTGCAGCCATGTGACCACCTGAGATACAGAGAAAGACAAAACACAGACTCAGCGACGTCCCATAGAGGGAGAAGTGGGAGGTGCTGGTGCTTCTCCATAGACAACCTTAGCTGAAGTTAGAGCTCTTGTGGGGACTGGATGAACATGAAATAAATCATTATTATGATTGATAAGACATGTTGGCTTGTGCGGATCTCTTTGAGTCTCTGAGCTGCAGTGCAACAGAGCCACCAGCAGGGGGCTCCCAGGCTCTACTTGTTGGACTCATCAAACAGATGCATCCCAGATGCAGTGTGGCAGAAAGTTATGAGAAGGAATCACTCATCATCCATTTGTCAAAGACAGTTATACAATTCAAGATAATGCACCGACTTCACTGGTCAAAGGTTAGGTTGTCCAAAATTAGACCAGAGTTAAACCCTACTTGTGATTATACATCACTTCTGGCAAATAACTTTCAGCACTCTCTAAAATATTAATGGAACCAATAGATCCATCCCTTCTTACTGCTCTATTTGGTGTTACACCACAGGGTATGAATTAAAGTAATTATAAGTGCAATATGGTGGCATTTTGTACGCTGCTGGCCAGGCGGCTTATTCTGGTCAGATGGAAAGACCTTCATACTCTAACTGGATTAAAGAGACTATGCAATATCTTAAACTAGGGATTAGTTATTGTTTGTATTCTGCTTGTATTTTGTATCCTGTGAAAATCTTAAGTAAACAGAAAAAAAAGAAAAAGGCGAAGAATAATTTTGCATCTTTGTTTTTTTTTAAGTATTACTATTTTTTATATAATTAAAAATTTGTATTTTTACACAATATTCACAATCTAAACTACAGTTATTTGTTTAAACTGACAGTGCCTTGTTTGGTAATGAGTGACCAATGTTTTCTTTTATATTATGCATACATCATGTTATATATTGTATCAACCCAGGCTGCATGTGTGTTTGTTTTTTTACCAAATAAAATCATGAACAGTCATCAGGATTCTGTTCTGAGTTGAAGTTAAAACATTCACCATCTGGAATCCAGATGTGTGTGGGTCAGTATCATGATTTGATTGTATTTATCAGGTCAGTGATGCCTTAAAGAGCTCACACACACACACACACACACACACACACACACACACACACACACACACACACACACACACACACACACACACACACACACACACACAGAGTTCGATCGAGAAATAGGCCAACCCTCCCCACTACCGCAAATCCTCCAGGCTAGTGACCGACATGTTCCGGTTACCATGGCAACCCCAGGCTCCTCTTCAAGACAGTGGCGTTACCCATCAGCCCCCGCGGCTAACAGGGACCCCAATAACCACGGCACAGTCTACTATAAGTGCTGTGGACACTGTTTCTGAGGGTCAAAGGTCAAAAGACTTCATTATGTGGAGCTGGACTCTGTACACAGAGAGTGTGCGGAGGATATTAACACGCATGTGCTGTGTTCAGGAACATGAACCGTACTTTGAATATTATTAATGAAAGAGTGGAAATATTTAATAATATATATATATATAAACTATGTTTATTGACTTTCTTGAGGAAACAAACAAACGTGTGTTAAACATTTTATATATATTCACATTTACAGATGGCAGATGGTGTATGTGTGTGTGTGTGTGTGCTTGCGCATGTGTTACCTGCATGACCTTGGCATGGATCTCGTCTAGCTGGGTGCGTTTGTTTCGCTGCCTGCAGAGCTCCTGGTATCTGGTGTACTGTTCCCTGAGCGAGTCCAGCAGCTTCATCACCTGAGGCTGAGCCAGCAGCTCCTCCTCCATGGGGCACCAGGCTGGACCTGGAGGTCAGAGGTTTAAAAAGGTCAGACGGAGGACGGGTGGGGTTGGAGTCCAACTTTAAATCGCACAAAAAGGTGCCTGGAATGGTTAATTTTAGACATTCAAATATCAATTCAGTTTCTCATACACTGAGTCACACTGTAGTATCCTGTGTAGTACTACTGAATGCCGCCATTCAGCTGAAACTATTTTGCACACAACAATACAGATGACACCCCTTCATTCATCCATCCATCTATCCCTCCATCAGTCTGAGCTGAGCTGACACCAGGATGACCGACAGCTGCTTCCTCACCTCCCTGTCCTCCTCCTCCTCCCTCTGAGCCGTTGAAACGACGCTGCTGCAGCTCCGACAGCAGCTCATGACCTGCAGACAGACAGACGGGTGGTGAAGTGTGTGTGGGGGGGGTTGTTCTGGGATTAAAAAGCACTGGAAACAATTACACAACAGCATTTGTGTACATGCTGTTATATTATGAAAGGAGCTGGTAGAGGGAGGAGGGTGGTACCACAAACAAAGACTCCTTTCACCTCTGCCCAACACACAGACACAGGCTGCTCAGTACAGTGAACACTGCCAGCCATCCACCCATTCATTCATCCATCATCCAACCATCCCTTAGTGCCTGTTTAGCTCCAGGTCTTGGTGGCAGCAGCCTGAGAGTTCCGAGTCAGGTCAGTGCCAAGGAAACTTATTTCAGCTGCTTGGATCCACGATTACATTCTTACAGGCGCTCCTCTCGCACCTTGTGAGCACAAGTGAGGGTTGAAACACAGATCAGTTGTTGTGTACACAGTAAGTAAGCAATAAGAGAGTCAAATATAGGGTGCTGGTTGGGGGAAAATCCTCCTCAACAACGTTAAATGAGCTCATTCATCGAGTGTTGGAATGCTATCCTAATGCAATTTGAGTGTATGTGATGGGGGACACAATTTAATTCAATTTGATCTAGAGCAGGCCTGTGGAGTGATTTCTATGTAAAGGACTTTGACCAGAAAAGGATGTGACACTCTCTCCGCTTCCCTACGATGTCAAGAGTGTACGCCAGCAAACGTTAGCTTAGAAATGGAATTCGCTAAAGTCAACAAACAGCTAGCACACAAATCCAAAGTCAAAGCTTACATATTATTAATATATAACATATATTATGGTTTTATCTGACTAATGTTGGCTTGCTAAATAAAGAGGAATAATTGCTTAATAGCTAACATAGCAAAAGGACTGTCTTGGGTGGATAACATCAGCTGTTTAAAGGTGCAGGGTGAGTGCCTTTATTTTCAGAATAAGGGAGACATGGTATATAATATATATAACTATGTTTTCATGCATGTATAATCACCAGAAATTAAGAATGTTTTTGTTACTTAAAAATTATCCTTTTTTAATCTACAGTGGGAGCAGGTCCTCTTCCATGGAGGCGGCCATGTTGGAACACCATGTTTCTACAGTAGCCCAGAACAGACAAACTAAATACTGACTCTAGACACAGACTGTGAAGTGTTGTTTCTCCTTTACACTAGGAAGGTGAGGGTGATGTGAGGAGATTGCAATGCAGCAATTAGACCACTAGATGCAACTAAATTCTACACACTGGACCTTTAAGCCAGACTCCAATGGGCTAAACTGGTTTGCAGTTTGCAGGTTACTTTATCAGCTTGCATTGCGAGGTGACGGGATACATGCTGCACCACAGTGTTGTAGCTGGCTGGTTACCCTTTGCTTGCTTGCTAACGTTATCGCTAGCGAAACGCTATCTGAGTGAATATATTATTTATAGCTTGCCAAGCTAACGTGATGCATGATGCTAACTTATGTATTAAGATAAAGGGTGTTGATTTTAGCCACCAACAAATTATGTAACGGCAAAGCAAGGATCTGGAGCTAACAAGGTCTTTCTACCAGCCAAGAGTGCTACAAGGCAGAGACCATCTAGCTGACTGTAACCTAAGCTAGGCTGAGATTAGCCAGCTGGCTGTGGCACGGCTGTGCAGCGTGGGCGTTTGTTAGTTCGTGGTGCTGACTTATGAGGAGATTTACAAATGGAAAGATAGTTAGTATCATGGAGCCAGTGTTCCATATAAAATATAGGAACGTTACAGATAGTAATGTTATTACTAAATATCATTGTAGTTTATTCTCCAGTGTTAATTTCATTGGTAACACCTGTGTTTGCCTACTATTTCATGTCAAAATGGCTGCTGTGAAAAAGGTCTGTTAATGGCCAAAGATGTCATTGTGAACAATGGTTTTCTGAATGTTACTTAGAGAACCTTTGAAACCTTATGCAGTATAAAATTCTCTTCCCTCTTTATGTTTCCCTGTTGAGCTGCAGTGGAGGAACAGTATCTTAATCATTTCAGTCACGAGAGATGCAAAATTGTCCCAACACACTTATATGAAAGGAGAGAAGATGATATTTACCGGTCTGAAGGACAGTCTCTGGGTCAAAGGACGGCAAGAGGGCACAGTCAGCTGATCTGCTAAGGACAAAAAAAAAACACACAGCTCTGGATTTCATCTGTGTACCCTTCATAAAGTGTAGCTGTGTGTGTGTGTGTGTGTGTGTGTGTGTGTGCATACTTGTCCTTGTCCACCGCGTTGCTCTTGTCACTTTCATTGATAATGGACAGCTCGTCCAGCAGTGACGTCGACTCCTTGGTGAACTTCTCAAAAACCTGCAACAAAGTCCAAAAACAAAAAAACGCTCAGACCTGGTGTGAGGTTTCCATGGCGACAAAAAATATGAAATACATGCATTGATTTCAGTATAAAATAATGACCAGTCTCTTGTTGAGCCAGTCGCTGTGGTCGTAGTCCAGACTTCCTCCAAAATCATCCGTCAGCTGACAGGGTTCAATGTAACGGGTCAACTTATTGGCTGAAACCAGGATCACCTGACCGGAAGCACAGACAGCAAAGAGCACATTAGTCCAACAAAAACACAGTTAGAGTTTTAGAGTTTTATTTTGGTAGTTTGTCCAACAGGTGGGCGTTAAGCATCTGCAGGTGAGTACATATGGATCAGCGACAGTCACCATCACAAACTATAAAGTGTGTAAAACAACTGATAGAAGAGAATACCCACACGGAATGAAAACGTTCCCAACATGATGATTCAGCATCAATACAATCAAATGTTCACAGGTAGTCTTATTAATTCCACATTAAACTCATCTATATAATGCAGAAACATGTATATCCTTCTACATTATATGTACAGTATCTACCTTTTGCTTTGATGAAAGCTTTGCTCACTCGGTCCAACTCAACCCAAACCATCTTAACTGGGTTTACGTCAGGTGATTGTGGAGGCCATGTCATCTGACGCAGCACTCCACACACACCCCTAGTTCAAACAGCCCTTACTTAGCCTCATTGTGTGTTTGGGATCATTGTCATATTAAAAAACAAATGATGACTGCATGGTCACTACAGAATACTATGGTAGCGATTCTAGTCTTGTGTTTTGAATAAATCGCCAACACTGTCACCAGCAAAGTACCCCCACACCATCACATTTGTCTCCTCCATGGTTCAAGGTGGGAACCACACATGCAGATTCCATCCGTTCACCTTCACAAAGACACTTCACATGGCAGTTGTAACAAATATTTTCAAATTTTCAGACCAAAGTACAGATTTCCACTGGTCTAATGTCCATTCCTTGTGATTCTTGGCCCAAGCAGTTCTCTTCTTCTTGTTGGTCTCCTTCAGTCGTGGTTTCTTTGCAGCAATTCGACCATGAAGGTCTGATTCACACAGTCTCCTCTGAACAGTTGATGTTGAGATGTGTCTGCTATTTGAACTGTGAAGCATTTATGTGAGCTCTAATTTGAGGTTCTGTTAACTGGTGGTTTCTGAGGCTGGTAACTACAATGAACTGCAGCAGAGGTAATGCTTGGTCTTCCTTTCTTGGGTGGCTCTGTATGAGAGCCAGTTTGATCATAGCGTTTGATGGTTTTTGTGACTGCACTTACATACATACATTCGTTCTTGAAATTTTCAGATTGACTGACCTTCATGTCTTAAACTAATGATGGACTGTCATTTTACTATACTTAGTATAGAATCTCAAATAAAAAGAACAAGAATTGAATGAGAAGGTGTGTCCATACTTTTGACTGGTACTGTATGTATTATGTTATCTGAGCTACAAGACCTTTTGATGGAAATGTTTCACTTAAAGGTCGATCCCTGTGTTCCATCTCACATTTCACATCCAAACATTTTATAGGACCTCACACTTATGATTCATATATCCATAACTGCGGGGGATAATATCTTTTAGAAGTTTCCTCTGGCATGTTTCAACACACTGAAGCATACATTATGAACACAATGAATGATGGGTAGTCATAACCATGACAATGGTTGCTTTTTCACTCTGCAAATTATGCTTCCTCCCTCCCTCATTGCTCTGTCCTCCAGCCAGTGACCTAAAAACAGAGCGAGGTCCGCCGTGATCGAGGATGTTCCACAAGGTTGGTTCAGTATTTGAGGGTTAGTGCAAGTTGGCAGCAAAGATATAATTAGTCGTCGTTTTCTTAACCCTTAGGAGTCATGTTAGTCAGCGCTGAAGAATCACTTTGAGCTTCCTCCAGAGAACTCCGTGACTCATCAGTCAAAGATTTGAGCTGTTCTTAAGACTGTTTCTTAGCTGTTTTACACAATCCAGCACTGATCACAGATTCTATGTCTAATATCTGCTTCAGTCTATCAGCCCAGAAGTGTTCTTGGATCACAAGACAAACTTCTGCTTCGAATTTCTAAATCTGGAGATGTTCACAAAGAGCTGATCTGAGGCCTCCTCTTAGTAAAACAAAACAAGTTCTTACTTCCAAATGCAACATTTTCTGTGCATTCTCTGTGTTTCATCACTCTCTGAGCTAGATCTGTATGACTGGCTGTTTTACAAATAAATCTGGACGGTCAGACAGCTGGTCGCGAGTGTGTCCTCCAGCTGTCACACACACTGTGTGCGTGTGTGTGTTAATTTAAAATGTTAGGACAGACTTTAAGGCAGCTGTACGACACACACCCCACTGTGATATCCACACACACACACACACACACACACACACACTCACACTCACACACACACACACACCATATTTAAGATGAGTCACATTTCAACACAGTCACTGGAATCTCCCTTCCAGCAGCTGTGTGTGTGTGTGTGTGTGTGTGTGTGTGTGTGTGTGTGTGCATTAAAATAACGTGGAGATGAGCTCTCTAACAGATTTAAACAACAAACCCGATCCGAGCATATTATTCATCAAAGCACAAAAATCTCATAACTTACACTTGCAGTCTGTCACTGGTTGACTCTTAAATGTCGGAGCGTCCTTGAATGCACCATCAGGGGCAGGACAATGAAAACTCCACTCTGACTAAAAAAAAATGGACTATGATGGATTATCTGTCTGCGGCAACTTTCAAGTCCATACACACCCAGAAACCTACTCCGGTTACCGTGGTAACAGCTGTGCTCTCTGTCAGTAAAACCACACACGGCCCTGGCTCAAATTTCCAGCAGCACTCAGGACAGTTAATGATGCTCAAGGTTATGATAAGTGGCTCCATTTCTCTCAGTTTGATATCAGGTAACAACACAGTTCAATGTGTGCGTCTATGTGTGTGTGTGTGTGTGCGTGTGTGTGGTTTGAAACAAACTGCCCTCACAACAGCAAAAACTGGAATTACAGACAGGCAGTCTGTTTTTCATTCATCCATACACTTTCTTTAACCCCTTATCCTCGAGCCTATCCCAGCTGACTTTGAGTCACTTTGCGCCAGAGGCGTGGTACGCCCTTGCCAGCTTATCGCAGGACACATAGAGTCAAACAGCCATTCACATTCACACCTACGGACAATTTAGAGTCACAGTTAACCTGTTACGGTCATGTCTTGTCTGTGGGAGGAAGCCGGAGAACATGCACAGAGAAAGGCCCCAGCCGAGGTTCAAACCAGGAACCTTCTTGCAACGCTAACCACTGCACCACCGTCCCGTGCCGCAGTCTGTTTGTCTTTGAGGTTATTTCAAAGTTAGAATAAAAACTGGGTTCTTGCCCCTGCTCTCGCTCCTCTCTGTGACCGCAGGCTCTTCAGAACAGCTCTAAACACATTTGCCTTCAGATGTGGTGGAACGACAAGACCTACAATAACAACACTTTTGTATTTGAGGAAAGGAGGCCAAGAGGTGGACCAGAAGATGTATTTCTGGAACGCCACAGAGCACCAAAGCCTCACAATGTTCCCAAATGTTCAGGTTAAGGAAAGCTCCAGGTTACAAGATGTTACGTTCCTTCAGCAGAAAAGAGAATCAAACCACAGATTCTTCTCTGGACTGGCTAAATAACAGCTACAACACTTCTACAAAGCCTCATACTGAGAAAACCTCTGTGATCATTTGACGTTAAGTTCATGTTTAACAAAAAAAGTCCTTTTCAAGTTCACAAAAGCTTCTTGTTACACGTCAAAGAGTTCAGGGAGCGTAAAGGAAACCTGAAGCCGAGAGACTCACCTCGAAGCCCAGGCGGTCTTTCTCCTTCCAGAAGCAGAAGTGTGTGACCTTCTTGTCCCAGAACTCATCTGGCTTCACCACGCAGACCAGCGACACCTCGGCTGGAATCACATTCTGAAACAGCATCGTATATCGTCACCATCCTGACAGAGCGATGCAATTGTGTGTGTGTGTGTGTGTGTGTCATGAATGAGAGCCATATCGTGTGCTTGTACCTGCAACATGAGCACCACAGTCTTCACGATGTTCCACTGAGACTTGCGTCCGTCCACGATGACGGTGAAGCCCCGAGCCTTACACTTGTCACTGAGAGAGACAAAGAGGAAGCATTTATATCACAAGGACAACATTTCAGCTGTGAACACCAACATTTACATACAGAGTTTCCTGTTCATGCTGCATTTCAGGGCTGTCCGTCCACATGGACACGTTCCCTCTGCTTCAGATGTGTGTCCAGTAACTTGAAATTATGAGTTCCTGGATCAGACGCAAGCTTCTGAATGTTGTTTTTATAGACAGCTCAAGTGTTGGAGCTTCTGAACACTAACAGACTGTAAAATATCAACAACTAGCAGATTTATTTGCAAGGATTTAAAGTAGAACTCAAGTTCAGGTCTTATGTTTGTACTCTGGGATATTATTTATCAGTTATGGCAACAATACGCTCGCCAAGTTGCTGCTGGATTCTCAGGTCTCAGCAGATACTTTGGCGAGTACAATGTTATATAAATCAATGAAAAAACTATAAAGACCCAAATATAAGACAATATATTTTTTGCAGATTAACAGATATTCTTTTTTCAAAGGAAAGTGTAACATCAGCTCCAACAGAGAGTGTTGCATTATGGATTGTTTGTAGCCTTCTTGTCACTAGTAAGGTTTTTCAAATTCCTTTTATAGTGTGACTTCTTCAGAGTTGGTCAGCCTTAAAAGTTTTTATGAAGGATGAAGGCCAGTTTAATCTACAGGAGTTTGTGGGAAGTGTTTTAGAGGTAATAAATCTCTGACGAGTGATAACGCCTCGTAAAGCATCTGTCAACATCTTTACTGCGGAGATGTAACAGGCACTGAATAGTCTGTCGAGCTGCCAAGAACTATCGCTGTCAGAGAACGTCACGACGAGGAGCTCATGAAGACAGACTGCTAACAAGCAGAGTAAAAATCACTGAGAGCCTGACACGACAGCGTGAGAGTATGAGACTGGAACACAAATGTGGGATTTACTTTGTGCTTTTATGGAAGAAAAGTCTTCAAGCCCGCATGAGGACTCTGTGTTTTTCTGGGAATCTTTCCCAACAGGACTCAAAGTGTTTGTATCTTTAAAACGTCTGCTGAAAGGGACAGTTCATCTTCGAATCAGGATCGTCTCATATTCACGCCAATACCGTGAGGCTCAAGTTGTAATAAACTAAAAATCCTTTAAGCTTTTTACAGAGACTGGTGCCAAGTCCAGATCCAGCAGCTCTTCAGTGAGAAGTTCACTCCAAACATGTCGAAAGGCTTTAAAAACGAGAGCCTCTCAACTACACACACACACACATTACTGCATGTGTGTGTGTGTGTGTGTGTGTGTGTGTGTGTGTGTGTGTGTGTGTGTGTTTACCTGGGGATGCTGAGCAGGTAGTCCAGTGTGGCGCTGAGCTCCTCCATGCTGGTCTGATCTGAACTGAGAGGGATGGTCAGGATCAGACCACTGCGCCGGTCCTTCCCCCCTAAACACAAACGGACAGGACACGTCTGATTAAACTGAGATCATACAGTCCACGCACAAACACGTTATCATAATGTCTGTGTGTGTGTGTGTGTGTGTGTGTGTGTGTGTGTGTGTGTATGTTTTACCTGACAGAAAGGCCAGTTTCTTCTTGAGGATGGGGAGGATGGTGGTCGCTTCCATGTTAACGGTGGACATCTGTAGACACACACACAGACAGCACTTAAAGGCGGTTGGTTGATATTCGTGTTGAAAGAACTGTTCCTCCTACCCATCCTGGCTATGAAGTTCAATTCCAGTACTCTGTGGTAGCCAAATCCAGCAAATCTTCATGAGTTATACTGTGAAATTCTCTGAGTGACGACGGAAGGAAAGAAACACAGACGAGAAACTTCATGCTGAATAACACATAAGTTTAGACACTAGCCCACTACCTCAGACTTTAGCCCACAACCTCAGACACTAGCTCACAACTTCAGACAACAGCCCGCAACCTCAGACACTAGCCCGCAGCCTTAGACACTAGCCCGCAGCCTCAGACACTAGCCCACAACCTCAGACACTAGCCCGCAGCCTCAGACACTAGCCCACAACCTCAGACACTAGCCCGCAGCCTTAGACACTAGCCCGCAGCCTCAGACACTAGCCCACAACCTCAGACACTAGCCCGCAGCCTCAGACACTAACCCGCAGCCTCAGACACTAGCCCACAACCTCAGACACTAGCCCGCAGCCTCAGACACTAGCCCACAACCTCAGACACTAGCCCGCAGCCTTAGACACTAGCCCGCAGCCTCAGACACTAGCCAGCAACCTCAGACACTAGCCCGCAGCCTCAGACACTAGCCCGCAGCCTTAGACACTAGCCCGCAGCCTCAGACACTAGCCCGCAACCTCAGACACTAGCCCGCAACCTCAGACACTAGCCCACAACCTCAGACACTAGCCTACAATCTTAGACCTAGACTATCCCATGGGATCTCAGACACCAGCTCATAAGTTTAGACACCAGCCAACATGATCAGATACTAGTCCACAATTCCAAACACTGATCCTCAATCTCAAACACTTGCCCATAAGTTTCGACACCAGCCCACAGGCTCAGACACCAGTCCGCAATCCACAGGCCCAAACATTGGTCCACAGGTTCCGACACCAATCCAAAGGCTCAACAGCTAGCCCACAATCTGAGACACTAGCCAACATGCTACTAGCTCACAGTTCGTGTACTACCTGTCACGACTGTATCAGAAAATAAATGCGTGAATTTCCCAAAACGTTGAACTAAGCCTTTATAAATCTATTTCACTGCATGTTTCTTAATTTTTTTGCAATATAGTAACATTTCCAAAAAAGTTGTCTCACTGTGTGAAACAACATGTTTCAAAAAAGTTAGGACGGTGGCAGAGAGATAAAGATGCGGAGGGGTTCACCAACAACAAATAAAGAATGATTGGAAGTTTCTCAACGTAAAATGACAAAGAATCTGTGGATTTCATCGTCTACAGTTCATTATATCATTAAACGGTTCAGAGAAGATAGCCGTGCTCTTCAGGCCCTGCAGACAGCAGTGCATCAAAAACAGACGCGACATCACTGCGACACTTGAGGAAAATCATCGTCTGTGATCACAGTTCATCACTGCATCCACAAATGACATCTCCACCAAACAGAGAGGAAACCGGGTGTAAACCAGATCCAGAGACGAACTGTGGACGCGAGCTCATGTAAGATGGACTGAGGTGATCCATGATGGTATGGGGGGGTACATTAGTGCACATGGCATGATGGGTAACCGGCACATCTGGGAAGGCACCATTAATGCTGAATGATTTCAGCAAGGGTCTGGGCACTACTCTGACCTGCCTGCATCCAGACGTGTCACCTACTGAAAATGTTCAGCGCATTATGAAACAAAACATGACAAAAGGAGTCGTCGAACTGTTGAGCAGCTGAAATCAGGTAAGTACTCTGAACATTACAGCAGAGTCTCCTCAGTTCACAGATGCGCACAAAGCTGAGGTGATGCAACACAGTGGTAAACATGACCAACTTTTTCAAATGTGTTGCTGACCTCGAATCCAAAAAAATGGGTTCATACTTCATACTCCAAAAACAATCAAATCTCTCAGTTTCATCTTTTGGTACGTTCTTTTTGTGCCATTTTCAACAAACAAATAAATAAATATGGAGCTTCAGTGTTTCCATTCACATTTTACACAGCGTGCGGGACATTTTTAGAAGCTGGGTTGCACTTTTCCATTCAGTTCATTCTCTGCTTATAATTTGTAGTCACACACACACACACACGCTGTCATTTATACTCCGTACCTCCTTTATTCCATTCACTCGACGTCATTTTGTGTTATTTTAGCATGTGGCGTGTATATTTAGACTTTGTACACTGTATTTATTTTAACGTGCACTGTAGATTGAACATCTCGGTCGACACAGGCATCTTATCCTGACACAATATGAATCAGACAGTCAACACGTCCTGATGGAGCAGACTACATGAGTATTTTTCAACTTTTACTAAATAAAATTCAATGTTTCCCCACAGTTTAACTTTTATACTCACAAATATGTATTATTAAAGAGAAATACTCCAAACAAAGAAGTCAAGTTTGCAGTTTTCAGGAGCTTTTAGCATTTTAAAGTTTATTTTCATACTAAACTAGGACTAGAGTTATAGAATGAATCTATTATTGGATCAAACATAATTGTTATGATCATCAGTATTAGTAGTATGAGTAGCAGAATCAGCATTAGTGAGGATAAATGAGTCTGTTACTGCAGCAGCAGCCAGTCCTGCTACAGGGCTTCATCTTCCTCCCCCTCCTCCTCTTCCTCCTCAGCCAGCCTGCGGCCTGGCTGCAGCCCGGCTCGGCCCGGCCAGGCTCGGTTTGTCTCGGCTTGGTTCGGCTCGGCCCACAGACACAATGACCTACATTCAGCAGCAGCAGCTGCTGCTGCAGGCTCGCAGCCGCCTCACCTCAGCCTCGATCCGCTCCAACACCGATAACTTCGGGATCGATCAGAAATAAGTATCGATCAGGAGGCTTTTCTTACCTTTCTGTTAAATCTGCACCATTCTACTGCCCCGATTTTTTCTCTTCTTTCTCCTCTCCTCTCCACGTCCTCCTCCTCTTCTCCTCCACTCCTCTGTTTTTCCTTCTCCTCTGCAGAATTCTTCTCCTCCTCCTCCTCCTCCTCCTCTTCCTCCTCTCGGGCTGATCAGTCAGCAGATGTTTGATCCGTTTTCCATGAAAAACTCTGAAGAGCAGCTGGGCTCGTCGTCCGTTGGCTTTCAACAACAGTGGAAACACAGAAAGCAGGCGTTGGATGGACCTCGCCGCTCTGCGCAGCCTCAGTGAAGCCGGACAAACGAAGGCGACTTCGGGTAGAGCGACATTCCAAAATAAAAGCCCTGAAGAGGAACACGTTCAGCAACCACTACTGACCTCACAGGAAGCTGCCTTTGTCTTTAATGTTATTACAAATATTTGATCCTTTTGTTTTTATGCCTGTATTTATGTCATTATTTCAGTCCACGGGCTGGGTTCAAAGTCTTTGTCAGTTCAGGATTGATTTAAATCTGATTTAAATCATGGTGGAAGAAGTATTCAGATCTTTTACTAAAGTAAAATATATCAGTATCTCTCTCTACATTCAAATTGTACAGCAGAATATACTTAAAGGTCCAGTGTGTAGAATTTAGTGGCATCTAGTGGTGCAGTTTCAGATTGTAACCAACTGAATACCCCTCACCTCTCCCTCTAGGTTCAAACATTAAAGGAGAAACTACAGTAGTCATCAAACTTGTGAAAAACTCAAAAGGTCCTATGTAGAGCCAGTGGTTGGTTTGTCCCTTCTCTAGAAACATAGTGGTTCAACATGGCGGACTCCGTGGAAGAGGACCCGCTCCCTCTGTAGATATTAAAGTCTCATTGTAAGGTAACATAAACATAACTATTCTTATTTTCAGGCAATTATGCCCTAATGACAAACAATCCATAATGCAACACTCTGACCTGTGGCCATTTGCTGCATGTCATCCCCCTCTCTATCTTTCCCAGCCCAGAAATGTAGTACTTCAAAATTGTACAGTACTTGACTTTGTTACTTTCCACCACTGACCACAGTTTACAGTCATGCTAGTCATACTGTTGAACCACTGAAGAAAAGTTAGATTGTGATTTCCATCCATCCAGTTTCCAGAACTGCTTATCCTTATCAGTGATGTGGGAGGCTGGAGCTAATTCCAGCTGGCTTTGTGCAAGAGGCGGGGTACACCCTGGACAAGTCATCAGTTCATCACAGGGCTGACACATACAGACACATTCAAGCCTATGGGGAATTTAGAGTCACCAATTAACCTGTAAAGCCGCAGCACCCAAGATAGCCCAATTAGACCCACATAGATACGAGGAAAAAGAGGCAAACTCCACACAGAAAGGCCCTGGACGGCTGAGGTAAAGTCATGTGGTCCGTTATTGGATCCATCCTCTGAAAAACATGGACGTCCAATCCCTCCTGTGAATGTGAAATATTTCACTGGATAAATGAGCAAATAGACAGAATAAAACAGACCTGATGACAGTACTAGATGAAAAGTTAAGTGATCACTGTTGATATGATGGTCTTGGTCGCTGTAAATGCACTCCATGTGGGAATAGTCTATGGCTGAAGGATGTTCAGACTATCAGTCACAGTTTAGGTTGTCCAGTTTAATACTGATGTGAAATCATTCAGATTCATTCTCTCACTATGTGTATGTGTTAGCTTGTAAATAACAGTTGATAATGGACGATGCCTCAAAATGTAATTGATATTTAAAGGTTGAGTTTCAAAGGAATTAAATAAAAAGAACCTTTTTTCAGCTGGTATTTTTTCCCTTTATAATTCACTTGATTTTTGCAAAAACGTATATTTCATATGCTTTTATTTTGAAGGCTCCATTGTCCCTTTTCGGTCATAGCTTTATGAACCTGGAGCCGTGTATCCGGGGGCGGGGCCACATATTGACAGGCCACGCCCTATTCATTTGAGACCACTGAGGCGTTCAAGTACCATCATTGCAAAACTGCAAAATCCGACGCTCAGGATCAGATTTATGTTCAAATAAAAAGATACCAAGCTTTATTTATGAACAAAGTCAGTCATAATCAATTGAATAAAAACAGAAAAGATGAGTTATAACAGATTTCTTTTTATTTAAAGAGTTAAATTAGATTGATTCATGTATTTATCACATTAAATATACACACATCCATATGTTTATCCCTATTATTATCTATATACACAATAAAAAACACAACTTTATATTGTCCGTTTTAAATGGGCAATGCTACGTTACACATTGCTGCTACTACAGGAGTGTAATAAATCTTACCACCTTGAGTCTGTACATTCACCTTCAATTCATGTTTATGAAGAGACTTCAGACAATTGCCACATGTTGATCATCTCAAATGCACCAGTGTCAATCCGTGAGAGGAAGCACAGTAAATTAGAAATACAGCAAGTGAGTTCAGCTTTAAAGTTCAGCACACATTTTCTTTTGCTTTAATGAAAAAATATAGTCACTGTGATGTGAGTCCTTATTTTCAGTGAAGTTTTGCAGTAGTTCCTGCCTTATGGCAAGATAACAAAATGTTATAATACTATACTACTAATCGTAGGCTGTCCTCTCCGAGTCACCATCCCGACAAAACAGATGATAAAATGTAATTTCTAACATAATTTTGGTGTTTTCAGGAGTCTTATAGTTGAGTTGAGCAGATGATGTCAGGTGCAGTCTCTGCAATCTGATCTTTTGTTAATTTCCCATCATCCTTCAGAGGAGGCGTGGAGGCCCATGGCCACCTGAACCTGGAAGCCAGAAGAGGAGAGCTGCATTATTCAGGCTGCACGTACAGTATGTTTTTCATCCCATTGTACATGTCTTGTTCTGACGCATTTATGTACTGGATATGTGTTTGTAATACTGATATGGTTCCCTTTCATCCAACATATATTTGAAGCTGCTATGTTTTGTTGAAATTAGGCCGCCACAAGCACTGTATATAAGATTAATAGCTCAGCAGCCTATTAGTTATGACGGAGCAATCACATTATGATTGTTTCTGTGCTGTAGTGATGTATTGTGAATCACGGCTCAGCTGACAGCAGCACTCTCGGTGAACATCACTGCATCAGTCAGTGACTATGATGATTCAGTACACTCACTTCAGTTTAAAGATTCATTCATAAATGTACTCACACATGACTAATCAGTTCAGACACATACACTTTCTCTCTAGTCATCAACATAGTCTCACAAGTGTTGAGTCATCCATTTAATGGAGGTTGGTCATGCTACAGAGCAGGACCACAACAGTCCGGAAAAAGTGTTACCCCCTTTCGCAGAAAAGCATGTGAAAACAAAGCAGTAACTTCCATGGTTTTAAAGTAAAGTCTATGTAGAAGTGCCAAAACCGCAGTTCCTCAAATGCCCACCTGAGGCTGGCTACAGAACGAGTTAATCTTCATAAGTCCCCATGTCAAAATGTCCAACTGTACAGCAGAAATAGACACGCATGTGGAAATGCACTCAGACAGTGTACTGTGACTGTGCTTACTGACCTCTGCGTTTGCGCCATCTGCTCAATGGTGTCAGGAAGCGGCTGTCTGAAGGTCTCAGGCAGGAAGACAGAGAGCACAACACTGAGCAATGACAGAGATCCCACAACTATCCACGGGAGGAACTGATAGAAGACAGCTGGAGACAAAAGCAGACCAGATCAGTGAGTTTATACTTCCAACATGTGCCTCTATGACTAAAACTAATGTTTTTTTTATTCAGATAGATTTTTTCAAAACTTATCTTTATCATTAAACTCAACTAAGGGGAACTAAGAAATATGTTCTTTTGTCATTTGGGTGATTTTATCCTTTAAAGGACAGAACTGTAGCATCAGCTACTGATGACATGAATAAGGATCTCACCCAGCTGCATCAGGTATGGAGAGACAGAGGACCCCACTCTGGAGAACGTGGCACAAGACGACATTGCTGTGTTCCTGATGACTGTGGGAGACAGCTCACCAGTGAACGTGTACAACATCCCGCTGCCTGCCAGAATGCCAAATTTACCCACCAGCACCAGGGTCAGGGTGACAGCTAGATGACCTGCAGGGAGGAGGAGGAGGGCTGTAAGCTAGTGATGGGGAAAACCAAGCATTTCTGAAGCACTGAACCACTATGAAGCAATAGACTGCTCACTCCCCCGAATAGCAATTGCACAATCACACCATGACCTGGCATTGCTGGCTTGTCAAGCTTTGTATTTCTCAACATGTGTGGCGTGCATGGGGCTGAAGTAAGACAGGCATTTTTAAGGAGTTTGGAGGGTTGCGTCTTGCTTTTAGCCTTTTTCAAAAAAACACCCAAGCAAAATTGCACAAAATGGATTCAACAGTGTGATTATCTCCTCTAACATAAGCTGCAACTGTGAGCATTACCATGGCCACCAAGCTTACTGTATAATTTACAGTAGGAACCTAGTGTTAGTTCCAAAGAGCAATAATTAACCACATTATTACGTGTTACATAAGAAAGATATTCAGGACTGAAACATACACTAAAGGCGCTACTGTTTCAGGGTGTTGTTAAAACAGCATTTCAAGTATGTTTTTCTATAGCAAGCATTCAAACAGTCTCAGCACACACTTCTGCGAATGGTTTTACAGTATTACACTGATCAACAGATGGTGGTAATTCGCCAACATATGCAGCAATGCAATGCAAGACTGCAAGCTAGTTAATGATGCCAAGTTTAAAATACTAAATAAAAATCATGTTTGCAAATGTTTTATGGGGAAGGAAATGCATTAAACATGTTTGTTAGACCTCAAGTGTGCATGAATCAGAACATGTATAACTAATGTAGCAATCAATAGGAATATACTCATTTCTATTTGTAGATGGTAGCACGGTCTGAAATAAAGGCGTCAGGGATCAGAGAGTGTGTTCTGCTTATCAGTGCATGCAAGGCTGAGACTGAGGAATGTTGACACCATTAGATAAAGTGAGTGGCTGAAGAGGGCCCAAAAGGAGAAATAATGGTGTATAGAGAAAGAGTAAAATTATGGACAGAGGCGGTGGGAGGGGAATGTTAATAAGTGAATGTACTGTGAGATGAAATCAGTTGTCCCATGGAGAACTTGGTTCGCCTGTAATCTGCTGTTTGAACTACAGTAAACTGTGTCAGAGGATATTTGGCCCAGATGAAGATTTTTTCCCCACACAAGGATACACACAATGTGTTTTAGTGACTAACACTACATGTAAACAGAACTTATGTTTGTTTACAAGGAATCAAGAAAACCAAGGTTTAAAAGAAAAATGAGCTGGAAACATTAAGAATTTGGAGCCAGAGTTTCCGACCAACTCATTGAGTTAGTTGACAACAATCAGTTGTGCTGAAATTTTTCAACAGCAAAGACAGAAAGCAGTGGAAAATAGTTAGCGTGCGTCGGTCTTACTGTGCTTTGTAATCTGGATGAGGAGCAGAGCTAGCGCCCCCAGCAGGGTGAAGCTGATAAAGGACAGGCGGCGAGGAAGACTGCGCGCAGCCAGCCAGCTGGCGGTGTACGCAGGGAGCTCAACAACTGTCAGCAGGAAGTAGTTTAGGAAGGGGCTGCCATAGATACTAGACATGTTGAATGACAGTCCAAAGTAGCTTACACTTACAGAAAACCTGCAAACAAGAAGAGAGCAAGACTTTAACACTAGTCATTGTAGTGAACCCTTGTATTGATTACAGCAGCAATATGAAAGTGCTGGACAAAGCAAACAATAAACCCTGATGATGATTTTGTTATTCTTAAAGACTTATCTGTTGTGGAGCTGAAAATGTAAAATGCTAGAGGAAAGGCCAAAGGGTCTAACTCTGGGGACCATGAACATCCACAGAAAATTGGAAGTGGACAACTAGTTGTTGTATCTTGCTCCGGATGGACAAAGTATGCTATCCATGCTGCTGACAGTGTTAGCCAAATAAAATAAAAGTTCTTGAATTCCAGGGAAAAGTTTTGCGATGTAAAAGTACTTTAACTCACCAGATGAGCCACTGCACAAGGGTCATATTTCGAATGTTTGTGGTCCTCAGCAGGTCCAGGAAACCAAGGGACTTGGCCTTCTGGCTTGCTGCTTCGTCACCCTTCAGAGAGACAAATAAACTGCAGTACAATGTTCTTCAGTGTGTGGAGTAAAGCTGACCTACTACTTTGACCTACTTACTTTGGATGGGAGGAAGATGACTTTTGGAGCTTCCACTTTATTCTCCAGGGCTGCTGCCCTCAGCAGGAGTTCGGCATTCAGCAAACGTCCACGAGACAGCAACCAGCGAGGAGACTCTGGAACGAGCCTGGTGGACAGACAGACAAATAGATTTAGATTGGAAATTGTGGAAGGACTCTAGATCAACCTGGTTCATCCATTTGTGTGCTATACAGACTCTTACAACAGTGCACACCTTCTTTTGTCAAGTCTTTTGTTTGTTCATCAAGGTACAAAATCGGGTTATATTAAACTATATAATTCCGCAGTTGGATAGAATCATCATCTGGACACGGACAGATTTCATCCTTTCATCTGTGATATAATGAATCAAGTAGTACACACACATGATAGTGTACAGAGATCATCTTACCACCAGAGGGGGATACAGGCCAGGCCTGGCACAGCCATGATCAGCGATAGATGTCTCCAGTTCCTGACCAGATATGCAGTGCCAGGCAGCACCATCATACCAGTCGTGTAGATAATAGGCAGGGCCATGTTGGAAAACAAAACTCTAGTGGAACCAATCAGGATCTCTGAACCTGTACAGAAATAATATGTTTTGTCTGCACTCTAACAAATACATCATCCATTGTTAGTGAAAAGTTGACATATAAGACAATAAGATATGGTCTTATTTTGTCCTCCAGTGTGACTCCATTGAGCTCAACAATACTAGAGCACACAAACAGTGGAGAGGAGGGGAAAAAAATCAGCAGTCACAGTATGATGAGAATGAAAAAACCCATACCTAGTACAAACACAACTATGTAGCAGGCGATCTGACCCAGGCCCATCATGAAGAAGAGCACGGTGAAGATGGGCCAGGAAGGAGCAAAGGCCAGAGCACAACTGAAGACGCTAAGCATGCCGATGGCACTGAACAGCACAGGCTTCCTGCCAAAGCTGAGATACAAACACAACAGAGTGGTGTCACAGCAGCAACATATATGGTCCTCTACTCAGATATTAATGTCAGAGAGAGACGCTGAAGTAGAGGGATATTGGTGAAAGCTAGCTTGATGGTTGTCCAAGTTAACAACAAACAGTGCAGAGTGTGTACATGGTGTAGGGCTCTAGATTTCAGGATGAAATTATGTTGTCTAGTATTTGAAGTAAAGCTTCAACCTTTGTGTCTTTGGTCAAAGCTTGGTTAGCTGTCAGTTAACTACCAGTTACTAAAAGTGAAAAGTACCGGTCAGAGATCTGTCCAGAAAATAAGCATCCGGTCAGTCCTCCCAGAAAGTAGACGAAAGAGGTCAGAGGCTGTTTCCACTGGTCGCCGCACACCAGATTAAACTGGAAGACATGAGACATACAGTACATGTGTGGGAATACTGCAGGAGACATTAAAATATAAACTGGAATAATACAGCAGATATAGACAGTGGTATATTAAGCACGTCTCTGAGGATAGTTCTCTGCGGTCTGCTCTGAATCCTCAAGAATCAAACTCCTTTGAGCCTGGCCTTCAGTGTCAAGCTCAGATTCTGGTCCTCTCCATATTCATATTCAGATTGTTTTCTCTAAGCCAGGTCCTCCAGCATGTGGCCTTTTCCTTTTCAGAGTGCTGGTTTCAACAGCCTCCAGGTTGCTTGGTTTTGAATATAGGACAACATGTGGAGGGGTATTTGATTGTTGTGATGCCTTCACTTCCTGTGCCTCATCATCTATATTGCCATGATATTTGAGCTCTCCATGTTTTCTTGGTTGACTGTTTACCTGTTGCTTCCTTGTTGGTGATGCCTTACCTGCTTTTCTGTTATACAGTCTAAGGACGGATGCATAATTGGTGTGTCACACACGCAAAACCCCAAACATGCAAAGCATACCAAAGTACAGTATCTCTACAAACATGAAAATATGAACATCCCTGACTATCTACATTCTCATATACGCTAGTGAGTGTATAGCGTTGAGGTTGCTGATTGCAACCAACTGAACACCCCTTGCCTCACCCTCTCATTCCGAGTGTGTAGCAGACTAGTTGCCAAAACTCACAGTAAAACGTGAAAGGTCCTAAATAGAGCCAGTGTTCAGTTTGTCTGTTCTGGGCTATTATAGAAACATGACAATTCAACATATTGCACTCTGTGGAAGAGGACTGGCAGCGTCTATAGATGTAAAAGGTTCATTCTAAGGTGACAAGTATTGTTATTAGTATTGTTACAGTCTTAGGGAATGTAGAATACACACATTCTCTGCTCAGTTCATTATAAATAAAGTTCAAAAGTTCAGTTGCTGCAGCTATTGCACCACACAGATACATATATGTGCCCAATCCAGTCATTTCCAGTTTGTCATGACGTCTTCCTGCAGTCAATGATTCATGTCCACTGAGAGAGCTCACAAGCTCTCAGTGTTTTACAAACGGAAGCTGTCCTGTCTAGTCTGGATCTTTAGTCTAAACAGTAACATGTAGTAGACGAGGTGGTGGGGGTCATCAAATGGTACAAATAGTAAAAACAAATATTTGTATAAGTACTTGCAGTAGTAGAGTACATAGTAACAGTAGTTCAGTACCTCAGTGACTACAGTAGACTGGTAATTCTCAGTACTGTAGGTCCATCCATCTTTACAGCTCTCTTGGTTCAGATTGGAGAAGACGCTCTCTGGACCTGATGCCAGCGCAGACAGGTTGTGAACCAGTTCCAGACTGGGTCTGATTCCAAGTGCAGACAGGTTCTTCACCAAGTCCAGCTCATACCGGCTACAACTGCTCCTCTCCAGCTTCCCAGCCTCCTCCTGAGGAAACATCATTATCAATCATTACATATGTTTCTTTCAGGAAAAGTTATTTTTGTCATTATTCCAACAGAGAAACATCAAAATATTTGACTCAGTTAAGACATTTTAAAGTTTTTCATGCATTTTCATGTCTTAACTACTCATTCATACTTTGTGTAAGGAACTCCATTCAGCTCTCAAATGTTCCAGGTCTTTGAGACATCTTATATTGTTAAGACTTTTCAAAATATTCAACTTTCTTATATAAGTCAATTAGAAAACCAATCAAACCCACGTATCCTCATCCTCTTCTCACTCATACATTCACCTAGAAACTCAATTTTCTTTCTTTTTTTTATTTTTATTTTTTTATCTTTTCATAAAAAATCCAGCCCTTCTGAGATTTTTGTATTCATGTCGGAATGTTCATAAACAGAGAGTGGGAGACCAACAGAGCCAAACATGTACATTTTCACTCAAGAAACATCATTTACACATAAAAATGTAGGAAGATTTGTGCTGGTCACAGACACGTAACTAATGAAACAAAAGGACGTTTGGCTCATTTTTAACAAACAAACAAAAATCTCAGGAGTGAAGGAGAAAGACACTGTTCTTATTGACTATTTCATGTCAAAATAGCTGCTGCAAAGGTCTATTCTGCGATATTCTGTAAATAGAGCTGAATCTGACACATGTTTTCTAAAACACAATGAAAGTTCAGCATTTTCATTGGTTAATTTGAGTTACTTAATTAAACTCAAATTAAGTTGTTAAGCTAAGCTAAAATGTTCCGAAGAGCTGAGGGGATCTGCAGCTTCTCTGTGGTCCATCACCACTTTAAAGCCTTCTGGTGGGATACTACACAAATATTTTTTGAATACTTGAATACCAAATGATTCATCTTAAATGGGCCTGGTTCTGACCTGTACAGGAATGCTAGCCTCGATCCAGTCCTGGCTCAGGTTGCTTTGGGTGGGAATGTAGCAGTAATGCGATGGACTAGCCAGCAGGAAGATGACGGATAGGATGTTATATCCACATGGAATGGAGGTGAGACAGAGCAGGATGAAGACTCTCCTCTGGAACGGGCCCCAGGTCCCCAGGAACGCTACAGACTCCTCATAGTCCTGCATTTTACTTCTGTTTTTACTTTACACCTACAGTCAGTACTTCAATAACCACCTGAGCAGCTATGACTATAAATGCACAAATATCTAAGTCAGATATCTATACTACAAATACTTTTAAAACTACACCTAGAAATATTACTACCCTGCTACAGTACTACAATAACAATAGATGTAAATTCTACCAACATATAGGCAATATTACAACAACAGGTTAAATAACTAGAATAAGTGCAAATACTTTGTCTCTGTTGATACTTCTGATGCAGCAGGGTCAGCTGCAGGACCTCCACAAGCAGTGTCAGCTGCAGGACCTGCAGGATCTGTTTGGGGCTTCACCTTTATCTCAGACAAGACACAAGAGTGAACCCCGCCTATCCTCCTCCTCCTCCTCCTCCTCCTCCTCAAAAAGTCTGTGCTCATATTGCAACTTCTTGTCACAGCTCCTGATGTCGGGAAAAAACTTCACTTCTTTCACTTCTTATCAGAAATACACAGACAGAGGGCAAACTATTGTATAAATGTGATGATTACTGAGATGAAATGTCCTGAAGTTAGAACTCTGAAGACATACTGGTTAATTAATTAAGTGGGTACTAAGACGTATGTGAAAAACAATCTCTTTCTTTAAAAAAAAATATTAACATTGACATCACTTCGGGAAGTTGAACCACGGCTGTTTGTACAATAGAAAATAAAATAGATACTTAAATGATTGAGGGGAAATTCTTTTTCACTCAAGCACAACCACGCACACAAACACACACAGCTGGCCTTATCAACAAGGCCTGGCTAGAGGGCGAGTGGAACAGTTTCAGTGAGCAACTACACCACTAGATGTCGTTAAATCCCACAAACTGGCCCTTTTTGGCAGTTGTGTATTCATCAAATCCATCAAATGTTTTTCATCTCCAATATACTGTAAATTAGTTGCTATCATTTTCAGATTTGGAGAAAGCTATGTTTCATTATATAAGATGCCTTGTCAGCTTTTAACTGTCACAGCCATTTATTGACACAGAGCAGGAGATACAGTGTAAATCATCAAACCAGTTAAAAGCTTCCAGTCCAGTCCAGTTTCCACTGTCTGGTTCTCAGCCTGTCCTATGACCTCAGTGATAACAGTTTGTTCAGGTCAGACCGTGACTCAGGGTTTTTCATTTTCCTCACATGGAGCTGCGTACAAACTTTTGCTGGTATACCAAAATCAAGAACTCATAACTGCATCGCAGTCTGCAGATTCTGAATGACTGGAAGTGGGAGGAGGATGAGAGTGGGCATTTTCCCATCAGGGCTTTCTGTGTTATCCTCTCAAGGTTGTGTGTGCAACATTTTTCCAACATGTCCTTTAGTGAATAAGTTACTGTGTTGATATATATCAGGGGGTAAACACTTACTGTTGAGCAGGATACGTATTGTAGAGCACTTGTTTATTATTATGATTATATTATTATATATTTTAAAAAGTTGTTTCAAAGCCTTTTGGGAGAAAAATAATTCATTAAGTTAGTTATGTTATCTATATCTATATATATTTTTTTGATTACTTTCATAATTATTCAGCTTGAACAGGCCTGGATCCACAATGTCCACATGTTTTTCAACAGTTTTCCCTTTAATGTTGACCTTGTGTAGATCTGGGTTAAGCACCCTCGAGTGTAAATGCATTCCCTAACTCAACTTCCAGTGTAGCCATTGGATATCTGGAAAACAGACTGGGAGAGGAATGACAGCATTTTCAGTGGTTGATCGCTGTGTTCTCACCCAAAGTCATAGGCTCCAGCCCCACCGTGACCCTGATGAGGATAAGCGGTTAGAGATAAGATGGCCGTCACTGATGAGCTAGGTTCTGCTCGAGGTTTCTGCCTGTTAAAAGGAAGCTTTTTTTTCTCGCTACTGTCAACAAGTGCTTGCCCATGGTGGGAATTGTTGGGTCTGTGAATAATATTATACAGAGTACAGTCTAGACCTGCTCTGTATGGAAAGTGTTACAACTTCTGTTATGACCTGGCGCTATATAAATAAAATTGCATTGAATGAAAAAGATGCAAAGAGATGCTAATTTGAAATATCCAACAGTTCTTCAATCACCTAAAATCTTTATTCATAAAGAATCCACAACTGAATTTGGATGCTCAGCAGTTTTTTTTAATGAAAACAATTAAAACAAAGTTAAAGAAATAAAATTATAAGGAGAGAAATGTTACATAATCTCAACCTGACAAGTTTGCGTTTGCATATTTGCATCATCATCATCATCATCATCATAAAAAACAAGCTCAGAGAACAAATACTGTACATAAAGAGTGGACAGAGGTCCTCTGAAGCAGGAAGTGTTGCTTTTTAACATGTCTGAGAACACTGAACACTGCTGCTCTGAGCTGAATCTAAAGCAAATCAGTTCACCTACACGTGTCCATTCAGGATCTGAAAGGTGTGAATACTTGAGACGAGCTGAACTGACTCTCAGAACACTGAATCTAATGTGTAACCACAGTTTAAGTCTGGTTTCATTTATTATATTTAATATATTTGGTGAAAAAAGTTTGATCAAATTCAAGTTCAATAGCTGCTGGCACAAATAACGTTCCAGCTAAACGTAACTCTATTTGCTGCAGGTAACTCGAACGTATCAGACGTGTTAAAATCAACTCCTGCCTGGTTCAGAGTGCAGCCCTGTTTGGGTGAAGTGCTCCTTTAAATAACTCAATTATTCACCGTTTGCATGTCGTCTTAATGGAAAATGAGCTTTTATTTTGGAAGCAAAATGATTCAATCAGATGGTAAAGGTTCAATCCGAGCATGGAGGGAATACACACCCACACATACACCCACACACACACACACACACACACACACACACGCATACACTCAAACAGACACAATCACAATTATTTCAACAAAAACATCATGACGGTTTGAACAAAAATGACAAGTATTGCATCGACCCCAGCATCAAGACTCTGACCTGTGTCGAGACTCTCAGACATTAGTAACAAGACTCGGACCAGGGTCCATAGTCTCAGGCCTCATTATTGCTGATTAGGAGGCGAAGCGAATAGAAAAGCAGCAGTTGATCTGTACATTATTGCATCACTATGACATCGTCAGACAGAGGAGGTTAATCAGCATCATCAACATGAATTTGACAGTTTGTCTGAATTTTACAGTTGCATGTTGATGAGATAGAGTTACTGCACCATGAGACCAAATACTGCATAGATAAAGACACACACACACACTCACTCACTCACACACACTCACACACACATAATGTCCTTCAACCTGTTTGTTCATTATTGGAAGACTGAGATGCTTCAAGTTCTTCAGGAGGAGGCAGGAAGACAGACAGGAAATACTGACCATTTGAAACCATAGAAAATAAAAACACAGCAGTATAGAAAATTACTTTCACTGTTGAACGATGATGAACTGAGAGGTTTACTAAGTATTTCTGCTTGTCCTATTAATATTTCAGCTTTGTCTTGCCCAGTCTGGCCCACACACTCTGTCCACTGGTTTCTGAAGCGGTGACCAAAGTGAGACGAGTTTCAAACCCCAAAATAAGACACGTATTTCAGAGATTATTGCTTGAAAATGAAACTTTTGTGCATCCCATGTGTAAATGTCTTACATGGATCATAAGAAAAATCAATAAATTAAAATTTCAAAAGTGCTTTGTGTACTGTATCTTACTAATTAAATAAATCTTATAAATATGTCTTTGTATTTATTTTAAAGGTCCTTCATAACAATCAGCAAATGTACACAAAGTATTTTTCCCCATTAAATGATAGGTTTGCAATTTTATTGGACACTGTAATTCTTCAGTTTTTGTCTACTCCAGCCAGATTCAACACTCATTGCTTCATTTGCTCAGATACTTTTCTTTTCAGTAAAGAGCTGACTGGTCCACATTGCTGTTGGCCAATCAGAGAAAAGAGCCTTTAGACTTGGGAGGTAAACAGACTGAGTGGACGCGGTGCTGTTAACATCTCCATGGACGAGGAGCTTTTACGCCCCCTCTTTGACTCTGTGTGAAGCTTTCTATGGTTTCTCCTGGATCTGTGAAGTCCTTCTCACGACTGTCAAACAACCACATGATGGTTTTAATTGACCTTTTTCATAGCAGCTATTTTGACATGAAATAGAAGGTAAACACAGGTGTTACCAATGATACTAACACCTGTGTTTACCCTACTATTTCATGTCAAAATGGCTGCTGTGAAAAAGGTCTATTGTATTACACTGAAATCTAAAAGTGCTAATGAAAGCTATCTGGTAGTAGTGACATTTGTTAGCTTGTTAAGGACACAGTTCCTGCTAGTGCCCCCTAGAGGCTGCAGTGTTCATTAATAAGTAATGGACAGACGAAACAACAGTGATGATGATGAGCAGTTCACTTCTGACCATCATCACTCTGTGAAACTAAATAATCTCAACTGAACATTCTACTAATGAGCTTCTTTTCTGAACCACGTCATACTCTTCTTTGGTGAATGAGCAGTGAACACAACATCAGCCGTCTGTGAACGCCAAAATACAGCACTGAATGATACCTGAGCCATCTACAAAGACTCTGAGATGCAGTTGAAAGCTCAGTAAAGCTAGTAAGTTGATGTTGTAGTTGAGCTTACTTGGTAACATGCTAATTCTGAGAGCCTTACTGGTATTGTGAGGTTTATCCTGAGGGTGGCACTAGAGGAAAGAAAATGGGGCTCTAATCTAAACAGTTCATCCCAGTCTGGTCAGAAGTTGTTGAGATATCTGTCTTTGGACCATTACGTTGGTTAGATAATGTGGTTGTTTGAAAGTCATGGAAAGGCTTTGGGTAAATATTTACAACATATACTGTAAAATGAAGTATTAGAGCACAGAAAAAGCAACCAGACAAATGTTAATCTTTCTTTTGCATGATGGTAAGTGAATAAGCTTATTTCAGGAAAACGTTCCTTTGCTGTTGCAAGGTTGTGAAACGTTCCAGTGATGTTTCAAAGTCTCAAAAAGTTCCTCCAGTTCTTTGTGATAAAAGTTTTAGTGACACTAAAAGTTCTGCTCAGACGCTTTAAACTCAGCAGGAAGGTTGACTAAAACACAAACTGACAGGTAACAATCAGGACGAAAGGCCTTTTTCACTGTAAAACCAGGAAGTAGCCCGGTCCAGAGTACAGAGTCTGTAACACACCGGCAGTGGAGATGACAACAGATATAAGGAGGAGGAGGTTTGTGTACTCGTACTACAGTTCAAACTCTGGTTCCAAACATACAGCAAGCTGAGTCAGCATCCACAAACTGTCCTGGATGAACCATCTTCATGTGTCGGTCTGTTCCGTTAAGGCCTGTTGTTTGGGGTCAGGTCAAGAAAGACAAGCCATCAACGCTTCATCCAGATCATCAAAACTACTTTAATTGGAGGCCAAACTGCAAATAGCCCCCAACGAACGCACTGTTACCTCTTATTTGAGTAACACAGTGTCCTGCTGTTTTATGAAACTACTGGTTAGGGTTGGGGTTACTTGTTTCTACTGGCGATATAAATCTCCAGTAGGAACCAGTGGGTTTGTGGCTGTGACCAACAGTGTTGAGAGATGGACTAACACAGTTGGTTCTAGAATACCGTCAGCCTTCTCTTTTAATTTCTCCACTCTGCAGTTTGTTTGCTCGACATGCTGGATATTAGGAAGGAGTGGAATATAAGCAGACGTCTGAGGGAAGACACCTCAGTCCGCAGTCCAGTGTTGACATGAAGACACCTGCAGAAGTATTCGTTCATGACGGAGGACGTCTGCCAAGTTCTCTGACATCACATTTGTGCTGGTTAGTTCCTCCAGCAGGAGGAAGAAGATCCCCCAAACCCCCTCCAAACACTGCGGACGCGATCTGAACCGGGCTCCCAGTCCAGACTTTCTTGTAAACCTTTGAGTCCGGTCTCATCATCAGCTGTCAAAGTGCAGTAAATGACTGGCACCAGCGCGTCTTCGTCATTTGTCAGCATTTTAACCAGGAGCAGGTTCAGGTACCAGGATTTTAGATTCTGCTTGTTCATTCTGGTTCCCCACCAGTCCTGGTTCTGATTCTTGAGATCTCAATCAAAGAAATATATTAAAAAGCTTTATTTTCAGTAGATTCAGGCTGTCACAAAAAGTCATTTGTCACAAATGATGAGGTACTTTGGGATTCTTTTTGGTAAAAAGGTAAAAGAAAAAGAAGTTATTAGTATTCTCTACGTTTCCATGCACAAGTTGAACATTACACTTATTTTTCTTCAAGTTGGATGTTTTGAACTGAATCTGGAGCATCAACATCATGTTGATGGGGACGACAAAAAGCTGCATATTCATTTTTTTCTGGACCACTTACTGCTTTCTACAAATTTTGACAGTAATTTTTCCAGGGTTTTTCCATGACCACATATCCATGACTGCATTACAAAATCCCAGGTTTTCCAGGATGTGTGGGATCTTCTAGACTCTTCTGCTCCAGCAGTTCCAACAACCTTAAAGGTCAGAGGTCAAAGGTCAACTCCCCACAGCCGATGCTGCCATCAATAAGGTGTGAAGAGAATCGATCCTTGGCTCGTTCTGATTGGTCCAGGAGCCGGACGCAGGAAGGAGGCTGTGAAGAGGGACGAAGAGGCCGGAGGGCGAGGGTGAAGAGAGATGGTAGGGGTGAGGGGCGAGGAGGTGGTAGTGAGGAGGGGGGAGGAGGGGAGAGACGAGGGAGGGAGTGAGATGGTGGAGGTGAGGGAGGAGGGCGGAGGAGCGAAGGGAGTGGAGAGGAAGGAAGGAGAAAGGGAGGGCTTCACCAACTCGTTCTGAGGAGGAGAGGAAAGGAAATGAGGAGGTGAGGAAAGAAGAAGAGGAGATGAAAAGAGAGGAGATAGGAAAAAAGGAAACGAGAGGAGAAGAGGGGAAGGGAAACAAGGAAGTGAGGAAATAGGAGAGGAAAGAAGAGGTGAGGAGAGGAAAAAGGAAACAAGAGGAGACAAGAGGAGAGCAAACAAGGAAGTAAGGAAATAGGAGAGGAAAGAAGAGGAGAGTAGAGGAAAAAGGAAACAAGTGGAGAAGAAACAAGGAGAGGAAAGGACACATGGAAGAGGGGACATAGGAAGAGAGGACATAGGAGATAAATGCGAAGAGATGAGAGGAAACAAGGAAGTGAGCAAATAAGAAAGGAAAGAAGAAGAGAGGAGATGAGAGGAGAGGAGAGGAAATAAGTGAATAAAGAGAGGAGAAGAAAATAAAACAAGCAAAGAAAAACACAGAATAAGCGTAAATAAATATATATATGATCAAATTTAGATTTTTTTTCCTTCAATCATTATTGGTGAGAGAGAGAGGTAGGGAGACACTCACAGTGAGTACGCTGCGCTGTTGTTTGTTATACGGGCTGTATTTGGGTTTGCTGGGTTTCCCTGCCACTCTGTCCTTGTGCCTCCTGCTGGAGATGTGCTGCAACAACAACAACAAACACGCTGTCACACTCTCACACACACCGAAATCCAAATGAAATACAGAGAACTCGGCGCACTCTCAGACACAGGTGTTTCCAATGATAGTAATTAAGGTTCAGCTCCATTTCTGCAGCAGAACATTAATTAGTATTAGTAGAAAAAGCTCTATTATGTCAATAAAGCAAAAAAATAAAATAAAATTATGTGGTGTTTTTTTCTTTATTTTAATCATTTACATTGTAGATGAACACTGGAGACATCAAAACTGAAATAACACATATGAATTATGTGGTAAACAAAGGAGTGTAAACAAAGCAGAATGTGCATTATATTTTAGATTATATTTTGCTTTGATGGCATCTTTGCACACTCTTGGTATCAGCTTCATGTGTGTCTTGTGAGTGGAATTTCTTGCCTTCTTAATGTGTTTGAGACCATCAGTTGTGTTGTTCAGAGGTTGTGTTGGCACACAGTAAATAGGTATGGTGATTTCTTGGTTTAGCTCTAATGTAAAGTTGGTCAAATGTCAATGAAAGTCTTAACATGTTGCTGAAACATCAATCTACAGTGCTGCTTGAGTTTCAGTATATTATACTAGTTTGCTTTAGTGGATCATTCGTCTCTTTAGCTACACACGAGACCAGAGCAAGCAGACTCTTAAACCATGAGTGAAAAGCTTCATTTCAGTTTGAATGCTTCTTGAGGGTTTAGATAGATCCGAACAGGAACAGTCAAAGGTCTGGGTCTGTGTACTGTGTGTGTTTCTACCTGTTTGAGTTGGATCTCAGAGTTGACGTGGACATCACAGATCTGGCAGTGGAAGGTTTTGTTCTGCAGGCCGGAGCCCTTCAGTCCGTTGGTGCTGCCGTTCTTCAGCTTGGCTCCCGGTCGAGGGTAGGCCTTGATTGGCCCGGCGCCGCTCCGAGCCTCGAGCATCGTCTTGTGCTTTGAACCTGCAAACAGAGCAACACAGCACATAAATAAATCTGTCAGTGTTTCATAGTGTTGCAGCCATAAAGCCATATTCATGTTATGTTTTATCCCCTTCACAAACCTTCAAATCATCCACCAGTTAAAAGACGACACTAGTTTTATTTTATTTCTATGAAAACATCCTGCTCAGAAACTGTGCTGAAAGCTTTCCATGTTGTTGCGTTCAAGGACCTTCTGATATGTGACAACTGTCAATCAGAAACCTTTTAAATGACTTTCTTATAATGACCATGTTTGATTATTGTTTGTGTTCTGGGTAGCAGGCTCTATTTACAGAATATGGCAGAAATGGAGTATACTGTAGCTTCTCCTTCACGATGAGGTTGAGGGTGAGGCGAGGGGGTTTCAATCAGCAACAACCGGGCTGGATGTTACTACAGATTTGATGTTTATCTTTGTCCAATTCAAAGTTCCAATATCAACAATAACATCAGTCCATTCAAATGGACCTTTCTTGTAAACATAGTAAATAAGACCCCACTTGAAAGCACCATTAGTTCCCCAGTGTCCAGCCACATATACACCACATGGAAAAAAGTACATGACATCCAGTCATATGTGGTTGTTGAACATGTGATTCTAAAGCCATGGCCATCAATCTGCTGCTATAACGGTCTAAACTCTTCTTCAAGCACCAGATTCTGAACCTGGCTGCAGGGATTTGCTCCCATTCAGCCACGAGTGTTAGTGAGGTCCGACACTGATGTTGGATGATCAGGTCTGGTTTACAGTCGGTGTTCTGGTTCATCCCAAAGTTGAATTGCCACATGTAATCATACAGGTACAGTCAAAAATGTGTTAAATCATTAATGTGCCCTCTTTTTGGTTTAATGACACCCGAATGGAGGGTTATTGCCACCATTAGTTTATCTTGATGGAGTCAACTGTAATATTTTTATTAAATCAGTGGATGGAAATCTGCAATAATTGACGGTTTCTTTTGCAGGTTAAAGATAAATGTTCTCTGGTCAGTATCACAGCTCCACATGAGGAAGACGTCTTTCCATCTCGCTCCTCCTCACCTGCGTTATGAGCCTCGAGCTGAGACAGAGAGTTGACGGCGACTTTGCACAGAGAGCAGTACAGCAGCTTCTTCGCCTTCTCCTCCTCCGACTCCGCCGAGAGAGGAGCGTCCTGGGAGGAGGCCTGGGAAGAAGCAGGAGGAGGAAGAGGAGGGGGAGCAGGGGACAAGGAGGAGGTGACAGGAACTGGAGGAGGGGGAGGGAGAGGCGGAGAGGCTTTGGAAGAAGAGGAAGAGGAGGAAGAGGAGAGGCCCGGGGCGGGGAGAGCGGAGGGAGGACTGGAGGGAGGAGGCTCACTGCCTGGTCTGCTAGACGAAGGGGAGGAGGAGAGAGGGGAGGAGGACGGAAGGAGGAAAGGTTTGAGAGGGGAGGACGAGTCGGTGAGGCTGGTTAAGAGTTCTGGAGGGAGGACGGGTAAGAAGAAGAAGAAGAGAAAGAAAACACCCTGTGTTATAAAAAAATAAAACACACCCGCCAAAATAAAAGCTTTTTCAGATCAGTGTTTACAGTAGATAAACTCAACCTGTGTGCTGATTGGTGCAGCTGTTAGATGAGACGGGAGGGGCGGGGCCAGCAGGACTTGTGCTGCTCCCATTGGATTCTCCAGTGATTGACAGCTTGGCCTTGGACTTGTTCTCCTGAGACTTGAGCTTCTTGGCGTGACGACTGCCTCTGTAATGCGCTTCTGCCTGAGACTGAGCAAGAGACATACAGAGAGACACAAGTTTTATTTTTACACTCCTATAAATGATCAGACTCATGATAGACAGATTAAAAAAAGATCAACCAGGTCCAGCTGCACCCCAGCTCAGGTCCAGCCACACACCAAGGCTGTCAGACGCCAGTTTGATGGGTTTGGCCCTTTGGCAGCTGGGGCTGACTCAGCCTCCCGGCGATGGAACGCAGCCTCCTAGGCCTACAGGGAATTCAGTACAGAGTTGATTTACAGAGTTTACTGAAGGACAAACAGCTTTACTTACTTACTCAGTTAGCCTTGCAGCTAGCTGACCCAGCTAATGGCACTACAGCTCCATAACTACTACATAAACTGTTCACTGGGAGGCTGCTGAGCCTGATTCCATCGCCACAGTTAGCAGCAGTTTGTGGTTAGCTACTTTAGCAGTCAAGCTATCTGTCCACCGAGAAACTCTGTATATCAAAGGGTCAAAGCTGAGGACCTCAGAGGGAAGAACAGAAAGTAAAAAAGTTGGGATGGTGTGGAGAAGATAAATACGTCAATGTATGACCTGCCCCACACTGCCTCTCATTGGCTTACCAAGGTCACAAGTACTAACCAATCAGAAGCAGAGTATCCCCTATAGCAGGATTTCAATGTAGTGCCCAAGCAGCAACCTCCATGGCTGTGAAATGAAGCCAACGCAGAAGTACCAAAAACTGCAGTTCCTCAAACAGCCACTTGAGGCTGTCTACAGAACAACTCAAACTCCATAAGTCCCCATGTTAAAATGTCCAACTTCACAGCAGAAATAAACATGTTTACAGCCTGGTACAAAAAACAGTTTTGGTCTCTATAGCTAATTTCCCCGTTCATGACAACTGTACTGAGGGTGAATTTTTATACAACTCACCTGTTCAAATTATATTAAGACTTAAAATTATGCAGAATTAACAGCGTGGCCAGTTTGATCGACAGGTGGGTGCTGTTACAGCTTGTTTGAGCCACCAGGCTTCATTCAGCCTGCCTCAGGTCCACCGATGATCCACATCTTTGCTGATTTTTAGATTAGCGGGAAAGTGGGAGAAACCTGTGGGTGACGTCACAGATATGACGTCCACGTTTTATACAGTCTATTCTTAGGATGTGAGTGTTTTCTGCTTTGTAGCTGATAAAGTCGGCTTCTAATCTCAACAACAGATGAGGAGTGAGCTACAAAGATGTGTTCAGCTCACTTCTTCCACATCCCCAGATGTTTTCATTTTAAACTTGTAGTCCTCAGCCTCAAATGACATCTCTCGAGGACAATTATACATTAGACAGAGTTCTCACAGCTTCCTCTTGAGACACAAACGGCTTTATATAACTTTCTTCACATCAGCAGATGTGCTCTCCAAAAAGACTTGTAAGCACTGATGCATTATGTTTGGTGAGCACACAGTGTGTTTATTGTACGTCATAGCAGTCAGTATCAATAATTTCCTTTCATGCTGACTAAATGCTAACATGCTCACAGCGACAATGCTAACAGGCTCATGTACAGCAGGTAATGGCTCACCATCTTAATGTCGTTAGCATGCTATGATGCTAATTAGCGCTTAACACAAAGTACATCTGAGGCTGATGGGTTTTTTTTTAAGCATGAAGCCATAAAAAATAAACAAATTAAAAATTTGACCTGATGATAATGCTGGATGAAAAGTCACATGATCACCGTCATTACTATTCATCCTTAGGGGCTATGAATCATCACCTCCAGGTGTGGCCTGAACAATCTGTGTGCATTTACATGTGCTTCCATTGATCTAGATATATAATCCAGATACAGATGGTGTGCTAATGCCAAGTTATGAGGCATTTGTATTTCCACAGGGGTTTGAGACACCCTGTGTTGCGATGTATATGGACTTGAACCTGAATGGGATGTAGTGCATTCTTGTTTGAGCCACCAGGCTTCATTCAGCCCACCTCAGGTCCACCGATGAGCTACGTCTTTGCTGATTTTTAGATTAGCGGGAAGGTGGGAGAAACCTGTGGGTGATGTCACAGATATGATGTCCACGTTTTATAGTCTATTCTTAGGATCTGAGTGTTTTATGCTACTAGTAGCTGATAACATTGTGCTTCTAATCTCAAGAACAGATGAGGAGTGAGCTACAAAGATGTGTTCAGCTCACTTCCTCCACATCCCCACTGTGATGCAGTGCATTCACAGTTCAGATAAACACTGTAATAAACGCTCATGTTTTGTGTCACCGCACAGTGTAACAGTGTGTCAGTACACTGCAAACAAAGCTCCAGGTTAACAGTGTCCTCATGTGACTGTCTGGAAGCTCCATGACTCAACTTTTGCTCAGCTGCCCTCTAACTCCTCTCCTCTCCTCAGCTGTGATTCCTGTTTTCATGTTCGCTCATGAATAATTTTACCAGCTCATACATTAGTCACGTTTGATTGACATGTCGCTAACCATGCAGCTTGTTACCTCTCAGCAGTCATCATGTGAACGAGCTTAGTGTCATTTACACAGCACCGCGTTAATACGGACAGGTATGGGTTACACCTGGTTATTATGCACCTGCTGTTTTGCAGGAACACCCGAAAGAACACACAAAAACAAACAAACAAACAAGCCTCAAAAAGTATTGCACAGTCTCAGCTGCATTAAGCACAAAAGATATTTTTAGTCAGTTAATCGGGGCATCCAGGGGGAGGTTCAGCGTAGCTTAGGAAAAACCTGTTGCAAGGAAAATAAAGCAAGTCTAGCTCCAGCAAAAGTGACGAGAGAAACTGCAAACTTTGGTCATTTTCTGCATCACAAATCATTAAAAGAAACTTGCAATTATCAGTGATTAGGTCAGGCTATTCTAATATTAGCTAACAGGCTAAATGTTATTTTAGAGCCCTGCTGTATGCTAAATTATATTCTGACTGTTCCTAACTTCAAAATCGAACAAACACGCCCCGCAACGGCTTCAAATCTGTCTGATTTACATGTTATACCTTATTTATTGAGCAGGTGTAGAAATTCAAATATATAGCAACTTTATAGTTTTATCAGCTGTTGGAGTTGCAGCAAGTTGTTGACCAATAACCACTGGGCACAGACCACACACAGCATCTTAAAACTCATGTCAACATAGTGGAGAAATCAGACAGCTTTGGTAAGTTTGAGCCAGACCAGACTGCAGGTAAACCACATGACAGGAAGTTGATCAACTGAAAGATACTGAAAGTTAAATCTGTGCACGCCAGTGTACACATAGAAACACAAACACTCACGTCAGAGTTGAACCTCAGCTGGCAGACGTTACATGAGATGACTTGTTTCTTCTTGGGTACCAAGGTAACACCAAAGGTGTGGTTGATGACGGCTTTCTGCACCGGGTCCATCTGCAGGAGACGTACAGAGGTCAGAGGTCATGAGCCTGCTCAGGATGACAGAGTGATGCTGAAGGTGACAGCTCTCAGTCAGTCTGTAGTAACACCATCCCACCACAAAAAAGCGCACAGTCATACCGTGTTAAAGTTTGGGAAAAGCCCGACTGGCGACGTCGTCTCGACGGGGAACGGCAGGAACGGTTTCATCATCACCGATGGACCAGTGGCACCTATGAGTCCTGGCAATGCTCCACCCACTGCATTACACCCACTTCCTGGAAACAGAGACACAGAGAGTTTGAATGATTGATTTGAAATATCTGAGCCGATGACACTTTCATTGATCTGAGTGCTCTTTAGATCCCGCTGTGTCACTTCAGTGTCAAAGAAAGAAGGTGATGTCCTTTCAAAAGAAAGCCGGCAGAGCCTTTAGTAAATATGAAAAAAAAAAAACACTGCGATCTCACAGATGGGTCGAAATGATAAAATATTTGCCCAAGGCGAAAGCAATTTTAAATATGACACTTTTACCGATTGCACCACTCCACTCTCATCTTCTTCTTCGATGGAATGAACGTTATAGCTGTTCAGTCTGTCAAAGTACTGCATTTAAATGTTGGTTTGGCCCCGGGGGAAGCGTTTTATCATTCCAGGCAAACAGGAGACATCTGTGAGATCAAAAAATACTTTTGAAGACACAAACAACTGCTGGATAACATGAAAAACTACCATATTAGTGGGTGCAGTTTGTGAATTATGGAGTAACGTATCAAGTGCTGAAATCGTCGAGGCTTTGCTGTGAGAAAAAATCGATGTATTAAGGTTTCACATAAACTGCTGGACCAGTAAACATTTGTGTTAATGTAAGCAGGTCAGTAAATAGAACTTCCTGGCAAAGCCTCAGTGGGACAAATGGAGGAAATCCATCTCATTCTGATATTCATGTCACTTCAACTTGGAGACGCGAGCTGCTGATCCACCATACAGTAACAACATTAAGAACATATGGAGCTGCAGCTGCCGGAAGCAGAGAGAGTTCATAATACGGAGAGAGAGAAGTTGAATGAGCGGCCACATAATGTGTCCATGTGTACAGTAGCCACAGGGCCTGTAAGAGTTGCTCTGTGCATCTCAAGAGGCACAGAGCAACTGAGTCGTATTTACTCGAGCACCTATAGTGGGACCCAAGGTGACAAAATCACCTGTCAGACACGTTACACCACACACGACTAGCACAAAAAGAAAGAAAGAACAAAGATCAAAAAAAGTAAGAACAAAACTATCAAATACTGTATAATAAACATTTAAAAGCCAGAGTCATATCAACACATTACTTTTGTGTCATTCACGTGTGCGGTGGGATGTTTGAGGAACAGTCGTGATGCCAGATTTAAACCTGCCTCCAGCTGTGTTTGTTCCCAGTTACATATGAGGTGTTACATATACATCCACAGCATACACAGAGAGTAGATCTGATGAAGAAGAAGCGTGTTTCTTCTGTCTGTTTACTTTTATAGTCACAGCTTGTAGAAGCCCTGCAGTGAATTCTTTCATAACAGAGTGTGGGTGGAAACACTGAGAGCAACTGAATCAGCCCTGACAGAGGAGGAGGAGGAGGAGGAGGAGGAGGAGGAGGAGGAGGAGGAGGAGAAGGAGGAAGAAGAAGACGATGAGGAGGTGAAGAAGTTTTAGTGTTATTGGCGTTGTCCATCTGTCCAACTTTAATTAAGTAAACTCATTCTATCCCATTTAAATGCACTTTAAACCAGTCTACCCTATGTTAAATGCTTTACATGTATTCTAACCCATTCTTGTATGCCTTCTGTAACTTAATGCACTATAACTCATCCCATTTTAATGACACTAACCAATTGTAAGCCATACTAAATGTACTACAACCCATTGTAATATATTGTAAATGTACTATACCCCAATGTGATCTACTCTAAATGTACAATAACCCATTGAAATCCATTCCTAATTAGCTGCAATGCATTGTAACCGATTTTAAACAAAATACAACACAATCTAGCCCATTGTATGCTGTTCCCATTTGCCCAATAATCCAGTATAATCATTACTGAATACATTATAAGCCATTTCATAATACAATATAAGCTATTGTAACTCTTTCTAAATGCACTGTAACACATCCTAACCCACTCTACACACTGTAACACATCCATCCATCCATCATCTGTAACTACTTCTCCTCATCAGGGTCACGGTGGGGCTGGCGCCTATCCCAGCTGACTTTGGGTGAGAGGCGGGGTACACCCTGGACAAGTCGCCAGCCTATCACAGGGCACTATAACACATCCTAATTCACCATAAATGCCCTAACCCATCCTAACACATTTATCCTTGACGTGTCTTAAATCCAGTTCTAACCATAAGACAGTTTAAAGGTCTTAATAAACTGGATTGAGAGGTTTACATGTAGTTTTAGAGACCTAGACCAGTCTAGGCCAGTTGTGTGTATATGTGTGTGTGTGTTTGTGTTTATCTGTATTCAGAATGACATTAGGCTAGCTGTGGATTAGCTGTGTGCCATGCTGCTGCTCTCTGAGTTTATCCTCATATAGCAGAGCTGTGAGTCAGTGTCTGTATTCATCACTGCAGCTCATAATTAAGTACAGAGCAGCATGACACAACACAGTGCTGTAATCAAACACATGTAGCCGGACACACAGCACCTCAGATCACTGTCTGGATCAGCTGTTATTAGCTGGGAGATTATTTATGATGGTAAATACAGATTAGCATCTATTTTTAAAGATGGTGTAATATGTCAGCTTGGTGGACGTGCCAAAATAAAAGCTTCGCACAGTGAAGATGTAATGATAGTAAACTGAATGTGAACTCCTGCAGCGCGTCATGAGTAAAAAAAAATTCCAAAAGGTATTTCCACCCACTGTGATGCAGAAAAGTATTTGTCAACCTAATATGTCACAGTTTTCATTAGCAGTATTTAGTATTTAGAAGGAGCTTCCCACGACAGGGTTCGTATTTACCCTCTGGGCATCTGTGGTATATTTGGGAAAGTGACTAAACTTATCTAGAAGATATTTGAACAGATTCATTTACATACCAGACTGCAGTTTGCTCAATAACTAAAAAACGTATTGCACTGTGGGACAGAGAAACCCTTGCAAACTCCTGAAAGACTACTGCAACCAGCTCAAGGATCATCTGAACTACATTAAAAACCCCAGAAGGATATTTCTATTCTAACTAACAACAGAGGAACCAACTATCCATTCTATCCCATTTAAATACACTTTAAACCAATTCTAAATACTTTTAAATGTATTCTAACCAATACTTATAACTCATTGCAATATAACTTTATCCCTATTCTGTCCCATTTTAAACACATTGTAATATATTCTTAATATACAATAACCCATTGTAATCCTAACTGTATATATACTGTATATGTATTATATATATTTGGGACTTAACTGACTTAATATTTGAACAGACTAGTTTACATACCGGACTGCAGTTTACTCAATAACACAAAACGTACTGCATTGTGGGACAGAGAAACCCTTGCAAACTCCTGAAAGACCACAGCAACCAGCTCAAGGATCATTTGAACCACATTAAAAAACCCTAGAAGGACATTCTAACTGACAACAAACAAACAAACCAACTAACCTGGAAACTTTCTCGCAGACATGTTCAAGCACCCTTCTTTTCAGAGTCTTCCAAACGTTGCTGCACTTTTCCCCCTTTCTGTTGAATATTACATTTTGGGACAATAGAAGCTTTACTATCTCTTCAAGGACCACTGAAACCACCTCAAGGATCATTTGAACTTCCTCAAGGATTCCTTGAATCCGCTCAAGGATTACCACATGAAAGACCATAAGAATTTGTCTATGATCCCCTGGAAACTGCTCAAGGATGGCTGGAACCACCTCAAGGACACCACGAACATCTTAAAGGACGACTGAAGCGTTCTCCATGACTCCTTTAGCCTTCACACTAACCCTTGTGGACACCACACTCAACACACACTAATCCAGTGAGTTTTAGACTGCATGTTCGTAGTGTTAACTGTACACAGAGTGAATGAGTTATATTTAGTGTGCAGTCTGAAATGGTTTCCTATATGATCAGTATGAATTGGAGATGCCTTTCATCTGTGTGTGTGTGTGTGAGAGAGATGAATCCTGTGGTGACAGAGTCGTCTTAATTCTGCCCTTCTGTCCTCTGAGATCTGGTTACAACACACACACACACACACACACACACACACACACACACACACACACACACACACACACAGTAACTCTTCTGTCTTACAGTAAGTTGCTGTTCTAAGAAGGTGCTATAAATACTGAAACACATCTGCTACTGCTTTCACATGGAAACTGTCTGTAAACCGGGATGAAAACCTGCCAACAAGTAACGACAGTTTTATTTCAGGCTGCTGGTGATTTGTCAGGAGATCTGCCACCTGTAAACAAACTAACACGCTTCACATGCTTCTTTAAACAACACTTTATCCGTCTGAAGAGTGAATTAAGTAACAAAAGTGCTGAGAGGTTTGAAAAACCAGAACAGAGCATTTTAGATCTGTACAATACGGATACTCATTTACGCTGCATGGCACGACTCAGCTCGCCTCAGGACCGCTACTTTTTTGGCATCAGCTTGAGGTTCCAAGTGATACTAAAAGGTGCAGTGAAAACATGTATTACACATATAAATAACATAAACGGTTCCAATTATGTATGTAAGGATATGATAAGAGAGTAGAACTTGGACTAGATTTTGTGTTGTTTGTAGGGAAAGAAAAGGACATTTGTGTGAATGTTATAGTGATAACTGTTAATAATTGATAAATATTAGTGTTGTAAAGTACAGAAATAAAATAAAACGAAGATAATAACATTCTAATAGTCATTTAAATTCATTGTAATGTTCTGGTTGCACCGGAGGGTAGTACAGCAAAATGAATCTGTGTGTCTTTGTTTGGTTTTAGAAGCCTGGTTACACATTAATACTCACAGGGCTAGTGTACTGTCTGTACTGCGACATTTACTCCTCCCTGGCACATTATGCATCATTTCATTCATTAAAAAGAAGTCATTAAAAGTTACAGGAGGAGGAAACAAGCACTGCGTCTCAATTTGCATACTTCCACACTAAGTGAGTCCACACTTGAGTCAGTTATGTCAAAACGCAGCGTACTGCGAGTACTCCGAAAGGTCAAAAAGTTGAGTGTGCTGAACACTGGACACTTCTCGCTCTCGGTGGCTGCCATTTTAGCTACATACCGTGAGGAAAGGCACCTCGTGTAAAAATGGCAGCTGAGGAAGCTGCTGAGCTGTGAATACGGCAATATACAAGTTGTTCATGTGTTTTATATTTAAATTTTGCTGGTCAAATGTTGCTAACGCTGCACCCTGTTGCAATATGGTGAAGAAGGAAAAGCGGTAAAATGTTGAGATCATCATTTCGGGTAAGAGCGCAACAGCGAACAAACAACTACCACGATGAAACAGATTTTTTCACAGAAGCCATTTTGACATGAAATATTAGGTAAACACAGGTATTACCAATGATACTAATTAAGGTTCCAGTGAGCAAACATGTACCGCAGCAGCACCCTGACTCTGTTTGACCTGAATGGAACTGAACCTCTCACACTGTCCTCTTTAGAGGAGCAGTTTAAACATCAGAAGACGTCGAAGGACCTTCACTTATCCTGATGAAGACCTCTGCTCAAGCTGGGCAAATTTACAGTATGCTGGGTAGTATGTGGGGTCACTCGAGTCCGGACACCAATAAGAATCATAAAGGTGCCAATTGTGCCATTTCACTCACTGTGATAGGTGCAACAGAATCACGAAAAAGAGTGTGCACACTTTCTCTAACCATCCAAAATAAATGAAATCATCTGTGTGGGCGTAGCACGGGTGGATGGTCTCTCTGACTCTCAGTTTCCCCCAAAGGTCAGCTGTCAAAGATGCTTGTTGAACAGTGCAAATTCTCAAAGTCAAAGGTCACCAAAGTTTAACTTGATGTTAAAAATTCTCACAAACTAGCTTTGCCCCTGTGAGTGGATGCACTCATCGTGACAGTTCCACTGAAATGAATAGATTTTGCTACAGAGCTTCGCCATTTAAACACTGGGCAGGCCTTAAAGGAAATAAATAAAGCTAGAGCATTTCACAGTTCCAAACACTCTTAATGATCAAAGTTTCTTGGGTGTCTCCTGGTGCTGGTGTTTGCTGATATCGACAGCTGCTCAGATGAAACGGTCTATAAACTGATTCTAAAGCCTTTCTATTTCGTAGCGTCTCATTTCCTGCTGGTCAGACCAGTTTCATCCACGGCAGCAAGATTTACGATTCTGGCTGTGGCCCGGGTCATCTCTGGCATTCACACCTCACACACACGCACACACACGCATGCACAGTGAGTGAGTCGTGTTTGGAAGCTCGCATGAAGACATAAGAAGCGAAATCACACACAGTGCTCTGCTGTGCCGTCAGCTGCGGACTGAACCTCCTGAAACTGATCTGACCTGCAGAGCTCCGTGTCATCTGCTACAAACCACCCCCACAATCTAGCCAATGGGTGAGGTTACCAAGAAGTGTGGCTGATATTTAATCACTCTCCCTCCAGTATATAAATCCAAACGGGGCTGATTAATTTGCACACAACTTTTCAGCTATTTGCACAAACTGGCACACAGAACATCTGTGCAGTTTCCAACAGGCTGAAAACTCATTTGTAGCAATTGAGGTTGAGGAGATGTGCACAGATGAGCCAATGTGCATCACAGCAGTTTTTTTTAAAGATACCCTCCACACCTTCTCCCTCATTTAAAAAGCCATCTACTTAACACTTATGAATTGAGCTCAGTATGTTAAGTTGCTCGGCCTGAAGCAGAGCTACAGGACAACGTGTCACAATCAGCTGCATGTTGGTTTGAGTTAGGACAAAATGAAGGAAAGAGTGAAAAAAAAAATGAATAAAACAAACTATTTTTGGGTGGAATCTGATCAGCTGGACTGCCCAAATAAATCTAATAAAACACTGAATGCAGCTACAGTAAAAACACACACACACAAACACACAGTGCCAGGTAGACGTAATTAAAATAAAACTAGCACATAGCAACAAGCTGGTCTATAACAACTCATGTTTCCACTGCACTATGCACTTCTTATGTGTGTGTGCGTGTGTGTGTGTGTGTGTGTGTGTGACACCGTATACACAGTGCAGCAGATATCAAAGTGTGTCAGTCATAGCGGTGTATTTCTGAATGACAGAGATACTTTGATATCAGCAGGCATGAAGTCACTTAATCAGCTTGGCTCTTTTGTCATCCAGACTACAGCTTAAACACACACACACACACACACACACACAGTGTTATAGGCCGAGCAAACCAGAGCACATCGCAACTTTTTTTGCATCTTTTGATCAACAGCTGTGTGGACAGAGCTGACCTTTGAGGGAACAAAGAGATGGAAAGTCCAAAATAGAGGAGGATGATGGAGGTTATTAGCTGCGTTGCACCATCTGGTTTTATCTAACCGTGTCAGAGTGTAAACTGCTCTATGAGTAATAAGAATAATGGCAGAAAAGAAGAATAAAAATAAACAAAAAGAGGAATGCTTCAAACACAGCTATGAAACAGAAGTCACTGGTTCAAATACTTCTTTTAAATAAACTGTGAATTTAGTGTTCAGTTAGCCACCAAGCTAATAAGCTCACTAAAGGCCTGTCCGCTAGAATCCTTTACTCATGTAAAAGCACGAGGTAAGCCCTGCATCCAAACTATTACTTAAAGGACGTGTGTTGGATTTCGTGGCATCTAGTGGTGCCGTTGCTGATTGCAACCCCCTGTTCCAAGAGTGAAGGAGAAACTACAGAGGCCATCGCACACATGAAAATGTGCAGTCTCTATCTATCTATCCGTCCTATGTGGGAGCCCCCTCGATCTGACACCTCTGTGTATGCATACTGTGTGTGCACACGTGTATTTGTGTGTGTGAGAGCAAAGTGAAAAAAATATACGTGAAAAAGTATACCTTCTTTTTCATGTTCTTCTTAGAGGCTGACTGTACACTGAATAGTTAACTAGTAAAACTTAATTTAAGAAAATTGAAACCTGGTTTCAGGATTTGAGTATTCTCTGTGCACTGATGGATCTTTTGCAGGGAGCAAATTCATCATAATTTAAAAGGTGGTCATGTGTTTTGTTTGTATGAACTTAATTAGTGAAGTAATTGATAACTGGTGGAGTAAAAAGTACAATATTAAATCTAGTATAGAGGAATACAAGTACCTCATCATTTTAGACACAGCAAACACAGAACACACACAGATCACACACACTCCACACAGTCCTAAGAAGAGGTAGGAAAAACAAGTCAAACCCTCTGTGTGTACGCACCGTGGGTGTGTATGGACTTTATATGGAGAGAAGCCATCTTAAGTGTTATGAGCTACACCTGCGCTTTTGACACACAGACCGGCGTTAAAATGTCGTCCACTAAAAGGACGACGCCAGCGTTTTACCAGTGAGCCGGGAGGAATAAACAAAGTCATGGACAGTTTCAGTGACTGTCATCCTGCATCATCATCAGTGACACATGGAGTCATGAAGAGACTAAATGCTGGTGACTGAGAGCATTCATTCATTCTGCACTGATTTATTTATCTTTATCTATCAAGACTTTATATGTCATGAAAGTGGATGAAAAAGAGGCGTCTTGTATTGTACTATTTACATATCTCTGGTTTAACTCACTTTTGTTTGATTCTTTGCCACTGGTTTATTTATGAATACGACATATTTCATCTCCCACAGTTTGGAGTTATTTCCTCTGATGAAACAGAGAAACAACTCAAATGTTGGAGCATTTTTTCCTTACAAGAACGCTGCCATCAAATCTCCACACTCATGCTGATGCACGTGTGACCATAATTACTAAAATCTGTTGCATATAGATATTTTTTTTACAGATTGCTTCAACGACAGTTCATAATCAGTAAATGTATTCAGTAGGAGCTTTGAATGCACACTGAAATCCTAGTCATAGCACAAATGAACCAGTTTGATTAACACTTCCACAACAGCCCAATCAAACCAGCAAACACACAGTTTGTCTGGACTGCACCAAACAGGTGAGGTGTGAAAGCTGCCTGAAGTGTCTCTGTGAAGATGTCTCTGTGAAGATGTCGGTACAATTTCTGTGCACAGATCTGCCCAAACGAATCCAAACCAGAGTCTGATTCAAACAGACTAAACAACGCAGGTTATACAGGATATACTTTGTGTAATAATTTAGTGTGGTGTTTAAACAGCTGACCACGGCTTTGTTGTATGATTTCAACACCTTCTGACTCGGAGAACACACACAGACCCAGCGAGGCGCAGACCACTGTGAGCTCCAGTGAATCCATCACATTTAAAACACATCACCAACTCTTCTTCAGCACACCACACTGTGTCCACCCAACGTTTTCAGCCATCTTCCCTTCATCTGCTGTTTGAGGATGTTTCCTTTACATGCAGTGTCGTTCACCGAATATGTACAAAACCACTGAAAAATAAATTCATCCACAAACACCGTGAGGAACAAAAGAAAATCAAATGTTGTATATGAGATCAAAAATAACAAAATAACACCTGGACGGGTCAGACTAAGTTCATGCCGTCCACATCACTCTTCTTTGAAAAGCAACAAATGTGGTTTGGTGAATAAAGGCGGATGCTGTACTGGAGAAGAGTCGTGTGACAGAGTGTCTGTGTGTGTATATCACCATCATCATCATCACCATCACAGCTTCATTAGCTCATCACCCAGCTCAGCAGAGAAAAGAGAAACATCTGGTGCCGCTAATCAGAGTGTGAAGTGATTTGAACGGATGGAGCAGAAACGTTTCTCACACAGACATCAGGAAGCGATGAAGGCGCAAGGAAGAGGAGGAGGAGCGGGATGGCGATGAAGACGACGGCGTTCATTCAGCTCAGAGGTTCCCTACCTGAACCGGGCGTCTGTCTGTCTGTGTCTCGATCCAGATTGACTTTTTTTTCTTTTCAACTCTTTCTCCCCTTCTGACTGTTTGTGTTCTACTCTGTCGTCTACTGTACTCAGCCTGTCTGTGCTCTACGAACCAAAGAGCAACAGCCAAACCTCTCCCAGTGTGTGTGTGTGTGTGTGTGTGTGTGTGTGTGAGAGAGAGAGAGAGAGAGAGAGAGAGAGAGAGTGTGTATCAGGTGACAGGAGCAAGAGTGGCATGTGTCATCGCTATCTGAACCCCCAAACCCTTAGCGTCAGGTGTGTGCTTGTGTGTGTGTGCTTCTGCCTGTGTGTGTGTTACTTCTTAATCCCTTGCTGCCATTTCCTCCAGAGAGAAGAAACTTTATCCCCAGGGACAAGCGAGAGCAAGAGAGAGAGAGAGGGAGAGAGAGAGAGAGAGAGAGAGAGAGAGAGAGAGAAGGCGACCACACACACTACTTACAGATTATATTGGTGGATTAAAGATTGCATTACGCTGTTACAGTCACCTCTTGTGTGTGTGTGTGTGTGTGTTTGCGTGTGTATGCGTTTGCATATGTGTGTGCGTGTGATGAGATCAGAGAGCAGTTGTTGTCGCTTCACACCGTCTCATGTTACACAGAGCAAAGAGTGTGTGTGTGAGAGAGAAACGCAAACCCACACACACACACAGAAGCAGCCAGTTCGCAGTTAAACACATTAAAATAAATGACAAAGTGTGACCTCAGACGTTTAAGTTGTTCACTAGCGGCAGAAGCTGAACTCACTGTAACTGCAGCCAACACTGACGGACCTGCAGTCACGGTGTCAGTTCACACCTGCAGTCACATCCACGTCATCCCAGCGTGATCTGACAATGTTCCAGAGGACTTCTTGAGATGTCCCACTTGACATTCGCAGTCATGTCTCCATAAATGTTCAACGGGGTTGAGGTCAGGTGACTGCGGAGGAAAGCCCTTGACAGTCTTTCATCATTATCCTGCTGTGGTGTGAATGCTTCTCCACAAAGAGGGTGTAGCATGTCTTTGAACAATAGAGTGCTACTCTCCTTGATCAGGGTGGAGTTGGTTCATTGCAGGTGTCCAACTCCAGAGTCAGCAAGAAACCCCCACACTTATATATTCCCACCACCATGTTTCAATGTGAGTTTGATACACTGCTTGATCTTTTTCTCTCCTGTTGGTCTCCTTACATACACCCTTTTGTTACTGCTTGTTTTCTGACCTGAGAGGTTAGATGACAGTTAGAGGTTTAGCAACCTCTAACTGTCATCTGAGACCACAGCAAGGCCGCCTTCTTTTGATAGCACTTTTGCTGATTGGATCTGTGATGAACTTGCTTCTGTATCTCTCAGGAAACTAAGCTTGACGTATTAATCTTCTGATGCTGTGGTCGCTTTTTGGTCTGCCTGATCGTGCATTGGATACATCTTATGGTGAGAATGCTGATTTTGTTTCTATCGTGGTTACTTCCACATCTTGCTGCTTGTAACTTCTCATGAACGTCTTGACAAAGGACTGCAGTTGAAAATTCGCTGCCTAACACTTGGCACATGTTGATTAATGTACGTTGTCTTTATTCCGAGCTTTAGAGGTGCTGGTAGGTATATCTTTAAAAATGTGGGCATTAAGCTAGCTGTTTCCGTCTGCTTCCAGTGTTTATGCTAAGCTAGATTAACCCTGGTGTGCCATCGACTCCATTGGTACACCCTGACTCTCTACCATGTGTGTCACTAAAGAGATAAAGGTGGGTACAAATGCAGCCTTTGTGGAACCATTTCTGCCCCTGGACGTCTTTACAATATACAATATAATCGCATGATCCCTCACAGGCTTCCCACTGCAGAAACGCTGCAGCAGAAATCACCGAGCAGCTGGAGATGAAGCCTGGGAGAACGCAGGATATTAATACACCAGTGATCCTACTGGGAGGAGAAGCCGTCTTATACCTTTATCTGCATCTTAAACATTCCTTACCCGCAGAGAGGGAGAGTGGTCGAGCGACATAGAGAGAGTGTGGTTTTGCTGACGGCAGCATTAGACATCACACTGCGTTATTATTATGCACAGAAACACACACATTTGCATAGCACGCCTGTGTGTGGGTGTATGTGTGTGTGTGTGTGTGTCTAAGTAGGTCACGTTCAGATCCTTCTTCATCCAAAATAACACAAACACACACTTATACGCACACATCAGACCAATCAGGAGTATGAAGGCAGACAGGAGAGCCCCAGTCTGAGACACAGTGGAAACTAACAGAGAGAAAACAGTGTAATCACCTGCAATGTGACTTTAATTAGAGATGATCTAATATTGAAGAACAAACCAGTGTTATACATACTGATGATTTAGCCTGATCAGTAGTGGTGATAAAAGTGTGAAGTTTGTCCTGAGGGTGGCGCCAGAGGAAGGGTCATTACAATCGTGGACGTTCATCCTCTGTGGAGCATGCATGTGACCAGGACAATTCATAGAAATCTGACGGGTACATTACAAAAATATCTCTCGATCTGTTTGTATGACAAGAAGGACTTTTATCTTTTACCTGTTCCGTTTGTGAAATATTCATCCAAGAGTAGTTTTCAGTCATTGGTGATGGAAACTTAAAGATGAGTCTGATAAATGAGTCTACTTAGACTGAAAGAGACTACAAAGCAATCGCAACTACACTGAACAGCCAAACAGATGAAACCACACCACACTGACTGAGGACAGATAGACATCAGACAGACGTTTAAATCCCTCAATTCATGATTTAAAATTAGAATTCATGATGAATTGATGGATTTAGTTTGTCTTCTGGAGAAATTAATTAGTTACAAGAACATTTTACTGAGAAAATTCAATGTATAGTACAGAAAGCTTCCAGGAGCGTACAATCTCAGTTGAGGATCAAAACTAGAGGTGACCATGCCTTCTTAATCAGGACCACTCGACTTTGAAACAATGTGCCCGAGGAGATATGGCTCACTGAAGCAGTACACTCTTGTAAATAACTTCTAAAAACTTGTTTTTACAGACTTGCCTTTTGTGATATCGTCTATTTTTATCTTTTATATATATTTTTTAGATGTTTGTAATTTCATATCTGTGCTCGAGATGGGTCTTGGTCTTGAGACTGGTCTCAAGACGACTTTTCAGCAGTCTCTCGTCTCAGTATTGACTGCATTTCCATCGGTCTTGTCTCGGTGTTGGACAAAGAGGACTCAGGATTTTATTTCAAGACCGGTCAAGACCACAGCTGTGGGGATATCACCAGTGTTTCCATATCATTCACTTAATAATTTTGAGTTTGTCCCACCACAGTTTTATAATTAACTGAAAATACTTTTACACAAAGTTGTTCCACAGTCTGTAGTTATAGAGCAAACACCTGCGTGACACAAAAAAGAGGACAGGAGAGGTCAGGTCGAGGTTTAACCACAAAACCACAGCTCTTACAACAAATTAAACTCAGTATTTCATGAAGTAGGCCATTAAAAAAGAAATGAAGTAGGTAAAACTTCCTGCTTGAAATGACACTAATAACATGACTCATTTCTAAATGTAAATTTTTGTCACTGTTAACGGCTGTTAACACGTCGCTGCCCTCCTTCACACGCACTGCTAGAAAGTGATCGTCAGCCAAACCTCCCGAAATAAAAATTTGACTTCCTAAACGTCAAAGAGGAAATCTGCAAAACATCGTCCAAAAGAAAACACACAGCAGTCTGCAAATCCTGCAATACGCTTACTGAGAAGGCTACGAGGTGTCGGCCTCACCCAAAGAGAAATGGAGAATATATGGAGCCACATGTTAGCTACCTAAGTATGCAATATACTCTCTGCCTTGGTCTTGGTCTTGACTTGGTCTTAGTTTAGCTGGTCTTGACTACAAAACAGCTTTATACCCTTCACCATACCTACCTTTTAAATGCCAGCTTTTCCCTATTTATGTCTCCATGTTACTACTATTCTTATATTTCGAAGCTTGTAGACATCAGTAAATAACTGTTTTTGAATTTTTCTTTTCATTCCTCTGCCTGTTTCTGTGGTGCTAAATTTGTTGTGTTTTTTTAATTATTTTTTATCTGAATCTGTGTGGCCTGCTGTTGGGTCCGCTGCTCTGTAAAGAGCACTCTGTTTCTTACGGTGCTATATAAATAAAGTTATTATCATAGTAAGTTATTATTAGATGCTGTGGTTTGTTAATGTGGAAGGGCTCAGTACTTGTCAGTCAGGCTCAGTTTCCTCAGACAAACAAAAAAGACAGATGGTGTTACTCTCTAAAGACTCTCATTACTATGTTCCACAACACTGTTACCGAAACACAAGTTATGATCCATGTTTTCCTCTTTGGTGTTGATTCGTGTCAGCGGGTGTCACTGATGGTCAGGCACCTTCATATCTTAATGAGCTCTTAGTACCCTAATACCCCTCTAGAGCACTGCAGCATGCAGGGTTCCTTGTGGTTCCTATAGTCTCCAGATGTAGATTGGGAGCCAGAGCTTTCAGCTATCAAGCTCCTCTTCTGTGGAACAGAAGAACAAAAACTCCCAGTTCTGGTTCTGGAGGCAGACACCATCAACAGTTTTAAGAGTAGACTTAAGACGTTCCTTTTTAATAGAGCTTATAGTAAGGGCTGGCTCAGGTCATACTTAGTTATGCTGCTATAGGACTGGACTGCCGGGGGACTTCTCTCTTCTCTCCCTGTCCATCTGTACACATTCACGTCCCATTAATATGTTACTAACTTCTTTCCCGGAGTTTTTCTGCTTTCTCGTCTTACAGGTTGCATGCCTGCTGCTGTGGTCCTGCTTGACGCCCACTACAAATAATATTGATATTATTATTGTCATCATTATTACCACAATTAGTCATATTTCTATTATAATTATAGCATCTTTGTCTCTCTCTAAACTCAACTGGTCGCGGCAGATGGCGGTCGACCATGAGTTGGGTTCTGTTCAAGGTTTCTGTCTCTTAAAGGAAGTTTTCCTTGCCGTTGTTGCCAAGTGGAAAGTGTCATGAGATAACTTCTGTTATGATTCGACACTTTATAAATAAAACTGAATTGAATTAAATTGATAGTTACCATGGAAACATGGCTCTTGTTTGTTTGCCTGGGGACGGAGCGGCTACTTTTTTTAGGCTTCAAATGAGTGAGTTTTTTATTTCTGTGAAACTAAACTGAATTAGAGAAGAGACATTTTAACATGGGGGCTTATGGAGAGTGACTCGTTTTGAAGACTGCCTCAAGTGGACCTTCAAGGAACTTGTGGTGATAACTTCACTTCCCAGCAACGGAGGTCGCTGCTTGGTACAACCACACCAAACACCCAAACAGACAACAGAATCTAAATCCAGCAATTAAATTGTATTTTCTTGACTCTGTGTTTGTGATTTTGTATTAGGTGGTTTCACAAACATACAAAATATATAAAACACAACAGTGAAGCTAACGCAAGGCTAAAATAAATCAGACATACACTCGAGTGGAGTGTGTGTGCACTTAAAAAAGACAAAAACACACACAAAGACACACTCTGTGCTGTGTCGATGAGCAGCGGTGTGTGGGTAATCACAACAGTCACGCTTTCTATAATGAGAAGAATGTCAGACAGTCAGTCAGACAGACAGGCAGATTCAGCGGACCAATCACAGCCTTCAGATATACGGTTTCTTCCAGGAATCTTTTAGTGGTTCTCTATATAAAATGTTTATTTAGCTACTGACGTTCCTGGAAAATGTAATCCTGTGTGTGAACAGAGACTGTCAGATATCTATACTGAGCCCACAGATGAAGATTAGCACGTTTAAGAGTGAGGCTGTCCACTGTTGTCCACTAGTGTCTGTGGCAGAGTGAGCAAAATGATATGTTTTGCAGACTCCACAGCACTTTGTCCAGGTAAAATTCCATCTATATGTTAATGTGCATTTTCAATTTGCACAAAAAAAAAGAGAAGATGGCGGCTGATGGCTCGAGTGTTGGTCTGTCAGTCGGTCAATCAACCTCGGTCCAGAGTTCTGAAAAAACGGTGGGATGGATTGTCGTGAAAAAACAGACGTTCACGGTCCTCACAGGGTGATCTGTGCTGATCACATGACCAATGCGATAAAACTGGTAAACACACTGAGATCAGAGGTACTTTGTGTTCACTGCTCAATAGCAAATGCTAACATGCTAAACTAAGATAGTGGTAGACATAACTGCTTAGCATCAGCACGTAAGCATTGTGACTGGAAGGTTTTTAGTCTGCTGATGTTAGCATTTAGTTCAAAGCACTGCTGTTTAAACCCACACATAAGCACACTGTTGGTCTTGTAGACACCCAAATGTATTATATATATATAGATTAATATCTTAATATCTGATATAATATTATGTTATCTGAATGGTTTCACAGTGTTTTGAGTTGATATACTGTATGATAAGTGAAAGTTTTTAAATGCTGCCTTTAAGTTGGATGTCCAAATAATTTACATATTTAATATTTAAAATTCAATTCATACTATCACCAATACTAAATGTTTGTATAATTCATTTTATTGCATTTTATATTGTTTTAATAACATCATTCATCACTGTTTAAATCAGCTCCCATCAGACTTCAGTCAAGATAAAACACAGACAGATATTCCAGCTCCAAGCAAAAACTGATCAATAGTTTTGATGGACTGATCGATTGATCTGATTAACTCTAATACTACTGCAACAAAGTAGAAAATAGCCCCAGGTAGGCAGATATTCTGTCTCTAAGACCTGTTTAACCACCATTTATAGACCGAGCACACTGCAAGCAGACAGACGACAGACACTAGTTCAAGGTTCGAGGCCAGGTCAGGAGGTCTGGGTCATGTAATCCCCACCATCCCCTCAAAAACAACACACACACACACACCCCTACAGACACAGTGTATATATAACCAGACAGCCAGAGAGAAAAAAGACGCTAACATTGAAAACCAAAGTGGCTAAATGTGGAGCTCAAACACAAATACACAGAAGAAGGATTTCCTACCTCGACTCAGGAAACTACTCCACATCATCGACAGGGAGACAGCTGTCTCACCTCCTCCTCCTCCCTCTCCCCTCTATCATCTGCTCCCCCGATAATAATTTTTTAAAAAAGCAATGGAGAGAAAACCCAAAACAAACAGCAGAGAATCGCCACCTGACTGACAGTGTGTGTGATCGCAGAGGGACACGTGTGTGTTGAGTGTGTGTGTGTGTGTGTGTGTGTGGATGGAGGAAGGCGACCGACACACAGCAAGAGCGAGAGAGAGAGAGAGAGAGAGAGAGAGAGAGAGAGAGAGAGAGAGAGAGAGAGAAAGAGAGAGAGAGAGCGTACAGTGGACTTGAATCACTGAGGTGATGATATTCAGGGTGAGCGGTGATGACAGCCTCTGTGTCTCAATGGAAATCCCTCATTCTCTGTTGCTGTGCTGCTCACACACACTCAGCCAGTTCAAAGCAGCGTGATTCAAAAAAGAGAAGACGAGGAGAGGAGGGGAGGGGAGAGGAGAGGAGAGGAGAGGAGGATACAAGCTTTCTGTTGCTTCATTCTCAAGAACAAATATCAAAATGAACATAGACAAAAAAATAAACCAACAATAATTCAACAGAGTAACCGATAGGGAACAAAAAAGGAGGGATGAGAAAACCGAATAAAAAAGAAGCAACAAAAACAAAAAGCTGGACGAGCAACAGCAGACGTTATTTATCAGTCTTCTACTAGTCCTTCTTGTTTTCTACCAGTGCCATCAGTCCTTGACAGGTTTACAAGGTTTGTCTACTAGACTATTACCAAGACTACCAATCATTTACAATCTTTTCTATGTTTGAGACTGTACCAGTCCTCTTCAAGTATTGCCAACCTCTACCAGTCTTTGATTGGTCCTATCAGCCCTCTACTTGTTTCACTGTTCCTGCCCTTTTTATACTAGACCTTGACTAGTCCTACCAGTCTTCTTCAAGTTCTGCTAGTTTTGCCAATTTCTACTAGTCCGCTACCAACAAAACCAATCCTTTACTATGTTTGAGACTTTACCAGTCCTCTGCTTGTTCCACTACTCCGACTATTTTTCTACTAGAACCTGAACGGTCTACTACTGGTTCTGCTAGTATTAACAACATCTACTAGACTTTGATAAATCATGTCAGCCCTCTGCTAGTTTCAACAAGTTTTCTACTAGACTTGACTAGTCCTCTCAGTCCCAAATTCCCAGTGCACCTCCCTTCAGCTCCAGTGGTATGACTAATTTTCTACTGACCTCAGTCCTAACAATACCTTTGTTAGTCTTCCCAGTGTAACCATCTTCTTGACCCTTTCCCGCCCTCCACAGTGTTACCAGTTTACTACAAGACCTTGACCAGTATCACCGGTCCTCTTTTAATTCCACTATTCCTACTAGTTTTCTACTAGATCTTGACTAGTCCCTCCAGTCTTCTACTCTACTAATAGATACTACTCCCACTAAGTGTTAATTAGTTCTGATACCACTAGCTCCTCTAGTGGTATCACTCTTCGACTAGGTCAGCTAGTTCTACTATTTTCTTCTTGCCTCCAACAGTTGTAAAAGTTGTAATAGTCCTGTAGTAGTCCTGCCTGCTACTAATCCATTATCCTACTAGTCCTCACCAGTCCCCTGCTGTTACAGCCACAATCTCACATGCTGCTAAACAAACATAAAACCCACATGAACATGCTGGCTGGTATTACACTAGTCCTGTACAAGTCCTACCAGACTCTACTACATGTGTCAGGCATCATGGGTTCAAATCCGGTCATATACCAGCCCCCACCTCCCTCTGCCCCACCTATTGTAACCGCTATACAGCACTACTAGCGTGAGAACCTGTCAGCACGGTCTATTCATACACTGCTGCTACACTGAATGCATCGACACAGTACTACACATCAACACCTGCTCGCACACACACACACACACACACACACACATGCATACAATGCTACAATACTGTATGTGTCTATTAATAACTGTCTATTTGTCAGCTCATTATACATGGGGTATCAGCAGGACAACATGCTGACCTTTATTAGCCCAGGAGAGCTAATTAGAGCTACACATATTCTCATCTGAATAGGAGAGAGAAAAAGGTGAGCTGATTCTGACATTTGTTCCAGAGAGAAGCATCCAACCAGGAGAGGGAAACATTTATCCTGAGAAAACATAAACTTCAGTACCCGCCCCGAAATACTTCACATATCATATTCTTCAGCATATATTTACTGCAGTACAAGGCATTAGACACTCAAGGAGCATTAGTGTTGTTGTCTGCAGTGCAACAACTCTGCCCACGCCGAGTACTTAAGACTACGAGAGCAGAGCAGAGACGTTATTAGTCTCATGTGAGTTAATCTTTTCATTTGCACTGAGCATGTGGATCATGGGAATTCACTTCTTTCATTAGTGACAGAGTGTGTGTGTGTCTGAGTGTGTGCGTGTGTGCGTGTGTGCATGTGTGTGTGTGTGTGTGAGAGAGAGAGAGAGAGACAGACAGACAAAGAGAGAGAGTATGCTGCCTCCTAGTGGTCACTAAGTGCTGGAGAAAGCACAACTATGAATGTATTCAGCGAGAGCAAAGACCTTATACAGCAGGTCCCCAGTCAGATCCTCAGTCTGAGAAAACAGTCATTTTATTCATTAAATTCATGTCGGTTCTCCTTCTTCTTCTTCTTCTTCTTCTTCTTCTTCTTCTTCTTCTTCTGCATTTTAAAAATGAATTTAACTTTTGTACTTTATGCATTATATACGTGTTGGGCAGTGGCTTCCCATGCTATGCTGCTCTATACGTCTACTCCACCAGCAGATGGTTTCAGATGAACATTCAGTTGCTAGTAGCAACCATTACAGACACGGCTCCAGTTCCATTTTAAAGAAGAGTTACACTCTTTTTTTTCACTGTATATATAAGCTCACGATAACATATGATGTTAATACAACAACATTCATATTCTGTGTAAAAACTGCTACACCCTGGTAAAAATTAGCTCGTATGTGTGTCCTTGGATTTGAAAGTGGGGTTTATCTGAACTCTGTGACGGTCTTTCCTTGGTTTTTGACTCTGTAAAATTCATTGCTGCATCCAGGGGCAATACAAAAGTGACCACCCTCGCATCAATTTTTAAACCTATAGGGGATGCATAGAGTGGGAATCCAGCTTGTAAATTATTCTAACTACATGTAGTGTTTCATGTCCACTTCAAGTCAACACAAAAACTCTCTCTGATCATGAAGTGTAATGTAGCTCAGATTTAATATATAAATATATGACTGGGGTCTAACAAACACAATCTCATATAAACTAACGCTGACTGAAGGCACATTTGTATCTGCATGTATGAAATGGCTGTATATCCTCGCTGCCCTGCACTTCAGATGACACTCCTTGTCTATAACTTTCATTGGAAGCGTGTTTTGCTTGCTGCGTACTGTGGCTGTGCACCTACACACACGGTGTGGGCAGAAGAACTCGTTTCAGAGGGAAATATTGTGCATTTTATTACATTTAACAGACAGCTGTAGTTTTTACTTCATAGATGAACACATGATGAATTTATTATTTTTTAGATAATATTTTGCAACATATCAATGAGCCTAATGATACCTAATGAGCACTTTTACTTTGAAATATATTTGTAATACAGCATACTTGCTGGAGCAAAGATAATGGAGTATTTTTACACTTCAATAAAGGATTGAAGAACCTCCATCTCCTGTCATATATAATTTAACTCTTTAAGTACTGGCATTTACAGCCCTGATTTATTCTGATAATCAACTAAAGTGATCCCTATAGCTTAATCAATACACTATTATCCATTTAAAATAATTGATTCCAGCTGAACCTCATTTATTGAGGAGCTCACAGATCGGGTCGACGGTCCTCCTGTAGCACAACTCTTTGTATTCGCTGTGATGTCATCTGACCTGACTGCCGATAGGCTGCTCGGCCAGCCAGGTCACTGTCTCACTCACGCACAACCGCACACACACACACACACACACACACACACACACACACACACACACACACAAACGCAGACACACTCTGCCTGGCCTCGTGGAGCTGAGTTCAGGCCAAAGAGCTTTTCATGGTCGACCAAGCATCGCATAATATACAGAGAAAGAGAGAAAGAGAGAGAGACATGACCGTTCAGGCTGAGTGGTGTGTGTGTGTGTGTGTGTGTGTGTGTGTGTGTGTGTGTGTGTGTGTGTGTTTGTCTTTAGAGAGAGATTTAATCTTTAATCCGGGTTATTGTAGCCCGTACACTGATATGGACACACAGTATGTAATTACAGCTGCTGCACACAGCAGTACACACACACCTGAGTGTGTGTGTACTGCTGTGTGTGTGTCAGTGTGATACTGTCTTCTGGTTTCCTGCCTCTTGTGACATCATCGTCCCACGGACTGTAATTAGAAGTGTGTTTGTTTGTTTGTTTGTTTGTTTGTTTGTTTTTATTTCCTGTCTTCTCTCGTTCGTGTTGATTTTAGAACTCATTCATTTTTTAAAAAAGGAGTGTGTGTTTCCAGTCCAAGCTGGAAGCTCCACTCAGAGCTAACACAGCTGTGTGTTTTTGATGAATGAAACACTGGAGCACTGAGTTATGAGGTGCTTCACATGAAGATGTCATCACAGCAGATTTCGGTGGAGACTGACACCAAACTTAATATAAGAATCGATGCAAGCTAATTTAACGATGTCTTTGAGGAATGTCAGTGTGGTTGCGGAGCAGTGCTATGTCCCAGTTTAATGACCTGCTGCTGTCTGCTCCACTTTAACTCCTTTACATATCACAGCACATTCTCACTCTGTTGACCAGCAGCTTGACTTTAAAAAACTGGGTCTGAATCGCTGAAGACGCTCTGAAACTATTCCAGTCACATCTGATCACAGAACCAATGAGAGTCACACAATGTGCAAAGTTTCAACTGTAATTCAATTCACATATAATCATAAAATAATAATTATAGTGAGCAGAGGATGCTGCGAATATTTAGAAACCTGATGCAGTGATTAAAGCATGAATCAAAATGAAAATAATTATATAAAATACATAGAGAAAATATCAACCACCTATTTACTTGTTAGCTTAGCATAGTATAAAGATTGGAAGCAGAGGGAAACAGCTAGACTTGCTAAAATCCACCTTCACTCTTAGAAATTGGTGTTCTGGATCACTTTAAGTTCTCTAAAGAACCCTTTTTTGGTATTTAAGGTTCTTTTGGGGAACTGCATGCAAAGAGAAGTTCTTAAAGTCACAGTTGAAGCACTGTTGGTGCTTTAAAGAACCTTTTTATGTTTAATAATCTTGTTTCTCCTTTCCTTTGTTGGTATTTAAGATTCGTTGGAATACTGAATACACAAAAAGGGTTCTCTAAGTCACGCTTTGCAGCAATGTGACCTGGTTTTAATAAAAACCTAACCAACAAAAGGACAGTTTGACAGTTGAACAGCCTTTAATGTGAAGTAAAAAGAAAAAAAATATTTCTTTAAAGAACTTTTTTATCTCTTAGGTCTTCAAAGAACCTTTTATTATAGTTTCCTTGCAGAACTAAAAAAGGTTCCTCTATGGTATCACCATGAAGAACCACTTTAGGTTCTAACTAGAACTGTTATTTTAAAGGCATTTCTGGCCTTCAAGGCATTTGTGTGTGTGTGTGTGTGTGTGTGTGTGTGTGTGTGTGTGTATGTGTGTGTGTGTTTGTTTTCTCGATAATTTCATCCTCCAAATACAACAAATGTTGATTCACATATTAACATATCCATTTATTATATATTGCGAATTTTAGCCATGGTGTATCAGTTATAGATATTTTAACTGAATAATGACAAATAACTGCTAACGAATGATGGGATTTCTTACATAACTTATTCCAAAATTGTAAAAAATACTGTGGTAAGAAATCTTGATAGTTATCTATTCAGCACATCTAAACATTAAAATTCTAGTGTTCTGAGATCTCTTCTCTGATTTCTCTTATTTAATAAAACATCCATGTTGGCTGAACAGTCTATCGGACTTGTACCCGTGTCATTGTCACACTAAACTGTCGAAAAGTGAAGGGGTGAAAATATAAAAAGTCATAAGAGATTGATTTAAAGCTGAAATTCAGCAGCTTTGCCTCATAGTCATTGTTTTTATTATAAATCCAATTCTGGACAGCAGAGACAATACAACGAAGATGACTACTGTCATGCTAGTAGCTCTGTGAGGCTGAACTGAAGTAAGTCAAGCGATCTGAACCACAGAAGGTCTGTACTAAATATTCTGTCAATCCATGCACCAGATGCTGAGATATTTCAGAGGAATCACGAACAAACTTTTACCTGACGATGCTGTTTTTAGTTGTGATGCTGGCAGCTTGTCAACATGACTGACATGTGTTTGGGCGGAGCTAAAAATACTCATACGGAGGCTGAGTATTAAACTACTGTGATGATCTGAGTTAATGCAGGGTCGGTTTATCTTTTTAGGGGTCAATCTGAGATCCAGCACACACACTCTGACCTCTCCCAGGGGACAACAGCTGGTGATGATGGATGAGCCAAAGTCACTTTCACTCAGCTGACACACAGTCAGATTTTAGCTCTTAATGTCTCTCTGGTTACCGTTACAACTTGTATATTTTTCTATGATGTTGTCTGGATTAGGAGCACAGACGACTGACTGCTCTCATGCAGGTGCAGAATGTAACTGCATGTCAGTCATCTCTGTGGCCTGTTCAAGTGCCACGTTTAACAGAAGACATGAGGCTCAGGCAACACATAATACATACGAATCTGGTCCTACCTGCAGTCGTGCTGGATGGAGTGCTGAGGCCTGGACTGAGGCCCGGGCTCGGAGTTAGTCCTGCAGGCTGGGAGCTGAGCGCTGTGGCTTGGGGAAGAGACCTAGACTGAGCCCCTGCTGGAATCAAAGACATCAAGACCTATTAGAACATACAACAAACATAAACTAATAAACTACTGCTGCTACTGGTGCTACTACCGCGACTGCAATGACTAAAACTGCTACAGCTGCTTAGATTTCTGCTACCTGACCCGATAAAGTATCACATGAGGTACAGATAAAGCTTGAGGATCAGGTCACATTCAAGTTGGGTTATTTTCAAATGGAATATATGAAAAAACGTTTTCTTTTTCTCTGACTATGCCAAACGTCTGTACCCAAGTGTGTCATTTGTTGCAAGAAGAAAGGCATTGCCCAGCGGGAACAAGGAGCAAGGTGGAGTGCAGCCCATTAGGCAGGCGAGCTAGTCATCAGTGAGCATTTAGGGAGTGTAGGGTCTGTGCGGGTATGGGCCAGGTTCCAGTCTTATTTTTGGCTAGTGCAGAACTCTACTTCTGCTACTACTTCTACTTCTACTGCTAAAAACTCTCGTAGAGATACAACTGCTACTACAATCACATGACAGTAGTTGTCATAATGTACCTGCTGCTTGTTGTCCTGTCTCTCCAGCCTGGAGCTGTCTTACCCTCCGAAGGTGAGACCTGCCATTATAGTGCAGTTGGGCCTGACCATCAGAGGTCAGCTGCAGGTTACACACCTCACACAGCGAGTAGGCCCCGCCCTGGCCTGGAAGAAAGCAACAACGAGTCAGACTATGGGAGAAAACTACAAGGATGAGTGAGACTGCAGGAGAAAACAACAAGGATGAGTGAGACTGCAGGAGGAAACTACAAGGATGAGTGAGACTGCAGGAGAAAACTACAAGGATGAGTCAGGCTGTAGGAGAAAACAACAAGGATGAGTGAGACTGCAGGAGAAAACAACAAGGATGAGTCAGGCTGTAGGAGAAAACAACAAGGATGAGTGAGACTGTAGGAGAAAACTACAAGGATGAGTGAGACTGTAGGAGAAAACTACAAGGATGAGTCAGGCTGTAGGAGAAAACAACAAGGATGAGTGAGACTGTAGGAGAAAACTACAAGGATGAGTGAGACTGTAGGAGAAAACAACAAGTATGAGTGAGACTGTAGGAGAAAACTACAAGGATGAGTCAGACTGTAGGAGAAAACTACAAGGATGAGTGAGACTGTAGGAGAAAACTACAAAAATGAGTCAAACTATAGAGAAAACTACAATGACGAGTCAGACTGTAAGACAAAACTATTATGATGCATGAGACAAAAGGAGAAAACTATAAGGACAAGTGAGACTGAAGGAGAAAACTACAAAGATGAATCAGACTGTAGGAGAAAACTACAATGATAAGTGAGATGGAAGGGGAAAACTACAAGGATAAGTCAGACAAAAAATAAACTATAAGGATGAGTCAGATTGAGATAGAAAACTACAAGGATGAGTCAGATTGGATGGAGGTAATACAGAGCATTATTGCTGGAACATGTCAATCACCTCTGGATGGAGTCTGCTGGACAGACAGACTGATGGTTGTAGGTGTGGGCCTGTCCATTAGCTCTTGACACATCCCTCCAAAGGCAAAGATCTGCCCACTCTCCAGGAGCTGAGAGGGGCTGAGAGGAGTCTTCATCCCTGAAGAAGAAGAAGAAGAAGAAGAAGAAGAAGAAGAGGATAGCAGATGTTAATGTTGATTACTGATGTTGGACATCTTCGATATTCATTCAAATTATAGAAAACGTAGTTAAATAACACCCACAATGCCCACACATAATCTAAGCTAATTAATGTAGTGGTATGTATCTATAAGGACAGTTTTAAATATTATTAATGCACACTATATGTCAAAAAATATAATTTCTATGAAGACATATAGCTTTACAACCGTGTTTTTCTATATTGTCATTCATTCATACAACAGCCTTTGCTTATTGGTCACTTATTAAATAACAATTCATAAAATGTTGCCACTTTCTGTTGTGTGATGATCTACCATAGTCAGCAGCTCAAAACAAATATTACAAAACTGCTGCTATAAAAAGACTGAAGATACAAAACCATATCTGTTGACAGAAAAAATCCATTTTTATTGTTTCCAGAAATACTGAGAAAAACAACAGCGTAAACCCAAAAACTCTCCAGATGTACAACAGTGGTAATCCAATGCTGCAGCAATGACAGTGCCGATGTAAAGGTGACCTTGAACATCCAAAAGACCTACGAGGACGCACACCCCGAGGGACAGTCAGGTGGACACACAGCGAAGGGACAGACGGACGGACAGGAGTGAAGCCTGAATGACACCGGATGCAGAACGTGAAGCACCCAACGCTCACAGGGAGAGTGATGAAGTAATGAGTAAGAGGAGGGAGGAAGGATGACATATGTGTGTGTGTCCAGTGTACAGTGTGTGCGTGTGTGTGTAGGTCAGTCGATGACTGTGTCCATCTGTCGTCCTGTCCACTCTGCCAAGTCACATGACCTCTGACGCACGCACACACACACCCTCTGCGTTATTTCATATTTCGTTATGTTTACTGCCATGACCTACATATATCTCTACTGTATGCTGTACATTCTATTTAGATTCACGTTGGGGATTTAGATCAGATTTGGATCAACTCATTAAGGTTATAAGGACACGCCATTGGCTAATGGCACAGAAGGAATCGTTATATCATGGTGATTTTTATGTTATTAAATGGTATAGCAGCTGCTTTTGCATATGAGGTCTCTACATCTCTGACATCAACATCAAAACACCAGCTGGACAAGATAAGCTGGCTGGCTAACATTTAAGGTAAATTTGTAATTTTAAACGATATAAATAAATTTGACGTGAACTGACTTGACATTTCCAATCTGGAAGCCATTACTGTTATTCTGTGGCCATGGATCAGCCCGTGGCATCTACTGAGAAGTGTACAGCAGCTGTATTCCCAGTTGCAGTGAAGTGTTCTGAATATGCCAGAAGCCTAGTCATCTTCACACAGTTGTGAAGTGGGGAGAGTTATTTCATGCACCCCTGGTTCCAAAAGTAAAAGTCCTGTTAATTTCTCCCAAAGACATCACTACAGGACTGCTAGCAGGAACTTTCCTGATTGAATCATCAGTACAGAATAATAACTGCATTGGACAATAAATATAAAGTCAAAGGTACATTCTGTGTCCGTGTAAAACGTAAGATGAAGTTAAGTTTGAGTGCTGTGATGAATTTTGGCAGGAAATATCAAATCACCAGACTGAAAGAGATTCACTATAGAGTCACTATATTAATGATATTTTCCTTGCTGTCAGACAGACTTTTTCTTTGGCACTAAATGTAGAACTACACATAAGCACAACTGAACTGTGCACTGTATTACGCCACAGATCAGCTGTTTGGCACCGGACTGAAATCAAACCTCATGTCTCTGAAGATTTCAGAGCTTGTGTTTTTTCTGGTTGTGCGATTCTGTGTTTTACTGCAGTTACATTCCATCCATTGGTTTGCGGACAATTGTTTTGAGCCGTGAGTTTGGAATTTTGGCCGTTGCCACCTAGGTTTTTTGGAGCCAGAAGTGACCGTATTTGGACAAGAGCTCGGGGTGATGTAATGTACGTATGGCTGTGCTTGGTTTTGATTCAGAAAAAAATGGCGGCCTGTCTGGTCACAAATGTTACAGCTAGACTAAAACATGCTTCTGAAAACAACCAAAGGGAGAAATAGTCAATGTAGTGACAGAATCTTGATGCATATTTAATCAGCACTGCCTAGCTTTACAGTTTGTTCTGAGTTTTGTGAGCCTGGTGTGTTGTGCTGGACAGACTCACTGAGAATGACTTGTTAATGAAAAGGTAGCCACGCCCTAAGGCATACCCTGTTTTATCGTCTATTTTACTCGAAATGGGACCATCATTTACAAAATGAACATCATGCTGATGTCAAGTAGACTTAAAACTAGCAACTGAGACCATAAACACATGAGGAAACCGTTTACTGAGGTCATAAATCAAGTGACAAGTAGGATCATTTTCTCATAAGTCTCAATCACTTTATTGGTACATCCAATGGAGTTGCCCCTGCTGACCTTTAGAAAGAATGCAACTTTGCAAGACATTTTCCCATTGGCTTCACTTCACAGACCCGGAAGATCCGACCACTCCGCCTATGCTCAGCTGTAAATGAAACAATTGAAACAGAACGTAGTTTGAGAATATAAATCTAGAGAGTTATCATCCAGGAGAGTCCAGTGTTTCTAACATTTAGGATATTGTTTAAAGAAATGTTTGAAATTCATATAAAATGAGGCAAAAACTCTCCCAGAACCAGTGTTACCTCCCACTTCACCACTCTTCTGTAACTCAATAGAATCTCTCAATAAAGGTGGTACATTGGTACCTGATGGTCATAAGATAAATTTCGACCTATAGCACGGTTCAGTTATCCAAGAGACTCCACAGCTTCACACTTCCTCTCTCTCTCTCTCTCTCTCTCTCTCTATTCCAGCTGGTTGTTAGAAGTCGACTTTATTTTCTGCAGACAGCTGGTTAATCTGCCACTGTGATGAATTAGCTACAAAATGCACACACACACACACACACACAGAGAGCCAGCTGATGCTGACATCAGCTTTAGCAAAGAACGGATTAAATATATCTGCTATATTGAGCTGGGAATTACACACTACACACAAACACATACACACACACACACACACGCACACACACATGCATATGGTAAGACGCAGACAAAGAAAAAGCCAGTGAACTGAGCATTCAGCATAACAGTGAAAAATGAAATGTGTGTATTTACCTTTTCTGTTGTATATGTGTGTGTGTGAGTGCGTGCGTGTGTGTGTGTGAGTCTAATCCAGGCTGACCAGGCAGTCAGTAATCAGAGAGGCCAGCTGTGGGTTATAATCCCCCCTCACACACAGACACACACACACGCACAACAATGATTCCTGATTGAAGAGAGAAAAAATGTCTGATAAAAGCAGGTCAGCACTTCACAACGATCTGAAGAAGTAAATGCTTTCATCTTCAAAGAGAAGCACAGAGTAAGGTAAAGAAACATATCCATGTCTTCAATAGGTGATGTGATATAATATGATACATGCACTGGTCAGGAAACAGCACTGAGCTGCAGCTTTTTAAAGCTTTTGATACTGTTGACACCTTCACTTTGCTTGAGCACTGGCTTCATGCATATTTGTCTGATAGGAGACAGACGATGTGCACTGATAGATAAATAATAAATAATAAATAAATAAGGTTACCACATGGTTCCATTTTACTATTTACACCCTACATGATAATATTATCACTTAGAATATAATTTTTTCATCATTTGTAGCCATCCCTTCTCTTCAACTCAAGCTATGTCAGGATTAGTCATCTCTGCATTGAATGCAATTGAATAAAACCTCTGTTGCCCCCAGGGGAACTTTGTACAAAGAACACATAGAAGACGAACATCAACAACCATATGTGACAACACATAATCCATCCATCCATATCCTGTAACCGCTTATCTTCATCAGGGTCACGGTGGGGCTGGAGCTTATTCCAGTACACAGTGGACGGGGCACATATACATACATACATACAGACTCACATACACACCTACGGGCAACTCAGAGTGACCAATTAACCTGCGTGTCTTCAGACTGTGGGAGAAGGCGAGTACACAGAGAGACTCACACAGACACAGGGAGAACATGCAAACTCCACACAGAGAGGCCCCAGCCGAGGTTCAAACCAGGAACCTTCTTGCTGTGAGGCGACAGTGCTAACCACTGCACCACAACGCATAAAAAAAAAAACATTAAAAAGGCATCATTTGGGAATTTAATAAAGACATCAAGTAGAAGTTGACAAGTGCCAGATTGATACCATGTATCAGAGCTTAAGCAGCTGGATGCTGTGTGGGATACAGGATGTGATGCCTCTTTTAGTATTCAGTATTGGGTGCAGTGGGTCTGCTATGATCGTCCGAGCTAAATTTATAGACGCTGACAAAACAAAGTGTCTTTCATTCTCAAGAACCTGTAACTCCAGGTCATACCTCCCTGTCATTCATTCATAATTGTACACACACTGAAGCTGTCCAATTTTAAAAATACCTGGAAACTTGGCTCGACTGCAGTCTCACCTTCAAACAGCACGTGGAGCAACTGACACAGAAACTACAGATAAAAATGGGTTTCTTATATCAGAATGCAGCAGGATTCTGTCATGTATTGGACCATCATGTGTGTGTTTGACTGCAGGTATCCTTTATCTTCATGTTCACTTCATCCTCAAACAACTTGATGCAGTTTATGTTAGCTGGAAGATGTCCACCTTCTTCTTTCCTAGTATTTTTCCTTGTTTCCTCCTCTCTTGTGTTTCTGTCTGTTTGTGGGCGTGGTCTCCACTTCCCCTGAATAACACCCCTACACCTCATCAACCAATCAACCTCAGTTGCATAAAACCCTGACTTAACCTTCTAAAATCTGCCAGATCGTTCAGTCACCCTCGTGGTAGCAGTGCTACGGCCTGCTCTGTGTTTTTTTGTGATGTTGCTCTTTGAGATTTTTGACTAATTGTGATTTTCCCCCGTGCTTCAGGATCCTCCTGACACGTCCAGCTCTGTTTGTCTGCGCTCTGGGACTCCTATCAACACCAGCCCTGCACCAGCCCGGACACCCTGCCACGGGCTTCCTCACCTTCACTGCACATTCCCTTTGTGTTGTAAACAAACAGTTTAAACGAGATTCAGTCTCTGGTTGGTGTTTGCACCTGAGTCCGCTACCATTCTCATTAGGAGTTTTTCATTCCAGGAGATAAATATTGTCCTCGTGTGCTGCATGGAAAAACTAGACAGGTCCTCACTAGCAACAAGAAGATCAGTAGACTGACTAGAGTTGGTATATTACGTCTCTTCTCAAATTTAAACCACTGAAGTCAGATCTCTAGTTACCTGTCAGGTAAATGTTGAGCTACAAAGATGTGAATGTCTGTGATTAGTGATGGTCTCTGATGCTGTGTGTTCTCTTCTTGTGTCTGACTATGCTCTTTGTATGTAATGTATGTTTGTTTCTCTCTGCTGAACTCAGCTCTCTCTTGTAAAAGGGGCCTTAATCTCAATGAGATTATGTAACCGAATAAAGGTTATCGTCACTGATCATCAATGATCGTCTTGCTACAACTCTGTGCCACTCATTAAATTCAGAGCAGCAGGGCTGTAGGTGGAGGTTACTGCTCAATGACGGGGACACCAAAATGATGAACTATTAAACACTTTCTATGAAGACCACATCTATAGTGCATTAAAGAGGCAGTCATGGTGAATTATAATGCATTCATAATGCTTTATAAACATACAGAATGCTTTATAAAGCACTATATCAACAGTCATAAAGCATTATAGATGTGACTTATAACAAATTAGAACTTCAAGTGTCTTATTGATGCTTGTGTTATAAACTACAGGTTGACTGATGGGGCCTGTAACTTTATGATTGTTGATATAGTGCATCAGAAAGCGTTATGAACGCATTATAATTCACTATGAATGCCAACAGCCAAACATCAAGCAAGGTCAACAACACAAGACATAGCAGCCAGCTAATATCACATACTAGTCCAACAGCAAGAAGCCCAGCTCGGCGTCTGTCTTTCAGCCATCAACTAACGACTAAAAGTCAGCCCCAGATTCACTCGTCGAATGCCTGTAGAACAAATACTAACACTCCCCCGATGCTCTAAGCTCTAAATATGATCCAGTTTCACCAAAATCAGTGAAATAGTTGGTGGTGTGTGACGTAGTGCTGTAAAGCTTTACGTACTTCTTGTGGGTGATCATACCTGGAGCACAGAGTTACATAGTGTGAAAACAGACAGAGACACCTGATTACAAGTCAGTGTAGCATCAACATTTTAAAATGTGTTAATTTAAGGTTGAGAAGTGTTGCTTTAATGCTGGCAGCTCCACTCACCATTATGCACCATTTATACTATTGACTGTTGTTGAGTGTAAATCTTCTATGTCCAAAGTTTTACAGGAAATGACGACGCGCTGCAGTGTGTGTTATTGTTCAGTGGATAAGTCATAATGTTCAGATCTGAAGTTGTTTTCAACCCACAGAGGAGCGATACCCTTCAGCTTATCTGACAAAATCACTACACACCAGGTTTACACCATCAGACATCTTTTGTTTTTATGTCTGCAAGTGGACAAGTGAGGGCCTCGTCTGATTGGTCGCAAGCTCTAAATCGTGCTAGTGTAAAAAGATCAAGACGAGGAGAGACTGAGGGGAGGGACACTAATGTATGTCCCTGTTCCCTTAGAGAGACACACACACACACACACAGTAACCTAAGGGGAGGACAAGACAAAGAAACTAATGGAGATGTGAAAAGACAGAGAGAGAGGTCTTAGAGTGACTGTCTCTCACCCTGAGGCCAGTAGCTGGTAATGGCAGTGGTCAAAGACACACACACAGAGACATGCACACTCACACACACACATGCACACACATGCGCACACACACACACACACACACACACACACACACACACACACACACACACACACACACACACACACACACACACACACAGTACGCAGAGGCCAGCAGCAGAGATGCTGAAACAAACTCCCAGATCCAGTTTGATGCTTGTATATTCATCCCTGCAGGACTCTGAGATCTTACGATCAGAAGACACTGGTGATAACTCAGTTCTTTGCCTCTCGTGGCTTTGTTATACATATTTCAGGAAAATATATATATCACATTTGACCAATCATTTCCATGTTTCTCGCACAGTAATCTAGGTCAAATAATATCAAACCTTGATTCAACAAACAAAAGAGACGTGAATATCTGACCGTGCTTTGTTTCCTTTTGAAGACATCCACTCAGGCAGATACCTCTCAGGCTGTGTATGACCTCCAACAGGCTCCACAAGTTCAAATCTCATCAAACCATTTCGTTTCTAACCTCAAAACTTAAACTGGAGCAGCTCTGACCTGAAACCACAAACTTAACACTGGATTTATGAAGCTGGTTGGGAGGAAGAAGCAGCTGACAGGATGAATTCAGGGCAAAAACTTTTGCATAAGTTTAATTTTCCTGGCCCATTCACACAGCTAGCAAACAACTCACATTTTCCTAAGAAAACAAAACAGCTGTGAGGTTGCTAACTGATGAGTCAATGCTAAATTTCCATGTAAGCATGTCTCAGACATACATTTTACATTGTTATGTTAGTATATTCTTTGTCTGTTTTCTAACGACACAGACACTGAGCTGGATGAACGTCAGAGTTGATGCATTCTTCTTATTTGTGTTGTGTGGATGGATGTGTGTATCTATGTTCATCCAGAGGGCTCAACACACTGCAACAAAACACAATCATAAGAAGAAAACATTGTCATCAGTATATACTGAATGACGAAACATACAACTCATATATACTGTATACCTGTGTGTGCGTGTGTGTTAGTTGCATGTGCGTCTGTGTTTGCTTTTGTGTGATACACTTTATTTTTCATGTTTACAGACAGGCACAAGACCACCTGCAAATATATAAGCTGTATATAAGCGGGTAAATAAGCTCTATATAAATGGGTATATAAGCAGGTATATGAGCTGTATATACATGGGTATACAAGCTGTACATAAACAAGTATAAAGGTTATATATAAGCAGATATAAAAGCTGTATATAGGTAGGTATATAAGCAGTATATAAGCTGTACATAAGTAGTTTTATAAGCAGATATATAAGCTGTATATAAACATGTATAAAAGCTGTACATAAGCAGATATATAAGCTGTATATAAGCATAAAAAGCTGTACATAAGCAGATATATAAGTTGTGTATATAAGTGGGTATACAAGCTGTATATAAGCGGGTATAGAAGCTGTGGGCACTGCGTTCTGCAATTGGCAGTTACACCTGATGATTGAGTAAAGCCACTGAGGAGCAGCTGACTCACAGTATTGTATGTATTCTTTCAGGTGGGTAAATATCAAATAATAAAAATTCTTACAGTTTCAGTATCAGAAATATAGACTTTCATGTTTAGTGTTATACATTGTAGATGAGTTATTTGTTGTTTGTTTGCAGCATTTGCACTAGCTTCATGTAGGATTTAATGTCTTGTTATGTATTTTATATTTCTTTGTTTAGTGAGTTCACTCTTGTTTAATAGAATTTAGGCTGGTAGAGCCAGAGACCGAACAGCTGATTAGTAGATGTCTGTCAGTGTTGCCAGGGCAATATATATGCGTTTATATACTACATATGTATACTGTATGTGAATACATTTTCCAAAGACTTAAACACATATAAGAGAAGGTTAGAAGGGCGAAAAACCACAGGCGTAACCCATCAATATGTTTTTAAATGATTGGTCAGCTGATCAGCTGAGACATCAAAAGGAGTGAAACAGCATAAACTGTAATATTAATGTTACATTTCATTACTGTAACAACTTGCACAACACCAACATCAGTCATAAAATAAAAATGAATACATGTGTAAAATAAAAACACCCTTTGTCTCATTTTTCTTCACTTTTTCTGTGCCAAGTGCATCTTGGCTCATTCAACAAAAGGAACCTTCCAATCCAAATATTTGTCCTCAAGAGCCTCAGTTATTATTAGTCCAATAATATCAGACTTACTGTACCCGCAGCCTTTTCACACAAGATTATTTATTGTTTCTGGTTCTTTCATGATGTTATGTTATCATCATTTTATGGCACTTTGATGCTGCAATCAATATTCAGCAATGGAGCAGCAGTCACCAGGCTTCAAAATGTTATTTTATTATTATAGGACCGTTAAGATGATGTCCATTGTGAATATCTGTCGTCTCCTCACAATGATGCTGGAGGAAGCGAGGATGTCGCATTCTTGCACGTCTCTCTCGCATCATTGCTAGGAGGAGCGGAGACGCGACGGAGAGGCGTGAAAGAGGGAATCGAGAAGCCACATTTGCTGAAGGAAAGCACTGAGTCAGACAGGTGGAAAGACAGGTTTGCAGACAGTTTTCGGGTTGTCATGGAAGCATGTGTAGTAACACCACAACTGGTGATGTCACTGTGGTCTGTCCACTGGGAAACTATGACACACACATACACACACACACAGAGTCAGATGGAAGGTGACCTGCACTCTCTCCGTTCTCCTTTTCTGTCCAGGTTGTTCTAAAAGGTTTCATTCCAACACTAATAAAAAAGAAAAAGTAAAACAAACAACAGGAACTATTAAATCTCTTCTTCACTGTCAAACAGTGAACTGGTTCAGCAACACTCTTTGTTTCAAGGTATAATCCTCAAGATGTTCATGGAATCCAACCCTCTTTTTGATTCTATTTATGGTCCGCAGTTTTCTACAATAGCTATTCAGTGTATTTATATTCAGTAACCACCTCTCTGTAGTAGTTCATTGTTAGTGGCGGAGTTTGCGATTCCTGCCTTCATATAGATGAGGGATTCACAGGAAACAATGTGGATTCCAGCTATAGCCTGACTTATACTAGATTTTGAGGCAAATATCGAATATACAAGAGTTGGCCGATAGAAATTAAAAATATGGACACATTAACATTATTGATGTACACCTCTTGGTAGGATAATGTTATATTTTCAACACGTTTTTCTGATTTACAGATGAGATTATATATTAGTTGGAGGTCACGGTAGTACCTAAGTTAATATTATATTAATGAGTCATTACCAACCGGCAACCTCCGTGGCTGTCAAGTGAAGACAATGTTAAAGTGCCAAAAGCTGCAGTTCCTCGAACGGCCACTTGGGCTTCAGAACGAATCAGTCTCCATAGGTTCCCATGTTAAAACGTCCAACTTCACAACAGAAATAAACATGTTTACAGCCTGGTACAAAAACAGTTTTGGTCTTTATAGCTAATTATTTTTTAATATGTTAAAAATATATTAAGGTTTGAAGTTATGCGTAATTAACAGTGTGGCTGCTTTGATTGACAGGTGAGTATCGTTACAGATGACTTGTTTGAGTAACCAGGCTTCATTCAGCCCACCTCAGGTCCACCTACAATCCATATCTTTGCCCATTTTTAGATTAGCCAGCAGGCGGCGAGGGCAAGATGGCCAAAATGGCGACAGCCAGAGCCACCACACACCAACCTTCACAACGGCTCTTCAGAAGCCTGTGGGTGACATCACGGACACAACGTCCATGTTTATACCGTCTGTGGTTATGTGGTACTGAGGACTGGTTCTAATCTGTTCGCAGTGTGAACAGAAACAGTTTTTTAATTTGGATTACACTCAGAAAATGATGTAGTGTGTTTATGTGATTCTCTCATTTTGTGTGGTTTACATACTGCACATATACTGCGCACATGCACACACACACACACACACACACACAGAGTAGGAGGTACAGTGAGGTTGTTCTGTCTGTCTGTCAGCCCAACCTTCACTTCAGGACAGTGTGACTTCTGTTCTGTCTTTAAATAGCTGCTCTGCTCCATCAGGACCTGACATTACTGTTCAAGGTGAAACTCAGCTTTCACACTCAAATACAATCCAAAATCCAGCTAACAAAAAGGTGCAAACCTGAGGGGCCCGGTCACCTGACACAGGGCTCAGCTAATGAACCGCCTCAATGTCTGACAACCACTGCTGAACTCAATGACAAAAAGGAGATGTAACTGTGTTTCTGTTGCTTTGTCTGAGCATTAATAGAGACATGAGTTCTGTTGATGTTGTATGGTGCAAACTGCTGCTGACTTATTCTTATACTCTAACTTCACCATTCATGTGCTTAAAATCGTGCACTCAAAGGAATAGTTCAACATTCTGGGAAATGTTCTTACATGTTAACATGCCGTGATAGATGGTAGATATGAAACCACAGCCAAGACACTGTTAGGGTCAGGGTACATTCAGACAGAATCCAACCCTGCACTCAGAGAGAGAGAGAGAGAGAGAGCAAGCATTGGTCGAGAGACATAGACAGTGAATGAGAGCGAGCGAGTACTGGCATCGATAAAGCCGGTTAGTCAGCGAAATAAAAAGTTATTTCCTGATTGTGCGCCTAATCCTGTCTGAATCAAGCGGCAACCTCCATGGCTGGGAAATGAAGTCAATGCGGAAGCACCCAAAACTGCTACAGTCACCACTATTTCTTAGCATATTAGAGTGTCGTCATCCCGTCAGGTTGCCAGGCAACCAGTAGAGACTGCATAAAGTTACTGCAAGAGATAATCCCACTTTAGAGGTGCCAGTAGGTGGATTTGTTTCCCCCTATTTACAGGCTTTATGCTAAGCTAACTGTATCCTGACTGTAGCTTCATATTTAGTGTTTTGATGGAGGGTTGATTTGCATATCATAAAAACAGGCCAACAACCAAAACGTCAAAGTAATGAAGCATTATTGAGATTACTAACTGAAATGTATTCATGTAGTATGTAGATATTTCTATATTTGAAAGCTGAACTACTCTTTTTTGGAAAAGGTATTCAGTGAAAAGTTACTACAAAACAGACGATGGTCTGAAGAAGACAGAAAATTATATTAAAGCAACTGTTCAAAAAGAATGAATTTGTAATTAAAGTGAACTTTTAAACTGATTCTGTTTCCTGTCTGAACAGGAAGCTTCAGAGTCACAGAGATAAACCAGATGTTCCTCTATTACAAACTGTCAGGGATTAACACACACACACGTAGGTTACCCAACAGGCTGTGCAGGATTTGATGGGACATGATTGGTTGACCCAAAAGGGGATTGCGGGATTGGAATTATAACCCACAGATAAGTGTGTGTGTGTGTGTGTGTGTGTGTGTGTGTGTGTGTGTTAATATAATCTGTGGTCTAAGAATAGAGATTACGACTTGCACTTGCTCAATTTCTATTGAGAGTTGTCTGACTTGGCCCCCTCCCTACTGAAGTGTCCCTCACAAAAACACTGACCTCCTGTGACTCAGTGTGTGTGTCTGTGTGTGCAGGAGATACACACTGAAATCAAAGGTTAACTCCAGTCGATGGAACTGGCTCAGCTGTCATCACGTTACACACTGAATTATGTTTGTGGGGGTCACATCATACCTGACGTGCACCTCTTTAAAAATGCAACCAAACTACGCACAAAAAGTAAGGAAATGAGTGTTTGGTAGATTATTTCTTTGTTGTAACAATACTTCTTGGCAATAAATCTTATACCATTGGAACGCCTGATTATATCCCTTTTAAATGGTGCCACATTTGTAAGGAACATGCATTTGTGAGACGAGCAGCAGAGCTGTGTATGTGGGTTGCACCCATGAAAATCTTCGCTGACAATGCCAGAACAGCTTTTCTTTGCTGATGACTCTTGCTTGTTGTTGTTTGGTGGATTGGATGATTGAAGTCTGAAACAAGACATATTGGCAATTTAACAATTTATTCATTTAACAAACAGGAGCCTCAGTAGTGTGTGGAAGAACCATACACAGCCACAACAGCCTGGCACCTGATCATGTGGAGGAACGTTATGTTCAGCGATTTTTGTGCGTAGTTTACATATCAGGCAGGAATATGGTGGCAAAAACCACCTGGAGTCCACAAGAACTGTGACTGGTCAGCTTTGATGGCTTAGAACCAGACTGAATCTGCAGGACATGGAGACCCGTGGTCTGACTACAACCATCCCCTGTGATAGACTAATAACCCATCTCCGGCCCGATGCATACTGGAATAGTCCCCAGCCCCCGATGACACTAAGGTAGGTGTAGTAGATGTATTCATGTATGCATGGATTGTTGTATTTCTGCCAACCTGAAGTTGAATTCTGGGGTTGATTCTCAGCCCAAATCAACACCTCCAAAAACATCTGGTCCACAGACAGCTCATATTCTGAGCACGTCATACAGCAGAGTATGCCCACACTAAGCCACACTCAGCCTGACTCAGCTTCCAATTCAGTATTACTCAACATGTTTAAAAGTTTTAGCGCCACGGTTCTTGAAATGGCAATGTCAGTCTTTGCTTCAGACTAAAATATGTCAACATTGTTGTGACATTTTACAAAGACATTCATGATTCCCAGATGACGAATCTTGATGACTTTGGTGATCACCTGATCACTGTCTTTGATGAATGCCGCAACAACTATAGAATGTAAATAGGTGTGTTCTCCTACAGGATGAAGTTTTATATATATGTATATATATCTGAAGGTCATGCAATTTGGCCAAAACCACCCTTTGGTTGCCAAATGAAACCTGCCTTGAAATCAACACGTCATCATCAAAAAAATACCCAAAACAAATATCCCAACAATTACCTGAAACAAATACCCTTACAAGTCCCCAAAACAAATACCCATAGTATCATAAACAAATACCTTAACAAGTACCTGAACAAGTACCCGAAACAAATGTCTTAACAAGTCCCCAAATCAAACACCCAAACAAATACTCATTGTTTATGTTCAAACTAATACCTAAACAAATCACCTAACACATTGGTACCTTGACACCTACATAAACCACGTACAGACAATGTAAAAAATAATATACGCTCACATGCACACACAGAGACAAACACACACTCATGCAATAGTGTGAATCAGAATATAGAGAGGTAGGGGAAAAATAATAATATAATTTATTCAATACTTTACATGAGCAAAACTAATGGCATTTCCACCAGCTTCAGCTGAACTTTGGGTTACTTGTTTGGTGTTAATTACTGCTAATTAGCAAAAGTTAGCTGCTGATGGTAACACTCCTGCTGACCATCAGCATGTCAACATTATTTTTATGAGTCGGTTGACATACTGATATTAGCATTTAGCTCAAAGCATGGCTTTTCTAAGCCTCAAAAAGCTGCTAGCAGTATTGTAGACTCATAGGGTTTTTCCATTGTGGGGGAGGGGTTAGTCACACCGAGCCATGCAATGAAGCAGTTGAGCCACGTCAATAAGATGTACATGTTCTTCCACTGTATTGCACAGAAAGGTCAAGTTGTAACGTGGATGATGTGTTGGAGATGTGCTAGTTGCAAACCTAGCAAGAGTTTATCGCCTCCAGCTATTTGTTTCTGTTGTTCCTCCCTGTAATATTTAAAACCGATCTGATGAACAGTGTGGAATATGCCTATTAATGGCTGATCTAAGAGCTAACATTAGCATGTTCACAGTAATGATGTTAGAAGGTAGAATAATCACCATGTTTGAACGGCCCTGTTAATGATGGTCAGCTAACTTGATGCCAAACGTTGCATATCCTTCACAATATCCCATCAGTTGACCAGTGGAAAGCCTTTAATGTGAACAGTAACTTAATGTAACACCGATGTGATACAGCTGATCCGTAAACAGTAAAATAAGGCTGAACTGTAAAAGTACAGACAGACACACAGGGTTGAGACTAATGTCCACCACAGAGATACAGGTAGAAGCTACAACTAGCTGAACACAGAATGACTTTTCTCGCTAGTGTCCAGTACAAAAGTAAATGTATCCACTAAGGACCAAGTGGCAAAACCAACGCAGAAGTGCCAAAAAAATGCAGTTCCTCAAAGTTCCACTTGAGGCTGGCTACAGAACGAGTCAGTCTCCATAAGTCCCCAATATTAAAATGTCCAACTTCACAACAGAAATAAACATGTTTACAGCCTGGTACAAAAAACAGTTTTGGTCTCTATAGCTAATTTCCCCATTCATGACAACTGTACTGAGGGTGAATTTATATACAACTCACCTGTTCACATGATATTAAGGCTTAAAGTTATGCAGAATTAACAGCATGGCTGCTTTGATTGACAGGTGGATACATTCACAGATGGCTTATCTGAGCAAGCAAGCATCATTTGGCCCACCTCAGCTCCACCCACGTTCCATGTCTTTGGCCATTAGCTGGATGGTGGCAGAGGCACGACTGAAGGGAGGGCTCAGAAACCTGTGGCTGACGTAACAGAGACTACGTCCATGTTTTATACTGAGGACACAGCCATGGGGTGGCCAGGGTTGGTTCTGAAACCAACCAGGACTACAACAATGCAGCTAAAGCAGACCAGCTCATGGAAAAATCTAGTTAGTTTTGTCTGTGTGTAGTGTGTCACCAGCAAGTCAGCAAATACAGAGCTTTCATCACTTCCATGACTAACATGAAAGCAAAGCTGTGAATGCACACGTACACTCAGAGCCTCAGCACGACAAACAATACGACTGTGCTACAGGCACACTGTTCAGCATGGTGAGTATCAGCAGTATTCACAGTTAAAGTTGAAGACTCGAAGCTGCTGCCGTAAAACATTAAGCCGTCCCGAAAGACGAGAAGACGGCTATGACATCACTTCCTTCTCAACATGCTGACTCATCAAACATTCAACAGCTTACTCCACTCAACTAATGGAAGAAGAAACATGAGACAAACACACAGAAACACACACCTGGGTAGACAGGTGGTTTAGGTTGAGACACTTTACAGTGTTTTTAGACTACACTCTGAAAGAGGATGTGGAGACTGAAGTTGTGTTTCTATATAAAGACCCACCATCACCTCCACATAAAGGACGCTGTGACTTTGTGTTTCACAAGATTGACTTAACTTTTCCTGCTGACACAGAAGCTGCCTGTCTTTTTGTGCGAGGACACTTAGCCAGATAAATCTGAAGACAAATCTTTATTCTTTCCGTTGTTGACCCTCCATTCACATCAAGCTAACAAAGAGTCCTTCCTTATCTGAACCAGTGGTCTAAGGATAGAGGGCACGCTGTACAGATTCTTGAGGCTCATTTGTCAAACTGGGCAATATAAATAAATGTATCTAGACATTTGTCGCGCCTTTAATCTGAGTCTTTCTGAAAAAAGTCTGCACGTGTGTTTTACTGAGGACGTGAAAAACTGAGCTTTTGGAAAGCAAAAGCCTTGTTGTGGCAGCAGAGTTAAAGATATTAGATAGAGCAGCACTGTGCATTAATCTGCTGCTGAAAATAGTCCCTGATTGAGTAACATTGGCTGAAAACTGTGTGCCCAGCTGTTTTAGGAAACTCTTAGGTCGATATAAGAGATGAAACTGTAGATTTGTGAGACGTTTTTAAACATATTTCTTTCTGTAGGAGACCTGGATTGGGGCTGCGTGCCACAGACAGAAAGTCATAAAGTATTAGGACGCATTTTGATGTTTTAGGAAGATTTGTTGACAAGAAAAATATACTACAACAAATTTATCCCCTAAGAGGACAATTTTCTGTCTGCTCCTCCGTTCTGCTCTTCTGTTCTGCTCATTCAGCTGTTTGACACCAGGAACATGAAAATATGTAAATGAGGACAACTAAATCTTGTTCTTTTAGTCTGACAGTTTGGGAAACCGTCTTTGTGCTCTGGTGGAAGGTTAGATTGATACCACTCTCAGGCTATGTAGTATATATCATGCATTAGGTTGCCTCAGCTGCCTGGCTGGGCCGCTTCACACTTCACAACACCAGGCCTTACCTAACTCAACATGCTTCCCAACTCCTGATACAGGCTGTGGTCATCTTGCGACTCAATTACTGTAACACCCTCCTGACGGGCCTCTCAGCCTGTGACCCCCAGTGAAACCCTTTCAGATGATCCAGAACTGATCTTCAATCAACCCAAAATCAAGCTCATCGAGCTCCACTGGCTACCTGTAGCAGCCCACATTAAATTCAAATCACTAATGCTGACTACAAAGTAGTCTCTGGTTCTGCACCCACCTACTTGAATGTCCTCATACAGACATATGTTACAATGAACGACGCCTGGCTCTGCCACCCGTACGCTCAGGGCAATCCAAACTTTTCTCGTCTGTTGTTCCCCGTTGGTGGAACGTCCTACCAGTTCCTACCAGATCAGGGGCGTCCCTCTCTACCTTCAAAAACCTCCTGAAGACCTCCAGCTCTTCAGAGAGGACCTCCTCTCCAACACTACCAACAACTGGACATGATAAATCTATCCCCCTCTACAACTGTACCTTGATTCTATGTGAGCAGTATTTATTGCTGCACTAACATGTCCTTGTCACACTGTACCTTGATTGTTTCCTTTTTTTGTGAGTCGCTTTGGATAAAAGCGTCAGCTAAATCGCTACATGTAAATGTACGTAGACATTAGCTTAGCATAAAGACTGGAAACATGGGGAAACAGTATATCTCACTAATTAACGTTATTTATATATTGGTTGATTAACCTGCACAAAGAACAAAGTGCAGGAACAGGAAACATTTCTTATTCCAAAGGAAATTATTCCCTCACGCACTCATCACCTCTGCATTGATTTATTATATTATTTCTTGTGCAGGCACAGTTATTGAGTCTCTACTGGATACCTGACTGCTGCGCATAACCTCCAAATAGTCTGACACATAATAACCCCCCAGTTGTTACATTTAGAAACAAATGAGATGTAACATGTTAATTTCTGAGCTTTAGAGGCAGGGCTAGAGTGAGGCTAGCTGTTTCCTCCTGTTTACAGTCCGTAAGGGACAAAATCAGAATCTCACAGTTCACAATGTTTGTGTATGTGTCCAATAGTACTGAAAGAATATGGGGAGGACAACATTTTACACCTTTGTTAGGTCAATAGAAGCATTAAGAGACTTTCCAACCCACTGTTTGTAGTCATTTTGATATGAGTCTTGATTCAGCTGAATGATTCAAAGACCTTTGAGCTTTCATCAGATTCTTTCTACATACATGCTACTGTTATCTTTGTCTTTAACCAACTTAGACTCAGCAGAGTGCTGTCTGTCTCACACGTCGGCTGTGACAAACACATTCCACAAGGTGACAAAGGAGAAGAGATTTGGCCGTTTTCCTGTTTCAGTCCTTTCAATACAATGTCTGTCTTTCTATCTGTCTGTCTGTCTATCTGTCTGTCTGTCTGTCTGTCTATCTGTCTGTCTGTCTATCTGTCTGTCTGTCTGTCTGTCTATCTGTCTGTCTGTCTGTCTCAAAGGTTAAACTCCTGACAACTTCCTGCAGCGTCCCAACTGATGACACGCTGTGTGTAAGTGTGTATGTATGTCAGTGTGACCTTGACAACCTTAGTCTATGTGTATATGTGTGTATGTGTGTGTGTGTGTGTGTGTGTGCAATCCTCTGAGACACAAGTCGCGAGGAAACACTTCATCACTGCCGTCCCATTTACACACACTTTCTTTTTGCACACACGCACAGTCAACTTTTCCTTTATACACTCTCCTATCTCTCTTTAGCCCTCTCTCTCTCTCTCTCTCTCTCTTTTTCATAATAATCATCCAATCACATTTCATTAATGTCATCACTTCCTCTTTGTCACATGATGGGAAATTAATTAAAACTTCCTGAGACAACGCAGGGAGCAGGTGCAGACACACACACACACACACACACACACACACACACACACACACACACACACACACACATAGGTAGCTCCATAAATCACATCAGACAGAATGGGAGTAATGAGGTGGCTAGCTGTTAGCGCTCTGTACGGTAGGCAGCGCGTAGCTATCTGAGCACAGAAAAGCACACACAGTACCTCACATGCTGCAATACTCTGAGTGTTACTGCTACAGTGACAGGAAAACTCTCTGAGGGAAAAACCGTAGTTACACACTCTTTTCAACACAAACTGTGTGTGTGTGTGTGTGTGTGTGTGTGTGTGTGTGTGTGTGTGTGTATCAACAATAAAACTCCTGAGAGAGCAGAAAGCTAATTTAGATTTTAGATAGACTCTGATTTATGAGTTTCTATTTGACTCTTTTAAGGGAACAGTTCAACATTTAGTTTCTTTCTTGTCGACAGTTACAACAGAAGACCACTCTCGTGTCTGTCAATCAAATATGAAGCTGAAAAAAAAAACTGAAAACACAGCAGAGAAGTGGTCTGGCACATAACCCATAAAGGATTAAAACTGTAACATGTTGTTTGTAGGCAGAAGTTTCTGTAACAAGATATATGTGACTTCAGAATGTTGGGAGGTGCATTTTTTTTAACTTTTGGACAGAGCTAGGCTAGCAGCCCCTGTTACCAGTCTTTATGCTAAGCTAAGCTGAGGCTAAGGCTGCTGGCTTTAGCCTCATATTTGACATTCAGACATGACATAGGATTAATCTAATTGTCTGCAAGAAGACACATTTTCAAACATTTTAAACTATTGCTTGAGTCATAAAATGATTTGTGTAATGTTAATTTTAATTAAATGTTGATGTAACCTTCATGTCTCTGGCCCAATAACAGAACAACAAGAAAGTTATTATGATGAGCTCTCTCACACACGCATACACACACACAAGGAACAAAGAGCTGGGTTAGATTTAGAACAGAAACAACCGTTTGTGATTGAATCCACGCCACGGTGTGTGTGTGTGGGTGTGGGTGTGGGTGTGGGTGTGTGTGTGTACGTGTGTGTGTGCTCTCTGCAGGTTTCCAAACTAATCTGTCCTGACGTAACAACATGCTGCTTCTCAATCTGCCCACTGCTGGAGTCCTGGCGCGCACACACACACAGTGTTTAGTAATGTTGTCATGTTCTATAAATAGATAAAATTGATTTATGTGGAGGAGAACGAGAGAGACTGAGTTACAGTAAATCTACCTTTACTGTACAACTGGACAATGCAAACTAACAGGCTGCTGCTGTACACTGCACACACACACACACACAGACACACACACACACACACTGTACATTATGTAGTCCAGACCCTTCAACTGGTCTACCAGTGCCAGTCAACTGGCAAGTTAGTACAGTCTAACTAGTTAATATAGTGTAACAACTAGTCAATACAGTCTAGCAACTAGTTAGTACCGTCTTAAAGCAGATTAGTACAGTCTAACAACTAGGTAATGCAGTGTAACAACCAGTTAATGCAGTGTAACAACTAGTAAATGCAGTCTAACAACTAGTTAATGCAGTGTAACAACTAGTTACTGCAGTGTAACAACTAGGTAATGCAGTCTAACAGCTATTTAATGCAGTGTAACAACTAGGTAATGCAGTGTAACAACTAGGTAATGCAGTGTAACAACTAGTTAATGCAGTCTAACAACTAGTTAATGCAGTCTAACAACTAGGTAATGCAGTGTAACTGCAGGTTACTATGGTTTGAAAGCCAGTTTGTACAACTAGTGCTGTCTACTAGCAGGTTTGTAGTCTAACAACTAGCGAATTCAGACTAACAACTAGTTAGCATAGTCTAACAACTAGTTATTACTGTCTAACAATTAGTAGATTCAGGTAGGTTATGGTGGTCTAATAACTAGTTAGTACAGTCAGCTGCTGTCTCTGGTTCTTTCCTCTGATTCGTTGTTGAGCTCAGTGTGAATGTTTCCTGCTCCTCAGACTGTCAGCTTCTCCTCCGTCTTAAACAGAAGACTTCTGCTTTAATTAAGGTGATTGGTTTTAATTAGACTCACAGAGGCATGAGACACACAGACTGGAGGTCCAAACATCCAAACAACACTGAGAAAACCTCTTCTGCTAGGAAAGAAGGACCAAGGAAGGACAGACATAAAGGACAAAAGGATGGAGGCCTGGCTCATTTCATACTCAACGGCTGGGGAGATGGCAGCACTGAAACCAGTTTCCAGGTCACAAAGGAAAAGTAGGAAAAATGGAGGCGGGGAATACAAGAAGGAGGTGAAGGAGGAAATGCAGAGTAGGAAAAGGAAAGAGGTGGAAAGAAATGAAGAGGAAGGGAGCAGATAGAGAGGGAAAGGAGGAGGTATTTTAGAGGGAAAATAAGGTTTTGGTTCACAACAGAAAAGCAGGAAAATGGAGGCATAGACAAAAAGAAGGAGGTAAAGGAGGAAAGGTAGAGTTGGAGGTAAGGAAAGGAGGAAATGGAGGAGGGAGGAGATGGGAAAAATCAGTTGTCAGGTCTGATTTTGTGTGGCTGCAGGGGGCGCTGCAGTCCAGTTGATCAGGTGTCATCCGACTGATCGATACACACACACACACAGCCTGTCATACTGTCACCTATGTGAAAATGAACAACATCTCTGTGACAGAAAGAAAGAAAGAGAGAGAGCGAGAGTGTGTGTGTCCATATGTGTGTGTGTGTGTGTGTGTGTGTGTGTGTGTGTGTGTGTGTGTGTGTGTGTGTGTGTAGGCTTTGTAAGGGATTATCTGATCATAATGAAGCGTGTTCAATACATACACCAGATTATACTGTCTGTCACTCTGTTTGTCTGTCTCGTTTGAATAACTATTTCATCTTTTATAAAACAACAGATTTTTTTTTAGAGTTCTTTAAGCAGATTCTTTTAGCAGATTAATTAATTACCAAGCAGTCAACTATCTGATTAATTGACAAATCTGAGCAGCTTTACGTATGTCAAGAAAAACTGAAGACATCTGTTAAATAATAAAATAAATCTCTTTGTTTTACTGAAGGAATTCGAGCATAATTACAATCATTTATGTAAGTACAAGTAGCAGCACACAAGTAAAATAAAGGTACACATCCTTCTTATATTAGCCAATGATATGTTATTACAATGTCTTATTATTACTGACTCTCTAAATTCTTTATTCATTTGGATTTATTAGTTAGCCTTTTGCAGTGCATTAGATCAGAAGTTTAATACCACTCTTATGTTTGTACAAATCTACAGCCTGCACATAGTTAGCTTAGCTTATCTTAACTTAGCGTAAAGGCAACAACAACAGGGGACAGTCACTGCCCCCGGCCACGAAACCCAGCACATAACACCCTTAAAAAAAAACACAAGATAGTAATTAGATGTAATTAATATATTATTGAATCTTTATAACAATGAATCATAATTTATAAACTCATCGCTGATTTTTTGTCTTAATCTGCAAAGTAAATAGTAACTACAGCTGTAGATAAGTAAAAACTACAATATTAGTATACTTTTCATCAGGGTGCTGAAGTACAGTAGCCTATTGGAGCACAATAACTCAAGTACTGTACAAGTACAATTACAATTATGAGGTACTTATACTTCAGGTATTTGAAATAAACATTATAATGCTCCACTACATTTCAGAGAGAAACACAAAAGTGATTTGTTACTCCAGGTTGACCTACTGTTCATAATATTTAACACAGAAAACATGTAATCAACTCATAAAATATGATTTTTTAAAATATATTTCTTATTTATGAGTAATTTTTTATCCACCTTGTGTATATGAGCTGCTGTGACAAGTGAATATCTCCAGTGTGATCATCAAGTCTATCTTATCTTATTATAGATTTAACTACACAACAGTATCGACCTAAGTGAGCTCCACTTTGACTGACTCCACCAGTGAATTCATCTTACACATTACTGCTACTGAATATTAAATATAGAGCAATAAACTGAATATAAATTATTGAGTAATATATGATAATATAACACTTAAACTGCAGAGTGAGCTACATTTTACTGATAATATTTATATACTTTAACACATAAAAAATTAACTTAATGGAATTGTTATCACTCCTTTTATTTAAGTAGATCTGACTAGTTCTTCCAGCACTGTTTAAGTAGCCTACAGTTTTAATGTTCTCTACTTGATTATTTCTATTATACTTTAATGCACAAGGAAATACTGTACTTTTACTACGGCACATTTAGCGGACAGCTGCAGCTAATTTATAGATTCATACAAATCAGCACATAAGTCTCCACTAGTGAATTCATCTTACTGCTACTAAATATGAAATATACAGTAATAAACTGAATATTCATTATCGAGCAATATATGATGATATAACAGACTGCAGAGTGAGCTACGTTTTACTGATATGTATAACGCACGTAAAAAAATAACTTAATGAAATTGTTATTACTCCTTTTATTTAAGTAGCCTTAACTTTTAATGTTCTGTACTTGATTATTTCAATTTTATTTTAATTCACAAGGAAACATTGTAGTTTGACTCCAGCACATTTACCAGACAGCTGCAGCTACTGGTTAATTTACACATTAATACAAATCAGCACATAAGATATTAGTTTTTAGTGTCTTTACTACTTTGACTTAGGTCAAAACCATCAAAGTCAAGACACTTGGATTAATTAATTAATTAATTTAGTGTCAAGACATTATGTCTGAAACATTTTATGAGTAAAACTGACAATATCAGCGATATTGAAGATAAATAAACATGAAATCAGACACATTTAAAAAGTCTCTGTGTTGTTGTGACTGACAGAAGCCTGAAAGTGATCCGATCAAGAAGCAGCGACAGACGGACGGACAGAGTCCGCTTCTCCGCTGCAGCTCTCCGTTTCACCTTCAACTCACAAAGAAAAGAGAAAAGAAGAAGAGTGGGACTAAAAGAGGAGAAAAAGACAGAAAGAAGGAGAAGAGGAGGACGAAGGTGACTTACCGGAGGAGAAGATGATGGATGGATGGATGGATGAAGAAAGTAGAGTCCTGTGGCTTTGGAAGCGCTGAAGTCCGCTCACACACACGCACACACACCGTGTCAGCTGCCGATCATTAATCAATAATCACTACTGAACCGGTGTGTGTCTCCTGACACGGGCTTTGATTGATCAGACATCGATCATCCATCCATCAGGTAACCTCTCCGGACACTGAGCAACTCTGTCGGAGCAGCGGAGAGAGCGCGCGCCCTGCGCCGCACCGAGCAGAGCAGGTGATACTGCGCATGCGCTACACACAGAACCAGAGAGAGAGAGAGAGAGAGAGAGAGAGAGAGAGAGAGAGAGAGAGAGAGAGAGAGAGAGAGAGAGAGAGAGATTAAATGCAGCAAGAAAAATATTTTTTAATTTTTTAATTAAATTAAATCTGAAATCAGCTCCTTACCTGTGTGTGTGTGTGTGTGTGTGTGTGTGTGTGTGTGTGTGTGAGTGTGTGAGAAAGAGAGAGAGAGTAGGAGAGAACAGTAGGTTCTGGGTGACTTGTTTTCTGGTTTTGTTGTTGGCATAAAGTGGATCAAATCAATTTAAAACTGTAAATACTGGCTACTATACTGACACACACACACACACACATACACACAGTTCACAGCAGTGTTCAGTCTCTCTCTCTCTCTCTCTCTCTCTCTCTCTCTCTCTCTGTATTTACTGTCAACTCACCTGTCCAAGGTGTCAGGTTAAAGGATCATTTCACAGCTTCCCTAAAGCCACAGGATTTTGTAAGGTTGCAGATCTACGACTAATCATTCAGGTGTTTTTCAGGAAGAGGGTGTGGTCTTCGTGTTGATCATACACTGACTTGTAATCAGGTGAATGGTGTCTCTGTCATTTGTACGTCTGTTCTCACACTGTCTAACTTTGTACTACGGGAACAATCACCCACGAGAAATACATAATGGTTCGCAGCACTAAGTCACACACCACCAACTATTTCACTATTTTAGCCTCTATTGAAATAATGACAGAAGTAAATAAAACTCGAAGACGATATTACCGAAGGAAGCTAAGAAAAGAAACGGGAGAGTGATCGAGCAAGAAGCCACCAGACAAAGACGACTGGGAAGAGGTTTTAAGGCCCAGGGTGCAGTGGAATACTGACAGGGAACGGACCTAGTGTCGTGCCAGAACCGGAGCCAGTTGGGTGGGCAACAAAACCGTGCTTAGAGGATTCTATGAACTGATCTAACAGTGAAAAGACAGAAGAGGACATTAATGCAGGAGGCTCAGTGACTACTCACAGTCTGTTGGTTAACTACTGTAACTGGTGCTCTAAAGGCTAAAATGCTAACTAGCTGGGAACACGTTAGCCACTCAGTCACAATAGCTCTTTGAGTGTCTTTCTATTTTCTCTGCACTCAGTGTTTACTTCCCTCAGGCCTTTTACAACACTTAATTCAATAGAGTTACTGAAGAGATAAAAAAAAGCTCTTTACACCAGTCCTGTTAACTGGAGCGTTGTATAAAAGCGGATGGTGTAACTGCTAATAAGCCACAATAGCTTCCTCCATTTTGGACTCTCCATCCCCCCCAAAGGTCAGCACTGTTGCAACGTCAGACATTTTGATATGTCAAAGTAGGAAATGTACACATCGAATTCATAACACCAATAATGCATTACATTTAGGTGAGGAGCCTAATGTGATGGAGCCATTGTCAATGTTATAGGTTACATCTGTTCTGTGTCAAAGTTCATCAGTGTTGAACTTGGAAAAAATTATGCACAGATTTATCTATCTACTGATAGCAGCATTTTCACTACATGAACTGGATGTCATGGTTTAAAATACTGTTGTGGTTTGACATTATCATATCAGGCTACGTGATACACTCAAACCATCTGACGATTCAATGACTACTGTCTACAAATGGCTGCCCCACCAGACAAATAAAAATGTAACAGTGTCACGTTATGACATGAAAGTTGTCATGTTAAACGTGAAATGTATCACGTTATAACATGATCATTTATTGTTATAACGTGAAACGTTTCACATTATGATGTGATATTGGTAAATTTATTTCCTTGGTGTGGCAGCAATAATCTTCCATACAGCAGTGCTGATGCTGAAAAGGACATTATGGAATTAGTTATCAGACTATAGAATTTACTGTGGCCTAATAAAAATGTATGTAAACTGTGGTATTATGAATAAACATTATTAAAACACTTAAAATTTTTCTTTACCTGATACTTTGAGTTATAAATATTGTATTTGTCCTTTACTGTCTTATTTTGGAGTGATGTGATCTTTTTAGGAGAATGACCTTTTTCACATCAGCCAATTTGAGGTAGGTAGGTAGTATGTAAACACAGGTGATACCAATGATACTAATTAAGGTAATGAATGGATCAAAACCTTAATTAGTATCATTGGAAACACCTGTGTTGACCATACTATTTCATGTCAAAATGGCTGCTGTGGTCTGTCTATACAGACTATATATAAGTTTGCAGTGTTTTTACAGGCTCCAACACTGCTGCTCTCTTCCCCCTGCAAAGTGTTATTTGCCTAACACATGGTGGAACGTGAAATCAACCTAGATAAACATATCATTGTTCTGATCAACATCTCTTTCCTCTTTGCAAAGTTTCTGTTTCGAGAGATTTTACTGTGTAAATTCAACAACCTTAAAACTCACTTAGAGCAGAGTTCAGACAGACAGACAGACAGACAGACAGACAGACAGGTAACGTGATGTCACAGAGCTGACACATTCCACACCACTGCTCTCCTGCCTGTCTGTCTCCCACTGAAGCTCAGAAATGTTGTCGGCTTTCCACCCAATCCAAAGCATGATGGGAAACTTCTAGAGCTAAGCCAGCTCTCTTCCAGTCCACATTTTGTTTTTTAAAGTGATATTCTATATTTGACTCACCATCAACAAATCTACAAGTGAAAAGTGTGGACACCAAGCATCAAACTCTGTGTCTGTGAAGTGAAGCCAATGCAGATGTACCAAAAACTGCAGTTCCTCAAACAGCCACTTGAGGCTGGCTACAGAACGAGTCAGTCTCCATGTTAAAATGTCCAACTTCACAGCAGAAATAAACATGTTTACAGCCTGGTACAAAAAACAGTTTTGGTCTCTATAGCTAATTTCCTCGTTCATGACAACTGTACTGAGGGTGAATTGTTGTAGAACTCACCTGTTCAAATTATATCAAGGCTTAAAGTTATGCAGAATTAACAGCGTTGCTGCTTTGAGTGACAGGTAGGTGACGTTACAGGTGGGTTGTTTGAGCACCCAGGCATCATTCAGCCTGGCTCAGGTCCACCAATGATCCACTTCTTTGCTGATTTTTAGATTATCCATAAGGCAGAAGAAGTAGGACTGCCAAAATGGCGGCGGCCAGCACCACAGCTGGACAGCACTTCAGAAACCCGTGGGTGACATCATGTGCACCCTGTCCATTCTTTATAATGTCAGTCGTTGACACGTGTTGTTTGTATATTCATCTGTCATTGAGCTCCACTGTTTTACAAAAACTATTAAACACATCAGAGAGCCTCACTGAAATACAATACTAGAGCACCAAATGTGTATTAATCCACCACTGAAAATAGTCCCCAACAAACTACATTTAATTTTTATGGATTTATGTCTTCAGTAGAAGTTAGCAGGTTTGGAGATGAGCGCCACGGAAAGAGCAGGAGAGTCGGAAAGTAAAGTATTGGTGGTTGTTGGTTCTGGTGTATTTTCTATGTTCCTTGAAAATCCCAAAGACTAAGCAGGCTGAAAAACAGGGTTTTGCTGCATGTTTCACCTCTGGGTGTGGTTAAAGTGTGCTTTACTGCACCTGAAACCACACCCAGCAGTGATGTCACAGAGTCCTGTAGTACACATGTACATCACAGCAGGTGAAATGTTAAACCGCTAGATTTTTAGGCAGTGTAACGTTACTCCGTTTTACTAAAACATGATCTTGTGACTAGCTGTGTGTGAAGAATGTTGCTTGTAGTGAATTGCCCCCGACAGTTCCCCTCGGCTCTATGGAGCATTTTAGCATCTTTCAGCACAGTTAGCATTCAGCTAAAGAGACACATATTGTCGTCAGGACCAAAAATGGAGCTAAGATGGAGGTCTTCTCAGTGATCCTCCACATTTCCTCCATTTCTCACCTCCATCCCCCTCTCCGCCTCTCTTCTTCTCTCTCTCAAAGGGCCTTGCTGTGGTTTCCCAGGGTTCCTTGCAGCTCCCAGGTCCCAGTGGATCTGTTCCTCCATTTGCTGTCGCAGCAAACCAATCCAGTTCCTCCACTCCTCAGGACATCTAGCCAATCAGAGTCAGCACTGCAATGACCCACTTACACACGCATACACACACATGCATCTCCCCTCTCACCTTGAACGTCACATCAAGGTTGTACAAGGATACAGCAGATAGAGAGAGAGCGTGTGTGTGTGTGTGTGTGTGTGAGAGGGAGAGTGCTGGGAGGACACTCCAGTAAAACCAGTACAAACGCACACACAGATGATAAAAAGCAGTGGACACACATGCAGATTTCATAACCGATTCTTGTTTGGTACAAACTTCCTGAGTTTGTAACAAACAAGAATCGGGAAGTCACCACACCAGACCAAGAACTAGTCTGGACCCTCGTAAAACTACAACATTTTTTTTTTTTTTTATATTATCAGTGAGCTTTAGAGGAGCTGGACAGCAGATTTGTATTCAATTTTTCCAGGCTAGCTCCTTTCCTACCTCAGTTTCCAGCTTTTATGCTAAGCTAAGCTAACCTGCTAATCATTGTAGCTTCCTATTTACTGCGCAGACATCCATTCATCTGCTTTCTTCCACTTATCTGGGGTCAGGTCACGGTGGCAGCAGGTTTAGCAGGGTGTTCCAGATGCCCCTCTGGAAAAAAGAGAAAAAAAGAAAAGAGGAAGAAAAGAGCAGACAGTTCTATAGAAGTAAAACTAAATAGGTACACATCTTTGTACATGTTAAAGATATGCACATCTCACTTACACAAAAAAAGAAACAGTCATCAGTTTGGGGAATATTATACATTGGCTTACAAAAGTATTGACCTATCTTGACATTTATTCTATTTTGTTGCTTTACAACCTGGAAATAAAATGGATTTTGGATGGAAACACCTTTTGTAGAAATTACAGCTCAGTCTTTGGTCTCTGGGGGTATTGGTCTCTGTTTCTATGAGCTTGGCACATCTAGCCACTGGCAATGAGTTCTGCTGGTGTACAGCGTCATCAGAATCAGACTGAAACAGGTTTCCATCAAGAATTTTCCTGTATTTAGCGCCATCCATCATTCCTTCAATTCTGACCAGTTTCTCAGTTCCTGCTGATGAAAAACATCCATGCAGCATGATGCTGCCACCACCATGCTTCACTGTGGGGATGGTGTTCTCGGGGTGATGAGAGGTGTTGGGCTTGAACCAGACATAGCATTTTTTCCTTAATGGCCAAAAAGATCAAATTTAGTCTCGTCTGACCTGTACTTCTCCACAACTTTGTTCCTGACCTGTTTGGAGAGCTCCTTGGTGCCACTTGCTTGATGGTGTTGCAGACTCCAGGACCTTTCAGAACAGGTGTATGTATATGTGACAGATCATATGAAACTTGAATTGCACACAGGTGGACTTTATTTAGGGTAAGGATAAGGATACCCTTCTGGGGAGGCATTAGAAGGAGGAATCTCCAAGGTCCAAAGGCAGACATATGGAAAATGTGTTAGGGTCTGGATGAAGCTAGAGACTCTGCGGTTAGGAAGCCCAGTGGTTAGGTTAGGTTAGTAAGGTTAGACTAACCTTACGGAGAGGCGTTATTGGGTTTGGGTTAGCACCAGATCTTATTTAGGGGCTTGATGGCAAAGAAGGTTAATACATATGTACGCACCACTTTTTCATTGTTCATATTTCAGAATTTTTTGAAACAAGTTATTTTATTTTCATTTTACTTCACCAATTTGGATTGTTTGGTGTATGTCCTTTACATGAAGTGCAAATAAAAATCCATTTTATTTCCAGGTTACGAGGCAACAAAAGAGACAAAATGGGGGTCAATACTTTTGCAATTTCCCGATTGTAGTGGGAAAAGGCACAGAACACAACATCTGTGTCAGTATCCATATGACAGATGTTTATTGCTCATGGGTGGAGTGTGTTTATTAAGCTATAGTGAGACAGTGACTTTTAGTGGCACTGCATTGTATCTGGCAGCAAATGATCTAGATCAGTCTAGATGGGAAAGAGACAGAGACATGGTTTCTACGTCACTGACCTCAGGTCTGCAGGTAGTGTACATCAGGAAAGTTCAGACTTGTTGTTGCTGTTGGAGAAATGAGTCAGTGAAGTGCAGGCATCAGCATGTGAGCCGCTGAGGCTGTTGACTGTAAACACACATACTGTATGTTCTTCAGTTTAAAGTGGTAAAACCTGAAAGTGATGAATAAACATCATGTACATACCTGTGTTACCCAGAAGTCCCGGTGCTCTTCGCCTGTGGACGGCTGCTGCTGCTGGTGGTGTTTTGTTGCTCTGTTAAAGCAGATTTTTGTGACATTTGTTGGGTTTGTTTTAATACAACAAAATGCTCTGACGTTGGAGCTGATATTGTGTGTGTGTGTGGTAACAATAGAGCTGGTTAGTCATGTGGTACTGTGGTATCATGGTGTTTGGACATTTTAAACAGCTGCTTCCACCTGTTACCCTCTGTATGATTTTTTTATTACATAATGCGTGTGTGTGTTTTCTGTTTTGCTGACAGTTAGATGAGAACATTGATACCACTCTTCTGTCTAAACAATAAATATGAAGCTGGAGCCAAGAGACAGTTAGAAACTAGAAACAGCTAGCCAAAAAGTTTATGAATCAAACAAACCAGTTTTAAAGGTGCTACTTAAATACAATTTTAAAGTACATATGCTTTACATGAGTATTTATACTCACTATATTATACTTTATACTTATAATAAAGTTTCATGTTATAAGACGATAAGTAAGTAATAAGGGGGCAGAAGTGGACCCGTGGAGCCTTTGGTCTTCCTCCAGCTGCCCGACCGGTCCAATTTATTGTTGAAGTGAACACCCAGGTATTTGTATGCTCTTACAATCTTGATATCCAATTGCTGGACGTTCACTGGGGTGGTCTGAGGAATCCTGTACAAAAAGGGTCAAAGTCGTCTCCACCTGCTGAGGAGACTGAGGTCTTTTGACTTATGCAGGACTCTGTTAAAACTTTGTCTGTCTGTCGTCTGCTTGGGAAGGGGAAGCACAGAGAGAGTCAGGAGAAGTCAGCTAACTGGTTAAGAGGTCCAGCTCTTGATGTATGATATTAAAGGATTTCTTACCTGCAAAGTAAATGTTGCAGATGATACTGCTGCTGGTGATGATGATAGTGGTCAGCAGGTGCTCCACCACTGAGGGTCCATTAGAAGACATTATTTCCAGCAGGTAAGTTCTGCAGTAGTTAGGTTTTTCTTTAGCTCAGATACAAATTAAAAAGGCCTGTAGCTCTGACGTCACCATTCTGTTTCCATGACATATAGTTACGCCTGTATACAGTAAATGATACATGTCAACTGTTGGACTTTGTGCAGCAGCTCTTTCTAAAGATAGTGATGGTGATGTGTATAAACTTGAGTTACAAGATTAAATTCAGAACGTAACAGTGTTACTGTTTCAAGTTCTCCTCTTTGAATGTTTCTAGATCCAAAGTAATGAACAGAAATGTCTGCAGACAATGAATCTTGATTATGAGTGTCATATCCAAATCCATACATCTTCTGTAACCACTTATCCTCATCAGGGTCACGGTGGGGCTGGAGTCTATCGCAGCTGACTTTGGGTGGGAGGCGGGTACATCCTGGACAAGTCGCCAGTTCATTACAGGGCACATAGAGACAAACAAACATAAACAAGGGCAATTCAGAGTCACCAATTAACTTGTTAAGTGTCTTTGGACTGTGGGACGGAGCCAGAGTACCTGGAGAGAACCCATGACCCAGCCGAGTAACCTTCTTGCTGTGGGGCGAGAGTACTAACCACTGCACCACTGTGCTGCCCTTATAATACATAATTGTGTGAGTGAATTTGACTCTTCTGAGGAGTCCAGAAGCTCCAGGGTCACTGCAGGGTGGGAACATACAGATAACTGGGTGTTCAGACGTCCTGTACAAAAAGGGTCAAAGTCGTGTCCGCTCACTGAGGAGACTGAGGTCCTTTGGAGTGAGCAGGACTCTGTTAAAACCTTCTATGACACTGAGGTGGCATCTGCACTATGCAGTCGTCTGCATAGAATAGCACCCCCTGCATTAGATTGCTACTCCCAGCATGTAAGGAGCGCTAACCACAGATCCAGATTCATAACTTGTCATTCAGACATGTGAGCAGTGTGTCAGCTAAGTGAAGAAGGACAACGAGCTGGAAAGAGTGGAAACAGAAACCGATTACAAAACATCTGAAAGAACTTTAATGTTTTTTTGTTTTTTTTACGTCATCAACAACAAAAATCAATAATAGAAAATACAGACGGACAGAGAGAGAGAGAGGGGATGAGGTAAGGGAGAGATGGATGACAGAAGGAAAAGATGGAGGCCATCATCAGTCCATCACTGCTGCTTCAGGATGGAGAGGTGAAGAGTTTTATCTCCTCCTCCTCTCCTCTCTCTCTCGGTCTCTGTTCCTGTCTCTGTTCTCTTTATTCCTCTCTCTATCCCTCGGCTTCTCTCGTTCCCTCTCCCTCTCTCTCTTCTCCTCCGTCTCTCTCTCTCGCCCTCGTTCCCTCTCTCTTTCCATCCCTCGGTCTCGCTCTCTCTCCCTGTCTCCGTCTCTTTGTCTGCCCTTATCGTCCATTTTTCGCCTCCTCTCCTCCTCCGGCTGCTGCTCCCTCTCTTCCGATCTCCCGTCCCGCCTGCTCCGGCGGGCGCCGTCGCGCGCGCGCTCTCGCTCCTCCGCCTCCCGTGCGCGCTCGCGCTCCTCCTCCCCCTCTCGTGCGCGGCCTTTCCTGTCCTTCCTCGCCTGCTTCTCGTCGTCGCTGTCGTCCCCGTCGTCGCTCTTGCGCCCGCCTCGCTTCTTGTCGGAGGGTTTGTCCTTCTTCTTCTTGTCCTTCTCTTTCCTCTTCTTCTTCTCCTCAATTTGTTCTTTTCTCTTCTTCTTCTTCCTGTGTTTGCCGTCTGAGTCTGGAGGACGAGAGGGGAAAAATAATCAGTGAATCCATCACTCATTCGTTCATCTGCTTCTTTTTAAAGAGGCAGCAAACGTCTCGGACTTCATCACCCAGAATCCCTGAAGCAATGGTTACCAAAATCACATGTAGTCAAAGATGAATGAAGGAAGCTGTCGCTTACAGGTCACTGTGCTGTCACAGGATCATTTGTGTTTACTTGTTTTAAATATTCATAAATCTGGTTTACCACAGCGGTATGACCCCAAAATGAACAGATGTTGCCGTTCATCAGGTTAGGGACTGACTTTTGGGGTTAGCAAGACGACACGTAACTTTTAAAATGGTGGTTTCCTGAACACAGATAGGATAGCTGGAGGCTTTGCTTTCTCCAAACAGTCTCCTTTTAAGTCTATAAAAATGAAATGCTCAAACTCTGAGCGCTCCTGCTGCCAGTTAACAGCTCCTACACTCAGCAGCTGTCTGTCTGTGTGTGTGCAGCAGCTCCACTCCACCCGCTCCTCCCCACGAAACACTCCGCAAAGCCTCATGGTACGCACCACTTTTTCACTCAACGCTCAACACTTTCAACAGTCACCAAATTCGCTTCTATTCACTGACTTTGTATGTTATCTACTCACGCTAAACATTTGATTTGCTTTTTGTGAGAACACACCATGAGAGGCTGTTCGCTGTGGTACTGAGGAGCATCTGATATCTGTAGGTACTCAGCCTGACGTCAGTGTGTGTTTATGTCGCCTTAATTGTTCATATAACAATAGATTTGTTTAAACGTTGCCTGTTACTCCATTTATTTTTGGTTTTAGAATAAATAAAATCTAAATGTACCTGAGCTGCTGCTGCTGCTGCTGGAGGAGGACGAAGAGTCGGACGAGTCTGAATCACTGGACGAGTCGGAGGAGGAGGAGTCGGATGAGGATGAGGAGGATGAAGAGGATGACGACGAGTCAGAGGATTCCACTTCCTGGTTCTGAGTCATGATCATCTTGGGAGCGTTCTTCAAATGTTCCCTCAACTCGTCCCTGAAAGACACAGAGAGAGATTCATGTGCGTGAACTGGACCGTACAGTACAGCGGGGCTGCTTATGGTGTGTGTGTTTATGTTTCTCACTCATTCTATTTTTGTCTTCGTTCAGTTAACATCTGGACTCAAACTGCTTTAATTAAACAGATTAAGTAATTAATGTTTTGGTCCTTATTCCCAAACGTTCAGTCTTATTTTTAAATGTAGAGCAACAACCTCACCACTGTCTACCACTGTCAAACTTAAAGACCACACTGAATTACTGAATACTTCCCAGCAGTTTATAACAATAATTCATAATGATAGAATGAATTAAGACAATCGGCCTGGAGCTGAATGAGCGGCTTCATTTATTATTCACATGATGAACTGGAGCTAACAGCAGTGACAGTGTTTGCTGCAGGTCTGATGGTGATCAGGACTGAACAGCCTCCTGCACAGCACAACCACCACCACACCATCACACTGTGTTTATAACGCCTCCTGACAGCCCGCGATCTCATCCGAAAACATTCACAGCACACCAGAGAGTACATTTTAAAAATTCAAGTAGTTAGACATGAAATTCAAGGCTTTTTAATAACTTTAAGGACGTCTTTTTAAGACTTTTTAAGACCTGGAGATACTTTGTCCACCCTCATGAGTGTCCTCATATTTTTGGCCACATTCTGTACATAAATACGTGTGTGAGTGTGTGTGTGTGTGTCTTACGTCAGTCCTCCCAGTCCAATGGAGGTGAAGAAGTTGATGGCAAAGCGAGTGTTTCTGGGATTATCACGAGGAAAGAGACCTTCAAAGAACGGCTGCAGAGTCCTGAAACACACACACACACAGTTTGCATTTTCATAAGATGTTTGTGTGTGTATTATTGTTCAGTCACACACTCACAGTAATATCTCCAACCATCAGAGGATCACTGTTGTTTCTTTAAATATAAACTCACGCCGCCTCCAACCAGTAAAAGCTGAACATACTTTTACTGCTTCAACTGAGAAACTACCTGCTCCACGTCTTTGTTAAAACATATGTTCAGATTTTACAGTCCATTACACACTCATTCATCTTTGAATATAGACAGAGTATGTGTGTGTGTGTGTGTGCGTGTGTGTGTGTTCGTACGGGTCTTTGAGCCTCTGGTTGAGTCTGGGGAGGCCCATGTAGGCGCAGAGCTCCTGGAAGAGGATCTTTACAAAGATCCTGCTGGATGACGTCGTGGTCTCCTCACTCATCCTGATCGACTCCAACACCTGGACGAGAGACATTCACGACAACACAAAGTGAGTGAAAGAGACAGACACGGAAAGAGAAAGAGAGAGAGAGAGAGAGAGAGGAGGCACCATGAGGAAAGTCATCTACACAGAACAATGGGCTTCATGTGTGTTAAATCTGAATTTCGTCAAACTGGAGTGGATTCAGTGACTCTGTGTGTGTGTGTGTGTGTGTGTGTCCTCACACTCCAGGGAACAGAGTCCGTGTAGAGCAGGTGAGCAAACAGCCGAGCCACGTTCCTCAGTTTGTTGGTCTCCAGACGATGGATTGTGTCGTACTGCTCCGAAAAAATCCCCTCGAAACTCTCCATGTACTCCTTCTTCAGCAGACAGAACCTCTGTACACACACACACACAAGACAGACAAACACACACACACACACACGTTAACAAATGCAGCCTGTAGTTCCGTGCAGTTCAGCACTTCATCTTCATTCTGATACGTCTAAGACATGTGAAAACCTGGACCTGAACCAAACCTGTCTGACTTCATAGAAACCACATGAGGGAAGAGAGAGTGTGTGTTTTCTGTCGTTCTGGGTGAACTGACCGTTTAAGGTGAGCCTCCTTAATTCAACACCAGCATGTTAACAACAACAGCTGCGTGTGTGTGTGTGTGTGTGTGTGTGTGTCTCACCCCGGCCAGCAGACCAAAGAACTTCTCGTAGGTCCTCTGCTGAGCGCAGCAGTCCAGGATCATGTTGCACAGCTCCTTCTGTTCACACAGACAACAACCACACGTTAGTTCACAATGCTCAGCCGTGATCTGACTTCAACGAACTGATCGTGTGTGAAATCTCAGCGGTGCGTAACATAAGATGTAAGATGTGCGTGATGGAGGACACGTTTCACTGTGACTGCTGACACACCTGATGGAAAACAAGATCAAGATACCATGAAGACATAAAAAACACATGAAACGATTCAACGCTTCATTTGCTTAACTGATCCGAGAGCTTCTGTTGGAATCAAACACACGTGTACAGCTGTCCATGTTTACCACAGTGGGATTACACTCCACCAATTTCTACATAATGTTGCTTGAACGTTGCGCTCTGGCTCTTCAGTGGTTCGCTGGGAAACGTGTAAAAGTTTCAGAGCAGTCGCAGAAACACTCTTTGATCGTTGGGAAACAGGTCACAGGTCAGTCCAGAAGACGTCAGCTGTCTTTTTGTTTGGACGAGCTCACATGAGACACAGAAACATCTGTGTGTGTGTGTGTGTGTGTGTGTGTGTGTGTGTGTGTGTGTGTTCCAGCTGTTGCGTTGAGTGATTGAGTCGTGATGCTGATGAAACGCTGGCTGACAGCTCATCAGCTCTGACCTCACGCACAGACAGCAGGAGTTTCCTCTACCGTTCCGCAGCTTCAGATTCATTCACCCTCTGCATTAAAACATGGACCTGAGCAGGAGATGACGCTACAGATGTGAAGTCTCACACACCTCCAACACGGAGCTTCATTTGTTTACTAGTTGGTCTTCAGTCGGCTAATCAACTAAAGCACAATTAATCACTAAACCTGCGTCAGAAAATGGCTCGTGGAGCGTCAGGTGACGTCTTTATGTCTCGTTTTGTCAACTAACTGTCCAAAATCCAATGATACTCAACAACCACTATCCGAACCTAAATGACCCGAGGTAAGAGCAGACAGAAGTCACGTCACAGCAGCTGGAATCAGCTTCAACTTCAGCTTCACAGCTTAAAAAGTTCAGTTGACCGATGCAGCGAGTTAATCAACTGATCATAACAACGCACGCGTCGTGTCAGTCATCAGCTCCGCCGGTCACATGACTTCAGGTCAAAGTTCAGAGTTTAACTTCAGGTTCAGAGTGACAAGCCGACGACAGGCGCTGAGACATTTCCCCGCAGTCTGCATGCGTTTGAATGGAAGTCCACGATATGATACAGTCTGATGTGAGCAACGTCAGCAGCTCTGAAGTTTAAACACTGGCTAACGTGATGAGCCCTCAACTTACAGTCTGCGCCGTTTAAAAGTGAAAATACAAACAGCGTATATTATTTGCAACATTCTACCAAAGTAGCTGTAGCCACTCAGCTTCTGCTTCGTTATGAGCCAGCTGGAACTCTGCTGATCAAATCCGTGAGACGGCTCCCAGAAATACGATGCTGCTCTTTATCCATCCGAGTCTGGAGACGTGTCAAACACACAAAGTGACGCCCACAGACTTCTTCTTCTTAATCAGCGCCACCTTCTGGTCAGCAGTGAGCAATAAATTCTCTCATTTCAGAACCAGTTCAGTGATGAACTGGACCAGGATTGTTGCTGATCAACATTTTATTTACTGAGATTAGATTTTATAACGAGCTATCATTAACGACATTAACTGACCGTGTGTCAGCTCGTTTTGTTCACCTTCAGTCGCTGCTGTTTTTCTAAATATTTTTCATATTTAGCCTGTGTGTGTGTGTGTGTGTGTGTGTGTGTGTGTGTGTGTGTGTGTGTGTACTCACCGTCTGGCTATCAGGAAAGTCCATCTTGATCAGTTTGTGAGCGCACTCCTCAAAGTCCAAACTACAGAAACAAACAATTAATCAATCATTAAGGATTCATCAGTGAACAGTCTGTGTGTGTGTGTGTGTGTGTGTGTGTGTGTGTGTGTGTCATTTTCTCAATCTGTTACAGTGTTTCATCCTGTTCTCCAAACCTGTGAACCGTGCTTCAATGAAACCATGGTAACTAGGCTGCGCACACACACACACACACACATCACAGACATTAACACACACTCACACACACACAGCTTTAAGCATTAGTCCAAGTCCATCCAATATAGAAGGAGCTGTAAATAACTGCCAACTGCCACCCTCAGAGAACTGATTCACTGACTGACTGTCTGTTTTTGAGAGTGTGTGTTACTCTGTGTGTTTGGTATGTGGTGTGGTGTGTGTGTGTGTGTGTGTGTGTGTGTGTGTGTGTGTGTGCGCGTACCTGGACTGTATGGCGAGGTAGATGGTTCTTCTGAAGGCCACCAGGTTGACTTCGGTCTGATCAAAGATGGTGACCTTCTCATCTGACAGACAGACAGAGAGAGAGGGAGTCTTTAATGGAGGATGCTGATTGGCTGGTTGTTTCATCATGTTAAAATCAGGTTCACAGTACTGAAATAATGACTCATATAATATCAGCATATTGAACAGTAACAGTCTGTCTTAATCACGGGCTTCATTTAACGACTAAAGTTTTAGATTTTCTGGAGATTAGTGTGCTCTGTGATCTATTTGACAAATGTTATTTTTGTTTTCTGGTGTGTTCAGAGGTTTTTCAGTTATGATCAAATCGATACCATGATATGTATGAAGCTACAGCCAGCAGCTCATTAGCTGAGCTAAACATAAAGACCAGATTCAAGAGGAAACAGCTCGCCAAATCTGCTCTTGTATGTAATATGTACAAGCACAGGGCTGGACAATAATTCATGTGAGATGATCTGAAAACTCTACATGAATCAGATCACACCATGCGATCATGCTTTGTTCCACCTGTTTGTTGTATGTGATGTAATCATGCGTGTGCAGTCTAAACATGACTGGACAGGAGGAAAACAGTAAAACAGTGACACAAACTGAGCGCTCCACTGCGTGTGTGTGTGTGTGTGTGTGGTGAGTGTGTGGCTGCGTTCAGGTCAGTCAGGTCTGCAGGAAATCCTGCATGTACCAGTGAATGTTCGATAGGAGCTGCAGTTTGTCACTGAATAAATGCTCCGAGACCCAACAAGCTTTGTTGATTGTGACCTGAGTTAGCTACAACTGAGCTCTGACGCGGACCACTGAACTTTTATCCAAAACTTTGAGTCCAAACCGTCAAAACATCAAACCGACTTAATGAAAAGATTCATTACCCAAAACTAATTATTTAGAATCATTATTTTGGTTGTCAGAACAGATGGAGCCTGGCTCAATTTGAGTTTTCTGTTTCAGCGAAAATAAACTACTGAAAATGATAAATAAATATGACGAGTCAGAATTTGAACCTGATTATTGTTCACGATAAATAACTGATAAAAGCTCAACTGTGATATTAAAATAAGATATCACTGTCACTTTAATTGTTGAGTATTCTGGAATTCTTTTTAAATTCAGCTCTAATAAAAATGTTCCCTTCCTCATTAAACATTTGTAAAAGAACATTTTTAAGTCGCAGCTCGTCTCGCTTCATATTTAAACAGCATTGGGAGCAGCCGTCTGTAACGGCACCTACCTGTCAATCAGGCGGCGGCGCTGTTAATTCTGTGTAAATTAAGCCTTAACATCATTTGAACACGTGAGTTAAAAAAAATTCACCCTCAGTACAGTTGTCATGAACGGGGAAATTAGCTATAGAGACCCGCCCCTCTATATTTCTCATAATGCAACAAGCACCTTTTCATTAAACCCTCCATGTCAGGTAGCGACTCATCTGTCTCACAGCTCCAGCTTGTAACGAAGGTTTCCTGTTTAAAATGTGCTGTCTATGTCTATGACTTCAGAGCTGACGACATAATACGACTAGTAAAAGTGGAACGCCGCTTTAATCAGAGAAAGAAAACTGCCTCACCTTCTCCCTCCTCCTCTTTCTCGTCTTCGTCGTCTTCATCTTCGTCGCTGCCGTCTCCCTCCTCCCCTGAATCGCTGCTGCCTTCGTCCAGGATGTCTGTCAGGAGGTGACAGCTGGTTGGTCAAACTGGGACGGAGGTAACAGCTGATTGGACAGTTAAGAGTGTCGTGTTTGTGTACATTCTCACCTCTTTTAATAGTTTTGTATTTCTCCTCATTCTCCAGGAAGTCCGGGTCCAGCTTGAACACATCTGGGTAAACACACACACACATTAGGGATACATGTACACACACTCATCTCTGTGTGTTGCACAGTCTGTAGGGTCTCCCCTCTCTCTCTCTCTCTGTCTGGAGCTTACTGAGGATGTCCTCGGTGTTGTACTCATCGTCCAGCGGCAGCATGTGGGTGAACTGGTCTTCATCGTCCACCAGGTCCAGGCCCTCTGGGATCACTGGATGATCCTTGAAGCCGTCCTTCCTGATGGCAAACATCACCTCAATCATGTACTGGACCCTCTTATCGATGGCCGACTCGTGGAGGACGTTCCTGAGGCGCTCGAAGATGGCTGAAGAGAGAGACAGGAAAGACATCTTGATGAACGATGCTGACGTTTAGGATCTAGTTTCTCTTACAGCTGAACAGAGTTCACAGTCGGAGCTCCAGCGCACCGTTGATTCCTCGTGGGGACACCTCGGTCAGTTTGAGTCCACACTCCTTCAGGAAGGCGATGGCGACCTCCACGCTGTCGTCGGTCGGACGCTCCAGCAGCAGAGTGAGCATCTCCAGACACAAAACCTCGTGAGCCTGAGGGCGAGGGGCAGAGAGGGGTGAGCTCAACATCTAAACTCAGAGCCTCCGTCAGTACAAAGGTCAGACAGCAGCACCTACCACGTTCTGGTTGATGAGATGAGCCACAAACTTTGAGGCAGTCAGGCACTGTTGCTGGAAAACAAAACACACACTGGTTTTAATACACAACTAACTCTGAATGAATGAAATCAATCGCCTCATTTGATCACACTCTATCACAGACAGACAGACAGGTACCTTGAGGTTGCGGCGGTAGCTCTTCCTGAAGGTCAGGATGAGGCGTTTCAGGATCAGCTCTCCAATCTGAGGGAACTTGGAGTTGATGATGGCGACCACGGCGGCGTAAACGTGAGTAAAGATCGGAGACGCTGCCTGAGCCTGCAGCACCGAGCGAGCCAGCAGACCTCTGACAGACAGACAGTTACAGAGCAAGTCAGACTCACGGGACAGGAGGTTTCACTCTCTCTAATCAACGTCATTAATAAGGAAGAGTGATTTTAATGAAGATCAGACGGATCAGCTGACACCTGTTCAAAATGTCTGACGGACATTTAATGTATCATGAGTTTATTTTTAATCTCCATCATTGAATTCACCTCCGTCCTCATGTGAAACAGCTCGAGCAAACTCTCCTCACATGAACTTTGCAGCTGCACCCTCATGTGTTTGTGATTTCTTTAGTAAGTAGCCAAGAAATGTCAATCTTGCTGTGACGCGTTGCTGTGACGTGTTGCTGTGACGCGTTGCTGTGACGTGTTGCTGTGACGTGTTGCTGTGTTATCCTTTACCTCCCCCTGACGATGTTCTCCTGCAGCAGCTCTTGGATGATGTTGACGATGTTCGACACGTTGACTTTGTTGATGAGACCATTGATGGACTTCTTCAGAGCCTCCCAGCTCATCCTCTGATAGGCCAGGCTGTCCAGGGGGCGGGGCAGCAGTAACAACACACACGTTACGTTTGGCACCACGTTCAAGTGTTTCACCATGACAATGACTGTCAACTCTGACCAGCAAAATAAAGCAACCTGCTACGTACCTGCTCTTGTCAGTGATTTGCTGCTGCATCATGCGTAGCTTGGCGGGGGGGATGTAAGCTCCGCCCGTCCTCGTCAGGATCGGGTCCAGCTCCTCCTTCTTCTTCTTGACCGGCGGCGCCTCGGACGCCGCTGGCTCCCTGTCCGCTGGTGGGGAGGCTGAGCGGCCACGCCTTCTGTGATCCAGTTCTGTATCGCGATTGTTCCGCCAGTCAAAACGCCCGCCCCTGTTGTCACGGCGATCGTCATAGCGATTCCTGGGCAGAGCAGAGAGGAAGAGCGCGACACAAAACTATTATTACTATTATTCTGCACGCAGCATGTTTCATGAGTCATGATGGACTGAATCCTTTCTGGTGAATATCTGGAGCGTGTGATGAGTTTTATGACCCAGTTTTCATGTTGAACAAAAGTTGTTACTAAAATTATTTCCAGCCAATCAGAAGCTGTGTGGATCTCAGTATGTGTGTCTGTTACCGTGGGTAGCGCTCTCTGTTGTAACGGTCCCGGTCTCTCTCTCTGGACCTGGATCTGTCTCGGCCTCTGGACCTGGATCTGGACCTGTCTCGTCCTCTAGACCCAGACCTGTTTCGTCCTCTGGATCTGGACCTGGACCTGGACCTGTCTCGTCCTCTGGACCCAGACCTGTCTCGTCCTCTGGACCCGGATCTGTCTCGTTCTCTGGAACTGGATCTGTCTCGTTCTCTGGATACAGATTTGTCTTGTTCCCTGGACCTGGACTTGGATCGGGATCTCTGGAAAACGAATAAATCAAGAGTGTCAGCAGCATTTCTTTTAGTCTTCAAGTGCTACGTGGACGTGAACTCCACAGAGAACATTTTTAAAAGTCTGAGTTCAGCTGAGGAAGAGGGACAACACAGCAGGTCCAGTTCAAACCGGGTCAGTTTCTAATAAAAGCCTGTAAGTACCCGAGTTAACACAGTTCAATTCAGTGCGCTCGACTTTATTCAGTAGATCTCAGTGTTGTCCTCACTGGTCTCCGGTCTGTTTCATGGAGCAGGTCAGCTAACTTCCACCCTTTGTACTCCATCTTATAAACATGCTCTGTTGCCATGGAAACGCACTGAAAACGAGGCATGTTTGCTCGACCAGAATCACAAGATGTTTGAGGCCAGATAACCTCAGAGAGCCTGAAAATGCTAAATTCTCCTCTCTCTGCTACCAGATCAACTTCACACCTTCTAAAATATCACTGTATGTAGCATTAAAAGGTAACTTCTGTGATTTTTCAACTTGCAACCTTATTTTCTCACATCAAAGTGACTAACAGGGACAACGAGTTTTTAATTTGGTGCAGTATTAGGTGAGATCGCTGCAGCTTGCAGAAGCAAAACGGGCGTCTATGTGACACTTCCGGGCAAAAGTATCCATTAAAAGTCTTTTTGTCACTGACAGATTGTTATTAGAGGTCCAACATTATGGAAAGGACTCTTCTTTATGAAATAATCTTACTCTTTTTGTTTAACCAGAAGCAGCAGTTATGTTGCCGTGTTCAAAACAACCAGACTTCATTGACAAAAACAGTAATTTTACCCCGTAACATCGTAACACTTCATTCAAACTCAACAGAAACAAAATAAAACTCGCCTCAACCGTCTTGGTTTGTCTTTCCACTGTTCAAACAATCACCAACTCTGGTTTGGTAGACATAAATCCTGCATTCACAGAGTTGGATGAAAATAGACACTGATTCTCCCAGCTGCCTCTCTGATGCTCAACCTCCCTCCTCTCCTGACATTTTCACACCGGATGCAGTCTGTCCGCCCTCCAGGACCTGTACTTGTCCAGCACTCTGAGGCGTGCAGGTAATATTGTGGCCGACCCCTCCCACCCCGGACACAAACTCTTGCTTCTCTCTGGCAGGAGGATGTGCTCCATCAGGACCAAAACCTCACACCACAAAAACGGTTTCTTAGATATCAGCTGCTGGCACAAGCACCAGGACCCTCGCAAAAACGGACTCTTATACAAGTTGAATAACACTACCTTCAACAACAGGACATCCACAGTAATCTGTTCATGGAAACACATGTAACATCAGTCAATTAGTCCTTGCTCACTTTGATCTGAGCCACACTGCTCCTGATCTTCCTCAGAGCACCGTGATGTTCATCCTCCTCGCTGCTGCTGTCGCTGTCGCTGTCTGAGCTGCTGGAGGCGGCGCTGCCTGCAGGGCTGGCCTCGGTGGACGGCCTCTCTTTGGGGCTTCTCTCAGCAGAGCCGGCCTGTTGTGACCTCTCTGCCGCTGGACTAGACTCGTCCTCTGAAGGTCCTGAAGACAGAGAGCAGCGTCAACGGATGAATATCAAAGCTACAGCTAACAGTCCGACAACATGAAACAGTGACAGCAGGTTTTACTCACCGCTGCGCTCTCTCTGTACAGGGACAGGACTTTGACTTCTGTCTGGAGAGTCCATGCCTGAACAACAGACACACATTCATCATTACAATGAAGAAGTAATAATGTGTCCACTCTTCTCTCAATACTTCATACCTCTCAGAACACAAACTCACTGGTTCCTACTGAAGATTAGGAAGGAAGCCGTCACACTCAGAGCACACAGTATAGCACAGACCACAACTCATCCTACATACGACTCCCACCTGGTTGCAGATACAAGCACACTATGACGGGATACGTGCTGTATTGAATGTTTATTTTTGTGGTTGTGTTGTGGTGTTTAATGTATCTGTGTATTTATGGATTAAAGTGAGGCTTTAAAGGTCCAGTGTGTAGAATTTAGTTGCATTTAGTGGTCCAATCACTGCATTGTAATCTCCTCACATCACCCTCACCTTCCTAATGTAAAGGAGAAACAACACTTTAACTGTTTAGAGTCAGTATTTAGTTTGTCTGTTCTGGGCTACTGTATAAATAAGGTGTTTCAACATGGCGGCCTCCATGAAAGGGGACCCTCTCCCACTGTAGATATAAAAGGATGATTTTTAAGTAACAAACGGTGATTATATATGCATGAAAACATAGTTATGAATATTAAATTCCATGTTTGCCTTATTCTGAAAATAGAGGCCCCAAATCCTACACACTGTACCTTTAAACAGACTGTGGCAACAGTGAATTTCTTTGTGAGGTGTTACAATGTGTTCTTATTTTATGTATGACTGTGTTTCTCAGTACTATGTAACCTATGACGTATGTATTAATAGTTAGGAGCCACCATGTCTAGAACAGTGTGTAGATAGGAGACAACATGTTAACAGGTACTGATGAAGGATGAAGGGAGCCCCTAACAGGTGCTTACATCTGATACAGCATAAACTTCCTATATAAGGAGTCGTAAGGAACATAGTCTTTGTTCATTGTGCAGCATGTGGGAATGAATCCGAGCTCGCATGAAAGCGCACTCAAACTTCAGATCTTGGCCTCATCTCTTCATTGAATCTGCAGCTTCAGAAAACCATCATTACATAAGGAAAGGAAAATACAGCATCCATCTATCTATCTATCTATCTATCTATCTATCAACAGCTGGCCAAAGTAGTTTTTAATCATACAAATCTCAAAGAAGAGGACATTTCTGGACTGTTTTGAGCACTGCAGTCAGAGAGAGTGTGACTGTCAGTTCAAATAGATCCTGACAGTTTCTACGTGTTGCACACGTCCTCAATGAAACATTGACGGGTGGAAAGGTGAAGGGTTGGCTCTCTGTTTCCAGATAACTTTCAGGAAACTTTGAAGAACTCACCAGGACAATCACATGATGCCAGAGCAGGACACTGTTACACAGTTATAAATGACTGAAGTCACAATGAAATAGTTATCACTTATCTCTGACATGTTTCTGTTATTAGCATGTAAACATGAAGCGTGCAGAGTCTGTCACTTTATACAGAGTTTAGACGAGCAGTGAGCTAACAGCTAACACAATAATAACTGACCGATGTTCGACCACACATAACGAAACAAACAAGTCCGTTAAATAAGTCGTTTAAGGTCACTTTGGGCAGGTTGTTAGAGCAGTAACATCACCTGTAACTACCAAACGTTTCATCGCCATGTGTGTTTGGATGAGCTAAAGTTAGCCGCTCTGCTAATCCTGCTTTAGCTCCCGCTCTTTAGCTCAGCTGCTAAAACCTGCACACTTCTCCTTCTCCTCTGTCTCTGGAGACAGTCTGTCTCCTTACTTTACTGTCGTCGGCTTCAAACGTCGTCTTACCTTCCTGTTTTCACACTTTTTGTCCGCCCCGTTAAATCACAGTCGTTCTTATGGCGGAAAACTTCCTACAATAACCTGAATCACTTCCAGGTCACAGAGAGAGCTTCCGGATTTCATGATAAAAGTCCCCAGGTTTGAACGGAGCTGCTGTTGTTCGTATCGCCCCCTGGCGGTGATTAGAAGTACCTCACCTCGTTTTAGTCCCTCATGACAGGATAAGAAACCTTATGATGGAGGAAAACACCTGTACAAATGTGGTACAACTACTTTATTCTAACCGAATAAAAATACAAATACATAAAAAAGTTATTAATTAATTAAACCAATAAATTAATACAAAACATACAAAATATAAGTGCAATCCATTCACCATTTAAAGGTCCGGTGTGTAAAATCTAGGAGGCTTTATTTACAAAATATGGCAGAATATAATATTCATACATTCATTCATTCATCATTGTTACCTTAAACTGAGACCTTCATATCTACAGACACGGCGGTTCCTCTTCAGTGGAGTCCGCCATGTTTGAACCCCGATGTTTCTACAGTAGTCCTGAAAGGACAAACTAAACACTGGCTCTAAACAGGGGGCACGGTCGAATAGTCAAAAAGATAACCCCCTAAGTCCTTTCCTAAACACTTTTCCTTGACCTCGATGGAAAACGTCAAGAGGTCAAGGAAACACGTGAAGGAGAATTCATGAGGACTTAGGAGAGGACGACAGCGGTGTTCAGAGTCTGATTGCTTTCTGACTTATACTAGGCTACATCATTATGTGACGGCAAATATTATTGATGTAGGTCTGTAGTAAAACTACAAAGTTCAGGAGATTGACTACAAAATCACTACAAAATGCAGCTGAGATACTTTTCCCTGTGCGCGCTTAGCATGTTTTTTATGCAGGAAGTAAAAACATGAGAATTCTGACGTCATTATCAATGTCAGAATTAAAATAATAAAGGAATATTGACCATCTGTTGTCACACCGCTCATACTCACGCTCCTGTCCACTCATATATCAGCATATTAGCAAGTTATGACAAAAGATGGATGCTTAATAATCAACGGTAACTTACATGATGATCTGGAGGAACACTGGAGCACACACTAAATGTGATACTCATGTTTTATATTTATATTATTTATATAATTACATTCACATTACATTTTAGTCATTTAGCTGATGCTTTTATCCAAAGCGACTTACAGGGAGAAATTTGGGGTTCAGTATCTTGCCCTTCGACATGCAGACTGGAGGCGCCGTGCATCGAACCACCGATCATCTGATTAGTGGACGACCCACTCTACCTCCTGAGCCACAGCCGCCCAATAATTATAACTTAAAGCCTATCTAGTTATTTTTTTTTTTAAGATATTTTTTTGGCCTTTTTGAGCTTTATTTGACAGAGACAGCTTAAAGAGTGACAGGAATGTGGGGAAAGAGAGATGGGGAATGACATGCGGCAAAGGGCCACAGGTCAGATTCGAACCCTGCGCCGCCACAGCAAGGACTGAGCCTTCGTACATGGGGCGAATGCTCTACCAACTGAGCTAACCGACACCCCAAAGCCTATCTAGTTATTAACAACATTTTGAGAAAGTTTTTCACTACAGCAGAGAGCAAACTTGAACCAACTACCCAACTATACCACCAGATGTCATTTCATCCTACACACTGGTCATTTAAAAAGTGCATTATATCCATCTGAGAAGAAGAGTAATGCAACAAGCATAGAATAAAGTTAAAGTACTCAAGTAAAGTAGAAGTACTTCAAAATTGTGATTAAGTGAAGTACGCGTACTTTCTATATCCTTGTGTATAGGTTTAGGACTGCGCGTGCGCACACACACACTCTCTCTCTCTCTCACTCACACACTCACTCACACACTTACTCACACACTTACTCACACACACACTCACACACACACTCACACACACACTCACACACTCACACACACACACACACACACACACACACACACACACACACACACACACACACACACACACACACACACACTCATGTGTACTGAAAATAAATACATCTTTATTATTCTCATCTCATCTACAGAGTGATCCCTCCCCTGCGTCCCGCTGACAAGACATCAATAAAAAATACACTTTATCATTAATGGACATCAATAGAAATTAATAGACACCAACATTCAGACAGTGAAGTGGAATTAGAAGTGTGTGAAGCGTTCTTGATCAATTAAACAAAAAAAAAAAAACAAGAACAAAAAAAAGGTAAGAAAAAAATTGAGTGTTGAGTGTTGGTCCAGCAGAGCAGGGTTTGTGAACAGTGAACATGAAAAATAAAGTTTCTACAAATATAAAGTCAATAAATGGTCCATAAGATTGAGGGATGATTCAGAAGATGCAATCACATGAAGGAAAGTTCACATTTAGGTCACATGATGACACCTGAGCCAGCTCCACAAGCTGAATAAAGACTCAGAATCATTAATAAGTGAACCTTTAAACAAACTTATTGTTCCCATAGACCAGAATGAACATCTGAAAAACACAAAATCAATACACCTTTTATAAAAAAACAAAAAGTTCAGCTTTCAGTAGATAATAATTTGATTCTAATGAGACTTTGTGTGGAAATTTTCAGAATCGTTGATCTGTGAAGAATGGCTCCAGCCCCTCTTTGATAGGGATAAGTGTTTATAGAAAATGGATGGATGGATGACCCATGAAGAAGATATAAAAAAAAAAGGAGGTATTTAGGAGTGTATCTTGATTGACAGGTCTCTCAGCCAATCACACTCAGCTATGGTGTGTGCCAAGTGATTCACAATAACTTGGCAGTATATCCCATGAGGGACCACTCAGACACTACACCCAGGCTTTAGTGGTAAAGACAACATGTGTTCAATATTTGGTGATTAGTAATTATTGTTTAGAGATCGATCAGTTTGGATTAAGTGTGAAGAGGGAGATGAATTAGTATCAGACGGTTTGTGCTGAAGTGGAGTGATGAAGTGAAATGTTAACAGTGATCATTGATTCATTATCAATAGTCTCAGTAATGTTCACGTTATTGTCATCAGACAGTGTGAGCTAAGCTAACATGCTAATGCAAGCTAATGTTTTGGCAACACTGCACCCTGACCCATAATAGCTAAGCTCCTCCTTCTGAACGGTCATCACGTCGTCATCATCATCGTCACTATCGCCATGACAACTTACTGAAACCTGCTGCCACAGAGTAACCTCTGACCTCCACCGTACTTCACGACATCACACACTGACCTCATCACCTGCTCAGTAACAACCAGCACACACACGCACACACACACAGAGCAACCACTATGAGTGTTAAAGGAACAGTCTCAATTCATTCTGGATGCGTTTAGCCTAGCTTAGCATAAACACTGGAGCGAAAGGGAAACTGCTAGCCTACCTCAATCAAGACAGAAAACAACCAGAAGCTGTCTAACTTGCGCATCTTGTATGTTGTTTATTGAGCTGGTGTAGAAATAGAAATATTAAAAAAACATTTTGGTTTTAGCAGTTAGCGTTGGAGCTACTTGTTAAGCAACAACTGCATGCAGCATCTTAAAGCCTTGTTCTACAGGCCTGCTTACTGTACCCATACTGTAGTAACAGACACTTGACTAATATAAGTTTGTATGGAGTCGAGACTTTCAACCACGAAGGCTGGCAAACTGACAAGTACGGGGCAGGGTCACATCGTAGAAAACACAGAAACAACTGTGAAGGAGGTGAGAGGAAGTACGATTATGATGATGATGATGATGATGATAATGATGATGATCATGATCATGAAGGAGGCTGTAAGATCATAATCCCTTAATTATAGACCTCACAGGCTTCTTTAAACCTCGTACATGAAGGTGAAATGTGCATGGAATGAGTAACTCTAAGCAGTAAAAGCTGTTTGACCCTCTGCAGACTCTTAGTGAAGATTAAAGAATATAAACCCTTCATATAAGGCATGAGAGCAAATATTAAAATATTAATGCATCATTTACAGTATTTTTAAGGGAAGTTGATGTGATCAGCATGTTTCTGCACATTACATTCTGTAATAACCTTTTTACATGGCAGTATTTATCGTTAATGGCAGGGTCCGCCATTACTGCGTGGGACTCAAATGACCTACCAATGCACACATTGTCCGTTTACAGTTTACCCTCCTATAGCAGAACCAGTGCTGGATTAAGTTACTCCTAACGCAACATTTCCTACTGCTGCTGTTTAAAAGCATTCAGCTGGCCAAACACCAGGTGGCTTTTATCGTGAATCAGTCACAGGAAATGCAATGAATTTGTCAACAATAGCACCAGTTTTAAATAATGCCAAATCGACCAGGGCTGAAAGCTTCAAACCATTCCTTACTTGGGGCGTTGCCAGAAATCTGGCAGACCTGGAACTAAAAAATAGCAGGAAGTGAGGAAATATGTTATTTTCTCATAACGTTTGTAGTTCTGAACAGTTTCTACTGACACAAATTAATCCTGATCATGAATACTTATTATTTATTACTGTTGTTCTCATCAGGACATGTCTCATGCTACTGATCTGATCACTAGTAGTGGTGATACTGGTAGAGTCCTGTTAGCTGTACTGGATGTAGTACTAGCAGTATTAGTGGCAGTGGTAGTAGATTTAGCTTTGTTACAAACAGGAAGATGTGAGACAGCACATTGTCGCTGATGGTTCACAGGGACTGCCGTCCCCAGCATGCATCACACCAGCATACGAGAACTAACCACAGGCGCGCAAACATCTTCGTCACGTTGTGTGTCCTGCCTGAGGCGCCGCCCTCCACCTCTCCACTCGTTAACAGCAGGGCGGTCCGCAGGTGTGGTGGACGGGGTTTATCACATGTAGGCGATGCGTTCATGCCATCATCAGTGTTACAGACAGTACAGTGTTACTCAGCTATACAGTGTTGCAGACAGACAGTGTTGCTGCTCCGGCTGTGGTTACTAGGGCTGACGGTGAAAGGGGGTAGTGCTCTGCTGTTGCCACGACTACAAGGGTTGTTGCCTTGTGGGCAGCGAGGGTTGCCCTGGTGACATGGTAGCCAGCAGCTCACTGTAGATCTCCCGTCGGACCTCCTGCGCCACGCTGGCTCGAATCTGGAAAATAACAGAAACAAAAAGAACTTTGAACAACAAGTTCGACCGTGACTGTCTTCACTCAGGTCCTCTGGTAAGAAACAGAAGTAGAGTTCTGTTTACTGCTATACATTGCGGCTAGCGCTATGAACTAGTGTCATGTGTCTACCTTCCGGGGAACATGGCCGGACCGACTGAACACAACCTCTGAAACCAGCAGTGGCCAGTCTGGGAAGGGAACACAGTAACTTACTTAGGTGGTTTTCATGCCGGGTTTGGCCCCTGGCATCCGGGGCTGAGTCAGTTCGGTTGGCTACACAGCTGACTGAGCTAACGACAGTTAGCCATTCGCTACTTAGCAATCTTTCCATCAGGAAAGTCCGTAAATCACCTCAGTAGAGTAACGTTATTCTCTGTTGGTCTCAGAGACTGTGCTCAAATCTGATCTGGCTGCTGAGCCCAGTTTTGCTGCCTGCTAATAGCAGATTCGATTAGCAGCAGCAATTAGTGGTTAGCTACTTTTTTTTTTGGCCTTTTGAACTTTATTTGACAGAGACAGCTTAAGGAGTGACAGGAAATGTGGGGAGAGAGAGATGGGGAATGTAGTTAGCTCCCTCAACAAGTCGTTGGGCTGAAGCTATCTTCTGTATAAAATCTGATCCAGTTTCACCAAAATCACTGAATTAAGTTATTAAGTTGTGCTTTTGTACAGTAATCAGTGAGGCCCGGGGCACAGACGCATGCAGCAGCCCTCAGGAACAGGAATTACTCTGCTCCGGCGGCCTCATGAGAGAGAAAGTTTTTCACTGGATGCATATACGCCCCAGAGTGCAGGATGAGTAATCAACAACTATTTATGGTTCAGGAAATGACAAACTCTAAAATACCATGAAGAATACCTGAAAACACCTCAAATGTGATCAAAACAATGTGATTAATTTTGGCCTTTAATTGTCTATATTGGCTAAGCTCATCATCTTCTGGCTCTAGCTTCATACTGAACACAGACAGGAGAGCGGTGTCAATCTTCTCATCTAACTCTGACAGAACAAACACAAGGGTTCTTAAATCAGTGAAGCAGTATGAAGTCAAAGTTACTTCTCTGATCAGCTGCTGCAGGTTCTCCACTCTGACTCCTTCTGATGCTCCCTCCTCCTCTGGTATTCCTCCTCCTCCTCCTCCTCCTCCTCCATCATCCCTCTCTCTCTCCTCCTCCTCCTCCTCTTCCTTCCGTTCCTCTTCCTTAGCATGCGTGTTGGGTCGACGCGGAGGAATGGGGGTTATGTTAATCGATGCCCGGTACACTCCTCCACTCTGCTCACGGTCTCCTCCTCTGACTGGACTGGAGGATCGGGAGGAAGGGTTGGTGGAGGGGGCATGACCACTGTAGCTGATCTCTGATTGGAGGAGGAGCTGCTCTCTGAGGAGGTCAGACACCTGGACAGACAGGGTGACAGACTGTACATCAGGACAACGTTGAGCTTATTAGTGATGTGACACGTGTGAGTGTGTGTGTGTGTGTGTGTGTGTGCTGACCGGCTCCATGGCTCTCAGTGCAGAGGCAGTAGACAGACTGTCAAAACTGTTGTCTCGAAGGAGACCCTGAGGAAAAGAGGACAGGATGGACAACGTTACTACACATCATGACATCCTGTCATGTTTATCTGTTCAGCCTGAAATATCACATCATGCTTTTTTATGCAGTAACTTGTGTGTTTATATCCTATAATGTATGTGGTGTGTATATTCTGTGTTGTGCATTTTGTGTGTGTGTGTGTGTGTGTGTGTGTGTGTGTGTGTGTGTGTGTGTGTATATATATATATATATGTGTGTGTGTGTGTGTGTGTGTGTGTGTGTGTGTGTTTGTCCTTGTATGCATATATACCGTGTGTTGTGTGTGTACTGTGTGTATATACCCTGCGGTGTGTGTGTGTGTGTGTGTGTGTGTGTGTGTGTGTGTGTACTGTGTGTATATACCCTGTGTTGTGTGTGTGTGTGTGTGTGTGTGTGTGTACTGTGTGTATATACCCTGTGTTGTGTGTGGGTACTGTGTGTATATACCCTGTGTTGTGTGTGTGTACTGTATGTATATACCCTGTGTTGTGTGTGTGTACTGTGTGTATATACCCGGTGTTGTGTGTGATGTGTCAGCTCTATCAGTCTGTCTTCCAGCTGTTGTTCCAGCTCCTGCAGCTCCTCTCTGACTGCTGACCTCAGAGACTGAAGTTGCTCCAACTCCAGCCTGCACACACACACACACACACACACATTTACAAGGTTTGTTTAGTATTGTTGTACCACAGTCGAGATTACTGTGAAAATCAGTATGTATTTGCTGTTAGGAGTCACCTGTCAGCAGGGCTCAGGTGTTTGTAGACCAGAGCCTGCTGTTGGATGATTGACAGCTCCAAGTCCATCATCTGACTGCGGAACAAGTTCAGACTTCGCCTCTTCTGCTGAAACTCTGCCAGAGACTGAACACAGAGAAACAAAAGTGAAACACACTGTATTGATCATGACAACAACATCATCTCTGTACTCACACTGCAAACTAACACTATGTAAATATTAGGTTATGCAAAGCAAACATGTCAGTTTATTACATAAGCACATAGTTGTCATGTTGTCCTCAGTTATCACGCAGTCAGAGAACATATTTGCCTTCAGGCATGTTACGATTGCATGTACGTGTGTTATTGAAGCAGTTTAAATACACTTTAACTGCACAAAGTATTGCCGTGTTTTGCCGCACAAGAAGAAGACGGGTACCTGATCGCTGGGCAGAGCTGCTCTGTGCTCACTGACGGCGTCCGGAGTGTCAGCTCGGCTCTAGATGGAGAGGAAAGTGATGTCAGGACAGGAACTGGAACACAACGAGCTGCCTGAAGGATTAGTTAAAGCTAACCTCGTTAAATGTTGCTCAAAATATACCATTTACTAAACTACAGGAAGTGGTCTAGGTCTAAGTTGAGCTAGGTAGAGGTCTACTTCTTAAAAACTACTTCTAAAGACAGTACTGCTTAGATTATACGCAAATTTGATCTAACCCTAAAACTAGGTATAATGGGGGCAACAAGTTCGAGCAGTCATACAGAAATGTATTTGGAAGACAAAACAAAGGCAAACGGTAAAATTACAACCCAAACTGTCCACCTGTACCTTCAAGGAAAAGTTCTTGCTGGGACTTTAATGAGACAATTGATACCCTTCTCATGTGTACACAAAGTGAAACTACTGCCTGAAGTCAGCTAACTTAGCTTGGCATAACAGCTAGCCTGGCTGTGTCCAAAGGTAATAAAATTTGCCTACCAGCACCTCTAAAGCTCACTACTTATCATATTGTATCTCATTTGTTTAATCCATACAAATCCCATTGTGAAGGCAACAAATCCTCATTTTACAGGAGATACACAGTCAGCTATTTCTGGATCCAGACCTATTCCTGGCAACCAGTGGAAAACCACTGGAAGTTACTGGTCCCAATGACCGATTATTAGCAACATTACAGATGTGGTCACTGACCGTTTTACCTCAGAATACAGTGGTAGCTGATCTGGCAAAACAGTTGGCTTGTTTACAACCTGTCTGATCGTCCAACCGCTCATGTTTCTTGTCCCATTGGACCTACTTGTGTAAAACCAAAGTAGTAATACAACATAGTTTTCATTTAAGTAACAGGAGTGGCACTGTAACCACAACAGACTATAGCTAAAGTGACGAAATCTTGAGTGACAAGGGACCGGGACTGAAGAGGACTAACCTGACTAAGACTCTTCACTGTTCCTCTGATGTCATGCAGGACTCTCCTCAGCTGCATCTCAGTACTGGATGGAGCAGGAGGAGTGGGCCTCTGGTAGAGGCTGTGACCCGGGCCAAGGGTTGAGGGCATGCCTGGGAGGAAGCCTGGAGCAGGAGGAGTGAGCCCCGAGTGGAGGCTGTGACCTGGGTGGAGGCTGTGATCAGGGCCAAGGGTTGAGGCCATGCGTGGGAGGAAGCCTGGAGCAGGTGGAGAAAGCCCTGGGTGGAGGCCGTGTTCTGGTAGATACTGGGTGACGGGGTATGGGAACGGTGGGTGTGGGTTCAGGTTGTACCCGTGGTAACTGAGGTAGGGTGAGCCATGAGGAGCAGCATGATAAGGTGAGTGATGACTGTGTTGATGGTTGTAGACCTGATGGTGCATAACTGGAGTTCCTGGATGCATGTTTCCCAGATTGGCATGGTGAGGAGCAGAGGAAGCTGAGGGCTGATACAAGTTGGAAAGGTTGCTGTGCTGGGGGATTGTGGTAGTTGTAGGCTGGTGGAGACTGGTAAGACTAGAATGGTGATTCATGGAGGGATTGTGAAGGTGGAGGAGGTTAGGAAGACTGGCGTATGGCTGGAGAGAGGAGGGATACTGTGGATGAGGGTTCGGAGTGAAGGGGTATGGGTTGGGGTTAGGGCCAGGACTAGGACTGGGGCTCGGGAACTGAGCTGCAGGGTAAGGGTTAGGACAAGGGTACATCATCTGCCCCGGTTTCCAACTTTGCTGGTTTTGATTGGCGTTCATGTTCTGGTGGAAGTGGCTTGGCTGCTGCTCACTGGAGGAAAGATCAGGTACGCTCTGGGTGATCCAGGGGTGGGCATGGACTCCAGGTGACCAATCAGGAGGAGGGCTAGCGCTCCGCAGGGAATGGGATGACCGCATCAGGTAGTGTGGGACGGGTTTAGCTGGAGCTTCTGTGGGAAGCCTTGGATGTTTGTTAGAGTTAGACGAGGAGGCAGGGTTTATGATAAGAGTAGACAGACAGTTGGTTTGACCTCCTTCTTCGTCCTCCTCCTTCTCTTGCTCTTGCTCTTCCTTGTCCCCTTCAGCCTCCTGGCTGTATTTGAAGGAGTACCTGGGCTGAGTGCAGGACGTCTGGCCTCGCCCAAACTGGATCCTGACAGAGGACACGATCCTAGAGGGTGAGAGGTATGAGGAGGGCAGTGAGGAGGACCTCCGCAGGGGGATGTCGCCTCGCCCTCGCCCTTGCCCTCGCCCTCGTCCTCTCCCTGGGACTGGGGATGTATTGCCTGACCGAGGGTCATCCCGCTGGCCTGCTCGGCTCAGCTGGTTCTGTTTGGCTCGTTTCAGAGCGCTGAGAACTGGAGAGGATGCAACAGGGGGACGAAGCAAACCAGAATAATCCAAGAATACATTCTCTTCTTCTGCCACATCCTCAGCATCCACTTCATCCGTTGGTTGCGTGTCAGAGGTGGTTTCAGTCTGGTTCGAAGTGTCTTGTTTTAAAGCAGACTGATTTTCCATGTGTTCTAATTCTGGTTGTGGTTTTTCTTCCACAGCAGACATACTCTGGGTAATCTCTCTGAGTTCTGGTTCTGGTTCAGGATCAGGATCAACCTGGTCCCCACTCTCAACTTGCTCCTCATCCTGCTGCATTTCCATTGGTTTGTTAAAGAGGAACTGGTGGCCAATGTACTGTGGAATCTGCTCCAAGCTCCCATCATGCTCCTCTTCTTCCTTGGAACTACTCTCCTCATCACCCTCAGCAGCATCACTAGACTCCGCCTCTTTCTCTGCGACTTCTGGCAGATCAAACACTGGTTGGTCTACTGCAAGGGGCGTGGCCACATCTTGAGAAGGGTGTGATGTCACAGTGGTCTCACTGTCACAGCTGTCACTACTCTCCTGCACCTATTCACAATTAATGAACAATTAATTACCAATGAAGTACTCAGATCCTACAGTACATAAAGAACAGTATCATCTGCAAAGTGTGTTAGTATTTAGTGGTTCAGAATGTTTTAGATGTTCTACACAGCTTTACAAGGTGTCATTACACACCATGAAATCATTTTCCTACAGTTCACATGTGATTAATCTGCAGGAATGTTTCTTCCTTTGAGATAAGGCTCTGACTGGAATCGTACGATTCAGTTTAAATAACTTCAAGTTTAAAGCTGGTGATCAAAACGGAGATAAAGAGTGGAATGTCGAACAAAACACACACACAGACCTTGAGGGAGCTGTTGGAGTCGGCGGAGGGCTCCTCTGCAAAACCGCTGCTGTCTGACTGCTGACTGACCGTCCTCAACAGGTCTGAAAAAGACAATGAAACATGACGATTATTGCAGTACCCCGTTTTTCCAGCTGCTGGCAGTAAAATCACTTATACAGAACCTAAAGCATAGGTGGAAAAAGACTGGTCTGTCCTCACTGAGGAAACGGAGACACAGAAACAAGCTCTATATAATCATACACTAACTGAATAGATTTTTATACAAACACACTCAATACAGACTCCACAGAACAGAGCTATCTAAAAAAAAATCTAGAATAAAATTACATTTAATTCAAAGTGCTGCAGCAGGGCCCTTCTATCTTTTACTGTGTCCAGACAGAATGCAATGTGATGTGGCGTGAATACATATAAAGTTAATTTTCTCAAACAACAAATTACGTGACGTTGTGTCAAACAGCACTTGTATGTGGTATCCTAGAGGAAACAGCAAAGTACAACGAAGAACTCCTGTGCAGATGTTCATCCACTGCAGGTAAACTTCTTATCCCACGACACTGTATTTCTTTGTAGTTTTTTCTGCAAATCACTATTTGCAAATGAGGGTGAAGTTCTCTTGTAAACTGTAGTGTTTCAGTACTGTATGGTTTTACACTGTTCCACTAATCTACAGACTGATGACTATCAACAAGTCAACATACAAGGAAGGAAATGCATTATCATGGGTTAGACCTCAAAACACGCAATGCTATTTGGTGAGCAGCACTGAATGTAGACATCACTTCTGTTTGTTTAAACTCTAAAGAATCTGAAGTTAATGTCTGAAGTCATCAGAGGTGAACTCACCTGATGCTCTGGAAGTTCTGTGTGGCAGAGCCTCGTCTTCGTTACTCTGAATCTGAACGACAAACAACAGTGTGAGTGAATTTTAAACTAGCTAAAAACACCCTGAGACCTTTCACTAACAGGCCAGTCTATAAACATTAATGCAGATGCACATCGTGGTTGTTCACCTAGAAACCACCATGATTCCACACTGTTAGTCCTTTCTTTGTCTGGCATGATTAATGAAGCATGAGCTCCACAGGAAGCTGTTCAAATCTCCTGCTGTCTATATGCTGAGCCAATTAACTATACCCATAATGATTAATCAGGGCCATGATTTTCACTGTGAGCTTTCTGGTTTCAACATAAGCATCTTCCCCTGGAGATGGTTTGATCTCTCGGGGAGAACATCACACATTCCTCAATGTGGACGATGATTTAAATGATCAGGAATGGTTAAATTAGCATCAGTGTAACCCAGGAGAACGTCACACTTCCTCTGTGTGGGACAAAGTTAGAGAGGCCTTTTGTTGGAAGAACCCCAGGAGAATCCAGAAGAACACCGTACCTCCTCCATGTCGAAAGAGTCTGCGTTTTCGGTGCGAAGCTGGGCCAGCTGGGGCGGGGCCAGGGTGGGAGGGGTTTTCTCTGGGGTTGAGGTCAGGTTCTTCTCCTCCTCTTTGACCACCTGGGTTCCCTCCTCTGTTTTCTGATTGGTTGACTGAAAGTCAGCAGATGTCGGCTGATGCTCTTCATTGGCAGTTGGTCCGGTGCTGCTCTGTTCAGGACTGATGGGAGGTGAGACGTTAAATTCAGTTCAGTTCATTTCTACATTTGACCCACCTCTGATCAAACAGATGCCGAACAGATGAAAGACATTTGTTTACATCTTCTTACAATAAATGAATTCGCATAAAATAGCAGAGAAAGGGGAGTTAAAGGATAGTGACACAAAATAGAAAATGAATATGATAAATATGAGAAAACGTTGCATAATAAACATCTTTGTGGACTGCTGCTGTTTGGGTTAGGTACCGCTCAGTTACTGCAAACAGGTTAAATATCAGCTAGCTAACATTAGACGCTGTTACTGGTCTGTCTGGACGTACCTGTCATCTGTCTCTCCATCCCCGTTGGTTTCCTCGGTAACCGTTGCCAGGGAACAGCTGTCTTTCTTGCGGTTGTGTTTCTGGCTGACTGTCTCCACCTGGTGGTCGGGGTCAGTACTGCATCCATTCGGCTCTGGGCTGGTGTGTACGTGACCATTGGTGTTTGTGTAATCAGAGGGGGCGTGTTCATTCAGCTGTGTGGGTTGGTTAGGCGTGTGTGCTTGAGGCGACTCAGCAGCCGCCGCATTCAGGTTGTGTTTGCTGATGGTTTTCTTAAGAAGTTTGGCAACGTTCAGAGCCGAGCTGCTCCTCTTCAGAGGAGGAGGCTCACCGCCCCCGCCTTCTCCTACTTCACCTCCTGAGGGACAAACGGGTCAAACAGATCAGAATAAAACACACTCACGTCAGTCAAACCTATTGATTATTTTGTGAACATAAACTGACAAAAATATATTCATCAACTACCTTTGTCCATGGTGAGCACAAAAGGTTATTCAGATGTCACTGTCAGAATATCATTGACAAAACCAGAGCTAACTAAAATAGAGTTTGGCAACAAAAACTTATTTTAAGAGACAAAACTGTAAATAAGAAACCACACTAAAATATCTGTGGATGAATTTAGCCCAAAGGACACGACATCCACAATTTCCAGAAATTCTCTGGCTTGGGACCAGAGAAGTCAGCGGATGTTGTTGATATCTGTCTTTCTCTTTGCATTCCTGAGACCATCTAGTAATATCCTTTATACAGTCTACAGTTTTTATTACAGTGCTGCCTGAGGCTGCATTCAGATCAAATCCGGCACTGCAGAGAAAACGCAGGTTTTTCCAATTTATTTGAGAGGAGGTAGTTTGTTTTGGCAAACTGTGGCCACCAATCAGACAGTCAGATCAGTCAGCCTGAAATGTCTCTGAAACTGAGACCATCCAAGTGGATTCATGGACTAAACTCTGATAATCTACCTGTTGTGTTCTGACTTTGTTTATTTCATGTACCAAGCATCTAAATCTGAGTCTGACTCACAATTTATGCTGCGAAATAGTGACACAAAAAAGTTTAATTTGATTTGTGTCCGATGGTTTGAGAAAGAGAGAGCGAGCAGTGGTTGAGTGACACAGACAGTAAATGAGAGTGAAGGAGCGCTGGCTTTAGGAAATCTGGTTAATCAGCAATATAAAAAGTTATGGCCCGTTCCTAACTGTTGGACTTTTTCACAGGTGTTTTTTGAGGTCTTTTGTTGCCCCTACCCCAACTTTATTAGAATGTGTTGCAGGCATCAAATTCAGAATGAGTGTATATTTACAAAAAAACATTTAAGTTTATCAGTTTGAACATTAAATTTCTTGTCCTTATTGAAAAAGATTTGCAAATCATTGCATTGTTTTTATTTTCTTTTTAAACAGCATCCGTCCAAACTTTTTTGGATTGGTTGTTGTATACTTGTCTCGTATTCTCAAAGGTTTCATTTTTCTATTTAACAGTCAACATAAAAAACAGCATGAGTCTGTGGCTGTTTGGTTCTCCTTAAACCTAAAATACAGAAAAGTTGATCTTTAGTGGACCTGGTGTGGTTGCCACGGTTACCTTGGTCCCTGGAGCTGATGCGTTGGACAGGTTGACCAGAAACTTGACTGTAGAGCTGGAAGAACTCGTTAGCTACTGTAGTCAAGACCTCGATCTGACGGAAACGACCTGAGGGAGACAGAGACATATTTTGTAGAGCTCTATGACACACCGCTCACATGATAAATATATGTTTAATGAAGATCACTTTCATTCAAATGACTACAAATTTACACAAACTATGTATTATTCCAGGAGAACTGATTGCATTGGGATCCCATAGCGCCTACAAGCAGGAGGTGGGGGTAACTAGGGGCCCAACAGCAATTTTTTGCCTCGGGGCCCCGTAACAGGTTCATCCAGCCATCGATGTAGCCAAATAGCCAGAGTAGATAATTGTTTAGGAAGATGATGTCTCCATTCCTAATCCCACCGACAAAGCTCTGATTGGTTGATTGTTCTTCCAACCAATGGAAACGGAAGTTTGCAATAACCAGTGTCAGCTTTGTGTCTCTAATGGTTGGTGTTTTAGCATCAGAACATGAGTTAAAGATAGATGATTTGTCTCTGCTTGCATATTCAGACATGTAGCACTTCAACTCACCAGATATTCATCCCACTATATGACCTTCAGCCTTAAAAGTGATACCACACAGTCTGACACATTATTTCAATAGATGAATTTCACACTGTGAACCTGTGAGATTGTAGTTATCATGAAATACCATTAAACGTCACCATTATCACATAGCCAGTCCCAAAACTATCTAGAGAAAATTAACAGCTTTACCTCCTATGTCTGTACGAGTCACCTCTATCCTGATGGAAGCAAATTAAGTTCTCTGTAAAGTGGGCCTTGCACTGTTCTTTAAGTGTAATGACAATTTTGAAAGACTGTCAACATGCAGCAGCAGCAGCAGCGAGGCAGCTGTCTTCTTCGTCTGACCCGGTTTAAACATCCTTTTTATGGTGTCAAAAACACCCATACGAGATAACAGGTGTTTCCTTTTAATATTTGCGGCTGTTCAATGTAGTTTATCCCAATTTCCGTCCCAAATATTGTCACTTTTTTTTGTAGATTAGCATTTACAGCTGGACTGAACAGGTGATAATGGTTCACTTCCACTTCCTGTGTTACTGCACTGTGGATCCTACCCATGTTTGATAAAAATAATAGTTTGGGATTAAATAACTGCAGAAAAACACTGATGAGCAAAAAGCTTCATGTCAGAGCAGAAACACACGTCAGAGCCACTCCTCTCTTCTTCTATGGTTGTGTAAGTCAAGCTGCCAGTCTCATCTCTGACAGGATGATGAATTGCATACATTCCTTCCTTCCGCATTTGTCCCTCCACCCATCATCTCTCCATCCCTTGCAGTCTAAATACTTGTCAGCCTGTTATGAAATGCAGACTTCTGTCTTTTCTCCATCGCTGTGTAAAAACCACAAAACTCACTTGAATGTCATCACCATGCAATACAGCACAGGCCTGCGCTCTCACCTCTGACCTCACCCTGACCTCTAACACTGCTTTGGTGTGAAAATCTACAGACTCATTCTCTGTTCGTTCTTACTTCATCTGAGATGACACACTGAAAGACGGTTGTCTCTGGAAGATTAAGATTAAAAGTGTAACTTCATTTAAAAATGAAGGCGTCAGATGCATGCTGGTGTTCGGAAACAGGAAGTTAGTTATTGTAGTTTGGCCCGCAGTTTGCAGTTGGAGCAGCAGTGGCAACATGATGCACATATTCAACATTACACATATCATTATCTCTGATGTCCATCGTGAATAAATGTCCATAAATCCTTTAGAATTTAGAAATGACATTCCTTATAGCTCCAGAACGATCATCACTTTTTGAGTTTTCTTCAGTGTCACAGTAATCCAGTAAAAGTCATCTCTATCAGTGCGTACAGTTCAAACAGAGATTCCTAACAGCTTATCCACCAATCTTTCCATGGTGAAATTTGGCAAAATGTGAACAAATAAAGGCAAAAAATTATAATAATAATCAAGTTGTTGCCCATAGCATCACATACTGAATTAGCAAAAATGCTGCAGCTCTATGGAGCTTTTGAGCCTCTTTTAGCTCCTTGTTTGTTTTTATTGCACGTGTACTGTACAGTTTTCTCTGCGCTCTGATAAACCCAATGTATATTATGCTCCCAGCACCAAACAGCAGAGAGACCAAGTGGCAACCTCCATGGCTAGGAAATGAAGCCAATGCGGAAGTGCCAAAAACTGCAGTTCCTCAAACGTCCACTTGAGGCTGGCTACAGAACAAGTCAGTCTCCATAAGTCTCCATGTTAAAATGTCCAACTTCACAGCAGAAATAAACATGTTTACAGCCTGGTACAAAAAACAGTTTTGGTCTCTATAGCTAATTTCCCCGTTCATGACAACTGTACTGAGGGTGAATTTTTATACAACTCACCTGTTCAAATTATATCAAGGTTTAAAGTTACGCAGAATTAACAGCGTGGATGCTTTGACTGACAGGTAGGTGTCATTAAAGATGGTTTGTTTCAGCAACTAGACGTTATTCAGCCTGCCTCAGGTCCGTCCATGAGCCACGTCTTTGCCATTTTTTTTTTTTTTTTTAAAGATATTTTTTTGGCCTTTTTGAGCTTTATATTGAAAGAGACAGCTGAAGAGTGACAGGAATGTGGGGCGAGAGAGATGGGGAATGACATGCGGGAAAGAGCCACAGGTCGGATTCGAACCCTGGGCCGCCGCGGCAAGGACTGAGCCTTTGTACGTGGGGCGGATGCTCTACCAACTGAGCTAAATGACACCCGTCTTTGCCAATTTTTAAATTAGCCGGGAGGCGGCAGAAGCAGGACTGCCAAGATGGCGGTTGCCAGCGCCACATATTTTGAGCTTCAAAACAGCTACAGGTCACATCGAGCTTAGACTGTCCATTCGTTTAATTGTCATTGAGACAGACACAATTAAGGACTAGCTGGTGAACAAAATGAACATTCAACAGCTATAGAGCCACATATTTTTCTCAGGAATTGGTGGAGACCAAACTGGAGCTTGTGAATGTTGGACTTCTTCAGGCAGACATGCCCAACTCCAATGAGATGATTGTGTTTGTCTGTCTGCTAGATGTGGAAATATGCAGCTATTTGATAAAACTCTCTGCTGCCAAAAAATGAAACCAGTCTGTTATACAAGCAGATATTTCCACCACATCTGGACTACGAAACATGAACCTCTTATTTCAGCAGCCATGTGTGATGATAGTAACACTGTGTGAATGTGTTTCCTGCTGACTGCTGACTCCACACTAATACTCATTCTGAGGATCATAAAACAGGAAGTGAGGAGTAAGAGAAAATGACACGTAGTCCCTCTTTTTTCTCTCTTCATCCCAAGAGATTCGTTCTGATGGTGAGAACAGAGCTTACATAACAAACAACAACACACACACACAAAAGCGTGCGCGTGTGTCTGGGATCCAGGGAACCGATGGAACGGTATGAGAATGTTCTGGAAAAGAAGAAAGCTTCCAGCAACCACAGACAGAGCAGAGACTGTTAAAGGAGCAGTTCACTTAAAAAAACTCTTGTCACTACAGCTTCTCCTTAAGATAAATGTTTATTCTGTCAGATCCCACAACTTGAGTACTGCAACCCCAACACTTTTTCAATGTCGGACATTCACACCCTCCTTATGCCAAGGTGTGAAGTAACCAGGATTTGAGCTTCAAGTGTACAATCGAGTGTCTAGGAGAGACTGCCATGCCTTGCTTCACTCGCTTCAATGTTTATCACACCTCGTCTGTCTTTGGGACGGACCCTGCCTCCAAATGTGGCCATTTGGAGTGCCTATTCAAACTTCTGCCCCTCAGGTGTGGTCGAATGTCATGCCGTACTAATTCTTTTTAAGCTTACTGACACCTTCAGTAATACATACATTAAAAGCAGCTGCAACTGTGTTGTGTAGTGCTTGCTCAATGTGTTTTTTGGCCCAAATCTGATTCCAGATCAACAACGTAAACATCATCTGGTTTGTGAAGGATGCAAATTATTTTACTAACTTAATAATCTGCATAAATAAATACAGTCCATTTACCTTTTACTAAGTCTTGTTGAGACATTCATGTGCCCAAAACCTTTGTACGCTTCCCATTAGACATTCACATCCCGCTCAGGCTGAACTGGAACTTTTCATCCTACGCCATCATCAGATTAAAATTCTAACATGTCAGCTAAAAGCCTCAACTGTACTTTCTGTTGTCCGATAATTAGCAAATGTTAGCATGTTAACATGCTACACTATGAGGGCAAACACTGTAAATACCTTCTAAACATTAGCATGCTAACATTGTCATTTGCAGTGTGTTGCCCTTCTCAGTCTTCTTAGAGTAAATGTAGTTAAATAAAAAAGATATCTAATAATTAACACCTATTAAAACTTCTGCCCTCCGGTGTGGTCAAATGTCGTGGCATACTAATTCTTTTCAGGCATACTGACACCTTCATTAAAATATCCATCAAAAGGAACAGGAACAGTGGCATGTGGTTTTCTTTCTAAATTTAGAGACAAAAATCAGAAATTGAACCAATGAAAAAATGGTCAGGCCGTCGAAGAACAATAAGATTTGTAAAACTGGAGAATCGAGGCAAAATTATAAATCTGCTGCACCGGACAGCATAAAAAAACATTTCATGTTGACGTGCAAATGTTTAGACCGCTCAGTCTCATTTAAGCCTCATTTCAAACAAGCTGGGAGCAGTGATGATATCAAAGTGCAAAATTAAACTTTCCAAGCCTTTGTTGCCCTCTCCCTCTCTCCCCGTACTTTCATGTCCCTCTTCAGCTACTCCTCTACCAAATAAAGGCAACAAATGCTCAAAAAACAATCTAAAGAAAAAACTTTGCAGTACTTTCAGCTTCAGCAGAGTGACTCATCCTGACATGTACAGAGGATCTTTGGTTTGGCCTTTTTTTTTTTTTACAGCAACAAGACAGTTAAACTGTCAAGAAGAAGAGAATCAGCTGTGTGTGTGTGTGTGTGTGTGGGCATGCATGTGTGTGTGTTTAATTAGGGAGCCAGTACCTTCATACAAACACGAGGTTGAAAACAAAAAGAGGCTAGGATGTTAGCAGAGCAGGTCTGTGTGTGTGTGTGTGTGTGTGTGTGTGTGTGTGTGTGTGTGTGTGTGTGTGTGTGGCGCGTGTGTGTCTGGGACAAGCAGATCTTTGTCCCTGCTGGCGGTGTTGTCCAGGCAGTTGGCAGAACAGCTTAAAGAGCTGACGGACCCCATAAAACACCACAACAATAGCTGGAACAGGACACACACAGTTTTAGAGCTTCACTTCCTCTGACTACAGTTCCACAACTTCTCAGCTTCTCATCACTCGCTGTGCTTCGCCTCCATCGGCAGCTCTGATGTGTTCTCCTTAAACTGACACAGCTCAACACACAGCCGAGGGTATAGGCTGTACAGTTATAAAAACTAGAACAGTGTCGGGGGTACATACTAGTCAGGGCGTAGTTGGGGTTCTCCAGTTCCATACGCTGCATCTGAGCTCCCAGGTAGACCTGCAGGTGAACCACAGGAAGTGATGTCATTATAAAACAGTGACAGTGTGCAAGTGCAAGACTCAACACGAGTAAATCTGGTGAGTTCGATGGATAAAACGACCTATTTTTGAAGGGAGTGTAGTGTTTTTTCAACCGTTCGAGCAACAGTTGGTTTTGGTCCAGACTGAAAAGAAGACTCTACACTGACACACTGGTTCTTTATAAGTGCTCTGAAGCATTCTGAGTTCTATAGAGAGCCTTTTTGTCCTTAAGGACCCCTTTTTGCTGTTTATGGTTCTTTGAATGCAAAAAAAAAGTTCTTTAAGTCACATTTGCAGCACTTTTAGTGCTTTGAAGAACCTATCTTCAATATTTTTTCCTTTAAAGGTTTTTTGTAATCCTAATTACTGGTTCTGTAAGTGACGATGGACTAAAGATGGATAATTAAACTGGACTGTGTGGTTGTGTAGGAGTACTTTAGTACCTTGATGTCGATGCCTCGGGCCGAGGAAGCGCTGTTGATGAATCTGGAGGGAACCTTCGAGGCTAGGTCGGGTTCTTCTCGACCAAAACCAAGATTTAAGAGGACTTCCTCAGGGTCCTCCTCGTACAGGTCCAGCAGCTCTGACACACTGAACACACACACACACACGCAGTCAGCCAGTCAGTCAGTATAAAAACCAGATAGTCAGTTCGTTAGCTGGTGCGTTAGTCTGCTGGTTAGTTTAGTCAGTCTAACCGCAGGGTAAGGAGGATCTCCACTGGGTGCTCCTGTGACTGCTCCAACACCTCTGAAACACTACGAAGACACAGACAGCCAGTTAGTACTTCTCAATCACAGCTTTCTTTTAGTGGGTTAGTCTGTTAATGAGGTAGTTGGTTAATTAATTTAGTTAGTGAGCTGTCCATCCCGAACTGTCCATCCCAAGCTTCTCAACAGCCACGCCTAGAGGAGGTCGAGACAGGATAAAACCGGACCAGCAGCCGAGCATCAGCTGTAGCCTAAAACGACCCCATTGGAGCTCATTTTGCAGCAGCCTTTCACAAAGAAACAGCCACAATTGTCGGCTATTTTGCTAATTGGCCATTAAAAGACACTTCCTGATGTGCCTCCAGTGCTAGCCATGGTGGATAAAAGCCACAGCCCTCCTTCTGTGCAAAAGTTCTGAAACCTACGTGAGGCAAGTAATAACTACTTCACGGTTCATAAAGGCCAACTGAATTTAGAAAACTGTGAACACGTCAAGGAGCTAAAGTGGCTCTGTCGACTTTCAAACCTGACAAATCCTTCAATCTGCTGCAAAACTTTGAGTCTCTCAAACCTTGTATCAGCAACAGGATGTATTACCCATGCTGCACCACCCATAGCCCATTCTGTAGACCTCCAACAGCTGGAACACTGCCCAAAGCCTGGCACCATTAGCCACGCCCCCTGCTCTGACCCACCACCAACCAATCAGCTTTGCCAAAACACTGACATCCACCACATACAGATCAGATCAACAATATATCCTCCAAATCCCATAAAGATGAATATTTAATTTTAAGTTTATTGATCACACCTGCTTTAATGACGACACTGTGAGCTGTTATTAGAATTAAAACCAGTCAAATTGCACTGAGCCTGGTTATTTTTAATTGTTGTAGGCAAGAGTTTTGTAGTTTTGAGGTCCATATCAATGGTCGTATCTAGTTGGTAACTCTTGACTTGTGAAGCTCCTGCGAGATTTATACGCATTGTTTCTGCATGCCGGAGAAGGGTTAGGGTTTGCTTTTATGGATTTCTACCAGAACGCTGCTGTTTGTGTCCCGTGTGAAAGCAGAAAGTAATGTTGACTGTTTATTTTAAAGCCAGCTTACACTATATTTTGCATCCTTTTCCAAGTATACATACTCCTTTCTACACTATTTTGAACGCATATCTACTCATTCGTACTTTCAGTTGGTCCAATCCACATCGTTTATACAGTCTTGGTATCTTCAACCTCATTTAAAAAGGTCCAGTGTGTCAGATTTAGGGGGCAGAAATTGAATAAAATAACTATGTTTTCATTAGTTCATACATCACCTGAAAATAAGCATTGTTATGTTCTTGTTACCTTAGAACAAGCCCTTTATATCTACAAATGCTGCTGGTCCTCTTCCATGAAGTCTGCCATGTTTCTACAGTAGCTCAGAAAGGACAAACTAAACACTGACCCTATGTAGGGCTTTTGCATTTATCGTGAGTTTTGTTGTCACTGCGTAGTTTTCCCCACACTGGGAAGGAGAAAAGCTCCAGCAGCATCTCTAGTGTTTGTTTGTGTTTTTATTTCCATTTGTAAAATAAGTATGACCAATATATGCATTGATCAGGTAATTTTACAGATGATAAACTCGCAAACTGTAATGTCATGGACTGTATCTAAGTGAACTTAAACATATATGATTGTACTGCATGGTGGTTAGCTTGCTGAGGAGCTGGAGGTGTGCAGTCTATTTGTTCTGTTGCCAGACAAATGGCCATGTGACTGTGTCATGTTTTGCAGATGCATTTCTGATGAACGATCGCAGTCAGTGCTAACCTTGGTGACAAATGTTTCCTGTGACTAAGAAACCACAGTAACTGTTGTGTTAGCATTAGCATTAATTAAACACAGCTTTGATACAGCTGTAGGAGAGTAAACGGTGAGGCTGATGTCAGTGGGATTAAATTACATGCAATAACATTGACGCACACATTGCTTCCTGTGAAATCCTAGTGTGTATCAAGGCCGTTTAAAACCAGCCTACTACAAATAAAACTGCTATATACTGTAAATACACTGAAAAAAATAATACGAAAAATTGGTGAAATCCCACAAGACCCCTACTTTCTTTTATCATGTTGTTCCGCACCAGACTTTATCTTAGGAACTCTTGGTTTGGAGCTACGGCTCTAAAAAGGTTTTGTTTGGGTACAAATACGTTGCTTGAAATGTGATTCAATTGGTTTGAAGTGAATTAATAACAGTCCTCTGTGTCTCCGCTCTTCTCTACCTGACATCCCCTCGTTACTTTCCTGCAGAAACCTCTGTCTGACTGAAGACTATCGAGGTGAACTGACCTGGACACAGTGCTGCTCTTTCCTGATCCTGTGGAGTTCATACTTCTTCCTCTTTCTTTATACCGACTCCTCTTCTGATCCGCAGCAAGACCAAAACTACACACAGAGGAGGCGCTGAGTTATCAACCAGCTGGAACTATTGAAAGAACTATTGACTGACTATTGAGTGAATGAAGTGAATCAAATAAAAGGGAACTCACCAGGATTCAGTTTTATTGTTCTTGGAGTGAAGATGGTTCGCTGCAGAGAAAAAGATATAATATTACTTATATAATCAGTAAAAGGAACATTCTTCTCATCACGTTGAAGGAAAGCAGCATATTATATATATATGATTTTTATTCTAATCATTCATTAATCTGTGATTATTGTTTTCTGATTGATTGATGAATCATTTTGTCGATACACATCAGAAAAGAGTCACAATTTCCCCCCAGAGTTCAAGCAGACTACATAAATTGATTCTTTTCTGCAACAAAACAATGTACTCATTATCAAATTGAACTGACTGTACACTAAACAGCATTAAACAACAAGTAGTTCTGACCAAGCAATCTGATTGGTCAACTGGCCATTTAGAACATGCTCAAATCAGCATGACAGCACACCTGACTCATCGCAAAAATATTATTTCTCATTATTTTGCATTTTCCACATTGTCACATCCTGAAATTATATAACATGTAAATAAATCTGAATAAATACACTGAAAGTCAACTTTAATAAAGTAATACATCGGAATTTCAAATTTCATCTTCATCTTTCAATAATTATTCTGGATTTTATGGAGCTGTAGGCCGCCTCATTAATACAGGTGTGTACCTCATTAATACAGGTGTGTACCTCGTTTGTGTGCAGCACGTCAAACAGTTCAGTGAGCGCAGAGAAAATGTTGTTTTTAAAGACTAAAGGTCGACTAATATGGACTGAAGAGGAATATTTCATTAGATAAAAACATGTTAATTTTGGAAATGATTACATCGACCTTTTTTCAACTCATTTTGACTTTTTGACAATGCTGTGGAGTTACTGGAAATGTTTGGATCATCCTCCAGCAGCTGTGCCGGTGAGTTGCTCACATGGCGCTATTATTTTAAAAATACATGTGATGTTCACTGACTTAGGAGCTAAATCTGTCCATAGAAAAATGATTTTATTCAGTAGATATCTTAATCACTACAAGACTGAACTAGCAAAGCAGTTTAGTGTTTCTATGTGTGGTATATTATTCTCTAGAAACGTTAACGTTAAACGTCTAACGTTAGTTGGCTGGGAAGAGAAATCCTCTCTGTTGCTAGGTCACTACTAAGGCTCGGGCTACTTGCTGGAGTAGTAAACTGGGTTTCATTACATATAGGAGTCTACTGCTGTGACTGATTGTTTTCCAGGTATTAGTCAGACCCCGTGTACCTTCATGAAAACTGGAGATCAGAACATAAATGGCGGGCAAAGACATGTTTATTTTGAGAACAAATTGCTCCAAAACATGAAAATATTTTGATTATATATTTTATTTAAGTTGATAATTGTTGTATTATGGCGATATTACATGAGAGGGTGAGCTTTAACTTTTGGCATTATAGAGACACTTACTAAACGCATCACTGTTGTACCAATAATGACGTTGAAGCTCACCCTCTCATGTAATATTGCTTAATTGATTTTCCAATCAGCTTAGCAACCGTAACTAGGTGCGATTGGTCTGTAACACTTTGCATGTTAAAGTGGTGTGCCTGAGAGATATTCTGCATGTAAGAGTTTGGGAGGGTCATTCGCCAAAACTAAAACAGCCAAAGAGTCACCCCCAAATTCGATCGGCCGCGCCACGTTGCGTGTACGCCGTGGTCGCCGCAGTGATACGCGGCCATTCTAGTTCAATGTTTCAAACACAGAAAACAAAAACAGACAAAAGCGAAACTAATTAACTACGTAGCATATTTACACATGTAGAAGCATATTTACACATGTAAAAGCATATTTAGAAGCACATAAACCAGGAAAATGAGCAAATATGAGCAAGTAAACAAAGTCTGGAGGGCTAAATGCTTCTGAAACGCTCCCTGTAGGGTTTGAAGTCGCGTGCAGTAGTGATGTGTCAGTCACGAATGTGCCGGTTCAAAGAGCCGGCTCTTTTAAGTTACTTGTTTTGTCAAGTAATACAGTGTGCTACCGGTGCTCCATGCAGTGACAGAATACCACGTGCGTGCTGTGCATCCAACAGTCAATAGCTGTCCTTTTTCAGCAGATGGTGTTTCTATCTGCTGTAACAGAGCAGTTCTACAATTAAGGTAGTGCATTCATTGGGTGGTTTCAGGAAGTTACAAGGGTCTGTAAATGCAATGAAAACAATCAGCTACATCAATTTATTGATATTAGAAAATGTCATTTTTACTTCTGAATACGTAGAAAGGATGTATTGAATAAATTTAAATAATATATATGCGTACATATACAAATCGTAAGTCAAAACAGTGCTAAATTTGTATATCAAGTGTGTGAGCTAAGCATTTTTTAGATTAGCCGGGAGACGGAAGAAGCAGAACTACCAACGTGGCGGAGGCCGGAGCCACACATTTTGAGCTTCAGTGAGTGGTTAGAACACAGTAAGACTTTTCATACTCATATCAGGACCAGCTAACTACACTGAACTGAACTTCAAAAACAATGCTCTATCTCTCTTTTCATCAAGTGTTGAGAATATTACAGTATTTTAGTTTAGCATAGTACATTAAGACAGGATTTTACAAATCTGGCAGAGTCAGAGACCGTGTCTTCAAACTCATTTGGCTAACGATATCTTCATTAGCCAGCTGGCTTTACCAGCGACAGTTGTCGTTTCAGTTGACATAATGGACAGTTATCTGTCGTCGGTTAACTTTCATCCCGTCAGAGAACTGAAAGTCGTCTCTGGCTGGAGGTGTGACTGTTTCTCAATTCAAAGGGAACCTGTTGGGACCTGTCGCCCTGCCACTGCCAGTCTCAGTGCCGCGCTCTCCCTTTTCCACTTCATTTCAGTGGAATTTCTCCTCTTCCTTTGAAACCGCTGTGTTTTGGAAAACTGGATTTAGAGGAGCTGAACATGACGGTAGCTCAGCTCCTTACACAAATTCCCTTGAACCCTATTCAACCTGAATCCTTTAATCAACTCATTCACTTCCATCCAATTCATGCTTTAACACTTTAATCCCCTCACCTCCTGTCCTCATTACATTTAACATCATTACATCCCATTAGGATCTGTCCATACATGACATCTCACAAGTCTTCTGCACCGATGAGGCAAGGAGTTACTTCAGACAAAGTCGCTCTCAACATAATTAAAGCGCTTGCTGTCAGGACACAACATGACGTGAGATTTAAGCTGATGACAAGAAGTAGACAGAGGCACTTAACTTAAGAGGCTGTAACAATAAAATACTTTAATTAAATGAAATGGAGAAAGGCTGCGAGGATTCATAGGTTGCTGTGTGTAAAGATAACAAACGTGACACAGAATTTAGAGGCGGCAGGAACACTTAGAAAACTCAAATACAGGTCATCAGATGAAGGTTCGGTTTTTTGGTTCACTCTCACAGCAGAGTTCTTGACCAAAAAGAAAAGTCAAACTCACTTTGTACTACCTGCCCAGAAGTAAAGAGCAAACAGACACAGTTAGAGATTAGCTGGTGAACAAAGTGAAGCCTTTAGCCGCTAAAAGAGCCAGATGTGTCCCTCGGGAGTTGGTATAGTAAATATTAAAATTACGTTCATCAGGTAACACAAATACAACTCCAAATGAAGGATCATGTTGCTGTGTAACTGCTCCATGTGGCAATAATGTTTGCAGCATCAACAGCATAATGTGATGATATGTCAGTGTCTAACCACAAAGTGGTATTGCTGGTTTTGCCTGCCTGCAAAACAGCATCTCACCAGAGTTGGTGTTTGCCTCCACTTCCTCGCACTACAAAAATGAAGCCAAGCTATCTTGAAAATGGCCGCCGCCATCTTGCGCTGGTGACATTGTCTGAGCCTGAGTCCGCACAGTAGTGATCGGGGTTGGAGCCTGTACATCGCAAACGCGGCTCAACTGTCAATCATGACCTGAAACCCTTTATTATAGCATCAAATAACTAAATAAAAACAAACTTCATGTGATAATACCTTCCTAAGATAACAAGAACCATGTTTGGGGAGAAATGTATTTGACGTGTACCCTCACAGAGTCAATGGCCTGAACGAAACAATACCAGTCTACAGGTGTTCAAGTGTTTCCCTGTGGGGAATGACGAGGTCAGAGCCCGGACTGAGTCTGAATTTTGTGACGCGCATTATGGGTAATACTGCTACTACTAATTCTGCTCAGTCACACTACAGTCCTTACGCTGAGCAGCTGACTTAACTCCTCAGTCAGCCTACATGTGAATTCTCAGGGTCTTTTATGATCTTCTGTGATGTGGAAACCTCAAATTTACACACAGCTCACAAAATAAAAAGTTTCTGATCATAGTTCACCAATAAAATCCTGAGTGGAGGTTGAAAATATGGTACACATGCTACAGGTCTGTGACAAGGTTAAAGATTTATATGAAAAATAACTCTTATCTAGAAGAGTTTTTCAATATGTCCCTCGCTACAAACTTAATCCTGTGCATGTAAAGTATCTAAAGATCCACAGATCCATGACTATACGCTCTGTCCTTGACTGTCCCCTGGACTCCATAGAGGAGGTGGAAGAGAGGAGGACGTTAGCAAAGCTGACATCCATCATGAACCACTCCTCTCACCCCCTGCATGTGACTGTGGGTGTGTGTTAGTGTAACTGTCCAGCAGGTTTGACTTGAATAATTTCTAGAGATTTGGTGCGATGTGCAACAAATCTTCAGAACTTGCCAGCACAACTCAGCCCTTCCCAGTAAGTTGCGGTTGGTGCGGGATTAAACAAACTTCTTTTTTTTCCAAAAGGTGGGCGAGGAATTTAAACGTTAGCAAGAGATGAACTAACTGACAAATTCAGGGTTGAAAGGTGTCTCAAAGATAAAATGACTTGTTAATTATGAAACTGATGGGCTGCAATTAGCATTGGATTTAAGTGAAGGTAAAGAGCAGCTGTTGACGGTCAACAGTAACTATAATAACACTATAGCCCTGTTCAGTCGGGGTTGTTCCTGAACAGGATGTCTCTGACCTCCTCTGACCTCTCAGCATCAGCTCATCAACATCTATTCAGCCCACACACACAGAGCATGTCAGTGTTGAAGTCATTACAGCATATTGTTCGCTCAACAATACATAGACCCTCAGGCTCTCACGGCCATTACTGGTGTATTCACAGCAGTCGGAGAAATGATGAAAACACACACACACACACACACACACACACACACACACACACACACACACACACACACACACACACACACACACACACACACACACACACGCACACACGCACACACATACACAGAGTCATGCATGCAGCGTGTTTCCACACCTCTGTGACTGTTGACTTTTCTCTCAAAAAGAAACAGGACTGGGGAATGAAGATGGTGCAGACACTGTTGATTTTGCTGACACTGTTGTGTTAGTCAAGACATGTGATCCACCTTCCAGTCAACATACGTCCAACACACTGTTTGAATCAAGGGGCTGTATTTCAACCATAAGTGCTCCGCTCTCTCTTTTTCTGCATGCCTGCAGACACACACCGCTCACCTAAAAGCATTTCAAAGCCACGCTGCCACCTCTGAACGTGCTTTCAAGCCTAATGGGTGCTAGGTTCGTGCAGTTTGTTTGGGTTGGTGCGAAAGCTGCTAGTTGAACTCTGGTGCAGACTAAACAATCGGACCAGGACTTAAAAAAAAGAAGTCTTTGTGGTCTGAAAGCAAACAGACAAACCTCATCATTTCATGATAGTAGATATATGATTTTAACGTCATTTCAGGCTGTAAACATGTTTAGTTCTGCTGTGAAGTTGGACATTTTAACATGGGGGCTTATGATGACAGACTTGTTCTGTAGCCAGCCTCAAGTGGACGTTTGAGGAACTGCAGATTTTGGCACTTCAGCATACTGTAGGCTTCACCTTACAGCCCTGGAGGTTGATGCTCGGTATTACCTGGGGCCCTCGAGTAACTTGTATTCATTACAGAGGTTTTGGTTCATTTGCAAAAAAGTAAGCTGGACCAGAACTAAAAGGCAACAATGCATCATTTTTTGCCTTAGATCGGATTATAGACTGTTTATAAAGATAGACGATGCACCTCCACTTTAGGGTCAAAGGAAGTGGAAGAGAGGAGGATGTTAGAAAAGCTGACAACATAACATCTTATCTTATCTTAGAGTAGTCTGGAATGTTAGGCCAGTCTTAATCTTTATTATTCTGATGCAAATTAGACGGTTTCATAAAAATAAAGTCTAATTTAATTGAAGTCACTGTTGTGAGGACACTGACATTTATTTTCATTTAACCAAATCTTAATTTACCCAGAATTCACAGTAAATTTACCTTAGATAATCAAGAACTAACTAGTTTTGTGCAGAAGATGAATTTTATTTAAAAAAAGTCTAAGTCAAAGACTGTCACTGTCAAACTGTCCCCCTGCCTTCTTGAAAACTTTGAGCACATTGTTGGACTACATTAACAACAGAGAGCGACTGTTTATCCGTATCTTAACACACTATTATTATATTATTTACTTATGCAGATATAGGGGTCGCTGGGGTAGTTATTATGAGTGATAAAATCCTAACGCACTTCAGAGCACCTGTCCGGACTAACTGCTGACAGCACAAGCACAATCTCATCTGACTCTAGGTAAAATGAGGAACCAAAATGTCAGTGTTTTACTTGACTCGGTGGTGTCGATTCAAATACAGAATTAGCCGAACACGAGGGGAAACTGTTGACAATGAGCAGAAATCTGCAATCTTGTTTGTATTGTGAGTTTTTCAATGAACTGACCTTCAGCTCCCAGTGAAAGGTCATCTTCAAAGCTGCAGCCGTTCCTCAGCCCTCCTGTTCTCACACACACACACACACACACACACACACACACACACACACACACACACACACACACACACACACACACACACACACACACACACACAGAGTACACACAGAGCAGTAAAGTTGTGAAACCACTTCACGAACATGTCCATAGTTACAGAGGCAAAGAGAAATTTCTCTCCCAAGACCTTTTTCACAGCAGCCATTTTGACATGAAATAGTAGGTAACACGGGGGTCACCAGTGATACTAATTAAGGTTCCATTCCATTCAGGTCAAACAGAGTCAGGGTGCTGCTGTGGTGCATGTGGGCTCACTCGAAAGTCTCTGCTGCACTAAATGGAATGGAAACTCAGTTAGTATTCTTGGTAACACCTGCGTTGACCCTGTTATTTCAAGTCAAAATGGCTGCTGTGAAAAAGGTCTATTCTGACACACAACTGTAAAGGTTAACCAAAACCATCACAGAAAATGGTTTTCAAATGTGGATTACCTTTGCTGGGAGAAGCACTCTGATCATCTAGAGAGGCTCCGATGGGAGTCCTGGACAAGAGACATAAAAGTAAAGAGATAGAGAGTTACACATCAACCCAAAGTAACCATAAACTAACCATTAAAAACATAAAAATCCAACAGACTACTCCGTTAGTAAGTCTGCGTCAGCTCCTATTAATGCACAGTATACGGAGCATACAGCGGATACTGGCTGCATCACTTAGCATTGTATCATATGACGTCCGGAGCACACACCAGATACACTACAGACAAGAAGTCAAAGGTACACAATAATGTGCATCTTCGTAGCTGATGAAGCAAACTATACCAGCACAGTGAACCATTGTATATATGTGAAAATAACTATCCAACACCAACACTTAGTCAGACACTGGTTGTGCGATTCTCATTAGTCAACACTGACCAGTCTACAGTAACTATCACAACCTCTCAGGCTGAGGCTAACTAGTCTAGTCCAACTGCCAGTCGTGCTAAGGCAAAGTATCTCAGATTATCTATTGAACAACATATGGATACAACGATAACTACAAGTCTAGCTCAAGCTAAATATGTTGTTTGCCTTGCTAGTTGCCTGTCAGACAAAAGATAAGGTAAGGTGAAGGACAACTATTCCAGGCTAACTGTCTATCAGGCTAAATTCCGCCGGACGTGGATACGCCTCGTTCCATGTGCGCCGTGGTCGCAGTAGCAATACGCGGCCATTCTAGTCAATGTTTCAAACCCCACTGGCCCCGCTGCGGTCCATTTAAGGAGCGTCCCAGAAGCAGGCCTCTGCTCGGCTCCGCGGGGAACACACGGCTATTCTATTTTTGACGGACGCCATCAATTTACACAGAAACAGCACAGAGAATCTGGTCAATTTTCAAAATAAAACACCCAGTGCAAACTGCCAGTTGTAAAAACAGACAAAAGCAAAACAAATGAACTATGAAGCATATTTACACATGTAGAAGCATACTTGGAAGCACATAAACCAGGAAACCGACCAAATCTGAGCAAGTAAACAAAGTCTGGCGGGTTTAACGCTTCGCTTCTGAAACGCTCCTGGTGGGGTTTGAAGTGCACGGTGGGGTTTCGGGGTGAGGCTAACTAACTCAGGGTAACTGCATATCAAACAAACTATCCCAGCGCCAAGTAACTGAATTGAACTGCATGTGAGATGAAAGTTAACTATCCCAACGCAAACTGCCTGTTAGGCTGAGACTAAGTAACACATGCTAGCTACTTGTCAGGCGAAGACTAACTATCTCAATGCAAACTGCCTATAAGGCTGAGGCTCAGTAAGCAAGGCAAAGTGCCTGCCAGGCAAAGGCAAACTATCGAAGGCTAACTGCTGGTCATTACTTACTGTAGTGAACTACTGACTAGGTCAGACTAAAATCCTGTTTTTGGCAACTATCCTAGGTGTTCTACTGACCAGACTAGTTGTCCCAGGCTAACTAGCTGACAGGGTAGATGACAGCAGCCGTAAGCTAGCAAGTCTGAGCTGCTGTCTGCAGCCGGGCGCTGGAAACACTGGAGTTGTTGCACAACCTGCAGCTCTTATCAATGGGACAAACTTCATGCCACCATTCGACACACACACAAACACGCGGTTGTGTAACAGTGCGCAGGTGCAGTGTTTGCTAATCCTCCCACTTTCCATTGGCAGCCATGTTGGCCCTCAGGCTCCTGCCCTGTGGCTGTTGCTACAGTAACCTATGACTGTGATTCTACTGGTTGTGTTACCACGGTGATGTAACCTCGCAGAGGACACGTCAGAGCGCTGTTGAGTCAGAAGGCTTTGAGTGACAGAAGTTAATACTGTGTGTGTGTGTGTGTGTGTGTGTGATAAGAGTGTTGACTCAGCAGGAGGAACCCCTCCTCTGTTTACTCTCCTTTCTATTTTCTCTTTTCTTTCCGTCTTCTGTCAGCTTCTTCCTGCGTCTTTCTTTGCCTGAACAGCTCTATGTACCCTATCTCTGGGTGTGGGTCTGTTGCCTTCATGTGTGTGTTCTGTGTGTTGTATGTCTAGGCGTCGGCTGTGTGTCGGTTCTACGTCAGTAGCTGATAACACCACTGCTAAGCACACATATACACCTCCAGAAACCAGGACAACACATCAATAAACCAGTAGGTGAGAAAACCAGTTAGCCACTAAGATGATTGCTGTACTTTCCTCCTGATCAATTTCTAATCATCCATCAGTATTTTGATTGATTTTACTCCTTCTAGATAGGCACTGGTTTCAGTTCATTTCTTAGAAAATCAACTTACAGCAACTTGAAACTGACTGTTAGAAATCTACCAATATTTGGTCAGCTTTGTTTTAAGGAATCATCAAGCGCAGACTGATCTGTAAAGCCTGCAGTGCACGCATGACATGTAGTAAACAAGCTAAAACAGGACATTAAATCAGATGGTGAATGGATACTGTACCTGCATTCAATCAGCCAGCTGGTTATCTTGTTAGGAACTTGCCCTGACAGAGAGATAGATGAGCACATTAAAGCAATAAGGCAGCAGATGCCGTGTGCAACAGTGATTACAATATGCTGTAAAAGCATTAACGTGGTGCCAGACTTCAGAATATAACTCCCGACATCTTAGCCCATAATGGTCATGGGGTCAGCGGGCTGCAATTACACCACAGTTTACATGTAAATAGCCACACCTTCTTCCCCCTTCACACAACTTATCTTCATCATCGTTCAATGTGTTGATTATTTTTCTATTTAACTGTTCAGTGTGAAATGCCCATCAAAGTGTCTCAGAGCCCGACGTCTTCAAATGTCTTGTTTTGCAGGAGAGCAGCAAACGGTCACTTTGAAAATCTGGATTAGCAAAGTCCAAGTTTCCAAAAGCTGTTTACATTTAAAGAAAGCTAATATTGCTCGAGAGGATTGTTCATGTTTAATCAAGACTAAGAGACTAAGGTGTATTGTACTTAGGCACAGTTGTAGTTTGAGATAAATGAGTCAGCATGCTTAAATGCTCATGATGACTAATTCTAATTAGCACTACACATAAAGTACAACTGAAGCTGTTAATAGATTTGCAGGTACTTGGTCATAAATGAAAGTATTGGACAAATTATAATTCTGATCTGATGATGGCGCAAAGTTTATACAATTAATCCTGTGGGAGAAATTTTAAGGGAATCCATCTGAATACACTTCACACTACAGGAAAAGAAAAGGGTGCAGTGGACATACAAACTTTCATGAAATTCCATCCAGAACTTTTTGAGATATTTTACCCTGGACCAAAAGTCATGACGTTGCTACAAACAAAGTGGGTTAGCCCACAACTTTTCAGTCTGAAGAAAATCTTGTTTGTTAGTGCTTTTCTGTTATATTATTATTTATTATTTTTTCACATCCAGACAGAATCCGGCGCTGCAATGAAAACGCATGTTTTTCTATCCATTTGAGCAGAGGTAAAGAGAGTTTTGGCTGCGGTGCTGCGATGTCTGCCAAAAAACGCAAACTTGGATCCTGAGAGAGAGCATTGAGCATTGGTGAAATAAAAAGTTATTTCCTGATTGTTTCACAGTGGTTACATTCAGCACAAATAGACACACCCTCAGCAGCCCCCTATTACCACACACCATGATTCACGGGAGCACCTGATTCTGTCTGAATGCGCCCTTAGAGCTGGGTTTTTGAGGCTATACAGACATTCTTTTTTTTTTTTTTTTTTTTAAATCAAATAATATATTCTAGTAAAATATTTGTTTTTTTTTTGGTGAGATCTGAACTCAGTCTAACCTGGTTCTCCAGAGGGTCTCTCTGCTTCCACGTCCCTCTGGTTCTGTTGGGGACTCTGGGGGCCACAGTGCTCTGGTTCTGGTTCTTGCCAGATGGAGTCTCTGCTCTTGGCCCAGGCCCGACGCCGCAAACAGGCTATGTTATGGTCTGACTCCACTCCGAGATCTGAGGATCAATCAAGCAAGTCATTTGTCTGACAGCCTGACTGCTGTGAAGTCATCAATCTGGTTTGGTAGGTATTCAACCTGGCAAACAGAAACTACAACTGATTGAATAAAAACACACAGGTGAGTCAAGCTGAGCAATCAAACACATCAGGTCATAGCTAGACAATCTGATTGTTTCTTCTAAAGGTCTAACATTAATGACAATGTAATATCACACTGAATTCTAATATCCAAAAGTCTTTGTTGTTTTTTCAAGGGCCACACTGAAAAACCTGAAAATAATCAGAGAGTTTAAGGATTCAGAACTAAGTGAAAGTGTCAGAGGTCAAATTGTTCTTCTAAGCAAAGAGGGGCTTCATCAGCATAAAATCATGGTCAGGCACAAGGTTTCTACGGGGGCAGTGCATGGGAATCTAAAATCCTTCTGATGAAGATCAATGCATCAAGTTCAGTTACCTGAGAGATGGAAAACCAACTTCATCAAAGATATAGAATTTGCTAAATAAAGAACGCAAGACTCCAATCAGCAAAATGCTGTCAAAAGAAGGCGGTCTTGCAGTGGTCTCAGAGGACAGTTAGCAGTTTCTGACCCACTTCTCAGGAGGGCACACAAGGCCAAACACTTGGCATTTTTGGACTAGGAAATACCAGCATTTTACTGTGGATGACGGGGGGGAAAAAGTCCTATTTACTGACCCCAAGTGTGAGATTTATGGCAGTAACAGAAGGGTGAAGACCAAAGAAGACCAAGTTGGACCGTCATGGACTTTTCTCCACAGTCACCTCACCTCAAACCCACTGAACATTTATGGAGACGTGCAGACTGAGGAAGTTGAGTGTTCTGGGATATCTCAAGAGGTTCTTTGAAACATTGTCAGATCACACTGAGATATCATGGGTCATTAGGTTGTACGCAAACACGTGAAGTCCATGCCAGCTCGAGTGCTTTCAGTCATTAAACAGTTTCTAAAAAATTCTACTTTTCATAGCAATTGTTGAGCTAATATTAACATTTGTAATGAAGGAAAATAGTATTACATCTGAAACAAAGCAAAGAAGAAGTATCTTGACTAGTAGTCTCAGACTTTTGGATCCCACTATATGTGGAGATTCACAGTGAAGTTCATTTTTTTTTTAACTTTGACACATGAATGCATGACATCAAACAATAGCAATCAAAGCCAGTGATTCACAGCCTTTTTTGTCTGACGTACGCATCGTGTTCAGGTACTAAAGTACCTCTGAGTACCCCTTCATCTACACCACCATGTCCAAATGTATTGATTTCAATTGATTCGGAAGTGGATGTTAATAAGCATCACAAATATGTATATATATTTTTTCATACAATTCAATTGCTAATAATATCTTGGTCAATTTGGTCAAGCCTTCAGTTGTACTACTACAATTTGGAGTGGCACGAGCTGCATGTTTGAACCACCTACCCATTACTCTTAGATAACATTAACTATGTCAACTGTTTACCCATTACTTTTAGCAAACGATATCAACTGCATAAGTAAGATGACCAACCTGGAGCCGTGCTGGTGTCGATTCCCAAAACTCCACTCTCCATATCTGCCTGTCTGTGTGTCTGTTTGGGGTCAGTCAGTCAAGGAAGACTGACAACTCTACAGCAACATCAGCAAAAGGTAGCACATCTAAAGAAAGAGAGAGAGAGAGAAAGAGATAATGAATCTTCTTCATTCCGTGATTTATTGGTTTATTTAACAAGGATAAAAATCAGTTACTATAGTCAAAAGGCTATTTTTCACCTCTGCTCCACAAACAGTCACACTAAGAAAAATAAAAGAGCATAAGATTAAAGTTTTTGAAGTTGATTACAAGCATGCAGAGCAATAATAAAAACAGAAAAGAATATTTGTTAAGAGTATCACCATTACGCCACATTGCTTGCTACAAATGAAAACATGCAACACAGAGGGACATAAAGCGTGATATGCAAAGCAATAAAATGTAATAAACATGACTGTTAATGGAAAAAGGCCCCACAAATAAAGACATTGTGCTGCATTAGGCACTAACTGAAGGTGATAAAATACATAAGTCACTCTGGAACAATAAAAAAAGAGAGAGAAATGCATGCAAGTATATGAGATATGAAGGTGTTAGCAAGACAAGTGAACAGCAAAGACAGCTGACCACTAATTAATAACCATTTCTGTGAGCTCTAAATAATTAGTATCATTGGTAACATCTGTGTTTAAATACTATTTCATGTCAAAATGACCGCTGTGAAAAAGGTCTGTTGATGGACCCGTATCAGGTCAAATGAACCTGATCTAAATCCGATCCTTTGTTTACTCTACTTGACCACAGCTGGCTCTACGGTGCATTATTTCACTGCATACTGCAAGAGTGAGATAAAAAATGATTTGACCTGTGAGTACACATATTCAATAAGCTGTGACGCCAGAAAACTGCTTATCAAAACCCCTGTGTCTCCTCTTTCTTTCTCGTATGCAAAGCTCAGCGAACAAAACACTTAGATAGCAGCTTCTCATTTTAAACCTGTGCTGTCAACGGTACGTTATCTACAGCAGATCAAATCAGATGTCGCTAAATGAGGCTGATTCTGTAACTTGATTAAAAGTCAACAAGGAAGAGGAAGTCTGTCTTGAGTCTAACACTGCTTACAAACAGAAATGTATCAACAGCTGGTTGGGTTACATGGTTGCTCACAGCCATTTCCCAAAATAAAACCACATTAACAAAACGAGATCAAGAAAGCAAGAGGAGAAAATTAAGCGATGAAAGGAGAAAACTTTAGTTCTGAGGGATCCACGTGGAGTCACTGAGTGAAGAAAGGATGGAGAGGGGGAAAAAGAGGAGCCTGCAGTCAAATCTAAATGAGGATATTTGAAACAGGAAACAAGTGTTTAGAATGAATAACAGAACAACTTCCTGTCCGATAGGGAGACCGTGTGGGAGAGATATGGGGGGGGGGGGATGGGTTTATTTTTAGATTTCTCTTGTAAATGCAAAACAAACTGGAACGTGAGAAGACAACACACAGAAGGGACAGTGTGCTGACTGTGTGACAGCCGTCAGCGCTGCCCGAGAATCAGCTTATTCAACCTCATCGCAGCCCTCATCCCTCTCCTCATCAAACACCCTGGCTCCTGTGGCCTTACCTTATCTCCTTGAAATATTTTTATTGAGCCACAGAAGATTATACATACAGTTTATCATCATGTCTGGGGTCATTTTCATCTATATAAAAGAGGTCTAAAAATACATTGTATGTACTTTCATTGATATGAAACAGATGGAATAAAAGATACACAAGAGGGAGGAGAAGTGGGTTCAATCTAAAATCTAAGAATAGGAGCAGAACTCAGATAAGGTGTACAAGAAATATCAACCTGTCAAATAACATGCAATGTCTGGTCAGACTCTTAACTTTGTCCATCTTCACCCTCAGGCCAACAGGATCAAAATGAGGATACAACCTAAGATTTAAAATATTACTCACTTATTTCACTCCTTTTACTTTATTATCGTTGCTGTTATTGTCATTATTAATAATATTGTTATTCATACAACTTATTTAGTTCTATTAAGATTACTTTTTACTCATATTACTTTCTTAAACAGCTCCTTCAGCAACAGACTGCTACTCCCACCATGTAAGAAGGAGCTCTACCACAGGTCCTTCATTCCAACAGCTGTCACACTCTTTAACCCCAGCATGACTTCATGACTTTCTTCTATAGATTTCTTATTTATAAGTAATTTCTTATCCACCTTGTGTATATGAGCTGCTGTGACAGGTGAATTTCACCGGTGTGGGATCATTAAAGTCTGTCTTATCTTATCCTATCCATTATTATTCATTATGTTTTCAATTGTTATTATTATCCAATTACACTATTTCTAATTGAATAGAAATACCTTTTACTATGATTGTGCCTGTATGATTATATGTGACCATTAAACTGAATTTATATTTTTTGATAAAACATTTCTTCATTTAAATGGTTGAATGAATCTAGTTAATGTCACACTGTACTTTATGCAGTCAGATAGACAGACAGAAAGACCAACATGCTGTGAGCGCGGCTGAAAACATTTATATTACATTCTCCCATATCATAAATTAATGTATTATTTAGGGATAAGTATTGGTAACAAAGTATCGCAGAGCCCCCAAAGTTCATACAAGATAAAAGATACAGGAGGAGTCCCAACAACCTCACTGCTGTCAGTATCGAGGAGCGAGATATAAACCTTTGACCAAAACAAGTCTTACAGTATAAATGTTGGTGATAAGGTGACATCTTCCTCTTGTTTGACTAGCAGTCCAAAACCGAACAGATAATCATCAGAGCTGGTAATCTGTATGTTGGGTGTATTCTTCTTGACAAATGGCAACTATTAATTTAATTATTCATCTATTAAGGAGCATCCAACAATTGACTAATCAGCTCTATCCTTTTAGACGTCTAGCTTAATTATAAACCTATGACAGATAACAAGACACTGATTAAAAAATAAAAAATAAAATGAAAAATTTGAAATTGAAAGAATAATCTGATCAGAAATCAGAAACTGGAATATTCAAGAGAATTAAGTAAACAAATATGAGGCTCACACAACTAAATGATATAGTGAAATGTATCATTGGAAGATAAAATGAAGAGTAACAGCTAGATTGAATCCAATGTCATTTATCATGTTTGATCAAGCTCATCCTCTATTATATGTTATGATTGATCATTTTCTGTCCTGGTCTCTTCTTTCACATCAAACTCAGAGGGAGAATTTTTTAATATTATCATCTGTGAGTTTACGTTAATCTAGGTTATGAACTTTGAGTATTTTCTCTGTTTTCCCTCATTGTAAATGGAATGTGACCCACTGACTGACTGGATGAATATACGGTCTGTCTCTGAGATAATCGCTCGACACTGACAGAAAGCAGACTCTGAGGTCACAACTGTATGAATGAAGGGACATTTACAGTTCGTTTCCTGCAACCTGAACACAGCAAACACTTCAACTGTCATCTCGCTGACAGTGTTCACGGTAAACACTGAATGTGCGACAGAGCCTCTGCGTCATTGTCACGGCAAACGGCACGGGACACTGAACAAACCTACTCTAACGTACTTGTACTTATGTATATATGTACTCTGTGTGACGCTATGGTATACCTCTACAGCACTACATTTCAGATGCAAACATTACTAGAACATTTTCATATTCCTGAATGTTAGGCTTGCTCGTAGGACGGGTGCCCCAAGTCAAATTCACCAAACTCTCTTCACTGCACAAACTTGTCATCTCTGCCTGATGAAAATCACCTGGTTCTGAGATCTATAAGCTCAAGATGGCATCATCAATATATTGAAATTGCTATATACAATTAATAGCTTAAATTAAAAAAAAAAAACGATTAATATTTTTTTTTTCTTAAACATGATAACAACACAGCCAGCAAATGATTAGATCAAGCAAAACCTGTTCCAAAGTCACCTGACCGTTGTTACTGTTGTTGAGATGTAGTGTAGTCCACTACATTTGCCTGTCACCTGGACTCACTCAGAGGACTCTGCTCTTACATTAATACAAACAAAAAAAACTGAACAAATACGATGCATTCAACCGTATATAGATAGAATAGATAGAAAGAATGAACTCCGCATCAAGCGGATACAACAGTGAAATGCTGCTCACACGTCTAAAGTGCTAATCTTTTCTTCTGCATAACAGATGCTTTTACTAATAAATTAATTATAAATACATACATACATACATACATACATACATACATATACATATATATATATATATATATATATATATATATATACACACACACACACATATACATATATATATACATATATATATGCATATATACACATATATATTATATATATAATTAAAAAGGGCCAGTGTGTCAGATTTAGGGGGCAGAAATTGATATTCATGTTATTAATATAATATTCATAACTATGTTTTCATTGGTGTAGGGTGTGGCGAGGGGGTTGCAGTTGGCAATACCAAACCTAGATGCCACTACGTCCTGCATGCTGGACCTTAGTTAGTATTTTTATAGTGCAGTGTGTTTACTTAACTAAAGGATCTGAGTGCTTCTTCCACCACTGGTAATTAATTAAGAAAGCAATCAATAGAATCAATAATAATCAGTTTAAAAAAATTATAATACATCTATATTTATGGCTTTTAGTGAACTGTTCTTTTTGATGCTATACAAATAATGTGTATCATTATTGTTATGATCATCATTGTAATGATCATCATCATTAAATGATTTCAAATCAAGATTAATTAAATTATCATCATCATCACAAAAATAAAGAAGAATTGACAACAAAACATCCATCAAAAGTATCCATTATGTAGAATGGCCACTGTGAATGTTGTATGATTATTGGATTGTTATTACTGATGTATTGACGTGTTAGTGGTACTTTTAATGTTTGTTGGTGTAGAGCTGCTTTAAATGCTTCGTATACTGTTTCATGTCTGAAATGTGAGAAATGAGTACAACTACAAACAGCATGTGCCACAGTAGCTGAGTAACTGACACAGTAACACACTGTAACACATAGACACAGTGACACATATATACAGTAACACACACTGTAACACATGGACACAGTAACACACGCTGTAACACACAGACACGGTAATGCACACTGTAGCGCACGCTGTAACACACAGACACGGTAACACAGACACGGTAACGCACACTGTAGCGCACGCTGTAAGACACAGACACAGTAACGCACACTGTAACACACAGACACGGTAACGCACTGTAACGCACTTTGTAACACACAGACACTGTAACGCACACTGTAGCGCACGCTGTAACACACAGACACGGTAACACACAGACACGGTAATGCACACTGTAGCGCACGCTGTAACACACAAACATGGTAACACGCTGTAACGCACTCTGTAACACACAGACACGGTAACGCACGCTGTAACACACAGACACGGTAACGCACGCTGTAACACACGCTGTAATACACAAACATGGTAACACATGCTGTAACGCACACTGTAACACACAGACACAGTAACGCACACTGTAATACACAGACACGGTAGCGCACGCTGTAACACACGCTGTAATACACAAACACAGTAACGCATGCTGTAACGCACTCTGTAACACACAGACACAGTAACGCACGCTGTAACACACAGACACGGTAACGCACGCTGTAACACACGCTGTAATACACAAACACGGTAACGCATGCTGTAACGCACGCTGTAACACACAGACACGGTAGCGCACACTGTAACACACAGACACGGTAACACACGCTGTAACACCCAGACACGGTAACGCACGCTGTAACGCACACTGTAACACACAGACATGGTAATGCACGCTGTAACGCACGCTGTAACACACAGACATGGTAATGCACGCTGTAACGCACGCTGTAACACACAGACATGGTAACGCACACTGTAACACACAGACACGGTAACGCACGCTGTAACACCCAGACACGGTAACGCACGCTGTAACGCACACTGTAACACACAGACACAGTAATGCACACTGTAATACACAGACACGGTAACGCACGCTGTAACGCACTCTGTAACACACAGACATGGTAATGCACGCTGTAACGCACTCTGTAACACACAGACAGCGTAACGCACGCTGTAACACACAGACCTGGTAACACACACTGTAACACACTCTGTAACACACAGATACAGTAACGCACGCTGTAACACACAGACACGGTAACGCACGCTGTAACACACAGACACATGCTGTAACACACAGACACAGTAACAGTTCAGATATGGTATCCTGCCTCTGGCAGTGGAAACTGGACACTTCCACTTGATTCCAGAGGACAGAGAGTGTTACCTGTGTGATCTGAGAGGTTGAAATGAAATGCACTTGTTCTATTGTTTATATAACAACATAAGATGATTTCTTATTAGATGAATGTCCTGATTTTGTTTTTATTATGTTGACTAAACTTTCTGTTTACAAATTAAGTGTTTCACTTTGCTCAGTTTGTGTTAAATGCCTCACTTGTGTTTAAGTCATGTCTTATAGCTGTAATGGCTGAAGAGCAGGGTTGTATTTATATTTCTGTTCTGCATTGTTTGACATGCTCCATGCATCACTTTTGCTCTTATTATGTTTGTTGCCTTTGTTTATGTTTGGAGTGTCTTCTAAGTCCATACTGACACTAACATACACAGTAACACACTTTGTAACACAAAGACACAGTAACACACACTGTAACATTCAGACACAGTAGCACATAGCCAAAGTGATACACACAGTAACACATAGACACGGTAACATAGACTGTAACAGTTATACACGTAGCGGCACACACTGTAATACATCAACTCAGTAACACACACTGTAACAGATGCAGTAACACACGGACACAGTAACACACGGACACAGTAACACATGGACACAGTAACACAGACACAGTAACACACACTGTAACACACAGACACAGAACACACAGACACAGTAACACACGGACACAGTAACACACAGACACAGTAACACACAGACACAGTAACACATAGACACAATAACACATAGACACAATAACACATAGACACAGTAACACATAGACACAGTAACACACACTGTAACACATAGACACAGTAACACACAGACACAGTAACACATAGACACAGTAACACAGACACAGTAACACACACTGTAACACAGACACAGTAACACATAGACATAGTAACACATAGACACAGTAACACATAGACACAGTAACACATAGACACAGTAACAGACGCAGTAACACACACTGTAACACATAGACACAGTAACACACACTGTAACACATAGACACAGTAACACACAGACACAGTAACACACAGACACAGTAACACACAGACACAGTAACACATAGACATAGTAATACATAGACACAGTAACACATAGACACAGTAACACATAGACACAGTAACAGACGCAGTAACACACACTGTAACACATAGACACAGTAACACACAGACACAGTAACACATAGACACAGTAACACAGACACAGTAACACACACTGTAACACAGACACAGTAACACATAGACACAGTAACACACAGGCACAGTAACACACAGGCACAGTAATACATAGACACAGTAACACATAGACACAGTAACACATAGACAACATAACACTAGCATTTAGACACAGCAACACACAGTAACAGTACCATACACAGTTACACACAGACACAGTAACACATAGACACTTTAGAGAGTGACAAACACATACACAACATAACACCCAGGCACAGTGACACATAGTAATACACCAACAAGGTAACACAATAACAGACACTGTAACACACACAGCGACACACCTGACACAGTAATACACACAGCAACAGACATAATAACAGACACAGTGACACACACTAACACACAAACACAGTAACGCGCACACATACCCACTCACACACACAGTGTCACAGGAGCAGTGACACACAGAAATGAAGACATGTTGAAATATGTGAACATCACTCAGTGACTATGAACAAATCAGGAATCCTGACAAAACCACAGTGACACTTTCAAACTCTCCATGTCATGTCTTTAAACTTTTCTTTTCTTTTCTGGATGACACGAACTCGTTTGTCCTGTTCAGTTGTTCCTGAGCTGTTTCACACGGAGGACAGCACTGACAGCAGCAGTAGTAAAAAAAAAAAAAACTACACACAAGTACCATCACCAGCAGCAGCAGTAGCACCTTCAGCAGAGTGATAAGCAGTATTCCGAGCAGTATTCTGAGCGCTTCAGTACTCACCGTCATGTTTCTCCGCAGTATGTGTCGCTGCTGCCAAACTGTCAAACTTTGTCCAAACTTTTGTGAAAACACTCCAACATTCCTGCTTCCGCTTCCTGAAAGCAGCAGCGTGGAGGAGGAGGAGGAGGGGCCGTGTCCTCAGCAGGCTGCAGCAGACAAACAGCGACACCTGTCGGACTGACTCAATACATGCAAGCAAAGAAGGAAGAAAGACAGTGGATTACAGATGAAAAAGTAGAAATATTATCGTATAAAAATTCCATGTTACAGGTAACTTTTAAACAATTGTTCCTGGTCAAGGGAGCTTTTAAATGTGATAGATAGATAGATAGATAGATAGATAGATAGATAGATAGATAGACATTGACATACATTGAACATACATTGAACATACATTACAATTAACCTATAACACAGTTTCCATACGTTAAAATTAACCTGAGATAGATCTAAATTTAAATATGTACAGAGAAATTAAACATTTGCAGAGGAATTAAACATTTGCATAGAAGTTAACCTGTGATAAACGTCTATACAAAAACGATATAAAAAATAGAAAGTAACTGTAGAAATAAAAATGTTATATACACATAGAAAACAATATATAGAGATAAACTGATATTGTTTGAAAATTACAAACAGAAATGGTCAGCAGATGTTTTGTTAACCAAAATTAATAATGTACAGTCTGATTCAAGTCTGTGAAAAGTAAGAATAAATATGTGTTCCGAGTTTGTCAGACCAAAGAAGAAAATGTTATTAACCACCCAGCCAAATCTGAATGATTTGAAATTATTAGATGTCAAAATCAGGTAAAAAATGAATGACGGTATAAAGAATGGACTGAGCCTGAGTGACGTCACCCATGGGTTTCCGAAGCACTGCACTGAAATCTTTGGTCCGCCATGTTGGATGTACTGCTTCTTCTGCCACCCAGCTAATCTAAATATCGGCAAAGACGTGGATCATCGGTGGACCTGAGGTGGGTCGAATAACACCTAGATGCTCTAATAAGTCATCTGTAACGGCACCTACCTGTCAGTCAAAGCATCCACGCTGTTAATTGCGTGTAACTTTAAGCCTTAAAATCATTTGAACAGGTGAGTTAAAAAAAAATTCACCCTCAGTACAGTTGTCATGAATGGGGAAATTAGCTATAGAGACCAAAACTGTTGTCTGGAAAAGACTGTAAACATGTTTATTTCTGCTGTGAAGTTGGACATTTTAACATGGGGGCTTATAGAGATTGACTCACTTCTGCAGCCTGTGTCAATCGGCCACTCAAGGAATTATAGTTTTTAGCACTTAAGCATCGGCTTCATTTCCCAGCACCGGAGTTTGCCGCTTGGTAACAACACGACTAGCAGCAAGTGCTAGTAGAATTCTTGATGTTACCCAACCCTACATGTTCCAAACACCAGAACCAGAATCTGATCCGTAGTCAGAGGACACTGACTGTCCCATGGTTCAACCTCGTTCATCTCAGTCTGCAACTAAATGGTAAGTTTTTCTTCCTGTCATTAATGCACACACCCCAGCGCGCGCGTTTTGTCTCTCTGGGGATGGCGCGCTTGCCAGAGGTTGGTTACCTGGTTGATCCTGCCAGTAGCATATGCTTGTTTCAAAGATTAAGCCACACAAGTCTAAGTACACGAGGCCATAAATTAAATTGGCTAGGATATGCTAATGTAATTCTCTGTAACACTACAACATATTAAAGTTTATTTTTATAACTTATTTATGCATCTAACTAGCATTTTGTTACACAGCCATGGTGGGAAATTAGCACCACCGATGGCAGTAAAATATGAAAAAGACAGATTTCTGACACAAAATGATGATTTACTATTGAGTGACAGGTGAATTTTATGTCAGTGTCTGGTATTAGTTCACATTTTATGAAGTTCATTACCCACCCTGTGTTGTAGAATGATAAATTAACATTGCTTTTAAAGTTGTGTTGCATATTACCAAATACACAAAATTAAAGAAAAACATGAATAAAAGATTGGAGACACAGATGAAGTGCACCAGGTCTCACTGAATAAAATACTACAGCCTTTACAGTCACCACCAGATCTCAACCCAGCCGAATACCACCTTCTCCATGAGACCAAATGATACAATAGAAACTTTTATCCTCAAATGTATTTCGCGTTGTCTGTGACTGTCCCTGATGTTATGTGTTATATGATGTTTTCTCTCTATCTGCTTTACTTGCAAAAGAGATCTTGATCTCAGCGAGACTTCCTGATTAAATAAAATATATAAATGAAGCAACATCTTGTGGAGGAACTATGTTCAACCCTCCAACAGAGTTCCAAAGAATTAAAAAGGAGAACTGAAGCTGTTCGTGGTGACCTGAACCACCACTAACACACTTCATGTTAGTTCTTTTCCTTTAAGCGAGGATCCTAACTCAGCAACCGGTTTACCAAGGAAGCAGATTAAGAGCTAGGAAACAAGCTAGAGGAGAAGCAAGGAGAGGACAGTCAAGGACAACACTACAGAGCTTGGGACAATTGAGTGCGGCTAGGTGTATTGCTAAAAAAACAGGGAAAACTCAGAATTATCTGAACCAGTTCCCTCGGCTGTTTTTCAAGCAGCCATGTAACAAGGCCTGATCAGGTGCACTCAACACATCATCCTCACTCATGTTTGGAGGAGACTCTTGCACAGGAATAGAGCTCTTGAACTGCTCAAGCACTATAAGTTCACCCCAATCCTACAAAGTCAGTCACCTCTGATGCAGAATACCAGAGAGTGAAATGAGTATTTAGGTCTTGTTGCTTCTTAGTGCACAAATCTAAAAGCTCCTCTGAAGGAGAATCAAAGGACTCCTCAACATTCATCCTAACCCAGTGTGTGAAATCAATGCAAAAAGTAGAGTGCAGTCTATTGCGGTATACAAAAACTGTGGTATAAACAAACCCTCTAGCTGACTGCCTCAACCACAATCTACCTACCTGAGCTCAACCCTCATGCAGTTACTGGTGGGGGTAGTTACACACTGAAGCCCAGCGGTTAGGGAAAGCAACCAGAACTTAGGAAACTATTTCAACATATTTATGATGGAATAACATTTAATGTTTCATATTGACAAAAATAAATGATCAAAAGTTTTTATTTCATAGCAAATAGTCAACTCTAATCAAATTAGTTTAATGTTGCTAGGTTTACCATAAACTGACAAATCAACCATTTGGTCATTTGGTTAGTTCTGCTCATTGAAGCCTCTGACAGTATGATATGTCAAAAAAAAAAAAAAATGCATACCTTTCAAAATTTCACCAAAAACAGTCCACATGTCTGGGGTGATTTTCCAGCTTTTCACTTCCTTGTTCAAGGGGAACACTGTCACTGTTTAAAGACGCAGATATATCTACTGGATTTTTTTTAGCATAACATACCTTAGCTGAATGGTAGAGATGGCTCAATCAGGTTGAATTGATTTAAACACTCACCTCAGTTAGGTATAGTGACTCAAAATGTTATCAAATGGTCGACCGGGCAGTTAAAGGGTTATTCTGTTTGAATCTGAGATAGACTGTCATCAGTAGGGCTTTGTCGGTGAACGTCTTTATTGAATGAAAGAAGTCCCATGTGTCTGCACGCACACAACCCTAATAGTGGCAGATCATAACCATCCACACAGTTTTGATTCTGCTCACTGTATGCAACAAGGTTTGTGGATTTAATGCATGCATTTATTTGTTCTGAAAGTTTAGTGTCTGTTCTGGCAAAATGCTACACTTTCAACTGTAGTACCATTAACTTGCACAGAGACGAAAGCTTCAGCATTTTCATCTATTTGTGCATCAGTTGAATCAACAGTCATTTGCAGTGTTACACCAACGTCATAAAATGTATCATCATGGAGAAGCACCGAGGCCTCATGCATGATACCTTGATGATGCATCAGTGCAGGTACGGTGCACCACCTTCTGCAGCATTGCCACGGATACCATGGTGTACTTGTGGCAAATGTAGGGACATACTTACGGACCGTGAAAGGAAGTGATGTGACCCTGTGTACTGCATGAGCCTCTTACAGGCAGTACCAGGAAGAAATCACAGTATTAGGCCATGTCAGGGAAACTGGGGATGACAACAGGGAGTTCCGATATGCTGCCTATAGGATGTATGACTTTAGGCAGCATGGCTCTCTAGGCCAAGAAAACTGGGTTGTCATGGAGGATGAAGTTCCCTGATCCTCAAGGACAGTACACAGGTTTTAAACCTGGTATGTGAATTTCCTTTCGGGCCCTCTGGCATGGTCATATAGTACCACAAGTACTCACAAACCTGGCCATGCATCATCAAGGTATAAAAGCAAATTCTATTTATTTTTTTTTTTCAATTTATTTATTATACTTACATGTAATATTTGTTTACACATATTCATGTTATTAAAAAAGATGTTCGTGAAGGTAAAGAAAATTGTTTATATTTTATTACACTGTATTTTTTATATATATATAAAAAATATATAACATTTTTTGTTGAATTGCCTTTACAAGGACTTTAAGTGACTGTCAAAGCTCCAATAAACTGTGTCCAGCGCAGACATGGAGAGAGCCTGACAGCAGCTTCATCTGGCTGTTAGCTCTGCCATTCTGAGCCACTAAGCTAGCATTACAACACATTTACCACTAGTGATGTGTCTGTTGCAAACGAGCAGGTTCAAAGCCTCTTTTAAGTGAATGATGGGAGTCGGCTCCTGTCTGTGAGCTTTTTTTTTTTTTTTTTTTTGTGAAGTGGCAACTGGTGCCATCTCGCCTGTTTTAATGAATACAACATGGGAGAACTCACTGGGGGAAATAACACAATCAACCGGATCAGGAACTGTTGGTAAGTGGAGTTTGCTTCGGAATTATGTCCATGTTGTTTGCTCTATTTTCAAGACGAGGTGAATATGTGCGTTTGTGGTCATTTGCCGTGTTTTGCCTGTAGTACAAGCAATTAGCCGACAGCTATTGACACAGTTGGGCTGCTAGAAAAAAAAAGTGAGTATGTTTAGTGGTGGGCGGATTGATCTCTCCTGCTATTCTGTGAGTTGTTGCTGGTATGGAGTTACTCAGCTGCGCACAGCAAGCAGAAAATAATATTAAAAGAGGATCTTTAAGTATTTTCACGAAAATTTCTATGATAAAGTAAGAAATATTGACTGGTCAACAGTTCTACGGGAGGAAGATCCGGATTTTGTAATCACTTGCGGTCTTTTTGATCTTCACCTTTTGGTGCTCATGTGCAAACATTGTTATAAGCAATGGGTTCCAGAAGTCAGTGACATTGTGTGGTGGGGTTACTGGTCTGCTACCATGCAAGCACAGACACTGTTCCAAAAAGCCTTCACAGTAATGTTGGATCAGAGAACAAAACAGTTTGGAAGAATGATTAAAAATCAGAAGCTGAAAGACAAATGCAATTTTGTGAAAATTAAAAAACTTACCTTCACATGAACTCGTTCTAATTGAAAAGATTTAAAAGATTAAAGGTAGAAGTGAGTCAGGACACTATGGCCTAAATGTTGATCAATTGTGTCTCAGCAAGATTCAACTATGCCTTCAAATGAAAGCTCATGGTCCACAATTGGTTGGAATACACTGTATCTACAAAACCATGTCCAAAAGAAAACACACAGGAATATGTAAATTCTGCAAAGCAATGTTTAGTAAATGTAGTGAATATCAGTCAAACATATTTGTTACCCATGTGTAGACTATAGGGAAGATGGGCAAAATACAGAACTACCAGTGATGGACTGGCAAAGTGTCATCGATGCCATCTTTGCAGACTAAAGACGATGCTTATAAAGAAGTCCGAAGGTAGAATCAGAGAAGATCTGGAAAAGGAGTTGGCTTCAACAGAAATTAGTTGGTAGCCAATCCGAAAACTACATCTGATAGAGTGGGTGAGGTCGAGGCATGAATACCCACCATAGAAGAGTGGACCACAGACTTCAAAGAGCGTCATTACAAGCCAAGGAAAGCCTACAAATGAAGCTAACAAACCTAGAAACATACTCAAGGCGTAACATCCGCAGCATCCGAGATAGAACTGAGGTAGATAACATCCAGCAATAGACCTTTTCCACAGCAGCCGTTTTGACATGAAATAGTATGTAAACACAGATGTTACCAATGATACTAATCAAGGTTCATTCAGGTCAAGCAGAGTCAGGGTGCTGCTGTGTTGCATGGAGAGAGAGAGAAATACAACGTTACTTTCTGATTTTTTTACAGTTTAAATAGACTCTTCTGTAGACCTTGGTAAAAGAAACGTCCCACACAACTGTTTTGGCTGAGAGATAAAATTCGGCATGACCCAGTCCGTCCTCCTTACAGACTCTACGGCTCGCTTCCCCTGGGAAAGCAGCCTACTTCTTGGGTAGTAAGAGCCGAGAAAGTCCCGCTGTTTACCGATGATGATTACGTGACGTGATTTCAATACCTGAACTCAGTGACTTTATAACTTCCCACAGCAGTGTTGTAGGTAGTGTCTTTGGAAACTTTATGAGGGAAATAATTGATCAATTCATATGTGGGATAAGTCACCATTACCTGCCCAGTCCTCCATACTGACACTATGGCGAACTGTCCCAGAAAACAGCCTGTCTTGCGCAGTGAGAACGTAACGGGTAGGTTCGTAACGTTTACAATGTCTTTGTCACTTTCCACGATGCACTGTGGGTCAGGATCTCTCTTATAACACAATCTAACAGCTTTGACGAGATTAAAAAGAGAGGGATGATGATGGTGGAGATATTTTTTGATTCATAGAGAAAATCAGGTGGAAACCTTCTGAAAAAACAAAACAGGCCTTTTGGGCTCTAAAACAGTCTTTATCTTTCAAATAATCTCCATTATTTACCGTGTTTTACCACGTTTCTGCTCATAGAGCTTTTTAGGTCGGGCAGAATCTAACGTTCACTCTGTTGATTCACTTTGTTTGCTTCCATAGCTGTAGTACGTTTCATATCTGGCAAATCGGAGCTTTGGCATGAGCTGTGTTGTTATCAAGCCGGATCAAAACACACAGAACAACAGATCACCCGGTCCGTCATGGCAAAATTCAAAATAAGAAACATACTGACTGTAGTAATTTTTTTTTTATGAAGCTTGTATTTCAATAGAGTATTTCAATGTTTTCGTAATCTCTGATGACACAGCATATTAATTTTATGATTTAATTCAGTAAATCTCTTACATATTGTACCTCTAATTTTTAAACTTCTTGATTAACTGTTTTGTCTGCAACGCGGACAATTGGTTTGTTCATGTTACAAATCATGTCACATGCAAGCAAGGAGCTGACTGACTGTCGACTGACTTTATGTAGCCTAATGCGAAAATGTCCGTGGCAGAGACTCAAGAGAACTCGAGCGAAATGTCCCAACCAAGCACCAGCGAGGAGTATCAGTTAGGATAAATCTGAGTTTTTTTTTTTTAAATCAGAATTATTATTTTTTTGATTAATCATTTGGATTAATCATTAATTTTTACAGCACTATACTGTATAGACAACCATACAAGGGTAATTGTTACTAAGCCTGGGTACTCCAATGTTCTTGTCCAGTTTTGTTATCTTACATCCGTTGTCCTCACAGATTCCTGCAGCTAAGCTTGGGTGTACATTTACATTCCAATAAGGGTTATTGAAAACATGCGTCTGAAGTTTGACTTTTTGCACCATTACAATACTTATAGGCATATAACTAGTCATCATGTCTTCCGCTCCATGAAACACATGTTAATGCTCAGTAGCACACATATATGGTTCTTTAATGTATTTGCATTATACTAAAATGCATTCATTTTCATTGGGCATATATGAGGCTAAAACAGGTAACCTAGTGTGTGTCTTAAATGTCATTAAAAATGTATTGTAATGTAATGTATTTAGAAAAAATATTAAAAATGTAATAAATAGACCCTCGGTCGTCACCGACCCCTTCAGGACGCCAGGAGCTATAGCGCCCTGAAAGGTATTCATGAAGACGCCTTCGTTCCTCCTGAAAATGTCCATGATGAGGACTCTTAAGAGGGCCACAGGGGGGCCAACTTGCAGGCCCTGAGTTCAGTCTGAGCAGATAGCTGAAAGACAGTCATGAAGAGGTTGGTGTTAATATACAGCAGATATTTACTGGAAGAAATAACCAGATCTGAGAGGATATAATATGTATAGATATGATCACATCAGTTCCAGTTTTGAACTAGTGTTTTTTTTGTCTTCCAGGTCCCAGCAGTCTGTCATTCAGGAGTCACACCTGTGGAGAACTCAAATCAGATCATGTGTGCAGATATTTACGACTTCAAACACTGCGTTTAACGTGCCATTTAGCATTCTACCCAAAGTATAGCTGAGGCTGATGGGGAAGGGTTAGTTTGCAGGTATTTTGTCATAAACCAAAGTTTTGGACAAACTGAAATGAATTGAAAGCTGAGCTATTTGGTTTCCCTCTCCATAGCTAACTCCAGAGCTAACTCCATTCAGTGTGTGATGAGAAGAGAGCTCCTCTAGTTCATTTGAGGACAATCTGCAGTGCTGAAGCGTGAAAAACAGTTAACAGGACGAAAGAGAAAGGACAGACATGTTTCACTCTTTTGATCCTCACGTGTTACTGCTTGTGAAGCTGCACCCACACAGTCCTGGTGGGTGAGTCACATCTGGGATGATGCGTTGTGCCTCTGTCATTCACACATAACTCATCCATGCCTTATTCATTTGAAATTGAAATGTCCAAATAAAAACAAATCAAACAGAAAGAAAAGAAAATTTACATTGTTTCCTTTTTATTGATGCATTAAATGAATGTTAAAATCTCAGTTATTTCACTGTTTTTCTTTGATACCAGAATGAATTGTTTGTATTATTGTCCAGTAGAAAGCAGCAGAGACAACATAAAATGCAAAGCAGTTTTCGTGAGCCACAAGCTGTCATTGAACAATTGACTGTTTTTAATTTTGGCACTTTGTGACATTGTGGTTCTATGGAGCCCCTAAAGTACAATTAGGTGATATTCTTTATCTTGTATGAACTAGATATGGATAGTGTCTCCACAAGGTAATTGTCACAATATGCATATGTTCTGAGCAGAACATAAAAAAAATCAGTTTTAGGGACCTCAGGGCGTCATTTTCAAAATATAAAAGGCTCCCTCAGACTCCTCCTAATGGCATGCAGACATAACTTATCATGTCATGCAATAGTTCACTTTAATTCTTTGTTTTTATGTATTATCTCTCAAACATCACAAGCAGAAAACAGGGTTAAAGTGCATACATACAATAAGAGATATATTTAATATCCAATACAAGGACTAAAAAGGCTGTCTAACTTGTTGTCCGTGTTTTTCTAGGTTTGAACTGGCTGGTTCCATCATGGTCGTGGCCCCGAGCATCCATGACGTTCCAAAGTCATTCCGGGGTCTTGACCTCATGAGCTGCGCTGAGGAGGAGCTGAAGTCTTATCGCATCTCTGTCAAATGGCTAGCAGAGCATGGAGGAGGAGGAGGAGAAGAGGAGAGAAGAGAAAGGGGTAATGCTTTCCCAGATCTCTGTAACCCACAACAGAGGACGAGGAGACGGAGATCAGCAGACAGTCATCAGGAGGCGGTGTAGAGACTGAAGCTGATGAAGATGTCTGCCAGCTGGATGGCAGATCTGAAGAGGAGGAGAGAAAATGAGGAGGAGGTGATGCTGTGGCTGCATCTCAGTACTGTTACTTTGACATGGAAGAGAAAAAGGAAGAGAAACAGCCTACAGTATGAAAATATGACATGTTGTTGGATGGTTCAACAACAACTTGAAGTTTATAGAACTTCTGTTATGATGGTGGTGCCTCCCAAGATAAGATAAGATAAGATAGACTTTAATGATCCCATACTGGAGAAAGTCACTTGTCACAGTAGCGCAAATTATTCACAAGTAAGAAAGTCTGACAGCTGTTGGAATAAAGAATTTTACAGAATGTTTTCTATAAATGATTAAAAATGTGTCTAATTTAAACTGAGTAACATTTGGAGGACTTTATCTTGTGCTGGTTTGAAAAGAATCAAACCCTGGAGAAACAAACATTTCAAACTTGTAAATTCCAGTTTGAGCATACTTGAAGCTGCTGTCACAGATAACACACAGAACCACCAGGAGCTTTGGATGTCCAAGGTATTTGTAAACATGATTTTTGATTATTTTTGGTTACACACATATATTTTTGAAAGGTAGGTTCACCCAGAGAACAGGAAAAAAAACATATTTATACTCACATGCAGATGTACGGATTAAAACCAATATGAGGTGACTCAAGAAGAGAGGGCACCTCAGACAGTCTGTCTGTCTGCCTCCACACAGAGCCTACACAACATTTTTACACAATGTTTTACAAAGTAACTAAAGCAAATCTGTGATGTTAAAGTTAGATATTGTTATATGTTCATTTGTTTTAAGTCGGTCTTAAAACATCACCCACATGCATGGACATACAGTATGTATTATTAAAGACTCATTAGTCAGACTGCTGAAGCCGATGGAACCAATACACATTCATGCTATAGCATGATACTACTCTGTTTTATTTTTCTGGCATGTCAGCAATATGCTGCCCTACGTTTCAGATGAATAATGCAAAATCTAATCAACAGATGAATTATAGTGTATTAATATAAGTTAACAAGCTACCCAACATTGTGTAAAGTAAAATAGTGAGATATTATTATTATCAGGTATTAAAGCCAGGTGAAGGTGTACTATTGATCCCAGACAGGGATTTCACTTTCACTTGTTACAACAGTTCACAGTACACAAGGTGGATAACAAATAAAACTAGAAAAATTCCTAAAGAAATTTTGAGAGTGCAGCCTCCTCTGGCCCGTCGCCCCATACATTAAATTTAAAAAAAAAAAAAAGTCTTTTATTTTGAAGGGACTCTTATTTTGAAAGACATTTGTCTGTATGTCTGTGTCTGTTAATGAGAGTTTGACAGTGGGTCAGGCTCTGGCCCACACAGACATACACCATCCCCGGGTGTATGTGTGTCTTAACTGTAGTCTGTTAATGAGAGTTTCACAAAGTGTTTTATTTAAAAAAAAAAAAAAAAAGTCTTTTATTTTGAAAGGACTCTTATTTTGCAAGACATTTGTCTGTCTGTCTGTGTGTGTTAATGAGAGTTTCACAAAGTCTTTTATTTAAAAAAAAAAAAGTCTTTTATTTTGAAGGGACTCTTATTTTGAAAGACAGCTGTCTGTCTGTTTGTCTGTCTGTCAGTTAATGAGAGGTTTACAAAGTCTTTTATTAAAAAAAAAAGTCTTTTATTTTGAAGGAACTCTTATTTTGAAAGCCTTTTGTCTTGTCTATGTGTGTGTGTGTGTGTGTGTGTGTGTGTAAGTGTGTCTGTGTGTATGTCTGTATGTCTCTGTTTGTGTCTGTCTATCTAATATGAAGGTGACTATAAAGCATGACTCAGCGTTTTCCTGGGTGAAGACTAGTCCCCCCCTCCCCTCTCTGCTCCCTCAGGCCTGAGGTTGCCAAGTAACCAGGGAGGGGCAGCAATTAGGTCCAGCTGCGCTTGCTCTCTCCCTCTGTCACCTGAGAGACACAGAAATTTTTCAAAATGAACCCCTCGAACAGGTGGCGACAACTGCCAAACGGTGTGGAGTATCCGAAAGCCGTAAAGACTGCCAGCATCCTCCTCTTCTCGGCCAGTTCTGTGCCGAGTTTCAGACCTAAATGTGAAAAACTCTGCCCTCGGGAGTTTAAGAAAGAACAGGTGCTCCCTGCTCCTTTTGGAAATTTCTCTTCTCAAATTAACATGGCAGTAGATGGAGGTGTGGGTCGGTGTTGCTGGCGCATCTCTGCGTCTCACGCCAAAACTATAACTCTGACAGCTTCACCAGACGGATGTGAGCGAGAAGAGGAATTTTCCTACGTTTCTATGTATAAATTATGTCTGTAGTGTGAAATTTGTGGCCTCGGGAGCAGTTTCTAAATTTTTTTTTGGACGAATTTTTCTCTCCCTCTTCACTCTAGCGATGATGTCACGCACTCTAGCTCTAAGACTGGCTCGCAATACACACACATTGAGTTTTTCGGTTTGGTTTTTCGCGATTTTTGGCCAAACCGTTCGACGAAAGTCTTAGAAAAGTCATAGCACAGTGTGCGAGTTTCGTGCATGTGCGACGAAAACTGTGGGAGGAGTAGCGAACCGAAAAACGGCGTAAGAATAATAATAATAAAATCGAGAATAAGAATAAAATTAAGCCCGACTCAGCGTTTTCCTGGGAGAGAGTATTGAGTGCGCCTACGGCTGCACTCAATAAAAGAAAAAGAAATAAAAGAATAAAAGAAAAGCCATCTGGGGGAAAAAAGTAGTGACCGATCTGTATGTGTGTGACACATCAGGAGTTTCTGTCAGTCTGTGGAGCCAATCAAAGATCACACACATCACTTACCGACAGAAACACCTGCTGCACGGTGTATCATCTCCATCACGCCAATGCACGTGCATCGGTTGTCATGGAGACAGAAAGGGGCGTGGCCAATGTGCAGTCAGAACCGCGGAGCAGTGGAACTGCTCACTCGAGCTTGGACTGGACACGAGTTAGGCTGCTGGGAAAGGTCTCTGTCGGAAAGTTGAAGTGTACTGGAAAAGTTCTCCTGCAGACTAAACTGTTGGATTGTGAGCTGAATAAAAACCCTGAGAGAGAAAAATGGACCTGCTGGAAAGTTTCCTCTAACACAGCCCCTGTTTCGGAGCCCCTGCTGAGCAGAGTCAGGCGGTGGATCTTAAATTTTACAAGTAAGACATCTGTTGTGCCAAATTTATTTAAAGGTCTTTCCGAAACCCTTAAATGAGTTTCAGGACAAAGTAATATTTAATTCATGTAAACTGTTGAATATAACGATAAAAAAAATCGACAGAATTTGAACTGGCCCGTTAGGAAAACACAGTTTTTGGTGACACGACGTTTTTTTCGGTGTAAAATGATTATTAGATGGTAAAAATTGACTGAATGTACTGGGACAGGTAAAAAATGTGTCAACAATTGTGTAGTAACTTAAAAATACTTTTAATTTTATTGGAGGACATCAATTTTTACAAAGTTATAGATGAAAATTTATGGAAAAGGATGGCGACCGTTCCATATTTCGAATCAGGCCAAGAATGTATTTTTCTCTGTCACCATGGAGATGGAACGTTTAGGAGCAAACATGTTATGTTAACATGTTATTTATTTTAAAATGTATCCATTTGAATTTCAGTATTTCACACCTGTGAACTAACTGTGCTGAAAGTGCAGCAGACATATCAATATTGTTCTGACTGTTGTTTGTCTTACCGTCATTTGTCAAGAAGCACAGATTATTTCGATATTATGTCGGTGAAGCGACGTTATTAACTGCGCATGATTTAATCAACGTACCGAAAATTTAGCATGCCTAATGGCGCACGGAGTTCTGTGTACATCAGGGCTGATATTAGATTTTCACTAAACGATTATCACAGGATATTGATATTATTAAATTGGTTTATTATTAATTAGTGTTAAGTCTCTTTTTTGTCAAATGCATTTTACTCAAAATCTGACTGTAGAGAGAGTTTGTAACCAAAGCTACAAAAAGAAACATAAAGCTTGAAAGTAAAGAAACAGAAATCATTTAGAATGTGCTGAATTATTAACAAGACATTATTAGATGTGTATTATTAATATGATTTTAATCTTTCATTTATTAAATATCACAGTTATGGCCAATACGTTAACACATATTTACTGCACACACACACACACACACACACACACACACAGTATACTGAGCAGTACACATATTTACTGCACACACACACCAGTATACTGAGCAGTACACATATTTACTGCAGACACACACAGTAGCTGTGTCCCAATTCAGGGGCTGCATGCTTCGAAGGATGCGGCCTTCGAAGGCCTCATCAACCGTTGTTAAATGAGACGGTCTAGCCTTCGAAGCATTTTCTGGTTACAAACACACACACACACACACACACACACACAGTGTACTGAGCAGTACACATATTTACTACACACACACCAGTATACTGAGCAGTACACATACTTACTGCACACACACACAGTATACTGAGCAGTACACATTTACTACACACACACACACACACGCAGTATACTGAGCAGTAGACATATTTACTGCACACACACACACACACACACACACACACCAGTATACTGAGCAGTACACATATTTACTGCACACACACACACACACACACACACACACACACACACACACAGTATACTGAGCAGTAGACATATTTACTGCACACACACACACACACACACACACACACACACACACAGAGTATACTGAGCAGTACACATATTTGCTGTAGACACACACACAGTATCTGTGCAATAAATATGTCCACTAGTCAGTACACAGTCTACTGAGCAGTAGATATATTTACTACACACACACCAGTATACTGAGCAGTACATATATTTACTGCACACACACACACAGTATGTCTGCATTAAATGTGTCTACTGCTCAGTACACAGTATACTGAGCAGTAGACATATTTACTGCACACACACACACACACACACACACACACACAGTATACTGAGCAGTACACATATTTACTATACACACACAGTATACTGAGCAGTAGACATATTTATTATACACACACCAGTATACTGAGCAGTACACATATTTACTACACACACACACACACACACACACACACACCAGTATACTGAGCAGTACACATATTTACTGCACACACACACACACACACACACCAGTATACTGAGCAGTACACATATTTACTGCACACACACACAGTATACTGAGCAGTACACATATTTACTGCACACACACACAGTATACTGAGCAGTACACATATTTACTGCACACACACACAGTATACTGAGCAGTACATATATTTACTGCACACACACACACAGTATGTCTGCATTAAATGTGTCTACTGCTCAGTACACAGTATACTGAGCAGTAGACATATTTACTGCACACACACACACACACACACACACACACACAGTATACTGAGCAGTACACATATTTACTGCACAGACACACAGTATACTGAGCAGTACACATATTTACTGCACACACACACACACACACACACATACACACACAGTATACTGAGCAGTACACACATTTACTGCACACACACACACACACACACACACACACCAGTATACTGAGCAGTACACATATTTACTGCACACACACACACACACACACACACCAGTATACTGAGCAGTACACATATTTACTGCACACACACACAGTATACTGAGCAGGACACATATTTACTGCACACACACACAGTATACTGAGCAGTACACATATTTACTGCACACACACACACACAGTATACTGAGCAGTACACATATTTACTGCACACACACACACACACACACACAGGGTATACTGAGCAGTACACATATTTACTGCACACACACACACACACACACACACATATACACACACACACAGTATACTGAGCAGTACACATATTTACTGCACACACACACACACACACACAGAGTATACTGAGCAGTACACATATTTACTGCACACACACACACACACACACACACCATATACTGAGCAGTACACACATTTACTGCACACACACACAGTATACTTAGCAGTACACATATTTGCTGCAGACACACACAGTATCTGTGTAGTAAATATGTCTACTGGTCAGTACACAGTATACTGAGCAGTAGACATAATTGCTACACACACTCCAGTATACTGAGCAGTACACATATTTACTACACAGACAGAGTACACTGAGCAGTACACATATTTACTGCACACACACACACACACACACACACACACAGTATACTGAGCAGTACACATATTTACTACACACACACCAGTATACTGAGCAGTAGACATATTTCCTGCACACACACAGTATACTGAGCAGTACGTTTACTGCAAACACACACAGTATACTGAGCAGTGCACATATTTACTGCACACACACACACACACACACACACACAGTATCTGTGCAATAAATATGTCTACTATGTATACGGAGCAGTAGACACATTTACTGCACACACACAGACACACACACACACACACACACACACACACACAGTATACTGAGCAGTACACATATTTACTGCACACACACACACACACAGTATACTGAGCAGTACACATATTTACTACACACACACCAGTATACTGAGCAGGACACATAGTTACTGCAGACACACACACACACAGTATCTGTGGAGTAAATACGTCTACTGGTCAGTACACAGTCTACTGAGCAGTACACATATTTACTGCACACACACAGTATACTGAGCAGTACGTTTACTGCAAACACACACAGTATACTGAGCAGTACACATATTTACTGCACACACACACACAAACACACACACACAGTATCTGTGCAATAAATATGTCTACTAGTCAGTACACAGTCTACTGAGCAGTAGATATATTTACTACACACACACCAGTATACTGAGCAGTACACATATTTACTGCACACACACACCAGTATACTGAGCAGTACACATATTTACTGCACACACACACCAGTATACTGAGCAGTAGACACATTTACTGCACACACACACACACACACACACAGTATACTGAGCAGTACACATATTTACTGCACACACGCACACAGTATGTCTGCATTAAATGTGTCTACTGCTCAGTACACAGTATACTGAGCAGTAGACATATTTACTGCACACACACACACACACACACACACACACACACAGTATACTGAGCAGTACACATATTTACTGCACAGACACACAGTATACTGAGCAGTACACATATTTACTGCACACACACACACACACACACACATACACACACACTGAGACACAGTATACTGAGCAGTACACACATTTACTGCACAGACACACACACACACACACACACACACACACACACAGTATACTGAGCAGTACACATATTTACTGCACACACACACACACAGTATACTGAGCAGTACACATATTTACTGCACACACACACACACACACACACAGGGTATACTGAGCAGTACACATATTATGCACACACACACACACACACACACACATACACACACAGTATACTGAGCAGTACACATATTTACTGCACACACACACACACACACACACACACACAGAGTATACTGAGCAGTACACATATTTGCTGTAGACACACACACACACACACACACACCAGTATACTGAGCAGTACACATATTTACTGCACACACACACAGTATGTCTGCATTAAATGTGTCTACTGCTCAGTACACAGTATACTGAGCAGTAGACACATTTACTGCACACACACACACACACACACACACACACACACACACAGTATACTGAGCAGTACACATATTTACTGCACACACACACACACACACACACAGTATACTGAGCAGTACACATATTTACTACACACACACCAGTATACTGAGCAGGACACATAGTTACTGCAGACACACACACACACAGTATCTGTGGAGTAAATACGTCTACTGGTCAGTACACAGTCTACTGAGCAGTACACATATTTACTGCACACACACACACAAACACACACACACAGTATCTGTGCAATAAATATGTCTACTAGTCAGTACACAGTCTACTGAGCAGTAGATATATTTACTACACACACACCAGTATACTGAGCAGTACACATATTTACTGCACACACACACCAGTATACTGAGCAGTAGACACATTTACTGCACACACACACAGTATACTGAGCAGTACACATATTTACTACACACACACAAACACGGTATACTGAGCAGTGCACATATTTACTGCACACACACACACACACACACAGAGTATACTGAGCAGTACACATATGTACTGCACACACACACACAGTATACTGAGCAGTACACACATTTACTGCACACACACACAGTATACTTAGCAGTACACATATTTGCTGCAGACACACACAGTATCTGTGTAGTAAATATGTCTACTGCTGAGTACACAGTATACTGAGCAGTAGACATATTTGCTGCACACACACAGTATACTGAGCAGTACACATATTTACTACACACACACACAGTATCTGTGGAGTAAATATGTCTACTGGTCAGTACACAGTCTACTTAGCAGTAGACATATTTACTGCACACACACAGTATACTGAGCAGTACGTTTACTGCAAACACACACAGTATACTGAGCAGTACACATATTTACTGCACACACACAGTATACTGAGCAGTATACATATTTACTGGACACACACACACACACACAGTATACTGAGCAGTTCACATATTTACTGCACATACACACACACACAGTATACTGAGCAGTACACATATTTACTGAACAGACACACACACACACACACACACACAGTATACTGAGCAGTACACATATTTACTGCACAGACACAGACACACACACACACACAGTACACTTAGCAGTACACATATTTACTATGAGGGGTATTTTATGCCAGCACACTATACTAAAACGTGTGTACAGCGCCTATGCGATGACATCAAACATCTAACGTGCGTGTGTAAATTCCATTCACTTTCAATGGACAGACGAGCGTCACGTAGGCGTCATGCGGATGCTGCACACGCGTTGTTGCGCATACGCCTACGTGACGGGTGCGTGCCGGGTGAACTACGCCTCAAATACGTGACATGAAGACCACGCGTGACTGTTAAGTACAATTCTACGTGAGCGTACAGGCACACACTGTGTAGTGTTTGGGAAATCAAATAGCGAGGGGTCATTTCTGCCGTGCCACGCGTTAACGCAGCGGACGCCTGTGCGCACGCTCGTCTCAATGTACAAATAATTATTTACTTTATGATGACGAATTTTGAGTTTACAAGCTTCACAATTCAAACAGTCCATGTATTACCAAGAGAGACCGATGTGACAGTTTAGGCTATTTCAGTCACACGTGCACACGTTAAGACGTCTGAAGTGTTGGTTTTAGTACAATAGTGACATACGTTAACGCCTACAGTGTGTGAACGCCTATAACGGGATGTTGAGGTATATCAGGAACTGTACCATTGCTCAGGCGCAAAACTGAGGAAGAGGCTATGCGCATTTATTCACGAGGTACACTGGATCATCAGGACCTGACAGTTATTCATTTTCTATGTTCTGCAGCATATCTACACAGATCAGATCTGTTACACATAGTCTCAGGTTCATACGGGATTGTTTAGAAGAAAGCATAATTTATAGATGAACCCCAAGCCCCATCAGAGCTGTCAGGATATTTTTATTTTTAAGTAGCTGAAATTATTTTAGTTATCCCTTTCACCCTTGCCTTTTTTACGTTTTGAACAAAAAACAATAAACAGACCGGTTTGTAACGCCCGCCAATGTAACAATGTCCACAAACGTAATAAACCACAAACGTAATAAAAATCTGCAGCTTTTAATGCAATAATCCCACAAACGTAATACATTTTCCACAAACGTAATAGCCACTGCCTACTACAAACGTAACACGCGATTTCCCACAAATGTAGTAACTATTACGTTTGCAGGGATTTATTACGTTTGTGAGGAAGTGAAAATCTTCAACTTTCAATATTGTAATAACTTCCCACAAATGTAATAACGCAATGAATAATGGTTGTTGTAGTTGTTGTTTGTTTGTTTGTTTGTTTGTTTGCGTATACACACACTACTAATACTGTCCGTAGGTGCAAAATCCAGCTGCTGGCTCTCTGCTCCGCTATCACACAACGGACCCTCCCACCCCAAGCAGCAAGCAGCATTGTCATTCCTTTTCAGTTCACAAAACTATTTTATTTATCTATCTATGTATGTATCTATCTATCACTCTATCACTCTCACGCTCTCTCTCGCTCTCTCACTGCTGTCTGCGGTGCTGAACCAAAGAAGCCCTGACCCACGCATCACTACCTGCCAAGTCTATCGATTTTCACCCTCCTTTTTCATATTGTTCCTACACTTGAATGTTTGAGTTTCAAACTTTTGGGATGCCATATATTTGCATATTTCTTGATTCTGGATTTTTTTTAATGAGGGAAAAGGATTTTAACAAGATAATTTAACTTTTTGGGTGTGAAAACTATATCAGTCACACCCTATTATTCAAAGAAAAGTATTTTATATAGGCTACACCTTGAAACGTGTCTAGAAGGAGTCTTTAATGATTGATTTGTGTTATTTATTTACATCACAAAATGATAACTTAATTGTGATAATGTTTACAGTTGTTATTTAGCTACATGTAACACACTGAAATCAGATGCTGTTGTTTCAGCTGCTATGGGGTTTATTTTGATGCAACACGTATCTGTAAACACATATAAACACACTAGTTGTAACAAGTATCCTGTTAAACTGTAGCGACTGTTGTGGAGAAATTGCTGAAGTCAAAGGTCAATGGTGAGGTCAGGAGGGAAGAAAGTGTTCAGGAGCCTCTGATGTCTTATGCTGTAATATTTATTGACGCTTGGCCAAGGAGAATTAGAGACACTCTCAAAGTACATCAGAAGTGCCTGAGTCGGTCTCACATTCTGCCCAACTCATGCTGGTGGTCAGACTTTAAACCCCAAGATAACACCACAAATACTATACGCCCAGAATTAGCCAAAGAGAATGTTTTTACCCATGGAGGTGTTATTGTCAACATATTCTAGTCTGGAGACACAGATGTCTGTTTACGCAGATTGTAACGTCAACGGCAAGTTATCTATTATGTCTAAGAAGGCAGCAATAGGTCTCTTCGACCCTGGCCACCACAGTGTTGAGATAGACTGGCACCTACTGTTCTCAATCAAAGCCAAACAATTAATACTGCTGAGGACCTCAAGGCCCACACGTGACCTCGTGTAACCTAAGGATAGAAAATTCCATAACAGCGACTTTGACCGGACTTCCTCTGGACTACACATATTTACTGCACATGCCATGACAACAGGACAAACCAGCAACCATGGCAGCGACCGCGAAACAAAGCAAAATCCTATCCTATCCTATACAAACATTATAACAGTATCATACTAACAAGTTAAGACTATCGACATACTAACAACAGTCGCTAACCGCCGCTACCTAACTTTCACACATTTAACAAATATAAACATCAACGAACACAACCGCAAGGAAACAGAAAATATCTCTACATATGGATGCTTGTGTAGACATATTAAACTCACCTGTAAACACACAAACAGATAAACACACTAATAAAGTTGTAACGAGTATCCTGTTAAACTGTAGTGACTTTGACCGGACTTCCTCTGGACTACAGTGGTCGCCATGACAACGGGACAAACGAATGACTACAATCTCAGCTTTAATATATAGGCCCTATAGTCTACATTCAAATGATAAGCTGTAGTTTAGAAATTAGTTTAATAACGTTAGGTCGGAGGGTTTTCCCCTACCTGTTTATTGACAGGGCTGAATAGAATTTATTGACAGAGGAGACAGATTGTGGTTGACAGAGGGAGATAGCTTGATAAAAATAATTCCCGTGAGGAAAACATCGCCTGAGATTTAATTTCAAATTCCCGTTGGCAATAAAAATATGAAGAAATCTGGACTCATTGCTCGTTTGTAAACACAACACTCATTGGTCTAAATAGGTAAGAATCTAAAGGTTTATTAATTGAATTCAAATTTGCTTTAAAATCGATAGACTTGGCAGGTGGGTCAGGGCTTCTTTGGTTCAGCACCGCAGACGAGAGAGAGAGAGAGAGAGAGAGAGTGACAGAGTCCTCATTAGCAAGAAGTATTTTGCACCCATGGTCAGTATTAGTAGTGTGTTTATAAACAACAAACAGCAACCACAACGACCATTATTCATTGCGTTATTACATTTGTGGGAAGTTATTACAATATTGAAAGTTGAAGATTTTCACTTCCCCACAAATGTAATAAATCCCTGCAAACGTAATAGTTATTACATTTGTGGGAAATCGCGTGTTACGTTTGTGGGATTATTGCATTAAAAGCTGCAGATTTTTATTACGTTTGTGGTTTATTACGTTTGTGGACATTATTAAATTGGTGGGCGTTACACCGGTTCTTAACAGCACCTGAACAAAAGACATAAAGCAACGGGGGAAAAAACAAGACACTAGCACAAAAAGGGAAACATTTTGGGAAAGTTGCTTCCAGAGCGAGCGTAGCTGTGCCGGTGCGCACGGGGCGTAACCATAGAGCCGGTGTGCCAAAGCAGCAGCAGCAGGGCGTGGGGCCGGTGGCACAGCGGGGAAAATTAAATTTTCTAGTTATGAGTTATACTGTAGGCGTTCACACGCTATAGGCGTTAACGCATGTCACTATTGTATTAAAGCCAACGCTTCAGACGCCTTAACGTGTGCACGTGTGACTGAAATAGCCTAAACTGTCACATCGGTCTGTCTTGGTAGTACATGGACTGCTTGAATTGTGAAGCGAAGCAGCTGTTAAACTCAAAATTCGTCATCATAAAGTAAATAATTATTTGTACATTGAGACGAGTGTGCGTACAGGTGTCCGCTGCTTTCGCACGTGGCATGACACTTATCACCCGTCACCCCTTCATTATTTCGTGTACTCGCAATACGGGTGCCTGTACACGTGCGTATTTTTCAGTCTTTATGCAGGTATAGGTGACGCGGTTAAGGCGTTTTAGTATAGTGTGCTGGCATAAAATACCCCTCATAATTTACTGCACACACACACACAGTCTACTGAGCAGTATACATACTTACTACACATACATACACAGTATACTGAGCAGTACACATATTTACTGCACACACACACACAGTATACTTAGCAGTACACATATTTACTGCACACACACACACACAGTCTACTGAGCAGTATACATACTTACTGCACACACACACACACACACACACACACACACAGTATACTTAGCAGTACACATATTTACTGCACACACACACACACACACACACACACAGTACACTGAGCAGTACACATATTTACTGCACACACACACACACACACACAGTATACTGAGCAGTATACATACTTACTGCACACACATACACACACACACAGTATACTTAGCAGTACACATATTTACTGCACACACACACACACACACACAGTATACTTAGCAGTACACATATTTACTGCACACACACACACACACACACAGTATACTGAGCAGTAGACACATTTACTACACACACACACACAGTATACTTAGCAGTACACATATTTACTGCACACACACACACACACACACACACAGTATACTGAGCAGTATACATACTTACTGCACACACATACACACACACACAGTATACTTAGCAGTACACATATTTACTGCACACACACACACACACACAGTATACTTAGCAGTACACATATTTACTGCACACACACACACACACACACACACACATAGTGTACTGAGAAGTAGACATATTTACCACACACACACACACACACAGTATACTGAGCAATACACATATTTACTACACACACCAGTATACTGAGCAGTACACATATTTACTGCACACACACACGGTATACTGAGTAATACACATAGTTACTGCACACGCACACACACACACACACACACACAGTATACTGAGCAGTACACATATTTACTGCACACACACACACAGTATACTGAGCAGTACACATATTTACTACATACACACAGTATACTGAGCAGTACACATATTTACTGCACACACACACACACACAGTATACTGAGCAGTACACATATTTACTGCACACACACACACAGTATACTGAGCAGTACACATATTTACTGCACACACACACACACACACACACACACACAGTATACTGAGCAGTACACATATTTACTACATACACACAGTATACTGAGCAGTACACATATTTACTGCACACACACACACACACACACACACAGTATACTGAGCAGTACACATATTTACTGCACACACACACATGGTATACTGAGCAGTACACATATTTACTACACACACACACATGGTATACTGAGCAGTGCACATATTTACTGCACACACACACACAGTATACTGAGCAGTACACATATTTGCTGCAGACACACACACACACACACACACAGTATCTGTGCAATAAATATGTCTACTAGTCAGTACACAGTCTACTGAGCAGTACACATATTTGCTGCAGACACACACACACACACACACACACACAGTATACTGAGCAGTACATATATTTACTGCACACACACCAGTATACTGAGCAGTACACATATTTACTGCAGACACACACACACAGTATACTGAGCAGTACACATATTTACTGCAGACACACACACAGTGTACTGAGCAGTATACATATTTACTGCAGACACACACACACACGCACACACAGTATACTGAGCAGTACACATATTTACTGCACACACATACCCGTTTTTATTTCCCCGTGAGGTCCACTGACTTGAAGAGTCCTGGTGGGATCCACCCTTTCTGAGTGGTCTAGAGACTTGGTTTTAACTGCTAAATTTTTTTTAAATTTCTGTGAGGATGAAAACGACTTAAAGCATCAAAAACTCTCACATAAATTTTAAACCTGAATTTTGGCTCCAATGGGGACCAGTCGTTGGTCCCCATTGGTCCTCCAACCCCCACACCCACCCACATCATGTCTATAAGCCTCACAGAGGCAGAGAAAAGCTAATTATGGCCTTCAATAATCAATACTGACAGAAGTGGAAAAAACAGCAGCTCTACTTAACATTAAAAAAATGTTATCTCTCACACAAGACAGGCTTTTTGAAGTGAATTTTTCATGATTTTATTAATCATGTTACTCACATGTAACCATGCAACAGCCAACATCTGGTTACAAAAAGAAAATGTGTTGAACAAAACACTGAAGTGCTCTTTGTTTTTTTAATAAAATCTTTTGGCACTTTGACGCCGAATTGCAGTTATTCGGTTTTTAACGTAGAATTTCACGGCAGTCCAGGTTCTGTTTCTCAGTTCTTCTGGAGATGCCTTAATGCAGGCATTACAGTCTGACTTCCCAGGCACTTTACCACAATCGATGAAAACTTTAAGTGTTTTTTCAACGGCCTGGACTTCACAATCTGACCAGCTCCTTTTTGAGGTTCCTATGAAAGACAAAAAAAAAGAAAATCAGGAGTGGACACAAGCGATCCAATTGGCAATTCATCAACTGTTCAGTTATCACAGTCAGTTATCGTCTCACCAGGTTTCACCAGTCTTCTTTTATGTCTTGAGGATCCTGTTGAAATAATGAATGATGGTGATTATATTAGGGCTGTCAAGCGATTAAAAAAAATTAATTATAGGCTCTGTGATTAATAAATTTAAATTAATCGCACATATTTTTTTTCTGTGAAAAGCATCCAAACATATTCATGTTTCAAATCAAACTGAATTTAGTAGCTGAATAAATCTACGAATAACAGACATTTTAAACATGAAATATGTTTTTATATGAAAAACTAAAAAAAGTTTCTCTGTTCATATTCAGTATGAACATCTCAGGACAAACCTCTAACCTCAACCTGACAGCACAGTAACACTCTCTGTGACATCAGGACTTTTCCAACATCTTATGTGTCAAAATAAAGTGAAGTTATCTCAGAGGATGCTCTCTGTCAAACCTCTGCCTGTCCTCTACCACTGACATTGACCTGCAGTCCATTTAGTGAGGCAGTTCATTAATCAGTCGTTAGTAGACTTCATCAGTTTGCATCTGAACGCCTGGTCGAGGTCGAATCTGGCTGCTAACGCTAACATCAGGTGTAGCTTCTCATCTGCCTCCAACAAAGCAGGTGTGGGCGGGGCGTTTTACTGACTCAAAGGTGGCACCAGCAGGTACCACGTGGCCTGATTTTTTTAATGGCGGACAGGAACAAGCATTTAAGGAGCATTACTGCCACCTACTGTGCTGGAGAGTTGGATGAAGTTTCCTAATTCCACTAATTATTATTATTATTATTATTATTATTATTATTGTTAATACAAAATATGTCAGTTACCTGTCAACACACCTTCACTGTCTGAATGAAAGCCACGTATAGTAAGACAAGTGTTACCACTAATGAGAGAAAACATTTCATAACTTGTGATAAGGACAACATTAAATACCTTTCAGGGTTTGAGGGTCATTGCTGTCAGGATCAACAGACTGACGTCTCTGCTTTCTCTTCTTAGAGCTCGAGGATGCTGTTAAGATAAGAAATAAGTATATTAATACAAAATAACTTAACATACTGTCCATTCACTGTCTGAATGAAAGCCACGTATAGTAAAACTTAGAAGCATGTCAATTTGTTTGACTGGTAGTATTGAGAGATAACATCATTCATAACATGTGATAAGGATGACATGTAGTGTGTTAAATACCTGTTTCATGGTCATCACTGTCAGACTCAACAGGCTGACGTCTTTTCTTGGAGCTCAAGGATGCTGTTAAAAGGAGGAATAAGTATATTAATACAAAATAACTGCTAACTGTTAACATACTGTCCATTCACTGTCTGAATGAAAGCCATGTATAGTAAAACTTAGAAGCATGATCTGATCATTCAGTGCAGTGCGATACAATCTGTTTGACTAGTAGTATTGAGAGATAACATCATTCATAACGTGATAAGGATGACATGTAGTGTGTTAAATACCTGTTTCATGGTCATCACTGTCATACTCAACAGGCTGACGTCTCTGCTTTCTCTTCTTAGAGCTCGAGGATGCTGTTAAGATAAGAAATAAGTATATTAATACAAAATAACTGCTAACTGTTAACATACTGTTCATTCACTGTCTGAATGAAAGCCACGTATAGTAAGACAAGTGTTACCACTAACGAGAGAAAACATTTCATAACTTGTGATAAGGACAACATTAAATACCTTTCAGGGTTTGAGGGTCATCGCTGTCAGGATCAACAGGCTGACGTCTTTTCTTGGAGCTCGAGGATGCTGTTAAAAGGAGGAATAAGTATATTAATACTCACAGAAAAATGATGGGTTAAAAATAACCCAACTTGGGTTGTTTTATAACCCAACCGCTGGATCAATATTGCACCAGACCAGCAGTAGTTAATTTGACCCAGCAAGATGGGTTGGTCCTTTTTAACCCAACAGATGAGTTAAATATCCTACCCAAATCCTGGGTCAAATTAAATACAATTCTGGGTTGTTTCAACTACATATTTTGTTATATACTGTACCCAAATGCTGGGTCAAATTAAATACAATTCTGGGTTGTTTCAACTACATATTTTGTTATATACTGTACCCAAATGCTGGGTCAAATTAACCAATATGCCAGATTAATTCTAACAAATTACAGTACAATGTAAGAAAATAAATTGCAATAGACTACCCATAGCTATAAAACTGTTAGACTACAAACCTATAACAAAATACATGCTAGATGTATGCATATATTATGCAATAAACACTTACACAATACTGGAATCTTTGAAAACATTTATTATTAGAAAATATCAACAATATTGTGGCAAACTAGTCAGGTAGTCAAAAATTCAGTGCAAAACAATGAATGAGCTGGTTGAACATTCAACAGGCCAACAGTCAACAGGTCTATAGTGAACATTTTTCAAATTCCCGTTTGCCTGGTATTAAAAAGCTGTCCTTAAGTTAATGTTTTAGATTACTGCATCAGTGTGGTGTGGTATTGAGGTAATCAGCCTGTGGCACTGCTAAGATGTTCTAGAAGCCCAGGATGCTTTGATAGTGATCAACAAGTTGTAAGCTTGTAGATCAGCTATTCTTCGAATACTGTCAAGCTATATTTGATGCCTGTCCCCACAAGTATAGTAAAACAAACCTGGGTATGCATGTGTGCGTGCACACATTCTTGAGCCCAGATATGTTAATAAAATGAATAAAGTTCCCCCTTTAGATGTGCTGGAGGACTTACAGGCTTATGGTCGATGAAGGCCAAGCTGCATTCCTGAATGGTGTGGCGAACCACTTTAGCACCGCGGCCATGGCCAACTCTGTAAGTTGTAGGTGGAAGCAAGGCTGGCAGCTGCCTCAGGGCGAGTTCCCCAACGCCATCTGTAGGTATCAATACGATGTGGAATGGCATACCTGTGATTTTGTCATTGAATATCCAACTAAAATAAAACCCATGCTAACTGTTACGTGCAGCTAATTCCCGCCCTGCAGCTGGTTAGTTTGTAGTTTAGTTAATCCTACTATTAGTGGGCCAGAAGCCGGAAGAGTGAGGTAACCCCATCTCTTCTAGCCCAGTTGTTTGAGGTTTATGCTGGCTCCGGTTAATAGTTTAGGGCAAAGTGACGTGTTCCCCAGTGTGGCTAGCAGTCCTGTTGCGAGCTTTCTACCCCGGTTGGACAAACGTAGCCTAGTGAGTGAGACCAGCCTCTCTGGGGAAACCTTACATTTACACAAACCAATATTGACATTTCAGGGATTTTGCGTCCCGCCTAAGAGAAAAAATAGAGCAGGTGAGCAAAAATGGTTAAGAGCCACATTATGTCCGCGCCCCCTTGATCTGATGTTGCGCCAACGCACTGAACGTGACCCGGAGCATGGATGGGAGAACAAGGGAACTTACGTCGTAAAAATGTGGGGGTTCCCAGCCCCAACTGCATGGTAGTATTTAAGGGAGTACCGGAGTACAGTCAGAAGACGCTGTCTGTCATCAAAACGCCACTGAAGGAAATGCGTTTCTGTGGCAGTAAACACAACACACACACCCTTAACTAACCGTGCGATATTCAGAGTTGTACAAGATATTCAAGGCTGACAATGTTAACATGACAACAGCAGAACTATGGCTACACCGCGCGCGGACACACACACACACCGCAGCCTCATAGTAGAGTCACTAGCTCAGCTAAAACAAGGCGGTACCACACAGAAACGTTTACAAAGGGCTGTTAATGTGCTTATAGTGACTGTCAAAGCTCCAGTGGACTTGTCTGTTAGCAGTGTGAGTACACGGAGAGTCTGATTATAGCTGACCATGGCTTGTTTTGCTTGCATTTTTTCTTACCGTCACCAGTCTGTTAACGCCTCCCTATGGAAGCGGAGGGTAATGGTGATCTGGTAATGCAAGGTCAAATTTGCCAAATCAATTCTGAGTTACTGAGTGACTTGCTCATAAATATTATTCTGAGACTCTCATTGGAACAGAGCATTCGTTAATGTTATTAGTTACACCGGTGCTGCTGTGTTGACTCTGCTGTGAAAACTTGGACTTTTTTTGTAGCCAATTAGCATAAAGAGGCTGACTGATTTATTTAACTCTATTCCTATGATGATATCACTCACTATTCTCAGAGCTCATGTTGTTTTTCACTGTGTAAAATGTTTGAAAAGGCTGTGAATTGTGCAAATACAGGTGTTAATAACTAAAGCAAATTTACACTTTTTTTAGTTACCTATAGTAATGATAGTGGCCAAAATGACGTGAAATTGCACCATTTTGGTCAAAAACCTTCAAAAATGTTGGACAGAGGAACACTAAACCCCCCCGCTGCTACTGCTGCCCACCCCCCTAAAAACCCAGGCATTTACCTGCATTTACAAGGTCTACAGACAAGAATATATTACCTGGTGTTAATCCATTCTTCCCCTCCTGTCTTGCCAAGTGCAGGATCTTCTCAGCATAAATGGGTAGCCAAGTTTCAAACAACTTTGATGCAGCGTCCCCATGCAGGACAAGAAAGTCCTGTGCAATCTATAAAATGGAAAACACATTTTTAAAACCAATTCAATGTGGCACACTAATAAAACGTTATAAACAATGCATCCTCATATGTAATCAGATTTCCCAAAACCTACCATGCCTTTGGTCATTAGGCGAGGGAACTCTTCGAGGATCTGATCGATGGTCCAATTGTTGTCCCTAATCCACTTGGCCCTGTAGACTGCCGTGTTCTGCATGTAGGTCTCTATCTGGCTGAGGGACTGAGAATTGTTTCTCAACCATTCTTTAAGCTGTGACGCACGTTCGTCTGACATGGTACATTCTGTAAAAAAGAACACCAAAGTTGTCAGTCACTGAAATATAGATGTTTTGCTTCATCAAATAATTTTTCAGTTTAATAATTACCTGGTATGAGAGCCCTTGCAAGAGCGCCATCATCTGGCGTTTGCAGTGGTGTCTCTGCCGTGCTCCGCGACCTGCTGATTGATCTCAGCCTCTTCCTGATGTTCCGCAGCCTTTCCTCCAGGAATCCAGTGGCTGGCCGGTGGCTCCGTCCTGGGGTGTACCATATTTCCTGCCAAGAAATCTAAATCTTTAATGAATAGAGATGAGGCCCGTTTGACTTTGACAGCGTGGGCTACGGTTAGAACAGGGTTTGCCTGTACGTCTGTCTGTCCTCAGAGAAGTAGATCAATTATTGTTCCTGCTGCTTAGTGCATAACAGCGGGCATCAAACAGCACAGAAGCGTTTCTAGGAGGAGTGAGCTGTATTGTGTCTGTTAACTGACTGTTTTAGCTTTTAAGCTCAATTATGCTGCTCCACGCTCCGTTGCCAAAAACAGCAGACCTACAGGCTCACAGTGTGTCGCGGTCGTGACTTCCAGCCAAATTTTGCCAAATTTAAGGCCTCAAATTCCCGATTTTTTATTTAAGACTTTTTAAAGGACCTACGGGACAGTAATTTCACATGTACGAACCCTAGTGTGTATTCTTTGGTGAGGATTCGGTAGAAACAGGAGATCTACATTGGAAATCTAGCAAAAACAGACGCGGGCCTGGTATAGAGCCCTCGGCTGACTCCAGTTAACTAAGTAAAGTTTAAATTGAAAATCGAATTGGATTGCAACCTTAAAAATCAAACTGAATCAGTTTGAGGATCACGACACCCCAAATAAATATCACATTTTTCAAAAAACACTACTATCTGTCGTGGGACTGTAAAACATAAAAAACACATCACACAGGTAATAAGTGAAAACTAGATTTAAATGGATATTTTGTATTGTAGGACATAAAGATGTATGAAATACTTACAGTTAATTTAGGCAATGTGAAGGGATTAACTTATAACCAGAGTCTTGTGTTCAAAGTTTTGATTTGGTTATGATCCATATCAAGTAGTTCCAGTGAGTTGGCTGGAACAAATACATTTAAAAAACCTTACTCCACAAAAAACTAATTGCAGTTGTATTGTTGACGTATTTCTTCTATAAAACCGCTGTGTCCGTTCAACTAGGCAGTATTTTCTGTATTTGCTGTGCAACCTTTTATCAATGCGCATGTACATGCAAAAGCTCACATAAGGACACGTTGTGCTGGGTTCACCTGCAGGCAGTGAACAGCGGAGGCACATTGATAAGTTGCATAGCAAATACAGAAAATTGTGCCTAGTGACAGCATTTTTTAAAAGAAATAAGTCAACAATACAAATGCAATAAGTTTTGTGGAGTAAACATAAACTAACCAAATCAAAATTCAAAACACAGGACTTGGGTTATTAATTAATACCTTCGCATCGACTATATTGACGGTAAGCATTTCATACATCTTTCTTTATGTCCTATAATTCAAACTACCCCTTTAAAGTACTGCTGAAAAATGTGATAGCTCTAACTCCACTAATTTGCGACCAAGGGAAAAACAAGGGGTGAGGGGGTGTTAAGATAGACCTCATGCTGCAAATGACGCTAGGTTGAAATTACACCAAACCATCACTTTAACAGGAACCTAATTCAATATAAAAAATAAATAAAGTACTTCTCTCCAAACTTCTCAATGAGGTACGACACCAAGATACGGACGAGGAGACATTTCTGGCTAGTTGTGATGACATTATTCTCATCAAGGGCATCAACAATTTGCTTGCCATCATGTAAGCCTGTAAGAATCTGCCGGACATCCTGAGAAAATTGCAAGAAGACACAACATTACAGATTTTTTACTTTTTATTAAGGGAAGGGTGATATTAATTCAAATCAATATCACCATTATTTCAAACTTTTGCCTTGATTACAATTAATGAACGATTAGCTCACAGCGCATCACAATGTGTTGTGAGCTTGTAGAGAGCTATTTTCACTCTTTTCACGCATCACCATTGTACAGCAAAATATAACATAGGGCTTAAGGGGTTAACCACGTAAACCTCAGCATCTATATTAAGGAAGCTTTTGCAGAAATTAGCTGATCTACAAGCTCAAAGAATTGAAATGCGATGCGTTGTGAACTTGTAGATCGGCTATTTTCTGCTAAGATATGGACTCCGGCCAAGCTTGTAGATCGGCTATATTCAGTGAAGATATGGAATCCTGCCAAACAATCATGGGGCTTAAAAGGCTAATCAAATGAATTTAGTCGATTATAAGAAAATTACTATTTCTTATCCAGGTGGATTCGCCAATTTAAGAAAAAAAAAGCATCTTGATCAATCAACATACACAAGATACATTCAGTTTTGTTTCTAAATTTTGGCTTTGATTAATTGCCCAGCCTAGTGTTGATTAAACAAAGTGACACCCAAGTCTTAAAGTGGAACTTACAAACTGTGGAATGATGTGTATTGTCTGTATCAGCTGATTCACTGGTACCACAGCTGCTGCTTGTTCCTCCATGGGGTTTTGAGGAGTGGCAGTTGGTGTGACATCAAAGATTGTAGGTGGGATAGCAGGCACAACAGCAGGTTCAACCTATGCAGAAAATCCAGGTTAATATAATAAACAGTGGCAGCCACCTAGAATAGCTTGCTAAGCATCAGTAATGTAAACTCCTGGATGGATAGTGAACAAGGTGACAGATGGGGTGGGGGTCAAGATATAAAACTGTGCATGTTTTTCCCACATTAGACTAGTGGGCTCAGAAGACTGCATACAGTATGCATGGTGTGATAGATGTGTACTGGCTGGCATTCTCACTGCCTAAGGATTTATACTGTAGCGAACTCTGGGCGGTATATGAGGCTAACTAACAGCTCTGCCAAGCGGAGCTGCCCCTCTTGGTGTTACGGTTAGGAAGCAGGCTTCGGGACCCAGTGGGTTGCACTCTCCGCCATTCGTTACAATACATTTGGAAAGAGAGTGCACATGGTTTCAGACACAAAACCGCTCAGAAATTCTTCACCCAAGTGCCCTGTTTTTAGGTGTTAAAGGTGACATGTTTGCTTTCTTGGACCATGCAGGTGTCTTTAAAAAAGTGACTTCTAAAACATAACTGTGGCAGTGACTAAGACTGCATATGGAGCAGATAGACATTAAGTGATTAAACCAAAAAATACTTACAGTAAAACTTATAACATCCCAGTAGTCATTTCAAGAACATCCCAGTAGTTCGGTAACGTCATCCCATTCCACAAGTCCAGAAGTTCTTCCCATCCCATTAGTCAAATACTGATCATCCTCAAGCAATGGACACTTTACCCAGCATGTATGGCTAAAAACTAAACTAATACGGGGGACAATGTCAAGCTAGGCCTCTTCAACATCTATAAACCTGTCGAAATACTATTTACAAGTGTCACACACACACACACACCTGGTGGCAGTCGGCTGATTATCTAAAAAAGTCTATAGCGCAGGGAAATGTATAAACTGTCATCATCCTCTCTGTACGACTTGACTGCATGGATGGGATGGTGATCAAGCAGCTCTCTCACATCTACAGCTGCCAAAACTTGAGTGGGAATCACACTGTATGCAAATAAATGCCTATCAAACCACTGTGTTTCCCACTTCTTTACAACAAGCTTTATTGTTGGTGTATGTGATGTTTGCTCCAGTAGTAAAACGGATTGTATGACACCAAATTGAGGCTCTCCATATGGATCATAGGACAGGAATACGGTCATGCCTGCTCTATATTCAGTTCCCTTAAATATAAGCCAGGCTGGCACATACAATTCACTAAAAAGGGGAATACCTTCTATACCTCTTTGGATCTCCTTAAATCCCTCAATGTTGGCCAGAAATGTAGTGTACCCTGGACCAACTTCTGTATTGTGGCACAACACAGTTCCACACAGGAAATTGTAGCACTGCATCATATGATGGCGAAATGCCATGGTTTTACAAATGTTTCTGAAGTTACAAGTTACATGGCTAACCTGTTTGAAAAATGCATGTCGAGCTTCAAATCTCATCGCCCAGAACTGCCTCAACGGTCCGAGTTTTTGAATGACTCCTGGGTAATGGAGCATGAAGTGGTGTTTTGGCTGTAAATGTAGGTGAGGATAGAGCTCCAGGAAGAGGGAGTGATGCTCTTCAATGATTTTGCTTAAGTACAGTGTCGCTGCTACAGTAAGCGAAGGAGAAAAGATGAACTCCATGCACAAGAGTAGGAGGAGTAGAAGTTCCCGATGCTTGTTATCCATAGGGATAAGGTCAGCTATCATTGTCGGCAGTAACCTAAGAAGGCACCACATTTGAGAAGCTGACTGCCGCATGGAGCCTTCAGGTTTTCTGAGATCACGCTGGCTTATGACAGAAGGTTTGTTACCCTTATCACAAAATCCATAGTCAAAGCTTGTTATTCTGTAATTGAGCTTTTCTAGTGTGAGATGCTTTTGCTCAATTAGTGAATTCAACACAAGTTTGACTTCATAGGGCCCCATCCCCTTCCAGTACATCATGCATGATGTCAACTGCCACATTGATACATGATAAAAAGACAAGTTGTTCAAGACACTGTCTCTTTTCAGGCCTGTCTGGGAGAAGTCGGCTGTACGCAAATCTGCCTCATAACTATTGCGATCACGCAATAGTGCAGGATCTTCCAGCATAAACTAGTTAACTGGCGAATCACCTGGCTAGCTAGCAAACTAGCTGGCAAATTAGCCTGGCGAACTCAATAAACATGACCATATGCCCATGGGCATTATGAACTTGTTTCATTAATTCATTCGGCTGAGACCAAACAGATAAGCTGTATCCGTGCTTCCATGGTAACGGCTAAATGGCTAGCTAACGGCTAAATGGCTAGCTACGTTGTTAGCCAAACCAACCAACTAGCCTCAACAATATAAAGATACTACTTTTAAAGGTAACGCAACACAGACAATGTAAATTAGATACGTAGTGCGCACAAACCTTTTATTATTTATTTGCCTCGCTGGATGACCAGTCAGGTTCTCTACTGTGATGAGCGCTTGGTGTGTGGACTCTGGTGGACTCAAGGTGATGATGTGATGACGTTCAAAGCACAAACAACCCAGGTGCTGAGTCAACGGATGTATGTTGGGTTGATGGGTTTTGACTCAGCGCATGAGTTGCACAAAATAACCCAAGTTCCATATAAATAACCCATAATGGGTAAAACATTTCATAGCCTCACAGTTGATACAGTGCATGTAATCTTTGGCTTTAACAGGTGCACTGGACTGCAGACGGGGTATCACCATTCCTTTTCCTTGTTTAAGGACCTGATTATTATGGGCACGGTTCGCCCTATTTCTCAACATACTCAACTGTTTTCTTCGCTCTTTGGACCTTTTCGGAAATATAACTGCCCTTGCCACTTCTTGTTTATCTTTGTGTTTTGATTCCAAATGGCGTACCATTTTGCTGAACGGCTTTGAACAAAACACGCAGTAGAATTTTTTGTCGTACAGTCTGTTGCCATTTTGTTTCTTCTTTAGTGTCTTTACTGTTAACCGAAGGACTTTCTTCATCATTTGCAGCCAGGGAACAAGAAGGTGCCATACGTCTTGTCTTACGTGGTTGGACATCTGCTCCCTAAGAGTTAGCTGAAGTTGTTTGTGTAGCGTGGTGCAGAGTGAAGTTGCCCTCCACTACACATTTAATTTGAAAGTCTTTTATTTTGTTCTGCAAAGAGCAAAAATATGTATTTTACAATCACAGTTCGCCACACACACACACACACAGTAATTTCACACTCAAGTGTGTGTTCTCGTTCTCTGAACGTACTCGATATCCTAACACAGAAAAATTATGAACATCTGCCCCAACATCCAAACAATAATCATATCTGTTGCATTGTTATTCCAGACCAGTTTCATCATGTACATTCAATATCAACTTGTTTCTCCAACACACAGTCAGCCAATTGTGTCTATTAAACATTGTCAAATTAATCAAATCAATTATGTATCTATTTTAACTTATTTATTTATTTAGCTATGAACTGTACACAAGCAGTCTGGGCTCTTTAAACCGGCTCATAGTTCTACTCTCCAGTCTCACGCTCATAACTAGGCAACCAGTACTAACAACTGACTAGCCGTTTACTGTACGGTACATTAGCTAAACAAGAACAACGTTCATAAACAATACTGCATAAAGTCCAACCGGGATCATAAACTCACACATAACATATTCACATATTAATTGCACAATTCCTCCTTACCTGCAAAGGGCAAAAATATGTATTTTACAATCACAGTTCGCCACACACACACACACAGTAACTTCACACTCAAGTGTGTGTTCTCGTTCTCTGAACGTATTCACGCGAGATTTCCCTTGTCCCCGAATACCCAGTGTAGCGAACGCGCCCTCTGCTGGTAGAAGTTAGATACTGCATCCTACTAGATAACATTTTTCAACAATAAACCACCCTTTCCTTATTAGAAAACACACAGACAATTTTCACTACGCTCTGAACATGAGCTGTACTAAATGCAAATAATAATATTGTAGTTATATAACCCCACTGATGGCTCTGTATGCCACATTTGCTGTAATTTTCTCTTCTTACCTTTGTGCTGTTTGACTTCTTCTGCTGGACTGTCACTTTCTGTCTCTCCATCAGATTCAGGAACATACTCATCCTCGCTGACATCAGGGCTTGATAGAGATTCTTCTGTTGTATATCCAAGCATTTGTCTATTCAGCTAAAAAAACAAAAAGCTTAGTGTTAGAAGAAAGAAAAAAGGCTACACTTAAGAAATTGTGAGATCTTGCCTCAAGTATAATATTAAACTGGATAAATAGTATAATATATACAATGTGCATACTTTGCCAACCACAACGGTACATTAATTAACTTCCATGTTAAACAGTAAAAATCATCAGGTGGATTATTTAAAGCTTTTCCTTGGGGGTTCCCGTGACTCACCATGTAGTACCACATACTACAACAGGGTTCTTCCTGACTCTGAATGGGCTTTGGAGGGGTGGCATGATCAGTACAGTAAAGGCAATGAGATTGTGTTACCTTATTTGATAGAAATCTATGGAATAAAAGTTTCCTGTTATTTCTATAAAATTAAGGACTGTACGCAAGGTCACTTTTTTACATTTTAAACTTATATTGAGGTTTTTGAATGAAGCTTCAAATGTCTGTCCTTATATTTTATGACGTCATCACCCTACAACAATTGAATCCTTGAAGAATTTACACCTGCAGAGAAACAAACAGAAAGAGACGCTATCTTGTATTACGTTAAAGACGCGGACATGGTGGTCTTTAATGACCACGTGGCTTTGCTGCTTTAAAAACAGTATCGCGGGTGAAAAAAATTCATAATGCCAGTGTTCTTTATAAAACTGCTGACAAATAGAAGACAGAAAGAAGGAGAGAAAGAGACAGGTGTGTCTAAAGGGAAGCAAGGTGAGCAGCAAAATCGGATTATGCCAAATCGGAATCGGCAGGTCAGACCTTTAAGAAATCGGTAATCGGAATCGGCCAAGAAAAATCAGTGCATGGCTAGTAAAGATGCAATTCCAAGGCGAGAGAGGGCAGCAATGGTCGAGCAACCTGAAACCATATACTTACTGATTAAAAATAGTTTTACTAATGAGAAACAGAGAAAAGTAATGACAGGGAAACAGTTCTCTCTCTTCTGTCAGTCTGATGTACATTATAAAACAGTGTGGAACAACTAACCATTGTATTCAGCTTGTCATGTAAGAACAAGGTCCTCTCCCTCTTGTTGTTTAACCTCTGTGTGTTTGCCTTCTTGTACCGGTTCTCACAGCTATCATGGTGCGCTTTCAATTTCTGGAGGCGATGCAAGTGACGACTGTGAGCCTGCAAAACACAATTTTAAATGTTCAACATTGTGCTGTTAATCCCTGAATTGTTCAAAGATATTTTTTGGCATTTCTGATTTATTGGAGTAGACAGTGTAGAGAGACAGAAAGCATCTCTCATCAGCAGGTGCGAGGAGCCTAAAAGGACCGCTGGATTTATGACACCGTACACACTGGAGTAACTCCGGAGATGACTGTTAGCGCTAAAAAACACAAAGAGACACTGACGGCCCGCCCGTGTATAAAACCAAACGCAAGTTCACGAAGCCAGCATGAGCCTTATACTCTGTAGGCGCTCGCTCAACTTGGCTGTGAAACGATCACGTGATTATTGGGGGGGGTATTAACAATTTATTATTTTTCTATTTCTACACATTCATCACAGTTTTTAAAAGAGAGACAAAGTGAATGTAGGAGATGTATTACTTGTTAAAAATCTTGTCCAAAAATATTATCTTCCAGTGGAGAAATAATAATCAGGATTCATCAAGGTTGTCCGCAGAAGAGAGCTGTATTATCTTAACAGACAAACAAAGCCCGAGTCATCCATGGAAAGACTGAAGTTGTCATCTCAGAACATCTCCTTTTATACTCTTCAGGGTTATACAACAATGCCATAGGTCCTGCCCTCTTTTCAACTTTTTCTGACCCATGACATAATGGTGTAAAGTCCTCCATTGGAGATGCCCTGGAAATGCCCGGGCATCCCTACCAATTCCCATGGTCACTCCACTCTAATGGTGTCTTAAGCCCTATTTGCACGGGATTAGTATTACCTGGGGACCTCTGGTAATTTGTAATAATTGCGGAGGACGTCTGTGATCTTAATCCCGTGCGAATGCGCCATGTCAGTAATTTGTAAAGAAAAAATTCCCCCACAAATTACCTACTATATTTCACCAAAGACCGACGTCCTGTGGTAATACTAGTCCCATGCGAATCTGCATCTCAGTAATTTTGCATTTTCGCACTGCACACGCGACAACGGACTGCGACGTGCGCATGGTTTTGACGTCACAATCTGGGCCGTAGTAAATTCAGTATTCAGTAAATTCGAGTAAAATACAGACTTCACTTATCCCGTGCGAATGCACCGCAAGAAACACAGACGTGGGGGGGTAATTTACAAATCACCAGAGGTCCCCAGGTAATACTAATCCCGTGCGAATAGGGCTTTATCTGGTTTCCAATTAGCCACCTGCACCTGTGCTCTTATCAAAGATCCCTGCAGGCTTCATGACCCTCAACAGTAGGCCATGACTTCTGACTCTCTCCTTTCTCTTCAAGATTACACCATTAAGATCTAACTTATCATACCTCTATTTTTTTTAAATCTTTTTTTTACCTTTTCCTTACACCATTATGTCACCGATGACCCTTACTGTATTTTTAAAAAACTTTATAAACCTTTATAATATGACAAGAAGCTTGTACTACAATCATACACATACTTTCAGTGTTAATACTACATGTTTCTGCACATTCAGTATTTTTCTACACATTAAATCAATCACTAAAACCATGGTGCTTACTACTTTATCAACACTATTGTGCTCTTCATGAAATCGTTAGGCATTATGTTGATGATGATGATCATCATCAACATAATGCCTTCATTAATATCATTGTGTGTATATATAAAATCAGTTTTACTTAACACTCAAATCCTCATTATTTAAAACACAGTTTTATACTACACTAGCATTAACAAGGTGGTAGATTAGAGGTGGCAGAGGGAGATGGTCATGGTGGGGACTTTAAATGTCCGGATGTGTGTGATATATACTGATACTGGGTGAAAGGACTGTATCAGTGATATATTACACAAATCCTGACTTTTAACATCCCCACCATGACTATGCCCCTCAGCCATTATTATTATTTACTTTTTGTGAAGCATTCATTTAGTAAAGTGCTATATACATTTAACATTATTTATTCGGGCCTGGTTCATCTGGCAAATACACCCCTGAGGCTGATTCAGGCCAGGAGCCATCACTGGTGAACCAGTTCCTGGTAAGTCTCGGTTATAACATAGGGTGACCAGACGTCCCCGATTTCCGGGGACAGTCCCTGTTTTGGGTGACCTGTCCCCGAAAATGTCCCCGATTTTGACACTGAATGGGGGAAAAATGCGCGCAGACTCAAACACCAGTTATTACGGTAGCCATTTAACGCATCGCCAGAGAAGACGTCGTATGACGTACAGACGCAGCAGCGTCAACAACAATCTAGAGGCGGCAAAAAGGAAAGAAAAGGAGACCAGCGGCCGCGATAAATGGTATGTTGTGTATGAACATATTTATTTTGTGTGAACTGGCAGAAGACTGGCTGTGAGAAGAAGAAGAAGTGGAGGCTGTGAGTGTGTGTGTGTGAAGTGATGTAACGTTAAAGTAAGTATGATTGTTTCTGAACTGAAGACCTAACGTAACGTTATAAAAGTCAGTGAACGTTAACATTATGACAGTTTTCATATCTGTCAGTGAAGCTGTAACGTTAATATTAGCATGAGATTAGCCTACCAGGTGATGACATTGTATGTAGGTCTGTTTTGGAAGAAGGGGAGGTGGAAGACTGCTTTGGTAGCATATGATTTTCCTGTAGGCATAGGGACCTGAGACTCTGTTAAAATAATAAATTAATTAATAATAAGTCAGTGGTTGGTAGTTGTGTGTGTGTTAGGCTAACTGCTGTATTTTGTGTCGGGCTGGCACCAGACAGTGCTGTGTGGGTAACCAATGACTGTAGTAGTTATAAATGCAGACCATCTGATTAGCTGATGCCCTGAGTCACTGTTTTTTATGTCACTGTTGTTAGTAAAGGTGTAACTTGTTATATTAGATTACCATGAGATGACAATATTATCTCTATGTTGCTCTGTTGTAGATTAGGGAGAAGACAAGTATAGGAGAGACTGATAGTAAAGAGTGAAGGAGAGAAGAGGAAAAGAGCAGGAGAATAGTGTGGAAAGGCAGAAATAAGGAAGTAAACAACAATGAAGGAGAGAAGAGGAAAAGAGCAGGAGAACAGTGTGGAAAGGCAGAAATAAGGAAGTAAACAACAGAGTGAAGCTAAGGAGAGAAGAAAGAAGGGTGAAGAAAAGAAAAGCATTGCAGGAGAGGAGAAAAGAGACAAGGAGAGGCAAGAAGAGTAGAGGAGAAGTTGGCTCTTTCAAAGAAGCGCAAATGCCATTTTACCGAAAAAATCCAGCAAGAATTTCCATTTATACGCCCCTGTCGCCCAGGCCAAGATGACACAGTGGTCCACTGCACCCTTTGCCAGTCTTCTTTTTCAATTGCCAGTGGGGGGAGATATTCTGTGGTGGAGCATCAGCAGACAAAAAAACATAAAAAAGGTCTGACTGCCAATGCTGTTACACCCTCTATCACCACATTCTATAAGAAGACAGAGCCTTCCCAAAAGGAGTTCGAGTTAGCTGTGCAGGAGGGCATCTTGGTGTACCACACTATGAAACACAATCATAGTTACCGGTCTATGGACTGCACAGCACAACTGACAAAGAAGCTTTATGAGCCAAAGTTTTCATGTGCCCGGACCAAAGGTGAAGCCATAGTGAATAACGTCTTCGCACCATGGGCAACCAATATGGTAAGACAGGACCTAGTCCAGGTTGAATTTGTTTCCCTGTCTATTGATTCATCCAATCATGGACATGTGAAGCTGCTGCCATTAATGGTCAGGTATTGCAAAGCAGATGATGGCAGCATGTCCATAGAAATAAAATTGCTTGATTTTGTTGAACTTAAAGGAGAAAAGGCAGAGGAACTTGCAGCTGAGATCATGGTGGTGATTGAAAAATTCTCACTGGAAAATAAAGTAGTGGCATTCTCTGCTGACAATACAAACACCAACTTTGGCGGGCTGAATAGGGTGGGGAGAGTCAACGTCCACACCAAAGTGAAAAATGCGCTACAGCGGGAGGTGATTGGCCTGGGTTCTCCTGCCCACATCATCCACAATGCAATCAAAACAGCTATGGATACCCTTCCCATTGATGTAGAGTACCTACTCACAAAGATATTTGGGTATTTTCATATTTACACTGTTAGAGTGGAAAGATTGAAGAGCTTTTGTGAATTTGTTGGCCAAGAGTATCAGAACATCTTAGGACACAGCAACATTCGCTGGCTGTCCATGCTCCCTGCTCTAGAAAGAGTGCTTAAAATGTATGCACCACTTAAAGCCTTTTTTCTTTCTGAAGAAAAATGCCCTGTTGTCTTGTGAAGAATGTTTGAAGAGCCACTGACTGAACTGTGGCTTGCCTTTGCCCATGGAAACCTGGCCATATTTAGTGAAACGATCAAGAAGCTTGAAGGCCAGGACTGCTGTGCTGTGGAGTCAGCTGCAATCCTGAGAGAGGTGGAGGTAAAATTGACAGCAAGACGTGACGACAGCTTCATTCCAGTACTGGCCAGAGGACTGCTGGGGGAGCTTTTGGGAAATGCAGCAATTGCTAGAGAAAACTTCTCAAGACAACTCACTCTTTCTTCACAACGGCTGTAAACTACTTGCAAGCTTGGGGAATGCACACAGACAATTTAAATGACATGCACTGTCTCCTTTTAAAAAAGAAACCTCTGCGCGAAGAGATCCAGAAGGCAACAGCCACACTGCAGGAAACGTGCCCCAATGTGAAAATCAAAGAAGATGATTTGTTTGATGAGGTTTCTGCCCTGCAAGAGTTCCTAAAGGGGGAATCACTCATGAAATGGAGAGAATTTGAGACACCACTCAGTCAGAGATGGAGCACAGTATTTACCCACTTCAAAGAAAATGACATCCCGCACACTAACCTGGCAAGATTAGTGTCTGTTGTCATGTGCTTACCCGGCAGTAATGCACCAGTAGAGAGGGTGTTCTCTCAAATGAATGATATATGGACAGACAGCAGAAATAGGTTCACTGTTCCTTCCATCAAGGCCATTCTTATTGTTAAGACAAACATCAACCTCCCTTGTGAGAAGTTCATGGAGATGCTGGCCAAAGACAGAGCCATCCAGAAGAAAATACATTCTTCTGAGAAATATGCAAGTCAGGTAAGGAAAGGGAGGGAGAGAAAGAGGGAATGAGGGAGAGTGAGAGACAGAGAGACAAAATGAGAGAGGAGAGGAGACAGAAGGAGAAACAGATAATATATGAGCCCAATTTATATACTGGAACTGTGAATGTAGTCTGTCCCCCTGATGAGAGACTTTTGTGAGTGCACGGAGTGTTGCATGGGACATAGTGGTACATGGTCTGAAAGGTTTAGGAACCGCTGATGTAGCACATTTCAAACAGAGGCAGTTACATAGAGCACATAAAAAAAGAGCACAATGACTAAATTATATAAGTATATCACCAAAACTGATGTTATTTCTTTAAGAAACAAACTATTACTATTTGCTCTGTTCTTGCAGTTTTTCTCATGTTCTCTTCTGCTCTTATTCTACCCAGGCTCCTGAGGTGGAGGTGGATGAATGAGGAGATCACAGTAATGTCACCCATTTTTTTGATTGCCACCTTTTGTGTCATAAATATCAGTTCAGTATTCAGTTGCGAGTAGAAACTTTTGACCAAAAGGGGGGGGGGGTCTGACATGAGGCTTGAGTCTACAAATATGCATATGTCTCCATAGAACATTTCGTGTGAAAAGTCCTTGGCAATATGCACAGTGCATGAAATCTCTTCCTTGTGCTTCTTTTGATGGCCGTTTACGTGGGACAAGTTGTCCCTTTCCTGACTCCATTACAGTGGCATTATGGGCATAGTTGCCTTTGTTCCGGATATATTCTAGTAGTTTTTTCCTCTCTTTCGACCCTTTTGGAAAGCTGAAAGCTCTTGCCACATCCGCCTTATTTTGGTGTGCATGTTCCAGATGTCTTGCAATTTTGGCATATGGTTTTCTGCAATATAAGCAATACTGTCTCTTGTCATAGATTCTCTTGCCATTTTTATTTTGGTGAGCACTAACTACTAGGCTGTCATTGGTGTCGTGACTTGAGCAGGGTTCTTCCTCTACAGTGAGGTCAGAGCAGGGTTCTTCCTCTACAGAGAGTTCAGATACAACGGAGCTGATGTCCAGTTCAGGTGTTGTGGTGTCACATTCATTGGGCATATCTGAGCCAGGGTTTAGAGAAGAAAGACACAGGCGTTTTCTTGGGGTGACACCAATGCTAGCATCACTGTCCTCAGAGTCCGTGCTGGAATCTGGAACATACTCGTCTTCATCTCCACTGACTGATGCGCTATCATAGAGTTCTGTGTCTTCTAGACATGTGTCTTTCATCTAAGAGATTTCTTTTGAAAGACAAAAATTAAAAAAGGTCATTTAGACATTTTCTTTAAACTAAACAATCACATAAAATCATGTACTTTATGAAAGTATGTGAAACATTTCTACGATGTTGATTGGGGCATTCAATTGAGAACTTACTATAATGCTTTTTGTCCTCCTTAGTCTCGGTAAAATATTTTCACTTTCATTACAGAAGTCATGTCGAGTCTGTAAACACAAACATCTTAAGTCATTTTACGGTAAGAAATTAAACAAAAGGAAAATATATATATATATATATGTATGTATATGTATATATATATATGTATGTATATGTATGTATATATGTATGTATGAAGCTAAATTTGACCTGAACATTCTTAAGAGACAGACTGACAATTTTTATTTTACAAAGTATATTGATTGACACTAACTAGTGGATTAAAAACTAAAGGGAAATTCCTTTTTTTTCCCCAACTTGTGTCCTTTTGTCCTTCAATTCATTTCTCTAACCTAGGAATGCAAAAGTAAATTTAAGAGAGTCCTCCTTTGTGGAGCTGGGGCATCACACACATCACATCAAGTGATGAAGGTGAATGTACCTGTTGAGGAGTGTCCTGTGGACAAGGAGCTTCTTCCATCAGTTGAGTATCCATGAGTATCAATGGCAAACAATGTCATCTGCAATGATTTGTAAGGAAAAAACAATGAAAATATGAAGACCTTTAGGTCAATGTAATGTCAACACTGCATAATATTCAAGCAGATAAATACATGTTCTTAAGGATCTCTAAACTTAAATACATGTCAAAACACCAGATGTCAGAGGTGAAGAAATCTCCAAATTGTACTGTAATATTTCAGACTGTAATATTTCAGTCAACCTGTGTTTGCTATCACACATCGTCAATACAACAAGCTTAATGGGGACATTTTCACACACCATGTTTTCATCCTTTATGGGGACAAAGCATCTCTGCATCATATTTAACACTAATAGTAACATCAAAAGTGCACTGTGGGGACATAGTAAATGTGCCAGATTACAGTGATTTTTGGGCCAAGGGAAAATATCCAGACAGGTCCACATCCATCTACAAAGTCCCTTTATCTTTTGCCTCATTGAGGCATTAGACTTAACTGTTAGTAGACCTGATTGACAATACATTACCCCCACAATGAGCTCATTTGCTTTATTTAGTTGCTAAAACCAAACTTACAGAGGCTGAAAAAGTAAACATCAAGTGATGAAGGTGAATGTACCTGTTGAGGAGTGTCCTGTGGACAAGGAGCTTCTTCCATCCGTTTCTCAGACATGACAGCAGGATGGGAGCTCTTTGCAGGATGAGTAATATTCTGTCAAAAATGTCCAAAATATGTGAAAACACTAATGAAAACACCTTCACACACTATGTTATTCTGAGACATTCTCAAACTCTACACATTTAAATACTGTGCAGTCATCAGACATACTTGCATTCGCCATGGGCAGTCATTGCCTCCGTAGTCATACGTAATTTCTTTCCGTCCTTTATGTCTTTTAGAGCAAAAAGACATACGTGTGGGCTTCCCTCCACCTCAACTTTTTTCATACGACAATTTGGATGTCTGTGTTCATCATTCACTAGGCGGCCAAATGAACCATCTTCTCTGGATGCATCAATACTTAAAATGGACAAGAGAAAGAGGAAAATAAAAACAATTTTACTTAAAAATAATGTCTTTCCCAGGTCCTGTGCAAAATATTTTTCTTCATTTTGCCATATTTAAACATTCAATGTATTTCCTTTACCTTGCAGTGTCACATTATTAAATGGCAGACATTGATTGTGCAAGCTTATATCAAATTCAACAATTCATACAAAGTATATAAAGAAATATACCGGAGATGAGGTGCAATTTTAAATCTTACCACCATGTTTTCCCTCTCCACTTGAAGAGAAAGAAAAATGCAGCACATGACTGGTGATAAACTTTTCTCCTCCTCTTGGCTCCAGCATCATCTTTCAAATCACCCCTGTATTCCACCACAAAGTCTCCTTTGCAGAAGGAACGTACTGCAAACAAACCACGTCCTGCAAGAAAAAAATAAAGGAAATTTTGATCAGATTATGCCCCCATCTAAAATTTATTTCGACAATCTCTGGTTTGCTATTTCTTTATTATATTCTACCGGTGTAGCCTTTGGTTGTAGATTTAATAAACATGCTTTTTTTAATGCATTTGACACTACAACATTTTGTTCTGATAAATAATATTTTAATTGACTAACCGTCATATTACTAAAGTGATCTTCTGTGTCCATTGCGGCCGTCTGTCAGAGGTGCAGAGATTGTGTTTGTTCGCCTTCAATCCCAGAGTGCTTCGGTGCATACTCACAATGCATTGCACGATGTCCAAGATGGCAGTATTTGCGTAACGGGTTATTCCACAAAGGGCTGTGTGGCTGCAGGTTTTTGCTCCAACCAATCAAAAGCACATAGTTTGACCAATCAACTGTCTGAAGACTGAGATCAGTTGATTAACTGAGTCAAAGCTGGTGTGCTGCTGCTTGGTTGGAGCGAAAACCTGCAGCCACACGGCCCTTTGTGGAATAGTTTGGACATGCCTGATATAAAACCTGCAGGGCAGTGTTCCCCCAGGACCAGGGTTGGGAAACACTGATTTAAGGACTATGTGTGTCTGTTTATATCTGTGTAAAGGGTCCTTGGGTTTCTTGAAAGGTGCTATATAAACTCAAGTTATTATTACCATCATCATCATCATCATCTAGACATAAGACATCATCTTACCTTTCACTGCATCGATGAATTTCACCTCGAGTTTCCATGTTTTGTCAGTCTTTGCACCAACATGGTGACAGGCATCTGCCTGACACTTGCCTGACTGAGCCTGGGCGGCATGTCAAACTGAAGAGAAATTAATAAAAAAGGGACATAGCCATGGCTTCAGTTACGGTCAAAATACATCAACTGTATTTTAAACTGTGCTATTCCAACTCAATTTCTGTGAAGTCCAGCCTAAATAGAAGATATAAAATGGTGACTTTTGTTAATTAGTGAAAAAAAAAAGGACAAACTTAAGATGAAATACACAATTAACTCTTCTCAAGCACCGGTCCCTTCACTTAACAGTGTTTTTCAATCTTGGTCCATGGGGGCGACAGGGCCAGCAGTTATTGGATATTAAGTTGATTTACATGAAAATGTACGCACAATGAAAGTTAATCATTTAATAAAAATCACAGATAACTTCTGCAGATTAATAATAGGCCACAGTGTCATGATTACTGAATAGGCCGCAGTTAATGCCTGGGCTCTGCTGCCATGCGGCTCTGGAGCTCACTAGCCACTGTGCACTTCAACTTGAAGAACATTATACGTTTACCGTTCTACATGTGTACTGACTTTTATATTAACTGAATTAATCCATCCTGGTACCCGAAAACTTTGGCAACTGCTAACTGACTTGAGCACGGTTGCTAATTAATGCTATCTATAACTTTACTTGGCTAATAGCCTTCAAACAAAAAAGATGATAGTTTGAATAAATAAATAAATATAATCCCCTATCTTCCAATAAAATGTTTAATACTTACTGAAAACGCCGCTGCCCACACTTCGTATTACCTTTCAACCTTTAAGCCAGGTGTTGACAGGATACGTCGACACTTTCCATTCCCATTGTCGTCTATGGCGCGTCAGTGGTCAAGCGCGGGTTGAATGTAGAGACTACTTCCTCTTCGATTTCACAATAAAACTCCAGCGAAAGTTACGATTTCAGGCAATTTAATGGGGAGAAATAACGTTGTTATATGTATAACATAACTGTCCCTTGATATACTTATTATATTACTTGTGCAATTTATTTTTCCTTACTTATGCTGTAAAAAGTTAATACCTGATATAGTTATACCTGATTATTTTGTACATTCTATTAAGTGACACAGGCGAAATATAAAAATATATATTGCAAGTTTTATTCATTAGCATACTGATTAGGTTTTATAAGATAAGATAAGAAGTACTTAATTGTGTATTTTGTGTTTTTTATCATATGGAAATTAATTTAAATATTTATGAATATTAATATAAAATTAAACAAAACCTGAAACCTGCTGAAATATGAACAATTGGGCCAACGTTGTTTTTTTCACATACCCTAAAGCAGGGGCCCAGGTCTGTGAAGACACCAGGCGTCAATACTCAGGAATGCCTTGAGCTAGGAGCCTGAAACTCAACCAGCACATTCTAGGGACCCCACAGGGATCAACATATTGTAATACCAGCTCCAAGGTCCCAGGCAAACTTGAGATATGGTCATTCCAAGGGATAGAGAAAGTCTCAGGCCTGTAGCTCCCCTGCACTGCCAGTTCCCCTTTAGAGGCCATATAGAGACATTGTCATTGTGTTAATGTTTTATTGTAGGCCTATTTTCTTGAAATGTGGTAATATCATAGTTTATTCATGAATGCTTCCAAAAGTATTATTAATGCTACATTTGACCAAGGTGTTCTATACGCACAAGTCACAACAATATTTCACATCCTTTCCATTCCACTTACACATTCCAGTAAATCATCAATTACATACAGGACCATAAGCCTCTCACATCTTCTGAGTTATGCTGATACAATACAACTCATCAGTACCTTTTTCTTCATTTCACCATGTTTCAGACAATGACAATATATATTCTGGAACATGTGCATCTACAGGTAGCTGCAAAAGTCTTGTAGCTCTCACCCTTTACTTTATTTTTGATGTATTTTTATTAAATTTTTCTAACTACTGATGGATATTTCTGTGGAGAGAAGAGTTTATCCAAGAGAAGAGTTTCTTTCACGCATATAACTCAACAACCCTCCCTCCCCTGGGGAGATCAGGCCACAACCTGGTTCATCTCCTGCCTGTGTATGAACCCCTCGTGCACGGTGCCAAAGACGCCGCACCCAAAAGACCTCAATGGCTACAGACCAGTAGCGCTGACATCGCACCTGATAAAGACACTGGAATGGCTGGTCCTCGTCCATCTCCGCCCTCTTGTGGGACCATCCATGGACCTGCTGCAGTTCGCCTAGCATCGGGGTGGATGATCATCTTCCTCCTTCACAGAGCTCTTTGCCACCTCAAAAAGCCTGGAAGCAATGTGAGGATCACATTCTACGACTTCTCCAGATCTTTCAACACCATCCAGCCTCTGCTTCTGAGGGACAAGCCGGAGCTTTCAGGCGTGGATTATCACCTCACATCTTGGATTATGGATTACCTCACCAACCTCCCATAGTATGTGAGGACTAAGGACTGTGTCTCAGACATGGTGGTCTGCAGCACAGGGGCTCCACAGGGAACAGTCTTGGCTCCTTTCCTGATCACCCTGTACACTGCAGACTTCAGGCACAGTTCTGCACACTGTCACCTGCAGAGGTTCTCTGACGACTCTGCCACCGTCGGCCTCATCACTGATGGCGATGACAGGGAATACAGAGAACTGATCAAGGATTTTGTGAACTGGTGTCAGTGGAACTACCTCCAGATCAATGCAGGGAAAACCAAGGAGCTGGTGGTGGATTTCCGCAGGCACCGTCACGCCCCCCTGACAGCGGTGAACATCCAGGGAATGGACATATAGAGAGTGGACTCTTATAAGTACTTGGGTGTTCACCTGAACAATAAACTGGACTGAACTCATAACACTTGTGCACTTTACAAGAAAGGTCAGAGCAGACTATCTGCTTAGGAAACCCAGGTCCTTTGGAGTGCAGGGAGTGCTCCTGAGGACCTTCTTTGACACTGTTGTGGCATCAGCCATTTTATTTGGAGTGGTCTGCTGGTGCAGCAGCATCGCAGCCGCTGACAGGAGAGAATCAATAAACTGATCAAGAAGGCCAGCTCTGTTGGGAGCTCTGGTGGGAGAGAGGAGGATGATAACAAAGCTATCATCACTGATGGACAATGACTCCCACCCCAGGCAAGACACCATCACTGCACTGAGCAGCTCTTTCAGCGATAGACTCCTATACCCCAAATGTGTGAAGGAGAGATACTGTAGGTCCTTCCTTCCTGCTGCTGTCAGACTGTTTAACAACCAGCACTGCTCCCAGTAGACCACACACACACACACACACACACACTTAAGGACTCAATCACTTAAACACTGGAAGACATCTCTTCAATAATAATAATAATAATAATAATGTGCAATATCTTCAATGTGGAATAATTACTATTCAGCTGCACAAGTCAATACCCCATATGCAACTGCTGCTTTTGTAGTTGTTGTCTGTAGTTGTGTTTTGTTTCTTGTAGTGTTTATATTAATACTACCTTTTACCTGTATTGTTTATATCTATATGGCTAGTTTTTTTTAATACCACTGTATATGATATAATTATATATATTGCTTTATATATATATATATATATATATATATATATATATATATATATATATATATATATATATATATATACACACACACACACATATATATATATATAATAAGACCTCATCAAATGTTACCTTAACACTATGAATGTTCTTCACATTCTTAATGGGGACTTGGAAGGGGCGGTACTTACCATATTTGGAAGAAGTGTGTGTGAGGACAACTGAGTGCAATACCATATGAGGACCTTTAGGGGGCAATAGTGAGAGAACAGTGTGTGTGTGTCCTGATGGAAAAACAGCATTTATAGGCCAATCCTAAAAACTTCACAGGCACCTTCAGAATGGCTCCTGCATTCATTTAAAAGGCTTTCCCTAATGGGGACCTCAATTTTGGTCCCCATGGTGTCAGGGGTCCCCATGGCGTGACTGTGTAATCTAATGTCCCCATAATGATAGGAATACAAGCGCACACACACACACACACACACACACACACACACACACACACACACACACACACACACACACACACAGTAAATGGTATAAAACAAGTCAGATCTCCATCTGGTCACTTTTCTTTAAATCTCTGCTTGTTTTCTTGGTTACAGCAGGTTTAATGTGAATTGTTCAGCCAATCCTGACTTTATGGGAACAGATGAATCAAACTGTTAAGTTCATTCAAACATTTCTTTCCTCTACAGTACACAGAGTAAACAGAAAATGGACTGAGATACTTTGACAGTAAAATAATAAAAATGTTCAAATGTTCACACTCACCCTGTCTCAGCCTTCTGCTCTGTCGACTCAGTCTGAATAAATTGACTGAACTCTTTCACTTTCAGGTGATCCAGGTGCATAAGAACTGGAGGGACCAGTTGTTATGCACCTGGATCACCTGATATCCCTCCTGCATTTTTGAGAAATTACATAATATTATAACATTATAACTCTCTTGTCTTTAACAAATTCAATTAAATTCAGTTTTGGTCAAAATATAGGTGCTTAAATTATGTTTCAATGATTTTTTTATTTACTAAAGTGCTTTAAATGAACTAAATGTTTTCTTTTACAGACTTATAGGGAATAGGGAAAAAATAATAATGATTCTTTGTGACTCAATCTGTAACAATATATTTATTTCATGTTATTTTCTGTTATTGTTGCTGGCTGTATGGCGGCTCTGTGTCAAATTTCTGAATTGGGCTAATGTCTGCAGGACATTACAGTCTGCGTTAAATTATACAATGTAGATCACAGTGCATGTTTACATATAATGAAAAGATTTATTAAAGTATGAGCGAGATAAGTAATATTTTTCAGACATTGTATGTTTAAATTTTATGTTACACGCATTTTGACACATCATGGATACATTGACGTGTTTACTTCCTTCTCTTTGGTCTTGTCTTTTAATGTGCTAATGGAGGTACTGTCTTGTGAGCTGGGCAGCTTTGGGTGTATGACACTTGAATAAAAATGAAAGCCATTTAGGAGGCTTTAAATACACAAACTACTTTCAATCAATAATCAATAGGAACTCAGCAAGGTTAACATCACACAGGTTCATTAATACACAGCAACAATAGACGTGATTTCATATAAATCAAATATACTTTTTATTTATTACATTTAAAAAAACATTACAAAAATAGTATGTAAGTAGCAGGCTGTACAAATGGTTGTATATCTCACTCACCCACAACACCGTGTTTTGCACTAGGCCATAACCATCACAATGATGTTGTCCCAAACTAGAGCAAACAAGGAATGTACAAACAAAGAGGCCCCGCAAACACTAATGAAATATTAATCCACACAAAGCAAAACATGCAAACAAAAACAACCCCTCAAATAAACCCCCAATAATTCAGAAAGAAAAATACAGTTTCAAATAAAGCAAACAAAATCAAAAGTTATCATTTTAAAGGAAAAAATTAGATCCAGAAAAACCATCCCTGCATGTACGTTAATAGAGCAAAACCAGTGGCTTTAACATGTCATATGACTAATTTTAACTCATGCCCCTTTAAAGGTCGCACAGGTGAGCTGCCAAGCCAGCTGGAGGATTAAGCAAAACTAATGAAGTGCAACTTTAAAATTTGCATAAAAAAAGAAAGAAAACAACAAAACAAACTAAACAGAGATAAGGCAAAACTAACAAAGAGACAAAACACAGAGATAAAAATATAAAGAGAAACTAAAGAGAGAAACAAAGCAGCAGTCTTGCGTAGAGTGAAATAACACTGAGCACTAGACCTGAGACTCAAAGAATGAGCCACACCCAGTAATGGCCTGAAACAGACAGCTTTACTGGTTCCCAGTGTGGAGGAGAGTCTGCCAGCTACCAGAGCCAGAGCAGACAAGCTAGCTGTGAAATTAGTGGAGAACTGAATTGCCCAGAGATCGTCACACTCCCACACCGATCGGGCCCAGCCATGCCACATGTGCCATGATAATTTGTTTTTCTTTTGTTTTGTCTCTTAACGTGCCAGTATAAGTAGAGTCCTGTGAGTTGGGCACCTTTTCACAAATCTCCATGTTTATACAACCCCAATTCCAAAAAAGCTGGGACGCTGTGTAAAATGTAAATAAAAACAGAATGCAATGATTTGCAAATCTCAGAAAACCATATTTTATTCCCAATAGAACATAAACAACATATGACGTGTTGAAACTGAGACATTTTAACATTTCATGGGAAATATTAACTCTCAAAAAAGTTGGGACAGAGCAATGTTCACCATTGTGTAGCATCTCCTCGTCTGTCTGTAAATGTCTGCGAAGTGAGAAGATCACTTGCTGGAGTATTGAGAGAAGAATGTTGTCCCTTTCTTGTCTAATGCAGGATTCTAGCTGCTCAACAGTCCTGAGCCTTCGTTGCTGGATTTTTTGTTTTATGATGCGCCAAATGTTTTCTATTGGTGACAGTTCAGTGTGATGTTGTGAAGGATGCAGTATGAGGTTTAGCATCATCTTGCTGAAATATGCAAGGCCTTCCCTGAAAGAGACATTGTCTGAATGGGAGCATATGTTGCTCTAAAATCTCTATGTACTTTTCAGTATTGATGGTACTTTTCCAGATGTGTAAGCTGCCGACGCCATAGGCACTAATGCAACCCTATACCATCAGAGATGAAGGCTTTTGAACTGTCTGCTGATAACAAGTTGTATGGTCCTTCTCCTCTTTAATCGGCAGGACATCACCCATGAACAGTTTTCCATTTTTCCTCAGACCATTTTAAATGAGCTTTGGCCCAGAGAAGACATTTCTGGATCATGTTCACATATGACTTCTTCTTTGCATGATACAGCTTTAACTTGCATATGTGGATTGCACGGCGAACTGTGTTCACAGACAGTGATTTTGGGGTGTCAATTAGCTCAGTTGGTAGAGCATCTGCCCCATGTACGAATCTTTGCCACAGTGGCCCGGGGTTCGGGTCCGACCTGCGGTCCTTTGCTGCATGTCGTTCCCCATCTCTCTCTCCCCACATTCCTGTCACTCTTCAGCTGTCTCTATCAAAAAAAAAAAAAAAGACAAAAAATACCGTAAAAAAAAAAAAAAAAGACAGTGATTTCCGGAAGTGTTCCTGAGCCCGTGCAGTGATTTCCAGTCAAGAATCAGCCGAGGCACCACCGACACAGCCGTTGCCACTGCTGCCACCAGTTCGACCAGAAGGAAAGCCTTCAGCAAGTTAGCATCATTAGTATCTGTAGTTCTCCATATGCTAGTTATTATTCTTGTTTACACTCCGTTGCTGGGTAGCTCTGCCTTTGACATCCTGCAAATGCCTCTTCCCTGGATGAACAGCTTGTACACTTGTACACGTGACATCCTATATGGGCATGTTGCAATTTGAAAATATGGAAAATTGGAATTTGACATCAGGGTTAAAGTGCATACATACAATAGGAGTATTGGATATAGATTTAATATCCAATACTAGAGCTCAAAATGCACAGTTCATGACACTAATTTATAATTTATGAGGCTGTCTAACTTCTCTGTGTTTTTCTCAGTTTCGACAGACTGGTCTCCATCATGGTCGGGGCTCCCAGCATTCATACCTTCCCCAAGTCATTCCAGGGTCTTGACCTCATGAGCTGCACTCCTGACTTGGTATCTGAGGAGGAGCTGAAGTCTTATCACATCTCTGTCAAATGGCCAGCAGAGCGAGGAGGAGGAGGAGAAGAGGAGGGGAAGTGAGGAGGTAAAGAAAAAAAATGTCTCTAATTTGAAATTATAAACATTTGAAAGACTTTATCTTGTGCTAGTTTAAAAAGAATCAAACCCTGGAGAAACAAACATTTCAAACTTGTTAATTGTTAGAACACAAATCCAGTTTGATCATACTTGAAGCTGCTGTCACAGATAGCACAAAGAACCACCAGGAGCTGTATGGTTTTGGATGTCCAAGGTATTTGTAAACATGATTTTTGATTATTTTTGGTTACACAAATATATTTTTGATCGGTAGGTTCACCCAGAGAACAGGAAAAAAAAAACATGTTGTATGGGAGGGGCGGCTTACAGGTGCAAGTCCCAGCCTGGATGTAGGCCTCTACAGGGTTCACTCCACAGGCATGGACACGGATCAACACCTGCAAACAGACAGACATCATGGACACCAGCATGTAATAACTTATAGACACACCACTTTGTGGTTTTACCCAGTGATACCACCAGATGGTGGTGTGGTTCTTTTAATCAGGTGTCTGTCTCCCATCTTCTGCCAAGAGGCAGTGGTCTTGACAAAGTCAGATTTAATTGTGGATTTTTTTAAAGGCTAGCATATACAATATTTTTGGCCAAGCAGCTTTAGAGACATCATTGATCAGTGTGGCTTAATCAAAATTTCTGTTTAAACATAAACAGTGGTAATTTTCCCTGACCATAACAACTAACACACATTGTTGAAATACAAATGCACTGCAGTTTCAATACACACCAATAAGTCACATTCAGCAGGAGTATCACTGCTCACTAACTTTGGTAGTTTAAAATCTTGATTTGAAAAAAGAAAAAGAAACAGGGTTTAGTTTTTGTGTTACTGTACAAATAAAAAAACATCCAGAAAATGTTATTCCAGTAGTCCATGGTGGTGTGGTTGGTTGGTTTACCATGAAGAGGAGGTACTGAAAATAATGAAAAACAACTGAGGGCAGCAGCACTCGCAGAAAACACAACTATATGTTGTGACTGAGACTTGATGGAAAAATTCTTCCTCACAAGTTGGTAGAATAGGTCAGTGACATTGGCAACCCAGGTGAGGATCACAGGTATCAACAATAGTACAGAACACCATTTATATGCAAACCTGGTCTGCACAAGCATACAAAATCCATGTCAAATATGTATTGTGGAATGTAGTGTCTGCGTTGCCTGCCTACAAATAAAGACAGGTACTTTTAATTCTCCCAAAATATATTGAGGCTGGACTTGCAGCTTGGGGCCCCCCTGGTGGCTGCAGGTCCTATGCATCCGCATACATATGCAGACTATGCATAGGTGGTAGTACCTATAACCTTATGGAATAGTTCAACATTTTGGTAAATGCACTTACATTACAACACCTCTGCTTCCAGTCTTATGCTAAGCTAAGCTAACTGTGTTAACACAAAACACTTGGGATTGGTCTCTGTTGCAGAATCAGCAGCATCTTTTTTTAATGATTTTTTAAATAAAAAAAAAAGGTGTTATAGTCTTTCTGTCATTGTGCTTATTCTTTCTTAACGTTTTTTGTACAGGGTTCCTACACCTTCTGAAACATCAAATTCAAGGAGATTTCAAGGACTTCCAGACCCATTCCTCTCAAAATCAAGGATCCAACAGAGATCAAGGTTAATTACTGTTACAAAACTGAGAAAGGCTTGAGTATTCTGCAGAACCTGTTGTTGTTAAGCTAAGGGGTTGCTTAACATTCGCTTGCTTGCTGCGGTTTAACCTGTATCATTCATTTGATCACTCATGCATGGATGCAAAGGTCTCACTTAAGCAATGACACAGCTACAGGCACTGAGCTACTGACCAATGATCCATATCTATTCATTTCAACTTCAATGTCTTCAATTTTTTCCCTCAAAATAGAAGGATTTCAAGGACCCATGGGAAGATATGTGTTGGAACATATATTAATATTTCTTAATTGTATGGGTGGTTGTCACCTTTGTAAAGTACTACTTAGTAAACTGGTAGTTTACTCTCTACAATGTGTGATGCGGAGAGAGACGTGTGGTGCACCTCAATATAACTGACTTTCATGTTCTATTTAATAATGATGATTGTAAAAATGGACTGGATTCGAGAAGGTTTTATCTTACTGCTAGAACGCAGCTGTTTCTGCCGTTTCTGAGGCTTGGAAATTTACTCCACCTTGAATAAACTGCTGCCGGTTACTTAATATTAACCAGCAGCAGTTAATCATTTATCAACAGGAAAAAAGAAAAAAAAATCACATTTATTACAGTATATTAAACATGCCAAATGTCATTCTGTAAAACAGAATGCTGAATTAGAGCCTGTTTAGCTTGGAAATTAAAAGCATGTACCTTTATTTTGATAAGATAATGAGCCACTGAGGTAACATGTTAAGTATGAAGTACACGCCTTAAAGGTAATATTTACTTATGGTGTTGTGTTTGTGCTGTGAAGGAGACCAAATAGGAAAAACAGCAAACAGTCAGTCTGTGGAAGTAGAAGAACTCAGTTTGACAGTAGAGTATGTGTATGAATGATTTTTGGTAAAATGGTGGATAATTAGGACGAATGGCATGACTGGATCTCTGACTGAAGTGTCAGGATCAGATAGTTTGTTCTCAAGAATCTTTGACAGCAGCCATGGCTTCCCTCGGACAGATCATCTTCTACACGTATGTTTATACTGTTTGAATGTTTTCTAATGATGGTGATTCAATTCTGAAAAGATATAGGTGTCTAGAGTGGTAAAAAGTAACAAAATACATTCACTCAAATACTGTACTTAAGTACAATTTGGAGTTATTTGTACTTTTCTTGAGTATTATGCTACTTTATAATTGCTAGAATAGGTTTCAGAGAATAATATTGTACTTTTAACTATATGACAGCTACGGGTACTGTTTACTTTTTAAGATTTCAGATTATTAAACAAAATGTTTTTGTCTTTGTCTTTTGTCTTTGTTGACCCTTGTCCGAGGTTTAACTTATCTAATATCACAAAAGGCAAAGACTAGAGAAAAGTCCCCAAGGCTGGTAAACACAGGAGTAAATGACCAGACTTCATTTGAAGTAGTTACAAGTAGTAGATCCACCAACCAGCTGCAATAATAAAATGCTACCTACACATTGATGGATCAGTAACAGCCTAATAATAATGTAACATATAATGCTATGCTTAAGTGCAATGTGCTGATAGTACTGTGCTTTTACTTACTTACTTAGTACATTTTTAATGCAAAGCATCTACTTCTGACAGGGTATTTTTAGATTGTTGTATTGGTAGTAGTTCTTCCACCGCTGGGTGTCTACAGTACAGTTTTCTAAATCAGCTTCTTCTCTTGGTTGCTGTGAAGTTTGTCTGCAAGTTGATGTTAAGTCAGCAGTGTGGCTGTTGCCTTTACACTTTGCTGTGTTTGTGTTTCTCTTTGTGTGTAGCATGATTGTCCTCATCGTCATATTTGCAGCCTTCATCATCCTCATCTTAGCCTTGGCCTTCTCCACAGGTAAGACCTGTGGATCCTTTTGATCATTAACTATGGCACCGCGGGTCCTGAGGGGATACATGGAAAGTGGTGTTGAATATTTTTGTATAGATGTCAATGGGAAGTGTTTTGCTGGTTAAAAATACCCACACCGCTTGTTCCTTCCAGATTCTTGTTTTTATTCAGTGCATACATGCTTGACAAAGATTTGATCACAGATGGTAGGGTTAAGTTCTGGGTTCAATTGGAATGATTAGTTATCGGTAAATGGTAAATGGACTATACTTATATAGCGCCTTTCTAGTCTTCCAACCACTCAAAGTGCTTTTACAGTACGTGTCTCATTCACCCATTCACACACACATTCATACACTGATGGCATTGGCCGCCATGCAAAGCGCCAACTGCTCATCAGTTTTAGGAGCTAACCATTCATACACATTCACACACCAATGGCGAAGTCTTCGGGAGTAATTTGGGGTTCAGTATCTTGCCCAAGGACACTTCAACATGCAGACTGGAGGAGCCGGGGATCAAACCGCCGATCTCCTGAGCCACAGCCGTCCATCAGGTTATCAATCACATGGAATAAAAAGGAGATATGGATATGAACAAGTAGCGTTGGTGTAGGATATGGCAACTGGTCCCTTCCCCTACAGGGGAAAACATTCAGAACAACTATGTTTTACTGGCTACACAGTCTTCTAAAAAACTGGAGCAATTTGTCAGTAAGTGTATTCTGATGCTCACCTGGAGTCAGATGCAAAATGCAAACATGTGAGATATCAATTCTTTTTTTCTACTTAAAAGTCCAGTGTGTAGGATTTAGATGCATCTAGTGGTGTAACCGCCGCATTGCAGTCTCCTCACATTATCCCCGCCTTCCCAGTGTAAAGGAGAAACTACACTTGAAAGGCCATGTCTAGAGTCAGTGGAAGAGGACACGTTCCCACTGTAGATACTGTATATGAGACTCATTTTTAAGTACGAAAAATAAAAAGATTCTTATTTTCAGGTGATTATAAGTGCATGAAATCATAGTTATGAATATTATATTCCATGTTTGCCTTATTCTGTAAATAGATGTCCCCAATCTTGCACACTGGACCATTAAAAGTCCAAAGTGTAGTGGCATCTAGCAGTGAGACTGCAACCAACTGAATAACACTCATCTCACCCTCTCCTTCTAAGCAGTTAGGAGAAACTATAATACTATTATATTTAATTTCTGCTATATTCTGTCAATAAATGCCCCTCAATCTTCACAGTAGAAAGGAGAGAGGAAAGAGGCGACCAGGTTGCAGTCAGGAACTACACAGCTAGATGTGACTAAATCCTACACACTCCTTCAAAAGTTTACTAAAAACCAATCACTTTTCTACAGAAGTCAAGAACAGTCATGCTTGCAATTACATTTTTTAAAGCTGAGATCATGAGTTAAATAATTCATTATCACAAGAAGATCATAGATCAGCAGTGCCATGCTAGTATATGTAGATGTCGTATCCAAAGGTTCTTACTCCCAATGAGTCAAATACTGTACTGCTGACTGGTCAGTGCCCCTCCACTTCAAAATATAACATTGTAGATACATCTATAGTGTCATGTCTGGCTGTGCAGGGCTCTGCAGTCAAGTTAGTAAGAAGAAATATGCAACGTCTATACAACAATCTTTGACCTCATTTAAGATATTTCAGTCTTCTATATATTATATATATTTTGTCAGTATTGCATCATATAATCAGGAAATTAACATCTTAAAAGGTACAATATGTAAGATATTTACTGTGTGATATTTACTGAGTCAGTATGTTTCTTATTTTTTGAAATTTGCCTTGACAGACAGAGCGGTCTGTTTTTGTTTTATTCTGTGTGTTTTGATCCGGCTTGATAACTACATGGCTCAGCTCCAGGTTGCCAGATATACAGCCATGGAAGTAAATAAAGTGGATCAAAGGAATGAACGTTAGATTCTGTCCGATCTAAGAAGCTCCATTAGCAGACATGTGGTAAAACACAGTAAATATTGGCTATGATTTGAAAGATAAAGATGCCCAAAATCAGAATCTGAATCAGAATCAAGTTTATTGCCAAGTAGGTTTGCACTTACAAGGAATTCGACTTGGTGTAATTGGTGCAGAATAAACATTAAGTAAAAAGAAAAATATAAAAAATATAGGAAGATAAAAAGCCAAGTATTAAAATATAAACAATATAAATATATATACAGTATCTTTTAAAAACAAAGGAGCTGTACTGAAAGCTGATGTGCAAGTATATGACAGTATATGACAGTATAGTTCACACTATATTTACAGAATGCTATAAATACTATAAATGTGCTGATATACAACAGGATGAAGTGGTCCCGAATAAATAGAGACTGTGCGTTAATGTAACGCAGAAGGTCTGAAAATGCTGTGTTAGTGTAGCATGTAGGTCTGGATGGGGAGAGGCAGAGAGTCAGTGTCAGGGGGGGGGGCTCCGGGCCTTGTTGATAAGGCTAGTAGCGGATGGGAAAAAACTGTTCTTGTGGCGTGAGGTTCTAGTCCTGATGGACCGCAGCCTCCTGCCAGAGGGGAGTGTCTTAAAGAGTTTGTGACCGGGGTGGGAGGGATCAGCCACAATCTTTCCTGCACGCTTCAGAGTCCTGGAGGCGTACATGTCCTGGAGCGATGGCAGATTGCAGCCAATGCAACATGACACGCTGCAGTCTGCCCTTGTCCTTGGCGGTGGCAGCAGCGTACCAGATGGTGATGGAGGAGGTGAGGATGGACTCAATGATGGAGGAGTAGCGTGCACCATCATTGTCCTTGCAGGAAGTACATCCTCTGCTGGGCTTTCTTGATGAGGGAGCTGATGTTTAGCTTCCACTTGAGGTCCTGGGAGATGATAGTTTCCAGGAAGCGGAAGGACTCCACAGTGTCAATTGTGGAGTCACAGAGGGTGATGGGGGCAAGTGAGGCTGAGTTCTTCCTGAAGTCCACAAGCGTTGAGCGCTAGGTTGTTTCGGTTGCACCATGTCACCAGATGGTCAACCTCCCACCTGTAGGCAGACTCGTCACCATCAGAAATGAGTCCGATGAGGGTGTTGTCATCCGCAAACTTCAGAAGCTTGACAGACTGGTGACTGGAGGTGCAGCTGTTTGTGTACAGGGAGAAGAGCAGAGGAGAAAGAACGCAGCCCTGGGGGGATCCGGTGCTGATTGACTGGGAGTCGGAGATGTGTTATCCCAGCTTCACATGCTGCTTCCTGTCAGACAGGAAGTCAGTGATCCACCTGCAGGTAGAGTCAGGCACACTCAGCTGGGAGAGCTTCTCCTGAAGCAGAGCCGGGATGATGGTGTTAAAGGCAGAGCTGAAATCCACAAACAGGATCCTGGTGTAGGTTCCTGCGGAGTCCAGGTGCTGGAAGATATAGTGGAGGGCCAAGTTGACTGCATCGTCTACAGACCTGTTGGCTCTGTAGGCGAACTGCAGGTGGTCCGGGAAGGGGTCGGTGATGTCTTTCAGGTGTGACAGAACAAGGCGCTCAAAGGACTTAATAACCACAGAGGTCAGGGTGACGGGTCTGAAGTCGTTAAGTCCTGTGGTCCTTGGCTTCTTGGGAACAGGGATTATTGTAGAGGTCTTGAAGCAGGCTGGCACGTGACATGTCTCCAGTGAGGTGTTGAAAATGTGGAATGGAATGGAAAGGAATGTGAATCTGTGAATCTCACTACCATCATCGTCCGTCTCTTTTTAATCTTGTGGACGCTGTAAGATTGTGTTACCCGGCTCTCACTACGGGAGGCGGAGGCGGTTTTCTGGGACAGAGTTTACCGTAGTGTCGGTATGGACGACTGGGCAGGTAATGGTGACTTTTCCACGTATAAATTCATCAATCATTTCCCTCGTAAAGTTTCCAAAGACACTACATACAACACTGCTGTGGGAAGTTCAAAAGTCACTGAATTCAAGTATTGAATCACATCACGTAATCATCATCAGTAAATAGTGGGACCTACTCAGCTCTTACTGCCTGAGAAGGAGGCTGCTTTCCCGGGGGAAGCGAGCCGTAGAGTCTGTTAGGAGGACTGACTGGGTCACGGAAACTTTTAGCTCGAAATCCACCGATTTTTATCTCAAAGTTACCAAAACAGTTGTGTGGGACGTTTGTTTTACTAGAGGAGGTCTAGAGCAGTGGTTCTTAACCTTTTTGACCTCGGGGCCCAACTTTTCAAGTACAAAGTGGCCCATTTAAATATTAGCAATGTACTGGTTTAACTAATTGATTTCACTCTTTGATTTGTATTCAGTAACCAAATCAAGTCCACTTACAGTTTAACAAGCAAAAACCTTGTCAAATAAATGACCTGATAGAATGTGATCATCACAAGGACATTTATTTATCATGTGTATGTAAACCTGCAAATACAACAAGACGCTGAACAGGCTAGGTCTGGTGGCCATGCTGTTGATTTGTTACATTTTTTATTCATCAAATCTTTCGAGAGTCCCTCCTTTCTTGCTGGAGTAAAAGCTAATTATTAGTTATTTTTGTGTTAATATGCCTGACACAAGAGTGTTTTTTCATAACTTCCCTTGTTGTTCCCCATGTTAAATGAACACACTGTTCGTTTACTCTTTCCTAACCCACAGCCAGTTTGTGAACATTCCTAAAGCTGTCAGACATCAGCATCTCTAACCAACAGTCATATCCTCCTTAGCAGTAACTAGGACTAGTTCTTGATCAGTTTATCAGAAAAGGCTTAATAAAGTAACAGTCCTGCATGGCAGAACTAGAAGTTGCTCTTCATATCTGTGACAAATTAACAATGACAATAGTCACAACAGTCCATTGGGGGTTGGCACCACTTACGTCTTCATTTTTTCGTTTTAACTACTAGTGATGTGTCAGTCGCGAACGATGGGAGCTGGCTCTTGTCCACAAGCCATTTTTTTAAAAAAAAACTTTTTATAAAGTAATACAGTGCACATCAGGTGCTCCATGCATGCAGTGAATCAATGTCACATGCATGCTGTGCAACCAATCACATGAGGATAGACAAGGATCATACCACCAAGTAGGGAGGGGCGGGGTTCCGGCATAGCAGAGCTCATAGACGGATGTGTTGAACTAACAGGAGGCTACAGCAATTTATTGATATTAGAAAATGTAATTTTTACTTTTGAATACTTCAGTACAAGGGATTAATTGAATAATTTACATGATATACGTGTACACATATAAATCATAAGTCAAAACAGCGCTAAATTTGGCTGAATTATGAAAGATATAGGCGGTAACATAAAGAGCCGTTTGGGAGCCGAAAGAGCCGGCTCGTCTTGGCGAGCTGAGTCAAATGATCTGGTTCGCTAAAAAGAACCAAAATTCCCATCACTATTAACTACTTCTCCATAACTTTCATTACAGGCTAGTGGCTGGCTGAGTATCTTCTTCTGCTTATTGGAGCTTGTTAAACAACTGACTGACACATTACCGCCACTAAGTGGTGGGAAGCTGTATTGTAACTGAGCTTCATCTCTGGTGTCTTCAATTGATAACCTATGTCCAAAACTAAAGGTTTTTGCGGCCCTCCAGGTGCCGCTGGGGCTCCATGGTTAAGAATCACATTTTTCTCTCTCTCTCTCTCTCTCTCTCTCTCTCTCTCTCTCTCTCTCTCTCTCTCTCCCTGTGTGTGTGTGCATGTGTGTCTCCCGCTCTGTCTGTGTGTGTGTCATTCTCCCTCTCTCAAACAAATGGACACAAACCAAATTAAACTTCTAGTTGTCATTATTTTGCAGCACAGACTGAAGTCAGGCTTCATGAAATAAACCTTGTTGTCCTCCTCGTGGAGGTTCAGTGTCTTCAATCTGGCAACCTGCGCTAGCTGCAGTCTGGGGAGGGGGGAGACTGCCCTCCAGTGTTTTGAGCTGCAGTGTCCAATCTTACATATTGTACCTTTAAATTAACACTCAGATGGATGCACATTCTGGTAAGAAATCTTATCAGTTAGTCATGAATCCCCCTGATAGCCATAAAGGCTGAATTCAATTTAATTATTTAATTAGATAGATAGAATTATAGAACATAAAATCATACAGGGGATCTTGAGAAAACGTTTGCCCAAGAGATTAACTTGCGCTCTCCAGTGACCTGGTAGAGAGTGTGCCCCATGTACAGAGGCTCGGTCCTTGCTGCAGCGTCCCAGGGTTTGATTCTGACCTGTGGCCCTTTGCTGCATGTCATCCCCCCCTTTCTCTCTCTCCACACTCCTGTTACTATCAAATAAAGCTCAAAAAGCCCAATATATATATATATATATATACATAAAACTTATATCGAGATAGCACCACTGAAAGCATGACCATTTTTGGCTCCTGTGCTTACCACTCAACGTCAATTTTTTTTTAAAAGATTAAGTCTGAAAGCTAATCATCTGTATATATTCTCTATTATATGTCTGAGCCTATGTTCCTATCCCATAGGATCTCACGGCAGGGTGCAGAGTGCCAACACATCGCCCATAGGCAACCTCAGCGATGATGTGCTACTCAGCTGCTATATTAACAGTAATGGTCAACACGCAATCAATGACATTTCAGTCACCTGGGAGAAGAGAAACCTGACAGGACTTGTTTACAAGTATGAGAATGGAGCTCCGGATCTTACGGACCAGAATTCACAGTTTAAAGGGAGAACTCTGCTCTCCTTTGATAAGTTAATGACAGGGAACGCATCTCTGCTTCTGAAGGGTGTGCGAAACAGTGACAAAGGGGAGTACACCTGCAGCATCAGCTACTCTGAGGGAATTGGAGATGTCAACATTTACCTTCGAACAGCAGGTAAGATGACTCGTCTTTCCAGTTTCACTTTGTTTGCTTTGAAAATGAATCTCTTATTGCAGGGCTGTTGAACATGAGAGTTGCGAAACCAGTCATAGGGTGACCCAGCATAAACCTCATTCATTTTCAGTGTTTCCTTCCTGATGAAATGTCATTTTCTGATGTGAATCTAGTCAATAGTGGTATTTTATATAGCCAGCTTTAGTTAATCTTTAAGGCAAGAATAAAGCTAGTTAGCTAACATTAACAACTCTAAACTAACGTTAACTTTAGCTACCATAACCACATGTCAGTTTGCTCACTGTACCTCATATTAATTGCAATCATTTGCGTTCATTGCAAATTATTGGCTCCTGCTGGGGAAAAAAACAAAAACATTTTGCAAATGTAGTCACTGCTGCAGTCTGTCCCGAACTATTCAAACAGGTTGACAGTGGGGATTTGTTTGGAACTATTGAGAGCTACATGGACCATGTGACAGCGTGGCGGCAAGATGCCAACTGTCATATTTAACGGCACTGTCTAATTGGTAATAATAATAAAGTAATGTCTTTATAAGCAGATATAAGGACATTTTTAAGTGTTGTATAGTAGTATAATGTATAGTCATTCTTAACAATTCTAATATATTTGATATAAAAACTGTGTTTTACTATCAGTAATTCATTAGTTATCATTAATCATTATTATGTTTATACAGATTAACAGATATACACATGAATAAACACTTTAAAATGTACCTAGATCTGCATACAACTACATTATAGCACGTTATAACCAACTCATCAAATGTTTACCCATGTTTAAACACTCGTGGTGAGTCTACTACATGAGACTACATCACAGGGTGAGGCTCTTTAAATGTATTGTTTTTTTTCAATTTATGTTCTGTTTGGGACATGACAAACCTTGTTTTATCACCAATTTATTTTGATCAGTTAATTTTTTGAAAATTCAAACTGCAGCATAGATGCACGATATTTTACTTACCACTTTTATTGTCTCAGCCTTTTCAGCCCCCAAGTTTACACTCTTCCAAGGCATCCTGGCCGCTGAGGCAAGCTGGTGGTTCCCTAAACCAAACGTGACATGGTCGGACTATGATGGGAAAGTCCTGCTGGGAAGTACAAGCTTAACACAAAGCTCAGGAATATTCAGTGTAGTCAGCATGTTGCAACCAGTCAACATCAGTGGCTCCTACACCTGTAGCATTGAAAATAACCTGTTGATCAGCATTTCTCGGGCAACTATAACAGGTATTGTGTTCACAAGAATATCTTTGAATTTCAAAATCTCTCTGTTGATGTGTCATTAATTGGCTTACTGATTACTGGCACAATCTAAATTCAGAAATGTAAAGGGGCACCTTGCTGATTTTACTTAAGGAGTCAAAAAACAAACAAATAAAAAAAAATTGAATAAAAGATATATTTTTAAAAAGGAAAAATATTAAAACATATGAATATTACATCTATATTGTATTATGCATTTATGGTGAACTTTAATGCATTCATAATGCTTTATGACCACACTCAAACACACATAATGCTTTCTGACGCACTATGTCAATAGTCATGAAACATTACAGATGTGACTTATAATGAATTACAACCTCAAGAGTCTTGTAAATGTTCCTGGCAACCTTGGCAGCGTTTTCCAAGGTCAGGTAAACTGTGTTTATGTTTATGTAAACACAAATAACAAGCTCTGTTCATGCCCTGTTTCAAACTGAAGACCTTTTGCGTGTAAGGCGAACGTGATGACCACTACATCAAGGAAGCTGGAAGCAGCTATATGCTGAACTGAACTAATCTGGGAACTCCGCAAACGCTCTGTACATAGGTCGAATTCAGCAGTACCGAACAAGACGCCGACGACATGTTGTTGTGGTTACACAGACGCCTCTCTTTGGTTTTCTGGATAGCCCATTTGCATTTCCCTCTGTAAGCAAACCATGGTTCACTTGCAAAGGAACCAAGACCTACGTTTTCAGGCGGACCAGAGTTCAGATGACTTTTCACACCTGCCTGAACAAAGCGGACTCCGTTTAAAGTGGACCAAACAGCTCTGGTGTGAATGCACCCTAACTCTTCATTAACTGAAGTTATTAACATCAACTGTGTGAACTTAGCTAGCTTTGTGTCTGACTAGCCTGTAGTTCACCCAGCAGTGTAATCTCTAATGGTTACAAGTCAGAACTTATATTGTTAAACTAAAAAAGCAGGGGAGTATGCATATTATGTCTTATGTGTCTTGTAGAGCATAATTCATGGAGGACTCCAGGTACTGACCACAACTGTTTGTGCATACCTGTGTATGAAGGCGGTTGTGGATGTAACAGTGTCTTTCATCCCACAGTGGAAATAAAGCTTAACAAAACATTTTGTATATTTCTTACTTTAAATATATAATTTAGGTTTCATATGTTTAGGTTTCATTTCTAAATCAGACAGATTTTATTTTTAATTCTGCATTTTGGCTTCTTACATAATAATCACTTCTAATTAATAACAATAATAACTTATGACACTGCATGGACTGTTACAGCATACTACAGATGATTGTTGAGGTGTGTGTATAGGTGAGTATAGGTTGTCATAATGTGTTATAAGCCCTATCAGTCAACCTCTAGCTAATCAAGAGCATCCATAAGACTCTTGAAGTTATAATTCATTATAAGTCACCTCTATAATGATTTATGAGTGTTGATATAGGGCATCAGAAAGCATTATGTGTTTATGAGTGTAGTCATCAAGCATTATGAATGCATTATAATTCACCATGAATACGCATTACCCATATTACATTTGGAAAAAAGAATGATTTGAATTTTCTTTCATTTTTTCCAGGCTCTGATGTTTCATGGAGCACATACTTCACCTACAGCACTGCATCATCCCTGCTGGCATCAGCTTACCTGATTACTACGACCAGTATCCTCTGCATCTGTTATGTGCTCTAATTACACATCTACAGTCTCCACCTAGTTGTGACTCTGCGCGTGTGTGCATTTGATGTATTCAGTGCCATTTTTTCAGAATTTGACAAAGTAATGAGCAGTAATTTCTGAAGTTGATGTTATATGGCTAAGTTGTTACAGTGTGTTGTTGCCGTGTAACAGTATTCAACTGGTGTAGTGCATTTTCTCAGTCAGGTTTTATATTTTCTTTTTACTTTGTCAGATGCATGTGTCATGTTAGGCCCACTTCTCTTAGTAAACATTTCTAAATTCCATTTGGCTCGAGTTCTTTTTTTTTCAATGTCTGAAAATAGTCTCAAAATGGTGACACAAAGAATTTCAATTATGCATTATAATTTTTTAACACAACAGGAAGAGTATCAGAGTTTAGTCCATGAATCCACCTGGATAGCCTCAGTTTCAGAGACTGACTGTGGAGGTTTGACTGACTGATGTTTCGCTCTATGCTCCAATAACAGTTGAGCAAGACTCAACCAGTTAAAAGTTGAGAACCTGCCAACTTTCTAGCTAGCAAAGGAGCTCAGTGGTTTTCAAACTTGGGTATGGGGACCAAAAGGGGTTCTTGAGTGGGTTGTAGGGGGTCCCCAGCAAAATGAGGAATACTTAAATTTTTTTGAAAGTTGGATTAACAGGGGAAGAGAGAGGGTTGACCATTTTGCTTTATGTGTCTCATGTCAGCGTTTAATGTCTCAGAGGTGATTCCTTGACATAAAAAAAAGACAAAAAAACAAAAAAACAAAACAGGGAACCCCTGAGCTTGTTAACTAAGGATTGTTGTTAGGTTAGGTAGTAAACTAGATTTGCTAAGATCAGCTAACCTAAGATGTGACGATATGCATACTCATATCTTAACCATCTTTGAAAGATGGTTGTCTTTTCAACATAGACAACCATTAGCACATACTATATCTAAGTACAGGAAGGGAGAACTGTTTGCTCAGGTGATGTATAAAGAGAACTGGACACAGCGCTGGAGGTGGGACTGCATTAATTCTCAGTGGCGCGTGAAGCCAAAAAAGTTCAGGCATAAAATGACCCTGATCTTCCACACTGTGTGGCCCTTAGAGCAAGTGCACTTGAGACTTCTGCTGGCTGAGCCGCCAACTTTTGGTTAGCCGTCTGCTAACTTGAATGGGGATAAAATGATTTCATTGTGCAGCTCTAGACTTTCCAAATGTTATTGAATCAAACGGATCAAATTCTGACAGTTAAACAAGTCATTTTGCAACGCTCAAATAAATTAATTCTCCATTTTACAACTGCTTCTTTGAAACTGTGTAAGCCTGTGCGAAAAAAAATCTTTTTGGCCCCATGTGCATCACTTGACATTGTTGTCAGCGCACACACACACGGGCTCCAGCATTCATTTAGAAGAGTTTCCCTTTAGGGGGCCTGTTTTTTTGTCCCCATACCGTTAGAGGTCCCCATGATGTGACTGTGTAAACAATTTTTTGTCCCCATAACCATACGACCACCAGTGTGGTACCACACACACGTCAATTTTTTTTTGATAGGATGACAGCTCATCCTGGGTTTTGGTTCAACTATGGACTGGTCACTTATCTAGTAGTTTATATTACTTACCACTGAGGTGTTGGTGTGAATGTATTTTCTAAAATGCATATTTTTTTGGGGGAAAAAAAACTTCTCTTGAACTTCTCTAATGTTAGCATTAATATCAAAAGTATTTCTGTCCATCCACCACCATAATGTTCTGTCCTGCCGGTAGATGGGGACATTCAGAGTATCAGACGAGTATTAAAGAGTCCTGGAAAAACTTTGGGACCACCCCTGGTAGTCCGTGAGAGGTTTGCCATTGGTCTGGCAGTGAGTGGGGTGTCATATGTCCCACGGAGGAGTGAACGTAGCCTACTTCTCCCGGAGAAAAGTTAGATTTTCCTGCAGGAGGTGGAACTGAAATATTTTTGTTTTCATCGAGTAGAAAAGTGGATACGTGATATTTAGTTTCGAATGAGTGGTGAGGTGCAGAAGAAAGGTTCAAGAGAAGTTTTCGTTGAGCTGTGGCAGGTTTGTGGAGCTCGCTGGGTTTCAGGGTGGTACTCGCTGCTTTGTTTTTAGCACCAGAAGACACTAAAAACGGACAATGTCGCAGTCTGAACGGATAGGAAACGCGGAGCAGCCAGCGTTAAGCTCGGAGCATGAACAAAACGGACTCTTGGTGAACCCAAGAGCGGTGTGTAACGCGTGTAAACGCCTGTACCGGGACCCTAAAATCCTCCCCTGCTTGCACACCTTCTGCTCCGACTGTATCGGTCAGCTGGAGCCCTTCTCGGTGTCCTCGCGGTGCAGGCGAGACAGTCCGGCTGACGGCCGGGGCCAGGGGGAGCAGGAGCAGGACCGACCCGCCGTCACCGTCACGGTGCTATGTCCCGACTGTGACTCCGAGGTGGACATCCCTCCGTCGGGACCGCAGGGGCTGAGCACTGACCACCTGGCGCTAGACGAAGTATTCCTGGAGACCCTGGTGACGGACGGCCCGCTGGGATGCGACCTGTGCGGCGAGGGAGTAGCCGAGAGCCGCTGCGAGGTCTGCTGCGTCAACCTGTGCGAGTTCTGCTGCCAGGCGCACAGGTACAGTCTATTCTATGTTCTATGCTCCTGTCTTCTGTTGTCAAGCTTACAGGTAACAGGTAGGTTAGGTTCAGCCATTGGTCCTGCAACATGAAACAGTAGGGTCAACACAGGTGTTACCAATGATGCTAATTAAGGTTCCAGTGAGCCAACATGCTCCACGGCAGAAACCTAATTAGTATCATTGGTAACACCTGTGTTGACCCATGTCTGCTGTGAAAAAGGTCTGCTGTCTCTAACTAACTTTTTCTGCAGGTACTATCACCTGAGCTCATCTCAATACTTCATTCATGTGTTTGGTAACATCAGTGTTAACACAGACAGGTGATAACCAGCTTCATGATGCTGAAGCACCAGTGTTAGTTTGAGTGAAACAAAAACAATCAAAGAAAGACAGAGGCCTCAGGAAGACAGCACAAGATATGGAGATTTGCTGCTAGACAACTTCTACAAACATTTTTTTTTGTTTTCTCGTCCTGAGCAAATTCTGAAACACCACAGCAACATTGTTATGTGACCAATCTACCAGGTGTAATTAAACACAGAAATCTATGAGCTTGAACTGCAGGTGGTTAAGATATGGATGTGACACCCGTCCTCCGTGGAGATTACGTGTGATTCTGTGACACATGATTCTGTACCGTTCTGCTACCAAGCTCATAGGTAGGATAACTGTGTAGAGAGAGGGGATGACATACAGTAAAAGACCACAGGCTTGAGTCAAACCTGGGTCAATCCTGTGGTGAGGACTGGGGCACACGCTCCAATAGGTGAGCTACCAGGGTGCCTCTGTTCTGTTCTAGTATGTCCTGTTCTATGCCTGCATATGATGAGATTGACTGCAACATGCTCACGGGTATGCCCGGTTCTGTTGTAGGGCTTCAATCAATAGATCTGCAGTTCACTGTCTTGATTAATTACTTTTCTATAACACTGGAAGTGTATTGAAATAGCTTGTTTTTAAGATATAATAGACTTTAATGATCCCACACTGAGGAAATTCTCTTGTCACAGCAGCTTGCATACACAAGGTTGATAAGAAATTACTCATAAATGAAAAATATATAGAAAAAAAGTCATGCTGGTGTTAAAGAGTCTGACAGCTGTTGGAATGAAGGACCTGTGGTAGAGCTCCTTCTTACGTGGTGGGAGTAGCAGTCTGTTGCTGAAGGAGCTGTTTAAGACCTCCACTGTCTCATGCAGCAGGTGAGAGGAGTTGTTCTCACTCACTTCCTCTATGGAGTCTAGGGGACAGTCCAGAACAGAGCTGGCCCTCTTGACCAGTTTGTTTAGTCTTCTCCTGTCTCTCTCCATTCTTCCCCCTCCCCAGCAGACGACTGCATAGAACAATGCAGGTACCACCACAGTGTCATAAAGTTTTAACATAGTCCTGCACACTCCAAAGGACGTCAGTCTCCTCAGAAAGTGGAGACGACTTTGGCCCTTTTTGTACAGGAAGTCTGTGTTGTCTGACTAGTTCAGTTTGTTGTTGAGGTGAACACCCAGGTATTTGTATGTATCCCTGGATGTTCACCAGTGCGGTCTGAGGCGTCTTCCTCCGGAAGCCGTTCATCTCCTTCATCTTGCTGGCGTTGATGGTGGTGGTCAAGCTCGCGCCAGTCAACGAAGGCTGTCACGACCACAACCATCATTGTTAAAATCACATATGACAAGGAAAAGCTTCAAATCATCACATTTGAGAAGCTTGTACAAGCGAGCATTTGGTATTTTTCCTGTAAAATGGTTCTATTTTTTTCTTTCTGGAGCTGACTGTCACACTAACAGACAAACAGTTATTGTCTGCTGTCAAACTCAGAGGTAACTTCTCTTCTATTTTGTGCTGACACGGGTACAGTTTGTGTGAGGTTCTATTCTGTATTTTTTTAAGTTAAGTAGCAGGTAACATCTGATTTCCAGCAACATTTTTTTACCAGATCTGAGGCTAAACTGGGTCTTCACACACGAGTATGTATCTCTGTCTGTTCTCTCTCCTGTGTGCAGGCGGCAGAAGCGCACAGCATCTCACTCCATTCAGTGTCTGGAGGAGCTCAAGTCTCGTGGACGTCTCTGCCGCCCGGTCCTCTGCTCCCTCCACCATGGTCAGGAGCTCCGGCTCTTCTGTCAGCCCTGCGACCTCCCCGTCTGCCTGGAGTGCGCCGCCACGCTGCACCGCGACCACCGCTGCTGCCCCACCCGTGACGTTATCGATCGCCACGGAGACCGCATCCGTGAGCTGGTCACGGTGTGCCTGCGACCTCGTCTGGAGCGTCTGAGGGAGTCACTGCAGAAGGTGCAGCAGAGTCTGTTTTGAAAATGATTGTTCTGTTAAGAAGATATGACCCTGTTCAAGTCCAACCAAGGCTAATTAATGGACCACTATGTCCATGTTTTAACATATTTCTATGGAGTTAACATTAGCCTCTCTGTTGTTGTTTAGCCTAATGCTACTCATTTGATTTAACACATAATGTACCAACCCTCAAACTGCCCTTGTTAAAATTTTTGGGACACACACAAAATGTTTCTGAAGACCTGTCGTAGCATGAATGATTTATCATACTTCTTTCCACTCTGTTACAGGTGGAAGCATCCCAGGAGGCCTTGCAGGCTCGGGTTGATGCAACAGCGAAGGAGGTGAGGGAGTTTGCACGAGGCTATGCCAGCGCTGTGGAAGCCCACTGCCTGTCTCTGCTGCATCGCCTGGAGGAGCTCCGTGTCCAACGCAGGTATGGCACAACCAACACAGTTCCTGTGGGGCATACCGAGTAATATTATAAATATTCCTTTGGAAACCAGTGACGTTTTGAACAGTATCTCAAAGGAATACTGCTGAACGTTTAGGACAAAAAATAATACCTCAAAGTCTGACTACAGTTATTCTTGAAGCTCTGTACTCGCACTGTGACCGACAACCCCCACATTTAGGTAGTTTTCATTGATTCTGATTCTGCCTCCACATCAATTCCTGGATTTCTGTTCTGACTTTCCTGTAGAGGAAGCAAAGAAATAAACTTCTTTTGCAAGTAGTGAGTTACAAAAGTTCAATATATAATAATATTTTTTCTTTTTCAAGTAAGTCATACTCATAACGTTTGGTAGCCAGCAGCAGTTGATGTTGCGGGGAAGAGAGTGGCAGCATCTTTTAGTGGTGTTTACCTGAAAAGTGAGCACACGGTCGGTGTCGGGCCTGTAAACTTAAATAAGTAATTTGTAACTTCTCTATATGAAATGGTTGTTTGTCTCTATGTGCGATGAGCTTGTGACTTGTCCAAGTGTACCTTGCCTCTTGCCCTAAGTCAGCTGGGATAGGCTCCAGCCCCACCGTGACCCTGACGAGGATAAGCGGTTACAGATAATGGATGGATGTATATGATATGTCACTGACTGGCTATATGTCTCAGCATCATTAAGAAATGAAAATTATTATGACAGACAATGAGAAAATCTAACCCAACACCTGCGTTTACTGCCTCCAGTCACCTGTGTCTGTGATTTGTACTATTATAAATGCAATAGAAAGCTGATCTCTGGATTCGCTGGCAACTTGTTTGATAGTGGTGAGGTTGTTTTGTAGTCTTGCTCTGTAATATAATGTCTAATGTTCTTTTAACAGCAAAAGCACAGAGTCAAGGACAAAGCTTTCCTCACGGCACAGTCACATTTTTAATTATCTCCCTTTGTGAGATCGCTGACTTAGTTCAAATTTGACTAAAAAATTTTACAGTCCACTTATTAGCTTTTCCAAAAGCCTTTGTGTAGGGGGGCATGTTAAAGATCAGCAGGTCTGTTTATGGTCAGTTGAATGGTGTGAGAGGTGTGTTGTGTGACCAGACTACATACTCTGAGTTTGTTATGTAGAGGAACATTAGGTAGAAAAATACATTGTAATTTTAACAGTTTAATAGATCTAAACAGGCTGCTGTGGAGAAACATTTTATCTAGTGCATGGGCATGCTGCTTGTTATTCACACTGTCTCTGTCCAACAGGAACCAGCTCCACCTGCAGAGGGCACAGCTGCAGCAGGCTCTGTTGGACATCGGAGGCAGCGTGGAGTTTGCGGAGAGACTCCTGAGCAGCGGCTCAGACGCCGAGATCCTCAGCGCCAAAGGCGTGACCCTGAGGAGGCTGACCAGCCTGGCGGAGAACAGCCGCGAACCACACCCGGCAACCGTCGCCCCCGACGATGGCAGCAGCATCAGCTTCATTCCCAGGGAGCCAGCAGGGGAGGTGGAGGGCTACCCGGTGGTCGGGATAATCAACTCTAAGACAATGGACCTCAGCAAGTGCACCATCGAAGGGGAAGGTATGCATCAGGATGCAGTATCTGCATTTGTAATAGGCGTTTCATCCAATCAGTCGTGTTTGTGTTTGGTGGTAGGTGCAGACATGCTGGTGGGGATGTGGAGGGGGAGGGGTCAGTATACACTGAGTTCACCTGGAGCGGTTAAACACCACTGTTACCTTCCTGGGTGCTTTGGTTCAAAGACACAAATTCCTGTAGGACTGAAGGAATGTTGAGGTGACTCAACAGGCCTGAAGACACAGAGGGCATGTTTACACACAAACACAACATGAACACACACTATAAGAGAGAGAAGGGGAGCAAAACCTGCAGTTGAGATAGCAAATAGCTACAGGATATTTTTAGGTGAAATGAATTACTGTTCTAAAGACTATGTGATTCAACCACCACACACACACACACACACACACACACACACACATTTGGACTGTTGGTAGTTTGAAGATGTAACCCTGGGAACTCTGATAACATAACATTTTATTGACTAGCAATAACTTGATTATGAATAAATAATAATTGATAATGAATGTTGCAGCTCTAAGAAATTGTGAGAATGTAGAAATATAGTAATACGGTCACATTCAACTGGTGTATTCATCCTTTGTTGTCCTTCCACAAGTCACACACAGCCAGCAGGGATTTGTAGCTGTTTGTCTCAGTGAGAGGCTGTAAGTCGTGTTTATCTGTGTGGGGAAATGAAAAGCAGCAGCAAATAAGGACTTCTATAGTGAGTCGTCTAGGTGTCAAAGAGCAGGTTTAGCAGTGTTTGTCTTTCTGTGTTATGTATGTATTAAACTTATATTTGTATAAGCCATAAAAAGCATACAAGAGGCTATGTTTACCCACACCTTTGTATTGACTTCTTAATTACGCGGTTAAGGATTCTCCTTTTGTAAATAAATCCACAGTACCACTACAAAAACTAAAGCAGCTTTTCTACCGTGAAGTTTTTTTGTACCTTCCAACTTCACTTTCATCAGCCACATCAGCGTCTTTCATTTAAGGGGGCAGATAAAAACCAGATTTCTGTGTTGACAATTAGAAAGCTAAAATCACAGAGGCTTACAGGCGATTATCCCCTCTCTGTGTGATAAGGGGGTTTGAAGTGGTGGATTTAGACCTCGAGGTTGTACAGCACAGGTGAAATGTGGGCCAGAGCAGCTGCGTCTGTAATGATGACAGCTGCTGGGCGCTCAGCTTAGCAAGTACACATATAAATTCACAGATAATTCACATCCATTAGTGGTAGAAATGATAGTAATTGTAGTAGCAACAGAAGAAGAATTTAAGCAATGGCTGCAGTAGTAACTAGTGCACTCAATCAATCCTACATTCGAGTAAAAGTATCAAGAATGTAAAGAAAAATCTAAAAGTTATTAATTCCAAATCTGACAGGCCCTCCACACCCACCCGGGGTGTTTGCAGTTACTTGGGCTGATAAGGCCTCAGGTTGAATATGGGTGATGCTATGCAGGAGTGACACGATGTCAGCCGACGCCACCTGCCAGTTAAAATGATAAAGGTGTCATGTGAACCATCTTAACAGTCTTAAGATAACAAAAAAGTATGGGGAAACTCAATCAAACACACCCTGTACACACAGACACACAACCCTGAGAGAAACTTTAATCAGCCGGATAATTTAAGTCACCTGCATAGGTGTACGATGAGTGTGCAGGGCCCGCAGGGTAAAAACACATTCTGTATTAACAGTGTTAAAGCATTGGGTGTCTTCACACTAAGCTACGTTAAACATGTTTCCACTACCGTCGCATATTCCAGAATAATTTTTCTTAGTTTCACTGTTTTTTGTTTTTTTTATCACACAGATGGAAAAAAAAAAATTGTTTACAAGTGAAAAATGTTTTTGGGTTTGTTGTAATACTCATTTTGGCCACAAGAGGCTCAAGTGGCCAACTACCCCATGTTCTAAACAGGACTAAAAGCAGTTTTAATTTCTCCATGCACTTAAATAGTGTGTGTGTTAGCAAGTTATGTAACATTATACGTGACACCAGATTTACACCATTTCGCTAATGAAACAGGTAGTTTCATCAGCAACAGTAGCAACTGCAACAGCACAGATGCAGCCACTGGAAAAAAAACACTGAATAATAACAATGTAGGGTCATTAGTTATCAAGTGGCTAATAGAGTCTGACAAGAAAATGCAAAGCAACATTAATCACTGCTATAAACACAAATGACGTCAGGTTCAACACAACAACAACACCACAACAGCTGATGAATATCTTCAGCCAGAGCGCAGCAGAACAAGTTAATGAAACACTAAATAATGATGTGAGGAAAACTCTGCTCAGCACTACTGAAGCCCAGCTGTGCCTGAAGTCACGCTGAAAGTGGCTGCAACCACCATATGTTTAGGGGGAAAGTTTTTTACGTAAGCACCCAGTAGGGGGTTGTTTAGTGGGTGAGATGATGTGTGTGTGTGTGTGTGGTGTGTGTGTATGTGACTGTAATCTTTAGTGGCACAAGACAAATGTCTTAGTGTCTCCATTTTGTGGTGTGTCTGCATGATGAAGGGCCTTTTTTTTAATGTGATGCACAACTTGGAAAGACAAGTCCTAAGTTTGCATGTGTGTGACTGGCACACATGCACAAATCAGCACATTGTAATGTCCTCTAATCCCCCGGTCTCACAGGTCTACAGAGGGCCAGGGAGGATCAGCAAGGCCATTTCACCCTAGTGTGCCGAGACTCGGCCGGGGAGCAGATGGCACAAGGCGGAGAGCACGTCCTGGTCAGCATCGTTCACAAGGAGAAGAAAAGCTGGTGAGAGTCAGAGAGTTTGTCAACTTTTTAGCCTCCCAGCACCTTTCTGTAAGAGGCAGCAGGCAACAGACCAGATGGATGATCAAACTTCAACCAGACAAGTCATGTTCAGCCAAAGTGTCCTGGTTCAAGGCTCTATTTTTGCACGTGGACACATTTTGCGCCGGTGAAGTGCTATTTTCATGGGGTACAGTGAGGTTTTATTCTCTCACGAGTAACACGAGTGACATTAACAATCCAGCAGCGCGCTGCAGTTTTGGTGTCGAGGGTGATCGAGTTTTTTCACCGTCTGTCGCCCAGCTGCTCGGAGCAGGTCATCAGAGCACTCTGCACCTGTGTGCTGGCTATTTTTGTCACTTACAGTGGGTGAAGCAGCACCCTTAAAGACCTCTCCAAAATCACACAAATAACTGTTTGTCATGTTTTGCTTGTCTCCTTCAAACATTCTTCAAACAGAAAAAGTTGTTTTGTTGCATTAATAGACGTGCCATGAAGACATGAATGTGATTAAAGGGATAGTTCAGGTTATTAGAAGTGTTCAGCATGTTACCTACAGCAGTCGGCACACTACCAGTTTGGGGAAAGTAGATTCTTCATTTTTCTCAAAGTCTGGTGGCTTTGAGAGCCCAATACAAACACTTCAGTTTCCTGTTGGAAAGGGCTGTCTGACGGCAAGGTAAAGTGGTGCAAATATTCTGCCTTTCTTTGGGTGGTTGAAATACGTTCTGTTGCTGCCCCAATCCACAGCAGTGAATCACTTAACTCCCGCGCTGGTATTCTTGTCTGCTTCTCCTACCTCGTGTGCCAATCGCCGTCTACTATAGGTAACACACTGACTATAGATAAGTACTTAATCCACCCCACTTCAGATGACCCAAACTATAAAAGAGGTGTTGGCTTTCTGACTACCACACTTGTGTAGACTTGCACCTCCCCAGTTTGTCTGGTAAGAACAGGTATGATGATGATAGGTTAATTCATCCAGCTCATAAAACACCGACAGGGAGTCCACATAGTAGTTTGTGGGTCTGTAAGTGTGTGTAGTTACTGTAAAGAGAGAATAAACATAAAAATATGCCGATATTAGTGAGCAACATAAACAGTATGGCACGAAATAGACAAGTCAGAATAATGTAAAGTAAACATAAACAGTACAAAGATTTATAAATTAAGAGGATGTGGTGTTAACTAAGCGTCAATAACTGTCAACCTCTCAATTTAGGAAGGCTCCTATCCATGTGACATAGTGTTCTACTGCAAACAGAGGCTGCAGAAATGCATGACGGTCCCTTAACGACCTTTCAGCGCTCACTACAGCCAATAAACTAAGCTAAACTAAAAGTCCAATATTATGTAATTACCTTGTTAATCACACAATTAACATTTTCTGGACCTAACAAACTCACTTTACTTGCTGTTTACTGTTAAAGTATGACAAATATAAGTATTAATAAACAAACGTGACTATCTAATAATTCTATACATGAAATCAGAGTACAGTAATAATATACAATATGAAGTGTGTACAGTGATTAAAAACCCACAGCAACATCGAAAGTGTCAGAACAAACTAAACACTGTACTCACATTCTCATGGATGCACGTGAAATATGATAACCAGCAACTTATTATAAAAGAAAGAATAAGAATAAAATCTGAATATCTAGAAAAAAACATTCCACTGTGTCTAAATGAACAAATGTCAGCAGTTTGACCTTTAACCAGCTGCAGCAGAAAAGAAAAGGACTGAACTGTAGCGGCGTATTATTCAGTCCTCTCCCTCGGCTCAGGTCAGAGACGCATCATTTGTGGTTTATCTACAGTCTGTAATTTGAGTGATCACATTATCAAGCCATTATCAGATAATCACACCAGATCTCCTGTGGCGAACTCTGAACTGAGTGCAACCTGCACCAGGCTGCTGCTAAATCACAAACCACACCAGATGTCCGTCCTCTGGTACACATCAAACTTGTTGGTTACGTCTCAGCAACACAAACAAGAAACAAACTCTGCAAGTTGAAAAATTGTTCATTGTTTATGTGCTCTGCCAAACAATGAATTATCAAAAGGAAATTTGATGAGATGAAATGCAGGAAGATTCTGTTAATATTATATATCCTGAATATGTGTATATAGAATAGAATTAGTGATGAGTTGTATTTTCTCAGTGATATTCTATGAAGAGGTTGATTTGTTTTTCTTCTCTAGCACAGTGGAGACGTCAGTGGTTGACAACAGCGATGGATCCTACAGCGTCTCATACACACCTAAAGAGCCCGGAACTTATTCAGTGTGGGTTTGTGTCAAAGCCCAACATGTCAAGGTACAAATCCAACTTACAGTTTGTCACAACAAAATTTACGAATGCAGAGAAGCTATTTTTGAATTTGTATTTCTCAAAACAGTTGTTATTAGTTATGTTTTGCAGAGAATTGCATGTTCACATAGTTAAATATGAACTTGGACTGGGTTGTGGTGTTTCCATGAGCTCACAGCAGCATGCAGCCTCAGGGCTGTTAACATCCTGACAAGCTCAGTCAATGTGGGCAAAACTCTCTTCAGGCAAACACAAATTAAACAGGCTGTCTGTGACATTTACCTAATGGGATGTGGTTTCTTTTCTATCTTGTCTTTCTCTCTTTTCTTTTTTTTCATTGAATGTTGACTCTTTGCTTCGTCGCCCTGCAGGGCTCTCCGTTCACGTTGAACGTGAAGAGGAGGTTCAGGCGTCACAGCGGGACGTTTCACTGCTGCTCCTTCTGCTCCAGCGGAGGATCCAAAGAGGCTCGCTGTGGCTGCCCAGGAACCATGCCAGGTACACCGACCTGGCAGCCTTCATTCAGTTCGTCACGATGAACAAAGACAATAAAAACTGATATGTTTTGTTTTCAAGTTGGACATGGAGAGAGGACATAGGAACTATTTGGAACCTTGTTGCAATATTTAAGTTCATGTTATTTACACAAACATCAGAGTTGCTTAAAATGCACACAAGTATTTTTATGTTTTATGAATCCTGAGCCCACAAGACTGTATTGTATTGTATTTTGAGAGAGGAGGCACAATTTTCTGTCACCATCACCTGTCATTTTTCTCTTCATCTAAACTCAGCACATTCACACAGTCACTTAATGAGGTATAAGTGGAAAAGGAAATATGAAATATAAAGTTCTTTGGGGATTGATGATGACACACTACACTTCCCTTCATGAGTAATTACTCGACTGTAGAAGTAACTGTTCACATCTGCCTTCATTCGACTGTCTGTCGACCTCTGGAAGAATTATTTGGATAATCTGACAACACTATTGAGAGAAAGTGTGTACAAAGAAGTCGTATATAAAGTATTATATTACCATGAGCTGTACTTGTTGGAGAGTTGAGCATATCAACATTATTAACTGTCTTTCTTTCTATCTTCACAAACCCCAGAGTTGTTCCTGATCTCCTGTCTGTCTGTTTTCTTACCTGTCTGTCTGACTGCAGGAGGATTTAAAGGTTGCGGTCACAGTCATAAAGGACACCCCGGGAAGCCTCACTGGTCTTGTTGTGGCAGCACCGTGGAGCAGTCTGAGTGCCTGCCTCAGAGCGTGTTGACTGCAGTTTCCCCCCGCGGCCACCTGCGAACCGTGGAGCTCTGAGGTCGCACAGAGACGGGAACTGCCGAGGTGATGCGAGTTAATAACGGATGGCAGCAGCCAAAAGGTTAGAGCAGCTGGGGGGAGTGAGCTCAAGGTTGTCAGTGTAAACCCTTGATGAGGTCGGGCGAGGAAAGTGAAGCTCTAGTGACTCAGGCAGGACATCAAAGTCACTGTCTCAGGAGGGCTCGTCTCTGCCAGGCCCAGTTGTAAAACAGCATCAGAGTTAAGGATCAAGGCTCTCAATCTTATGGCGTAAAGTGCCACTGTGCACGAGAAAGAAAGTGAAATGCTCAACAGCATGTGTGTCCTCCTACGTCAAATGAGTTCAAAGATTTGTTAAAGGTAGCCTTACGTAAGAGATGTGCCTCTTCTTTCACCGGCCATCTTATTTTTTAACCTCGACACTGTTCTCAATTTCAAAGGTCCTGAAATCAGTGTTTTTTTTATCTTAAATGTAAAACACATAGGAACAATGAGAATCACTAGTCTGCTAAACTTTAATACTTTTATATCTTTTCTGTCCTTCAGTCAAGAAAAATATCTTTTGGAATGTAGTGCCGCAATGCTGAATGATACGAACAACAATCCACACTGATCATTGTTCTCACACAGAGATCCTGACAACCCATCATGTTTATGTTCAGCATTTACACTGTTATGAGTGATTTCATTTTAGAAGATGAAGTACAGTAATTACAGTAAATCAAGTCAGTAAATCTGCAGATACTACTTGTACAAAATATATAAATAATCAAATTTAAGGGACCCTTCTCATCGTGTTTGTTTTGAGATGTGATGGTAGAGTAAAAAGGAGTTGTTCTGAATTTGAAGAAATACATTTACTATGTATTCACAATATTTACTACAGGTTATTTGTTTGTACACTGTTATAAGCTTAGCTAGTTATGAGCACAAACTGAGTTAATTATGTGTTGATCAGCATATGTTCCCAATAAATGCCAAGTAACTACTGTACTATTATTACTTATTCTTGCTTTATGCTCATTTCAATTTTAATTCTGGAACAATAATCATCCAGTAAGTGATAATTGTGTTATATAGAAGTGTTTACTCACAAATTCAACATATTTACTGCACCCAATGCCCAATTGCCAATATGTTTTGGTGTTTGTGAAGACTACTGTTTGAGCTGAATCAAGACATAAGCACTGAGCTGAAATACACTGTGGTTTTAAAGTCACCCTGGATTTTTCTAATACTGTTCATAATGTGAAACATTCTTGTTTTGTTTTTCTAAACCGCGTTTGGCTTTTGCTCTGTGCACGTGAACACTTCACACATCAGCCTCGAGTGCTTATTCCTGTTTTTAATGAGGAAAAAGTCCATCAGATGTACACGGAATCATGTTTTTCCTTCATTAGTAAACCAACTCCACTGTGCCTTCTGGGGAAGAGGGCTGTATTTGGGAAACACTGTGACCTAGAAGGTGCAGTCAGCCTTTTCTTAGAATATAAAGTTGTTCCCCTCCAGAGGCTGCGTCACAAGACTGACCACAAACCTGGAACTCATTATGAGCCACTTAATGCGTCTGTGTATTTTCTGTGTTCTGAATATGACTTATCATGTGTGAGTTTTAGTTTTTTTACCTTATAGGATCTGCTGATTGTAAAGATGAATATAAAAAGTAAATATGCAAATACTTGACACAAGGACTAATGTTGATTTGTGGTCCAAGATCTCTTCTCTGACACTGGGAGTATGATGCTGCTGTTCACACTGAGTGTTACGCAGTACTTTGTTCTGCTTCATGACTTTCTACTGAAACATTTAAGCCTGTACAATCAAAATAAACCCACTTATTCCTCAGTATGACGTGAGTCTTGCTTATTTGCATCAATATCCTCCGAAAATAAAAGAAAGAAAAACCCACAAAAGACTTTTGTATCCACATCAAAAAACATTTTATATTTGTCCGCAGGCTAAACCATCTCTTAATGCTCAAGCACAACATGAGGTCAAAACCAGAATACATGCATTATATTGTCAATGTCGCCGTCACAAAAACAACAGCCCATTTTCTTTTCACCATCTGAAAAGCATTTGCCCTGTCAGAAGGATTGTTTATAAAACCGCTAATTAAAAATATCAAGCCCTGGCATCTTTAGACAGAATGACAAATGGAGTAATACACCTGCCTCCTGTTCACTCATTTCTTAACAGAGAAGATAAAATTTCTATGGAGAATAAATAATTCTTTTACTATAAAAAGGGTCTAGTATTTTTTTCTCATCATTTTTCCATGTGTATGTAGGTGTATTTAGTAAGTGATTATTTCTAAATCTGCCACATTTTTATGACTGTGAATATAGACTGTACAATTGGGTGGACAAGTTGCCCCCACATCCCTTAACAGTAATGACACCCTGACACCAGGAAACTTGCAGCATTAACTCTAATTTTGCAACCAATTTATAGTGACTTGCAGAAAATGATAGCAGTATTCATGCTCTTGCTGTGTTTAACACTTTGATAGTTCCTCTCTAAACCACCAGGTGGAGGGAGAGAGCTTGTTTTCTGTCCACTCTTCCAGAACTAATGATCACATGCCTCTGCCTGTTATATTAAGTTTTCCAAGCTTGTACCTACAAATCATTCATAATCAGCGTTCTCAGAAGCTGCCTTTACCGGAGCCATTCCATGCTAAGAGGCTCCTGATGAATACTGTATTATCATGAAAAATGTCTTAAGCGGCTGAAGATTGACTCTCTTAATATGAATGTTTGATGAATGGGGACCTGTTCCACTAAAAGCCATCAGAGAGGAAGTTACATCAGCAGTGTCAGCGATGACTGCTTAATCAAACACAGCAATTGTTCAGTTGCAGCAATTAGAAATGAGTGATTAACTGATGGAGATGGCAGTCAACGCTGGGTGGAGAGAGGCCCCATCCAGAAAATTGGAGGTCACTGTGGGCAAAGACACACACACACACACACACACACACACACACACACAAACCATTCAATTAGGTGAGGGCTGGATTGATGATGGAGTGTTTCAAAACCTGCCTTTATTATTGATTTCTCACTTCCTTTTCATCTCCCTTCTTTCAGTAAAGTCAGCCCAGTAGGAACTAAGTCCACTAAGACACACACACTCACGCACCGAACAATGACTGCACTGCAAATGGCAGGATGCTCACCCACGGCTGTGAACCCCAGAGAGAAGGACTTATGCTAGACCTCACAAACCTCCTTCACCCGCCATTGAGCTCTCAACTAATGTACCTTGTAATTGAGAGAACCAACGATCATGGTACAATATTGTCTCACAGGCAAGAGACATCTTTTCTTATGTTTAATCTTTTACATTTGGTGCTTTTTATGTATTCATGGTTTGCCTGTCACGCTTTCCATCCAGAAAGAGTTATGGAAAGTTCAGCTGCAGAAGTGCTTATGTTTGCATCATCCTGATAAATGACTAAAAAAAGAAGGCATGCACGGATTCAAACGATGTGGCAACATATAATTATCAATTATAATAATCATCATCCATCCATCATCTGTAACCGCTTATCCTTATTAGGGTCATAGGAGGTTGAAGCCTATCCCAGCTGACTTTGAGTGAGAGGTGGGGTTCACCCCGGACAAGTCGACAGCTTATCGCAGGGCACATAGAGACAAACAACCATTCACACTCACATTCACACCTACGGCCAATTTAGAGTCACCAATTAACCTGTTAAGTGCATGTCTTTGGACTGTCAGATGCTGGAGTACATGGAGACACAGATTCAAATTAATAATTCAAATTTTGCACAGAAAGGCCCAGGAACCAGGAACCTTCTTGTTGTGAGGCAACAGTGCTAACCACTGCACCACTGTGCCGCCCATAGTAATCATCATAATCATGAAAATAGCTTTTAATTAAGCCCATATGACTCTATCACATGTGTAACACTTCATTTCACATGAATACACATGAACATGTGATGTGTTAAACATTTCACATGATGAATTCCCATAGGTCATTTGACATTATACATAGTTTAGGTTTTTGAACGATTTGGAAATTTTGACATTCCACATGTGAAATGTTATTCATTTATTCATTTTGTTTTGTGTTTTTCAAAACTGGGCAAACAAGCCAGCAAACATTTATATAGCGCTGCCTTACGGGAGAAAAAAAATTGGATTTGGAAAAATTGGAGTTGGATTTGTGGTAGCGGAGGTCTGCTGAGCTGAACATAGACGGGGTCTGCAACATTGTTTTGTTGGAAAAACTGAACCAGCGACTGGACATGTTGCACACAAATAATGCTGGGACCATCATAATGGTTGATGATTTACTTATTTTTTCAGTCAAGTGGGTCAGTTTTAGGTGTGAAGGATGGAAAATGGTGACAAAATAGTCAATTAGTCAATTTTGCTTAGGAAGGTATCTAACTGAGTGAAATGAACAGGAAGTATTTATGCAGCCGCCATTATAAGAGCTGTATGAATTCTCTAACTGTTAAGGAAAGGAGCTTAAGTGCTTCCTTTATTATCTCCTTTAGCATAGGATACACCGGACCATCCTTTCCAAAAGAAAGGAAAGGAGATAATGCCGTCCCACAAGTCAAAAAAAATCAACACACCATTCACTCATTCACAACCAGACATTAAAAAAAAACAAGCCAGTGAATTTATTTAAACAGTGTGATGCAGACTGCAGCAGAGAGTGTGTGTGAGTATGGACAGACGTGATGATGAAAACTTCAGTCATGAGGTCTGTTCTGTGGTGTTCAAGTTTGCTCTCTGCTGCAGTGAAAAACTTTCTCAAGTTGTTGTTAATAACTAGATATTTTTTAAGTTATCCTGACCATTCACATTAACATATAAAACATGACTATCACATTTAGTGTGACAGTCAAACTTTCTGTAACTGTGACGGATGTCCAGCGTCCCTTCAGATCATGTAAGTAACTACTAAGCAAGTAAGTAGTTATTGCTTATTAATCATCCATCTTTTGCCGTAACTTACCAAAATGTTTATATAAGATTGGACAGGAGCGTGAGTGACCATTCTCACTGTGACAGTTCATTTCATGTTTGTGACAGGTGGACAATATTCTTTTATTATTTGAATTCTGTCATTGATAATGAAGTCACTTTTCACCGTGCTGTCCATGTTTATATATCCTGGGTAAAAATAACACTGTAAGAGCGCAAAGGGAGAAGTATCTTAGATGCCTGTTTTGTACTCCATCTTCTGGACTTTGTAGTTTTACCACAGACCTACGTCAATAATATTTGCTGTCATATAATTATGTAGCCTAATATAAGTCAGTAAGCAGTCGGATTCTCTGAACACCCAGAACAAGTCCTCGTGAATTCTCCTTCACATCTTTCCTTGGCCTCTTGACATTTTCCAATGAGGTCAAGGACGTGTTTATGAAAGGAGGAGGTAATTTTTTTTATTACTATTCGACCGTACTCAATATCTACAAAATGGTTCAAGTGCACCTTTACATTCCTGATGATGTCACTAATTGCAGATTGAAACCAGGTGGTGGGTGGGTGTTGTAGCTTTGTCCTGGCTGATACTTATGCAAAACTTTCTTTAAAAACGACCAAAAGTGTTGAGGAAATGCTCTATCCTTACTAGTGTTTTAACAGTGTCTCTGGGCGTGGCCTCTGGTTCCCTCTCACCTGCCTAATTACCTCACCTGTACCTCATCAACTAATCAACCCATGGTTCGTAAAACCCCGGCTCAACCTTTCCGGAAACTGCCAGATGTTTCAGTCTCCCTAGTGGTAACAGTGCTACAGCCTGCGCTGTGTTTTTGGTCTGTCTGTCTGTTAGCCATCCTCCTGCCACGTCCAGCTTTGTTCGTCTCATGTCTGATCTCTGGCATTCCTGTCACCACCAGTCCTGTGCTACCCTGCCACTGGCCTCCTCACCTGCCCTTCGCATTACCTTGGTGTAAATATACTTATAAAACGAGATTCATTCCTCAGTTGGTGTTTGCCCTTGAGTCTGCTACTGTTCTCATTAACAAAAAGAAGTCAAAATGTTAATAAAAACTCAGTGGTGTGGTCATCATCTCATTATAAAAGCTAAAAAATGACTTAACTTTCAAACTGGGACAAAGACATAATAGATATAAAGGGGAGAAAAAAGCACAACATATTCCTCAGATGATGAAGATGCAGGTAACCTACCACAGCATCATGTCACTTCAAATCCAGTGTTGTGACAGCACCTGACATCCTTCTCTGAGAGACACTTTATCACTGGGCTGCGAGAGAGCCAAACTGGCTTCCATCATTGTCAAGACGACATACACACACATCCACGACTGTGCATCAAAGGTCATCTGAAATGCACTCTGGGAAAAGGCCGCTTTACGAATATGAACTCGCTGTAACAGAATTCCCTGTTGGAGAGTCCCTGTGTGTTAAGTTGTGAATAATTTATTTTCATTTGTTAAAATTAGTGTGGTGTCAATAATTCATAGGCGTCACAGAATGCAGTTTCCAGAGCGTGTTGCAAAGAAGCAAACATAACTTGAGACTTGGTCAACAAAAGCAATGAAGGAATGACAAAGGTCATCCTCTGGCAGCTCTATTGAGTGTTTGAATGTAATAAACCTTCCGTGTGTACAGCCGTGTGATCAACAGTGGCTGAGAAAGACTTCAGGTCATTCAGGTCGAACACTGTGTAACTTGATTTTAGACAAAGAGGTTAGGCCATAGTCACGACAGTAATATACTTACTGGGCACTAAATGGACTACAACCAGCTCCCACTGGAAAGTAGTGGAGTTGTTAAAAGCCAATGAAGCTTGTTTGTTTGGAGCTTCTGCTCTCCACAGTCGCAGCTGGTGGAGCACTATGAAGACCTTGGTTTTAAAATTGGACATCTACCATTTTAAAAGGATTACAGCTACATGCAATCAGTAAAGATGCTCTCTGGGGCTTGGACTTCAAACTGAGGTCTGGGGACAAACACGGATCCTTGGGTGCGTTGTAGGAGGTCACCAGCAAGAGCAGGAATAGAGTATTTTAAATATTATCACATTATAAGAAAGTTGGAACAAAGAAAATGGGGTCGGCCATTTTGATTGATTGTGAAAACTTTTGAAGGACCAGTGTTTAAGATTTAGGGGGCTCTACATACAGAATATGGCAGACATGGAATAGAATATGTCTAACAATGTTTTCATCAGTGTATAATCACCTGAAAATAAGAATCATAATGTTTTTGTTACCTTAGAATGAGACTTTATATCTGCAAATGCCGCAGGTCCTCTTCCACACAGTCCGTCATGTTGAACCGCCATGATTCTACAGTAGTCCAGAATGGACCAACTCAACACTGGCTCTAAACAGGGGTTTTCAAGTTTTTCACATGTTTTGCGGCCACCATAGTATCTCCTTCACGTCAGGAAGAAGAGTGTGAGACGTAGGTTCTGCAATACAACCCATTTATCATCCATTTACTCCTCCTGGGAATAGACTCAACAGCCGAGGCCTGTTACACACTGCAGGACCTCCTGAGCTCTCTGTGAAGGCAATTAAAATTTATCAAATCAGCCAAAGTCTGTTGATGAAACTTGAGCTAGTTAATGTTTATTTGTAAAACTGCTACGCAATAATATTTCGTGTTTGATTCACTGGATTTTTTGCTGTCAATGCTCCCTCTCTCTCATTCACTGTTGATGTCATTCAATCACTGCTGTCTCTAGTTGTCGGATTGGCCACCGCACCGTGATGTTGGGTTACGTTTCTTCAAAAACAGATTCTGGCTCAACTTCTCAGTCAAAGGTTGTTGATTTGGTCTGAAGCTGACCTTTGCAAGATTTCCAACAGGGCAGTCAGACCGTTAGAGGAGTAACCCAAGAGCCAATGACCGCTTGAAAAGAGCTCCAGAAAGACCCAACACTGCTCCACCGACATCACCCCTGGTGGGCAACATCACTGAAGAAAAGGTATGTTGAAGCTTGTTTGAAGTTTGCTGCACAACATTTGGAGAGAAATAACTCGTCACGAGACCGTAAAAATACCATGAGTACAGCGATGTTCAGAGACTGGAGCATCATGGTATGGGGCTGCTTCTATTCTCATGGTTCTAACAAAATCTATATTATACAAGGGAAGATGAATGGAGCCATGTACCTAGAAATTCTTCAGAAGAATCTGTTGCCATACACCAGGATGATAATGATGAGAGCAGGACAAAGATCCAAAACATATACTGCAAAGGTGGAAGAAAATAAAGGTGTTGTACCTATGTCACTTTCAGTGATGCCATTAGGATGCTGTTGTGTTTGTCTTTTTTGAAAATGCATAACTGATAGTAATGAGATTTTCTATGGATTTTTTTTTTTTTTTTTTTTTTTTTTTAGATATTTGTGGTTTTATGCTCTTAAATCATTTCTTCTATGGATTTTGAGTCTTAAATGATAAACACATCGATTGATTAAAAGGTCCAGTGTGTAAAATGTAGGAGGATCTATTGGCAGAAGTGAAATCTAATATTCATAAGTATATGAGACTAAGAATCATGTTTTCATTACCTTAGTATTAAACAATAAGAGTCTGTGGTTTTCAGTGGTTTTAGGACAGCTAAAGGGCATTGCTAGGGTGACGGATAGGGTAACGATGCTCCTTGGCTACTCTAAAACAGCAACAGTTACTTTGTTAATACAATAACTATATATACTTGGCAAGGTTTTGTAAAATAAATACAACAAAAAACACGATCATTCATTCATAACAAATAATCATTCTTTGGTCAAGCAGTGTAGTACTTCAGTGACTTTTAGGCAAGGATACTGCTCCAGCATCCCCTTTCTTTGTAGTTTGGGCACCAGTAAGATTGCAGAGATGATTCACATGCATGTCCATTCACTGACATGATTTCTCCTGGCTCTAGGCAGGATCAGAAAGCTTTGTATGGTGGTGCTTCACAAGCAGTGGTTAGTGGTTAGTGGTGTAGTGGTGCCTAGAGAAGGTAGGTATACTCCATTTATGACACTCAGTTTTCTTTTTTAAAGTAGCCTGTCTCGATTTTTCTCCGCCTTGTTTCTTTTTTATCTTCTTCCTCCATCCTTCCTAGTTTACCGTACATGCTTGGAACAGAAGGGTGAGGCGAGTGGTATTCAGTCGGCTGCAATCTGCAACTTCACCACTAGATGCCGCTAGAAATCCTACACACTGTACCCTTAAAGCACACAGTAACTATCTGTCTTTGTCCTGAACCATGGAACTTTAAACAGCTTTTGGTTGCTGTACCTGAGTCTGGAGTTAAAGGCTCATAAATATATAAAGGAGCCAAATCATTGAGTGTTTAAACAGAAAATAAAAGAATATTATATTTTAAATAATTGAATATGAATTCTGAAACAGATATTGTTTACACTGTTATCAACACCTATAACGCTGTCATACAATACTTTAAAAATTCATGACATTATTCAGTCTGTAATAAACAGATCCCTCTAACATCAGTGGTTCCTATGTGATAAGCTACTTTGCCAGCTAGACAGCAGACTGACACACACAAAGCAATAGTGCTGTAGCTACATGCATGACTTTTTGACTCTATCATCTTGATCTATGAGCGTATGATCCATATAGCATATGATCCACTACTGCTGGCTAGTCTTTGCAGCAATAAGTGTCGCGAATAGAATATTGAATTGAATTTTAAGTAAACTCAATGACTTACGAAAACAACTCCAAAAGTACAGGCCAACAGAGAGCTACACAGACTATTGAGATTAAGTGTAATTTGTCATTCCACCTTTGCCTGCCAACAAAGCAATAAATCACTGACAATATGATAACCTTACCGCAAACTGGATCCCCTGTATTTTCAAGATATTGAATGATGATATCATGGGTGAGGATGTGTTTTCAAATGGATGTGTATTGTTTTCCAATAGAGCTCCAGTTCATCAGGAGTGACTGATCACACTCTCACGGAGCAGGATGCAGAGTCAGAAAACAACTACAGACCTAAATGGGACTGGAGAACACAATGGATAGTGATAATGCACTGAGATGTATATGTGATGATTTAGACTGATCAATCACATACAGATAAATCAAACAGATTGTTTGTGTTAGTGAATGATACTTTCCTAATACGACAAAACAATGACAGTGGCTGTAACCAAGAATCATCATCGTGTCTTTCAGAATAATTTTGCCAGAAATAATGCTTTAATATGTTTTCAGAGATCCAGTCCTGTCAACACACTGTTTAAAACTGATAATTTGATGGACTGTTTTATATAGAAAATGTAACTTTGGTGTCAGCCAGAGCTGAAGCCTGTATGGCAGCAGTGAAAGTGTGGAGACCACACTCTGTGTGTGAGTTTGAATTCATTAACTCCACATTGTTATGTATATAAAACACATCCCCGTTGTTTTCTAACTATCCTGATTAATGTTGCATTTCGATGTTTTGCTTCCTTTTACCCGGCTCACCTGAGTCTCTGCATGCCATCTTAATTTGCTTTCCTTCTCCATTTCAGGGTGAGGTGCGCTTGCGAGCCACTTGGTGTTTCTTGTGCCTCGTCTCATCTGCACAGATTGCGTTTGAGGAGTTTTATTGCGAAATGTGGCTGCTGTCAACTGAAAAATGAAACGTCTGCTCTGACAAAATTATAGCTGGTGTGAAAGTACAATTCACTTCCGAATGTTATTGAAGTCACTGACTTTCTGGAGCTCTGAGCTTACAAAATTGGAGTAAATGCAAGTTATTTTTTTTCCATCTTCACCATATTGATATATGATAATATTTATTGAGTTTGGAGTCGTGACTTTTAGAGACTTCTGAACTTTTCCTAGCCATCTGTCCATCTAATGCTATAAGATATACAATTAATAAAAATCTAATTCTAATACACCTTTACTGAAAAGTTGTTAATGCTTCCATGACATCTACTCTGGGATGTGAAAAAGAACTTCCAACTGACTTCATGGGAAAGTCTTTTTTCCAATTAAACCTAAATCAGAGTATTGCGCTTTGCCACTTTCGCCTGTTCATAGCATGGCTACAGGTACAGCGGCTGGTCCCTGCTGGCCTTCTGACTCAGATCTCGTACACGGTTGGATGCATACTCAAACTGCAGCTCATCTCCCTGCAGCTGGTCCCCCATATTCACTCTACTTCAGATTGGAAGTTTGGTGCAATCTGCCCCACAGTGAATGAGCTGGGATCACCATCCTTCTGTAGCTACATATGTAAGTATCCATACACCACTGGATAAAGAAGACGTGCTTTACACAGCTATGTGGACAGAGCTCTGTTTATCTACCCATCATGCCTTACTCTCTGCAGGGACTCACGATCACTGTTTTTGGCAGTGTGGGAGGGCGCCGCATCGCACCATTAACCGGAATGTCAGAAATCATGAGTGTGTCGAGGACCCCTTCTCAGGACTATATGCAGTTATTGTCACTAGAGCGTGGGATTGACACTTCAGACACACACACATTTCCTGTATGGGCACAGTGACACATTCGCGTGCCGCTGTCCACCAGAGGCTGACCTTGCCCGAGCACTGACAGACGGGTTCCCTCAGGTGCTCTGGCGCAGCACATCACTCACTGTGTTGAAAGTATCATTATTCACCAGTTCACCCTGTCAAGGAAGGAGCTGAAGGTTGTGTTTACCAGCTGGAACGCAGCATCTCATGTCATGCCATGGCCTCCTGTAGACATTCTGATTTTTGCTTTGTTTTTCTGCGTATTCTTCCTCCTTTCAACAAAGAATGAATGTTTTGTCATTGCAGCATTGTTCTTTGCGGATGTGAAATGTGTGATAAATTCTTCGCAGTCAAGCAATCCATCCCTCTGACAATGATAATCAAAGATGCATTGAGGCAAAGGACACCCTCCCTTCTCTCACCACCACCACACACCCTCCTTCTCAGCAACTTGGCTGTGATTTGGAAACTGTCAGCCATTTGTGTCTGCTCAGCTCTTTTTGGGTTTTTTGTGTGTCTCCTTACACCTACACCGGCCCTCGTCGCTGAGCGGAGAGGGTGACTCATGGTGATGCCTCTCCGAAGGGAGGCCTTCTCAGTGATTACGACACTGCACGCCGCAGCACCGCCGCTGATTCACTCACTGAGGGGTGTCCTGTAAATCAGGCGTCCCAGTGGTCCCGTTGTTGCTGCCGAGAGCGAGGCTACAGTCTGTGGCAGCTCAAGGACCGGCTGATGGACCCGGCAGCTGGCTGTCTCCATACTCAGCAAAAAGCTGGGACCATCTTTATGGTTGAACTTTGTGCACGGATAGATTACCTGTCAGAGAAAAGCTCACTTTGGTAGGGAGGCTGACAGTGTCACGGTGCAGACTAACTGCCTGCTAAGCTCTACTACGATATGAAGCATTCACAGTGAAAGACAAGAGGATAAGAAATACAATCCTACTTTTCAAACACAGAGCTCTGTTAGTGAAGTCAGTGGGCATGGAATAATTTCATGAATTATAGCCCACTGCCTGAGATTGACTAAGAAATCTGTCTGTCTGACTGTCTAGAGACTAACAAGACTAACAGCATAGCTGGCGACTCTATGAGGCTGTACTGCACGGCAGTGGTTTCACCTCTGCTAACATCAGCAGTGCATCAGCATGTTAACATGCCGATGTTCAGCAGGTATAACGCTTAACATGTTCACTATCTTTGTTAGCTTGCTAACGTTTGCTAATTAACGCCATCATCCATCCATTCATCCATGAATGTCTGTACAAAAATCCATGACAATCCATCCAACGCTTGTTCAAATATTTCAGTCTAAAGTGGTCAACTGATGTTAGCGTGGCTTATTAAGACTTTCACTAACAAGGACCACGCCAATATAGATTTAAGTTTAGACGGGTTTATTGCAAGTGATGGGAAGGATGCCCCGAGATGACGAAGGTATGAAGGGGTGAGGGTAGAGGGGATGAAGGGATGAGGGGATGAAGGGATGAGGGTCGGAGGGAGGAGAGAACAGGGTCGTTGGTGGATGGAGGTTGACCGGTATCGGGAAGACTGGATGGAACCTGGGAGTTGAGACTTCGGGTGGGGGAACGGTCTCTCTGTAGCTCTATGTCTTAGAGCCCCATGGTTCCTGTGTTTGAATGAAAGAGAGAAGAGAAGAGAGAGATAACAAAAGAAAGAGGGTTTTGGCAGGGAGGGATGTGAAAACTGCATCGAAGAGGGAGTGGACGGATAAGGCGTGTTTAAGTACATGTGAAATGGGATGAGTTCAAGGCGTGGTCCTTGTTCCTGAACCTAGTTATAAAACATAAAACATTTCAACAGCAACATCTCTTTCCAGAAAACAGTGTTACTGCTACTCTGGATAATCCACAGACCTCACTGTGAACAGTTTTCAATTTTGCTTTTTACCAAAGAAATCACCTCTTTGAAAACTGTTCATAGATTATCGCAGTGGTACTACAACAGTACTTTTTTACACAGCCACTTAACGCTGTTCAAGACCTTCTCATGCTTTCAACCATCCATTTTGATGTAATATATACTTATGTTGAAATGTGGGTTGTATGTTTATGTGGTCGCCTTGTATTCTCCACCGGAGTGAAAGACCGAAGTTCAGTGATCTAAGACTCAACACAGTAAAGCAAATCATGGTCACCTCTGTCGGTGGCGTGCCTTTGAGAGTTTGTGGCTCAGCCAGGGTTGTGGCCCTCGCCCAAGTCACACCACAGGCAAGCCAGCTATTCAGCAGCAGGAGAAGTGTCATCTCTGAGGTTTCTAACAAATTACACCCTTCACTTGCGGGGAGCACAGAGCGAGTTCTTGACTGGGAGTGGGTTTTTGGCCAGGGTAAAGGGAAAACTGCCCCGAGAGTGGAAGAAACGCTCCTGAAAGCAAAGCGACACCTGTCCCATATTCAGCTCAGTGTCTCTCTACTGAAAAAGAAGACAGAGCACACGTTGTCAGGGCCAAAAAAGGAAAGAGAGTTCTTGGCATACAGCAGGGAACTAATATGACAAACTGTGTCCTTCCTGGCAACACGGCTCACGCAGCATTAGATAAAGGAGAGTGCATTTGATAAGATTATTCAATTTTGTGTGCTGACCATCTATGATGTATATATCCAGGCAGTGACTAGAGCAGTGTGCTGCTGTATGTAGCTGCCAAACATGACTAAGTCATGAGCTGGATTTCTGTCTCTTACGTCTCTCTCTCTGTCTTTCTTTTTTTTTAAGTCAATCTAATTATTTGTCTGATTATTCATTTTAGGACTTGAAGGACTGAAATCTCCACTTCAGCAGCTCTTACATACACCAAACCACCCAGCTTTATTTTTTTTTTTTTAGTTTTAGTTTTATTTCGAACATGTGCGAGTAACACAACAAAGTAAGTGAAAAAAACAAACAAATCCAATAAAAATAGTCAAAACAACAGTAACAATAGTCAAAACAAAAATAATAATGTGCACCCAACATGTCCGAAAAGGAGTAGGATGAAGCATATGCTTATTTAAACCTACCCCTTCTCCACTACTCAATTAACAATCTTTCTGCCCAACATATATATTTACATAATACATATTTAAAAAAACAAAACAAAACAAAACAAACAAACAAAAAAACACATACATAAATCATTTATCATTTCTGAAAACACACGATTGTTAAAGCCCTTCTTCCTCCCTGTACCTCGTGAAAACCATGTGTTTGTACCGCTTTTTAAACTGGATCATGCTTGGACATTGCTTGAGCTCCACACCCAGTCTGTTCCACAGCCTCGCTCCACAAACTGAGAGACAAGAACTTTTTAATGTTGTACGTGCCCGCTGATGTTTTAAGTTGAACTCACCCCTCAGATTATAAACCCTATCTCCGTAAAAAAAACAATTTTTGAATATTTCCAGGAAGTAGATTGTTTATTGCTTTGTACATGATTTGTGCTGTTTGGAAATGAACCAGGTCAGAGAATTTTAATGTTTTTGATTTTAAGAATAGTGAGTTTGTGTGGTCTCTATAACCGGTATTATGAATTATTCTTATGGCTCTTTTCTGCAGTATGGATAGAGATTGTATTGTACATTTATAAGTATTGCCCCAAACCTCTGCACAGTATTGTAAGTATGGTAAAAATCAGTGAACAGTAGAGAATGTGGAGTGATTTGTGGTCCAGAATGTGTTTTGCTTTGCTCAGAACTGAAATGCTTCTTGACAGTTTGCTTTGTACATGTTTTATATGAGACTTCCAGTTTATTTTATCATCAATTGTTACCCCAAGAAACTTGTTTTCATATACTCTTTCAACGTCCACCCTATCTACTTGTAACTGTACTTGTGTATTCTTATTGCAATTGCCGAATAACATGAATTTGGTTTTACTTAAGTTTAACGATAATTTGTTTATGTCAAACCACATTTTCAGTTTGCACATTTCAGTGGTGATCCTCCCCAGTAGTTTATTCCTATCTATATTCTGCAGGTTTTTACAGAGGGGTTTGTCCATATATCATTCACAGTCTGATTCATGGAACATTTTATGAGTAAAAAAAAGGTGAGAATACTGTTGACAGTATTTTCTGGTTTATGGAGTAATAAAAAGAGATATTCAAAATTTCCTCTGTTAGAACATTTGACTCTAATATGTCAACAAAATAAAAGAAGAATTTTGAATGTGGCTTTACCCAGTGCTCTGAAAATGTATGCAAATTAGCACATTTTTAATTAGATAATGTCTCATTTGCACATTTAACGGTCCAGTGTGTAAGATTTAAGGGGCTACAGAATATAATATGTGTAACTATGTTTTCACAAGTGTATAATTGCATAAAAATAATACTCTTTATGTTTTTGTTACCTCAGATTGAGCTTGTTATATCTACAGACACAGCGGGTCCACTTTCACAGGGTCTGCCATGTTGAACCGCCATGTTTGTACAGTAGCCCAGAACAGACAAACTAAACACTGGCTCTTGATAGGGCTTTTCGTGTTTTTCATATATTTCCCAGCCACTGCATTTTCTCCTTCACACTAGGAAGGAGAGGGTGAGGCGACAGGGTTGTAATCAGCAACTACACCACTAGATGGCACTAAATCTTACACACTGGTCCTTTAAACAGAAAATTTCAGTAAGTATGCTGCTGCAACCCCCTTTCACTTATCATTTCCAAATTATTGAGGACAGAGACAGTGTAAGCCTCAGACATGTTTTATTATTTTGTTATCAATATCTTGAAAGCCCAAGATTGCTATAACAAATGTTTATATGTCAATGGGGTGCACTTATTAATTTGTTTTTAGAGTTTTTTACTAGCTCCACTTATTACGGAAACATATTACCAGAAAAATAAAAATGTATCAGTGTCATGTTAAAGGTCCAGTGTGTAGAATTTAGTCGCATCTAGTGGACTAATCGCTGCATTGCAATCTCACATCACCTTCACCTTCCTAGTGTAAAGGAGATACAACACTTTAAGGACGCAGTTTAGAGTCACAATTTAGTTTGTCTGTTCTGGGCTACTGTAGAAACACGGTGTTTCAACATGGCGGCCTCCATGAAAGGGGACCCGCTCCCACTGTAGATATAAAAGGATATTTTTTAAGTAACACAACCAAAAAGATTCTTATTTAAAAGTGATTATACATGCATGAATAACATAGTTATGAATATTATATTCCACGTTTGGCTTATTCTGAAAAAAAAGACCCCAAATCTTACACACTGCACCTTTAAGTTTGTATGTTGTAATAACGTTAGAATCATATTTGAATGAGGAAAGGTGTGCTGAAAGCGGATAAACTGAGGAATATGGCTTATTTACATGTCTTGATAAGTATGTATATAGCAATAGTATTGCAATAAGTATGCATAAAATGCATTTAAAATGCACAGAGGAAAAATCAGTCCGACCCACTGGAGGCAGCATTGTTTCTCATTGATCAGCTGAAAGGACACCGAAGGCTCCACGGGTCCACTTCCACGCCCTCCACCCAAGACCAACGTGATGTTATAACGTGAAATTTTTCACCCATAGATTTCCGAAGTGCCATTTTGAAACTCAAAATATGTCGGCCATGTTGGCTGTACTACCTCTTCCGCCTCCTGGCTAAAAACTGGCAAAGACGTGGATCATCGGTGGACCTGAGGCGGGCTGAATGACGCCTGGGTGCTCAATCAAGCCATCAGTAGCAGCACCTACGTTAATTAGCTATAGAACTGTTTTTTTGTACCAGGATGTAAACATGTCTATTTCTGCTGTGAAGTTGGACATTTTAACATGGGGACTTATAGCCAGCCTCAAGTGGCCGCTCAAGGAATTACAGTTTTTGGCACTTTCACATTGGCTTCACTTCCCAGTCACGGGGTTGCCGCTTAGTTATAATGTGAAACATTTTAACAATATAAATTATCACGCACATAATGCAATACTGATACATTTTTGGCATGCTCCGTAACTTATTGATCCACATTATTAGAACAACAATATAATGTTGGCAGGGGTCACTTTGCTGTATAGTTAATGCTTTTACTTTGCTGTAGACAAATTTGTAACTGTATTTTACATTAAATATCCCATTACTTCTTCCACCGCTGAATACTTTACACAAAGTAGCCTATATTTGGGATTTCATGAAATTAAATTGAGTTGGTGGCAGGGGTTGGATATATAATTCGAGCAAATGTGAAATTAGGTACTGCATTTCAGCTTTTCAAATTACTGTAAATGCAAAATGGGGAAGCTCAGTTGTTCCCACGTCAGGTTTTTTTTTTTTACGTTTATATTTTACTGCTATTAAACTACACGAAACTGTCAGACGGTCCCTAACTCGGGCAGGCTGAGTAGTTGATGCTGGATCGCCGAGCAGCAGCAGCAGCAGCAGCGGCAGCAGCTCAGTCAGTCAGTCCGTCGCTGCAGTCCGACAGAGCGGCCAGTCATCAACATCCTCTCAACGTCCCCCGGAGCTGTCCTGTGGCTCTGAAGTGACGGTGAACGGTTTCAGACGGAGCAGGTCACGACGGTGTAAACACTCGTGGACATGAGGACACCTGCTACAGCGACTTCTTCCAAAAGGCGGACCGGGAATCCTGACTGGCATCGATTTTCACCGAGCGAATGAGAAAGGTGGTGATGCAGCACGGCGTCCACACAACACACTGTCACTTCACGACCAGCTAGCTAGCGTTAGCAACTTAGCCGTAGAGCTAGCCCCTCAGCGGGCTGTGGGTTTCACAGCTCAGCCTCTACCACCAGCGGGCAGCTAAAATGTCAGCGAGCCCAAATGCGTACGTCGGAATACTTTAATTCTTTATCCGTGTTTCTTCCTGAGCATTCCGTGGCAGTTTATTTCCCGCCGTTCATTTTTTTTTTTTTTACCCTGCTAGCCAACGTTAGCTGGCTGCGTTAGCCGCTCGTTAGCTAGCGTTTAGCATCGGGCTAATCAGCCTCACACAGGCTGGCACTGTCAGAGGATGAACTTGGTATTCTGTGTGGAGACGCCGAGACGTCGTAGCTCTATGCAGACCCGATGGAAAACTACTGGATAACACGAACAAGGCTCGGATAGACGTTTGTGTTAACGTTAGCTGGCTTTGACCCATCGGGCATTAAGTGCGACCGCTTATGTTGGTGTTTAAAGGGGCAAATCCATCCTTCACATCAGCGCTCGGGGCAGTTTGCTCTCTGTACATAGGCGGTATAAGCGCTGTGTGTGCCCTTTTTAAGACGAAGCAACATGATTGTTTGCACGGAGGATTGAAGTTCAGATGCGGGGTGCCGTGTGTTTAGCTTGCAAGTCCTGCCCCCCCCCTCATTGCAAAGGGTCGCCACACAACTGTGAATTGTCATTCCGGTCGACTCCGACGGATAATGAATGGCAAGAGGATTTGTATGTGAGCTGATCTTGCTCTTCATCTCTGTCACTGCTTGTCATGTTATTACGATCTGCTGCTGCTGCTGCTGCACGCCTCACAGTAAGCTATAAGGCACTGCAACGCACTAAAAAACAGCCAAACCAGAGAGCTGACGTTCATTCTGCAATGTTAGTCTTGGCTGAGATGCCAGCACACGCAGAGGGCAGTTGTTTGGTGATGGTCTCACAGATTATTGCACAGCCTCTTGATACCTTAAGCCTCTGGAAAATATGTTTGTCATTTTTCTCATGGCCAAAGGATTAAGTGTTTCATATGTGTGTGAGAGAGATTCTGAGGTGTTTGTTTTTCAAGATGGCATGTTATTAAATTCAGAGCTTTTATTGCTCCAATATTTGAGCTTGATATACGACACGCCAGTTTCTTGAGGTGTCTCCGCGTATTTGATCATAATTCAGCGGCGTCAGTGAGAGCTTGACAAGATGTTACTAGTGGTTACGAGGGACATGCTGCCACGGGGGGAGAAATGATGACTAAAGAAAGAGTGTACACGGTATGAGCTCCTCTATCCAGACAGAACACAGAAGAATACCGACTGTGTTGAGGTAGGATGGTTACAATGAAAAGAAGAAAGGATCAGGTTGTTGTAAAATGGTGGCAACTAGGCTGTAAAAGGGTTTCTCTGCCCTCCGCAGCTTTGTATTCAGCTCTAACTCTTTGCCTGTGATGTCCTCTGTTTTTTCAGAACCGTCATGACCGTTTCCCTGCTGACCAGTCACTCCTTCACTGAGGGACCTCGGCCGTTTTTGGTTTCTGGACTCATCGACGCAGGCATGAGATAATAAAGTGGACCAGCTCGTGCATGCTGCTACAACAACACCTGTGGCACTTGTAAACCCACCCCACCCTGCCCTCCGGATTCCAATCCCCGCCCCTCCCCGTCCCTCCCCACCCCCGACAGCCGAGTTCGCTCCGACGGTCGAAACATGACAACGCCGGCTCTCCTGCCGCTGTCCGGCCGAAGGATACCCACTCTGTCGCCGGGTGCCTCGTCTTTCCCGCACCACAGGGCTACGTTGAGGCTCTCCGAGAAGTTCATCCTCCTTCTCATTCTCAGTGCCTTCATCACCTTATGCTTCGGGGCCTTCTTCTTCCTCCCGGACAATTCCAAGCACAAGCGCTTTGACCTCGGCTTGGAGGATGTGCTCATCCCTCATATTGACTCCCCCAAAGAGGGGAAGCACGCTTCCGGACAGGTGGTCATACATGGACAGGGAGGACATGACGAGCACAGACACAGGTAAGGAGATTTTTATTAAGAGACATTTGGCAACAATGTTTCTCAATTATTAGTAATTATAAGGTTTATTTTTGGTTCTTTATCCAAGTTACAGCCCACTGATATTTCCTTTGAGCCACGCGCTGACACTCCTCACTCCTTCAGCAGCCTGTCGTGACACCCAGGGGTGTTGCAGAGTTTGGAAAGTGATACACATTGCCCTGAATGTTAAAATACACGTCAGCACAGGTGTTCCTTCTTCCTCTTTCTTTCTTGCCCCATCCTTTCATGCAGCGGAACTCCCACCCTTCGCGTCTCCACTGGGTGTAATTGTTCCCCTACAACAGAAATTTTTATCACCTCGCCCGCTGTGTTGTTGCACTGTCCCACGGGCAGACGTGGTTGAACTTGATGAGCTAGAACACACAGGCTGTTTGAAAAGCTTTAGTAACCGCTTAAACAGGCTCGGAAATGACTTCTCGCCACGAGCCAAAAGCTGGTAAATTTTGGCTGCAGCTTTTACGTTTGTCATTTGGTGTGTGCGGCCTCTCTGGCTGGTAGTCAGCCGTCGTTTTGAGGCGCTTCCCCCCCCCCCACCCTCCTAAATCAAATCTATGTTTGGCTGCTCTTAATGTCTTGTACTATTTGGAATCCAGTGTGCTGGACACGTTTCATGCCCAGCTACTAAATGTTATTCTTAACCACCTCAAGCCACCTTAGGAGGAATTCTTCTCTTTGCATTTCAATAGTTTTTTTAATTACTTGGTTTAAGCCGGCACATCAGTACTTGGGACTATTTTGTCACGCTGAAGCTACATCAGAGCTTCAGGATTCTCTAACAAAATGGGAGATTTGGGAATCCTGAAGTGTGTGTGTGTTTAGTTTTATCCAGATTATTTATTACTGAACTGTTTAATCGACATTTAGCACCTAAATAAGACTCCATTGTTATACATTTCATTTTATTTCTACAGTTTCTTACATCTGATCTGCAGTTCACTACCTCTCTCTCTCTCTCTCTCTCTCTCTACCTTATAATTACATATGCAGAACCATATATGACTCATGCTTCTCTCTTATTTTATGATGTCAAAAGACTTATGGGTGAAACAGAATGCACAAAATGCCGAACAGTAGGTGGAAAGGATCATTTTATAGCAAAGGTCTCCTCCATGCTGGTGTAGGAGGTCATTAGTTTTACTGAGCGCTCGGCAAGGTGTTAAAAGCAATTTCTCAAACAGTTTCACAGTGGGGACCGCTGAGTGTTGCCTCCTCGCTCCCCGCGGTGCCTTTTCATTTTACCTTCCGGAAAGCCTTCCACAGCTCGGGATTCTGCCCGCTGGACAGAACGTAATTATTGTCTTCCAGCGATTCAGAAGGAGCGGACCTGTGCGCTGCGTGTCACAGTCGGGACCGCGAGGGGTTTTTGCGAGACGTAAAGGTTGGAGGCTGTGACATGTCCACGCGTCTGCAGGAGTGGCAGTTTACAGCAGGGATGAGAAGAGGCTCAGTGCCGTTGCGTGTCTCGATAAGGTCGCGTGGCGCTGAAATGTTTCTGCTTTCATTAAATGGTCATCACATTTAGCTGAGCCGTCGTCGTTCTTGGCTAATGCTCCCACATTTGTTTGAATGTTGTACCAACAGGTTTTGGCACAGAGATGAGTTTCTCCAGGGGGCAGCAACAGGTAGCACACGATATTTCTTCCTCTGTGGTTAATGGGCTGACTCCTTTTATGGCCTGTTTTCAGCTTTCTGATCTACTCCATGTATTGTTCAACGCATTGGAACTCATTTTATGGCATGGATATCATGAAAGCCTTCGAAATTAAAAATTAAATTAAAAATATTCTAATGGCGTACATGTATGAGCAGGTTCAGCGTTAAGTTATGCAACGTGTTTGATTGATTTTTTTTTTTTTTTAGAGTTACGGTTCAAAGTGGCTTGTTAACATGAGAGAAAGGAAGACGTCTCTGTGACGACAATCGAAGGTTTTCGAGAAGACAGAAATTAGCTTTATGCAAATGTAAAGTCTCTAGATGCTCCTTACGTGAGCATTCACATGATGTGATAGCTTGCATTTATTTATTTATTTAATTTCTCCACCGCTCATGCCAGCTTATGGAAATGTGTTCAGTTCTCGTTTTGGTACGGCTGCCTCAGCTGTTCTTAAAATCACCACGGTGTGCTCCAGAGAAGCAGGGTTCGAACAGCCCCCGGAAAATGAGGTGCACCAGCATTTTAAGAGGCCCTCAGGAGCGACTGACAGGCTCGTAATAATTTCACCCTTACTTTATATTTGGCTACAGAAAAGCCCACAGAACCTGTGCTCTGTTCACAAGTCCACCCTGTTAATAGTCTAGTTTAAGCTTTTGGGAGAGAAAATGGTATTGTTGTATTTGTCACATGGTAATTCATCTGTTATTGATAGATTCTAATATCTTATAGATGGATAGTGTGTGTGTGTGTGTGTGTGTGTGTGGGTGTGTGTCATGAATGTGATTAATATAAGGACGGAGAACTACTACCACAGTAAATTGAAATAGTTGTCTTGAGTGCTGCGATGTAACGCTCCGTCAAACACACTGCGAGGCCAGTGACTCTGTCTTGGTTTTGTTTTGGTTGTGTTTTTTTGGGGGGGGGGGTTTGACATGACAGATGACGGAGGCAGTGGCATTTCAGCAGCAGAATTGCCAAAGGGAGCTACAGTAGCATTAAGTAAGGCAGGGGAGAAAAATCTTATCGTATGATCAGACATGTGGACATCAGGCGTGATATTTAATTATTAAAAGAGTGGACTGAATACTGAGAGAGGCAGTTTGTTTCGCAGAACAGACGATGAATAATTACACGAGTGCACGTGAAGAAACTTTGTATTGATTTGAGTAATGCTTATGTAGTCAGGCTGTGTGATCATTTGATCTGATTATCTCTTTCTGACTCTCAGTGGATTGTGTTGTAGCAATATGATGACATAGTGTTATTGATATTTCTGTGTAAATTGTAATTCCGAACTATGTGAGTTAGAGGTTTTACAGCGCAGTACAGGAGAAGTTTTGCCTGGGGCATAACAATCAGTGACAGTATAAAGAATGGACGGCGTATGTGTGACGTCACCTGCAGGTTTCTGAAGAGCCGTGTTAAGCTCAGACTCTGTGGCTCTGGCTGCCGCCATGCTCGAAGTCCTGCTTCTTCAACCTCCCATCTAATGTAAAAATCGGCAAAGACGTGGATCATCGGGGCACCTGAGGTGGGCTGAATGACGCCTGGGTGCTCAAACACTCCACCTGTAATGGCACTCACCTGTCAATCAAAGCGGCCACGCTGTTAATTCTGCATAACTTTAAGCCTTAATATCATTTGAACAGGTGAGTTCTATAAAAATTCATTCAAGCTATGGATACCAAAACTGATTTTTTTTTTTTTGTACGAGGCTGTTTATTTCTGCTGTGAAGTTGGACGTTTTAACATGGGGACTTATGGAGACTGACTCGTTCTGTAGCCAGCCTCAAGTGGCCATTAGAGGAACTGCAGTTTTTGCCACTCCCGTATTGACTTTGGAGGTTGCCGTTTGATAACAATATAGTACAGTTCTGGATTATTTGATGTGATATTTTTTTGTGCACTTGCATAGAGTGAAAACATTTAGTTGATTTATTGTTTGTTTTTTTTCAGTTCCAGCTACTCCAGTGTGAGGATTTACTGGATTATCTGTGTTTTACATCATTGTGAACTGAGTGTTTGGATTTTCAACTGCTTGTCGGACAACAACACTATTTACTATATACCAATAACTTGGGGCTGTGAGAAATGGTGATGATTTTTAATAGACTGAACGATTGATGAAAAATACATGTGAGATTAATGGATGACCACTTCACCCAGTCCTACACTGCAGTTGCAGGCCTTAAGACCCAGATAGAAAGCGTTGTCTCTGGTATTCTCTTGAGAACAGATCCATTCAGAGCAGCCAAGGGACGATCTTTCTGCGTTACTCTGTCCGTTTGGTTTGGAAATTCCAGCACGAGCATTCATGCTGGGTACCTGCCAAAGTTCCCAGTGGGTTCGACAGGCTTGCCATCTGCCACCAAAATTAACCACAATTTAATTGTGCGATTGTGCCTTTTCAGTGATTGTACAGTGATCAGTTAGTGCTGCGTAATGACGAGGAAAATGCACATTATGTGTGCTGTTTTTGTTAGAACAGCACGCTTCCCACATGACTTACTTCACGAGCAACAGGAAAATATGGAGTTCATTGTGATGGAGTTTTTTTCCTCTGCTGTACAACTTCATTTTGCAGGCCAGAGGTTTGACACGGCACTGAAGTCCCTGTTGCAGGATTCTGTCTGAATCATCTTCACAACCAAGGGGGGAAAAAAAAACAGTTTGCACTTTAAAGATTGTTCAAGTCAATACTGTAATATCCTGTTTTCTGAATGATTATCTGGCCCCACGGTCTGGTAAATATCAAACCATCTTCTAACGGCACTCTCTGCGGCTGAGTGAACTTGGCCGGGCAGCCGCACGAGCGTGAATTGCTCACGCAAGATGTAATAGTTGCCTCTCCGCTCCCTCCCGTCCTCTGTCATGAAGTGCCGTCTGAAAAATAATAAGACGCTGATGGAGACGCCCGTGCCTGGAAGGTTTAAGACTACAATTTCTGACACACTTCCAGCCTTCCCTTACCTTTTCAATTATTCCACCCAAAACACTCTTGTCTTTACTCACGTCTTAACCTCTGACATCATATCGGTTCTGTCCACATGCTGCAGGCAAGGAAGAGCCAGACCTCACGCTATTAGATGACTAATTTGAGGAAACTGGCTTTGAGCACTTTAGCATTTTGATAATGGAAAAAACGAGATTTTGTCATGAATAAATATGGATTTAATGTGATGAGAGGTATTCTTCAAGCGAGTCACAGCCAAAGGTAGAGGAAATGTACATTCTTTTCACGCTGCATCTCTCTCATTATGGAGTTGAATGCTGTGACCGCAAGTAACCTGCTTTCACCAATTATTGCCTTGCCAGTTATTGTTGGTGTTGCAGGGGCACAGCTTTGCCTTTGCGCCCTGATATGCCCATAAATCAGCATCAAAGCGTCACAGATCATATTTGAGGCGTGGGGCCAACATCAAAGTGCACTTATTTATCATATTTAGTGTGATCTTCGATATCATTTCTGTGTCTTCACGCTTCATTTGCCTGTCAGCTACGAAGTAAATCCAGGCCTGGGTGTGTTTGCGTGTGTAGTTCTCTCCGTGCAAAGAACCTCTGAGCTAATAAAGGCGGACCAGTTTGTACGTGCACCTCGGCCCCATCACACACTGTCAAGCTAGCTCAACCTGGAAAGAATACCGAGGCGCTGCAGGTGCAGAAGGCTCATGAACCGATCCATACTGGTCTGTAGATCCAACAGGGGTATAGATATTTAATAATGGTTGTTCAGAGCAAAGGCTTTTCATTCATCCATCACCACTGTTGAGTTCAGTCTTGTGTCTTAATCCAGGATATGGCTGGAGATGGATCTTTGTGAACCTAAAATGGGGCTTTAAAGGATAGCATCGGTGCAATCCGAGCTTTGTGCCATCGCCATGACTGCTTCGAGCTACAGCCGTGCAGTTCAGCTGCCGGTTTGCCTTTCACTCTAAAACTCAAAGACACCTGTGGTTTGCCTAAAAGCATCATACTTCAGCTGTGTACCTACATCATGCAAATACTCTCCGATTTGCACAATAACCACCCTGACGCTGCAGTTTGTCGAGCAGGTCATGAAACAAAGGCCTCCTGCTGCTTTCCTTTTGCTGTTGACCTGCCTGCTACAGTTTTAGAAGAGCACAGGCCCTCCAAATGATGTGCGGGTTCTCCTCCAAGTGACTGACGGGGTGCTCTAAATTTCCAGCTGCAACAAGGTCGTAGCATCGAGTATTTCTTCCCTCATTCTGGTGTCTTACTGTATGTTCACTGCAGCGGTTTGCGACTTGCAGCCGGCGTGTTGATTTCCAATAACTCAAACTTTGCCAGCATTAGCCCACAAATTATAGGCTAACTTGTTTGAATCATACAAGAAATGTTTCATTTCACTGTCTGTCTTCAGATATGATCTTCTACATGGATACTCTAAGTGCATAGGACACCTGATTATTATTATTTCTTTTTAACTTGCGGTGTTTAAAGAGTTATTGTAAAGAGGAAAAAACCTTTGTTGTAATTCTACCAGACCTTTTTAGCCCCATTTAAACTCTGTGTTCTGGTGGCTTCTGAATAGATATCACTACACGCAGAAGGATATCAATATAAATCCATCTTTCAGATCCACGCTCACAGTAATTTCACTAAGACTCGTCCTAATTAATTTGTGTGTTGTCAAGAGATTTCATCTCGTACAGTTGGCATCAAGAGCGAGCAGCCTGCAGAGCGAGGAGTGGACTTCCATCAAGCATAATCTCCTCATTAACACCACTGCCTTATCAGATCTGCTCTGTGTGTCTCATTTCCTGTCTTTCTCTCTCTCTCTCTCTTGTTTTGTTTCCATCTTTTTCATGCGATCATCATGTTGTTCTCTCCGTAGAGCACAGCTGCAGCCTCTCAGATTGTCTCAAGAGCTGTGTGTGTGTATGTGTGTGTGTGAGAGAGAGAGAGAGAGAGAGAGAGAGGAGATGGAGTGCGTGTCTTTGAGTTTTTACTTATGCATATGTTTCAGAGGCTGTGCTGCAGGACAGAATTTCATTCATTACATGTTTCATTCTAAAGAGCAGTGATAGTAAACGGGAGGAACAAGTCAGTGAAATCACCTGCTGGACTGTTCACTAGAGCCTGCATACAGTTAGAATGAAGACATCTTCTGTCTGCGCCGTTTCTGAAGTTTGACTTATATATTTTACACTCTGCAAAGTGAGACTTCAAAAATCGGATTTTGATATCTTGACCCAAACTTGGGTTTTGTATTGGACTGAGCACTGAAAGAGTCTCAACAATACAAGCGAGAAAGTGCTGATGTTATCAGGGTGTCGGCTGTCAGTCAGTTGTTGTTATCACGAGCCTGTCAGGGCGACGTTTTGGGCCATGGCGATGATTTATCATCAAATGGACTTCATGAAACGTAGACGCCACATGCACACACAGAAAACACGTCACACAAGCGCCAGCTGGACAGAGTAAGACTCTCAACCTTGTTCAAGGACACAGCAGTTGTGGAAGAAATTGTTGTTGTGGAAGAGTATTTCTCACCGAGGTGTATTGTATTTATAAAAAAAAAAGAAAAAAAAAGGGAGGGTTTGCTTCAAATATGACTGACAAGGCTTCAGTGTGAAAAGCAGTTTGCATGTGGGCATGAGTACTCGTTTGGATGTATCGAGCAGTTGCAGTGCTTTCAATCACACATCACTCCTCTTACGCTACAGGCCCAGCGGTGCCCAGACATAAAAGTGATGTAGTGTATCATACAGCTTCACCTGGTTGTTCTCATACAACTATAATAGAACTTGTGCATCAGAACAACCAGCTCGATTATTGTACAGTTGCAGATTAAGCGCAGGCAGAAGGGAACAGAGAGGCATGACAGCAGCCTTTGTCAGGGTTCAAATGAGCACTCCAGCCACTTGGCCATCGACCAGCTATCATTTGGACGTCCTGTTGGTAGAAATTCTAACTGATGCCTCAATTAATGAAAGCACAAAAACACATTTTGATGATTATCATACAGCGTTACCAGATGGCCAAAATAACCTGTTACCTCAGTGGTAATGATGTGGCTTTCTGGGCGGTTATTACAGCTTTCCATCACATTGGGTTGCTGTAACACGGAGCTTTGACATTGTTGCTCCGCTCTGAAAGACACAACAGGCAAAAAAATGTGTTTTGGGTGGGGGTGACCGCCAATGTAATCCAATTTACTTAGTACAATACAACAATTAGACTACAGTCATTTGATATTTAGATCTTATGTCATTCTTTAAGCTCTTGACACGTTTTTTTTTTTTTTTTTTTTGATGTACATGCATTGATAAACTAGCTTACTGCACTTATTAAGTACAGGTGCTTGTGTGTTTGTGCGTGTATATGACAGCCAAGGGATGCAAACACTTCTTAATAAGTCAAGCCTCCAGTCAAACAGTGCCTCAGAGAATATCTAGAGACCTTCTGAGCACGACAACAGTGGCAGAGAATTTTTACCATGAAACACCAAACTCCTGGGAACTGGCTTTAAACTTCCAGACAGAGTGAGATAGGCAAAGGCAAAGATTATGTTTGAAAGCTTGTATTTTAATCTTATACTTGCGATATCAAAGAGTCAAGCATACTGCACTAATATTAATGAATACATCTAAATTTACAAATTGTGGTCACAATGTGTTATCTGCGGTTAGTCACATGACATTTTGCACACACCAGAGATCACACGTCACATGTTTATCAGTTCTTCTATATATATATATTAATATTTAAAACTGAAAATTCACTACTTGGTATTTCAGTCATTGGGAAATGTTGTTGTTGCCCTGATCACATTGAAGTCCTCAGCCACGGTGCTCAGCAGTCATAGTACAGTGCAGCAGAAAGACTTATCATGCATACCTGCATGCAGACTTTCCCTGAATAGAAATGAGGAACACATTGTTTTATCACCTTTATTGATTTTGTGTCATGAGACAGTTTTTAATAAAAAAGGAATGTGATGGCAACCATGAAGAGTTTTACTCCAAAAAATCGAATTGGTATGTTTTGAAATACAGGTTTTCAGGTTTTCTCATAATAATGTAAGAGCAAGAATCTCTGAGTGAAAAACTAAATATAACCAGGAGCTTGTGACTCACACGGCCCGTATCAACACAGAGGACCACCCTGAAATTGATTTTGGCAGGAAATCCCGACTTAATAAAACGGTGATTAAAAAATGAGCTCCTCATAACCGTTGCCACGTCTGTGCTCGACTTAATGTCGATTATGTCGACGCGTTGCTGTTGCCCTAATGAATTCATCAGAGCTAAGAGGAAATGTAAGTTGCTTTATAGTTTAAAAACACGTGACAGCAGCAACGGTGACGTCATATCCTGGTTGGCAGCGTTTCCACGTGCAAAAGATATAGAAATGTCTGTCTGTAACATCATTTGATCTTTGAAGCTGCCTGGTGATCACTCAAAGAGGCACGCGGTGAACAGAGAATTCTGTAGGTAATTGCAGATTTTGCAAGGCGTAACAAGATAGAGCAAGATGTAATGAATCACTGCTCCTGGTAAAACGACTTCAAGAGCTCCCACTAGTATAAAGAAAGGAAACTACGCGAGCAGCACCTCGACGTTAGTCAAAAGTGATGGCTTTTAACACGTTCTCTAATGTAAGAGCACATCCAGATTAGTTGGTGAATTGATGCACCATTTCTGCTCACTGAGTACCCTTAAACCCGAAGGACAGAGGGAGCTAGGCATGATGGATAGATAAATGGAAAGTCGAACTGAAGATAAGGAAGTGGCGACATTACAAATTAATTTAAAGAATAAATGACTATAATAATATAATATAATACAAGCAGGTCTCATCTTTGGTGATGGTCCTTGTGTCTGTCTGGAACAAAACAGACACTTGTTTGAATGAACTTGTTTGTTTGCACGAGTGCAGGACAGTAGGGTTTTTAAGAGGAGATGCCGTCCAGATAAAATCATCAGAAAGGAAGTGGAAAGAGAATCGGAGAGAGGCAGAGAGAGAGACGGAGCGAAAGACGCTCGCAGTCCTCTGGGACGATGTGACCACGGTGAACTACAAAGCCTCTCACCAAATCCCTTCTCTGCCAAACTCCGAGAGACTGCAGCCTCGCTCCACAATGGCTCCCCGTCAGTCAAAGCGATGGGGATCAAAGTGAGATTCCTCAACGCCAAATTAAGAATTGGCCCTCAGGTTTCCGAGGTTTTAATTTCAAATAAACCTTTCTGAATTCACAAGCCCTGCTTTCTCCGTGACTAGCCCAGCCACACAAGCTGTATCAGAGCCATATGGGTCTGATAATAAATGTGCATGTACCAGAAGTGTAGCATGCCGGCTGTTGGATTTATGATTGGCCTGGGGATGGGAAGAGGGATCTCTGTTCTTATGATTTTTTTTTCTCTCTGTTTCATCACTCATGGGGGAATCCTTTGAGCCGATGACGATCTGCACAAATGCCTGCACGATGGTTATTGTACTAAACTAGGACATGGTCAGTGGGTGTAAATGATTATGGCCTGATAGTGTATCACCTATTGTGTCTGGAAGTATAATTTCACTCTTGACAAAACTGCTCTTTGCATAGTTGCATTGTCAGGGAAAAAAAATGGAAATTGGATCTTTTAAGGATGATTCTCTCCAGAGGTTTGGTGATTTTTTTTCTTTTAGACTTGGCTCTAGCCAGGCAGCAACCATCCGGGCTTAGTGCTTATTTGTTTCACGGCTGGGCCTGTGCTAGCTGCAGGAGATGGACTCCTCTGTTTGCTATGAAGGCATTAGTCAGCCAGCCGTGATGTAGGTCAGAAGGGCCGGATTTGAACACGGGTACAGACCGAGTGCTGGCAGGGCTCAGGTGTTCACCTGAAAACATACAGCGAGAAAGATGAATGGATTATGTACGTGTTTGTACGCGTAATGTGAGAAGCAGAGGTACACAAACGATGAGGGAAAAGAGGACATCTCTCCTCTGTGGGGGGAAACATTCACAAAACACCTGCCACTATTAAAGAGCATTATGTATTGTACTACTCGTGCATGTTTCCCAGGCAAGTCATCCAGCTTGGTGTTGTTTACGGTCGGGCTTTGATGTTTTCATTTTTGCAAAGTGTTTTGACAGTATTCAGGCTGATGAGCAGCCATAACAGGAAAGTAACTGATCACTAACTGCTACACACAACACTTGACAAGTGGGAGGAAGGAGTTTTGGACAAATACTTAGAAAAAGAGAGAGGAGGAGGAGGCCGGTTGTTGGGATAATGCAAAGATGGATGAGACGGCGCTTTAAAGGAAGAGCACGAGACACGGCAAAGAAGCTGTGACTGTATTTGAGGGAAAGGGTGTGTGTGTGTGTGTGGCTGTAGCTCATCGTCAGAGCCGGTTAGCGAAGAGAGAGAATTGAAAGAATAAGCAATAAGAGCGGATGCTATTACACACCCACAGTGAAGCTTGGGAGAGCTGTTACACATACAGAAACGCAGCTGTCCAAGTGGGTCATGGGAAGAAAAAAAAAAAAAAGCAGGACACGGAAGCTGTCTCATAGTTCACGTTGAAGGGAACCGCACGAGAAACAAAACGTCTGCTGCCTCACCAACCTCCAGCGTGGACATCTTCCCTCCACTGATGGTGTTTACGGGCTGGCAGGAGGCGGACTCACCCACGGCACTTGAAACTCGGGGACCGTTTCTATGTGAGCTCCTGCTTTACAAGAAACTCACGTGTCCGAAGTGGACGCTGTGCTGAAAATTAAGGATGACCCACTGTTCTGGGGACAATAAAAATAGCACTTGGGACTCAAGGATGGTGTTTATGCATCATAAATATAGACTGAATGTGAGGTGGCATGAGCTTAGATCCAGAAACTTCCTATTAGTGACTTTATATAAAATGTAGCGACTCATTCAGACCGTCAGAGAAAATATCTAAAATATTCAAATATTATCATATTGTAATTCATTCCCGTGCATGCTGCTCACAGTGCCACGGTCCAGCCTGTCCTCTTGCACTGGGTGCAGTCAGTAGGTGTGGCGTGTCGGCACGTTTGACCTTCTCTCTCACACCTCCTCTCCGGATCTCTGGATTAGGCTGCTCGCCTACAGGATATGCAAATAGTTTGTTTGAGCTTGCAAATATTTAAATAACTAATTTGATATCTTACCTCCCTTTGTAGATTCTTTTTAAGTTCAAATATTTAAAGTCCCTGCAGTGAGTTTGTGATTATTTGGCTAAATAATGTATAGCCAAGTAATCAAAAATGTTCAAAGTGTGTGTATGTATATTTCCATCAGAACACACACGTGGACAAGCCCCACCTTTCATGCACTTGTCCTGAGTGGGATGTATACAGTGGCTGTGTAGCCCTGCATTTAGACTGTGCACAGCACACTGATAGTTATTTTGTAGTTCTCCTGTAAAGCACTTATGCCAAAACCCCACCCGGCACGTCTGCTCAGTGCTGCTGTGGCGCTGATTTGGTCCGTTCTCCAGACTACTACAAACCCCACCAGGAACTCGCTCAGATTTAATACATTTCTCTGGTTCATGTGCTTCTAAATATGTAAATATATGCTCCGTATGCGACATTGAATTCTTCCCTTTTGGTTGTTTTTCCGACGTTTTTGCACGGGGTGTTTTATTTAGAAAAATGACCCAATTTCCTCTACGTTGTTTCTGTGTCTGACTTCCGGCCAGCTCGAGGTGCTCGGTGCAGATTGACACGGGCTGCTCTCAGAATCCGGCAAAAATGGAACAGCCGTGTATTCTCAGGCCGCGTTGAGTAGAGCGGTCACGTTCTACGCGCAAGGGTCGCGTCACATCCGTGCACGCTGGAATTTCCCCCTTAGCCTTGATCTGTTCTGCATTAGTACTGCAGACTCTTTTGTAATAAGCCTTATGCTGCTGTCTACTCCCTGATAAATTAAGAAATATAATTCTCAACTGATTGACTGATTGATCATCATTCTGCTGTGTGTAGCAGTGATTGACAGGTGGGCATTTACTATTGACAGTATCATAGCCAATCACTTCGTAGAACTAATTATTGTTTAATGAATGTGCATGTTGTCATATTAGTCAATGTGACTGGACAGTCCTGGCTGGGATTGCATGAAGGTGGCCTTGTCATGCTGTAAAGGTAATTACTACTGTAGAGACGGTAGCTCCATGAAATGACTTGTTTGTTCACACACTTCCACCTAACCATCACGCACAATAGCAGGACCTCCTCTAAGTGGAATGCAGTTACCAATGATACACCAGTGACTTTCCTGCCACGTCCAAATGTCCGTTGAAAGTACTGAGCTGACCGTCCCTTGTTATTTCCTGCAGCTGAAGAGGCAGAAACTCTCCGTTAAACTAAACTAACAACTCTTGACGAAAACTTTTATTCAGTTTTTTTTTTGATCTCCAGCATTTAGCTTGTGACGTGTTTGCATCTGCTGAGAAGTGGACACCGATTAGCTTGCAGAGCATCTCTCAGCATATTTAAAACGCCTCTCCACGCACTGCAATTATGCATGTGTTTTCCTCTCAAGAGTCTCTGGCTGTCAATGTTTGAGGTCGACACACGGCAACTCTACCTTTGCAGTGGCGCGACAATTGTGTCACCTCTGATGAATGGTCATAGATTCGTTGAGTTTTTCAAGGAGACGACCACACGTGTGACCTGGATTATTCAGCAGAGGCCTTGGCTCCTGTTCACAAGCCTTCCTGATCCTCCAGGAACACTTTATTCCACGTGTGTCAAAAAGGCTCATGTTCTGACAGGATGACGTGGATTAATGGAATGCATGTGTAAAAACGTGGTATTCTCAGACATTCACTGATGAACTCTAAACAGAGTGTTCAGCGTTTCCCCACACACAGGCCTTGATACTAATGACTGCCCAAGTGTATTTTAGCATTTTTTTGATCAGTTAACTAGCGGACAGGGATGACATGCTCTGCAGAGAGTGAGACGCTTTCTGGTATCATATTAGGACGTCACAGTAAATATTTAAGAAGCAGCTAAAGCAACATGCGCATATCTGGTTTCTGAGGATTGTTTCGACATGCTACATCAATAACAACAAGCCTCCTCCACACGCAGTTTACCCGCTGTTGTGAAAACATAACCACAGGCGACTTTATGGCCACTTTATATAACATGCCGAGCCTAGGGCCACTAACCAAGAGCAGTATTCGATAAAGTGGGAGTGACAGCAGGCCGGACAAGGAGAGAGATGTGTGTGCAGTGAGCGACAGAGACGGATGTGTAGGTGTGTATGTTCGTGTTTTTTTTTAATATATTTCTTATTTATGAGTAATTTCTTATCCACCTTGTATACAAGCTGCCGTGACAAGTGAATTTCCTCAGTGTGGGATCATTAAAGTCTGACTTAGCTTAGCTTAGCTTAAGAAAGAAGCAGAACCAACTGGGCCTGCTCAGCATTTCTTGTTTGCAGCAGAGCATGATGGGCTGTTAGTTGCTGTTAATTGTCATCTTCATTTGTTATGTTTCTCCACTCATTAATTCCTTTTTAGTTTGTCATCAGTCCGCACAGTTTTGACTGTTTTGTTGTTTATATGGGATCCCACAAATGTGGATGTTGGAAAGTCGATCTTTCTTTAATACTACTTGAATTTTGATGTGTCTGGTGTAACACATCTTACTTTCATTTCTTTAGATGTGAAGGGCTTCAGTTCAGCGTCATGTACAGCTGTGCTGTGTAAAATGTGTTCTCTATGAACAGATATCGAATACACAATCTGTAGACGAGCGACCAAGATATTGGCCCTGGAAGTGTTCTGGTTTCCATTTGTAGTTATAGATTGGCTTTAAAACTCTAAAATATCATCAGTCTGGAACTACTTCCTCCACTCTCTATGTGATTCGATTTTTTTCTCAGGTAATTCTGCCTTTTAGCAGCTATGTGCGCGGAACCACAGTCGCAGACCGCAGACTCTGTGAAGAGTGACGACCAGAGATGAACCCGTGACAGCAGTCTCACATGAATGGGGTTCAGTGAGAGTTCAGCACGAGCTGCCGTAGAACAGGTCACACACTCACACTCACACTCAAAGGGGTAAGACTCTCTGTCTGTCTGTCTGCTCTGTGTGAAATGAGTTACTGTCACTTGACGTAGCCATGCGGCTGGGAGATGATAGCGCTGCAGCTGAGAGGGTTTCGATCATCGTTGCAGCAGACGGGTTTTGCAAATAGGTGTTGTGCCCATTGAAGTTGTGGCTGCTAAACACACAAACAGCACATGATTAGTATAACTTTCTATGCATAATCTCTGTTGCCAAGGTGAGAATTTACTTCAAATACTGCAGGAGTGCCACATTTGCTCCTGCACTTAGAGTACAACTACATTCAAATACTGCACTGTCACTCAAAGCCCAGTGGTCTTATTCCTTTGCATAAATGACTTGCTGTCTATGACCTCAATGTTCTGTGTGTGTGTTCTGTTTGTTGCCATGGTTACATAGCATCTAGCCTGCGCTGCTTTCCCCAGAGCCTTGTGTTTCCACGTCTTCAGAAAAAAAAAACAAAAAAAAAATACACGTCTTAGATACCCCCACCAGGCAATCGGACAACTGCTGCTTCTCTCCAGTTGCCATGGAAAGAGACGGCTTTTGCTGAGCAGCAGATTTCATGATGCCACCGAAGAAGAAATTTCAGTGACGGGGCAGGGAGGCTGGTGAAATGAAAAAAATTGATTACTGGAGGCCTGACTGAAACAACTAATCAGGGAGGCGTGGCTCTCCTCGCTTGAGTCACATTTTGGGGATGTGTGACGGGGGGACGCGAGAAGATAGGTGAGGCTCGGTGCGGTCTCCTGGGTGCTCGATATCTGCGGCCCACGCTTGTCTTTGTCAAGGTAATTGAGTCAGGCAGCTGTTGATGTGCTCTTAATTGTGTGTTTGACATTATATAAGACTCGAAGGGGATCCTTGGTGAGTGTTCTAATGTCTCGGAGGAAGAGAAAAGTGCGATATGAGATTAAAAACGCAGGAGTGGAGGAGGAGGAGCAGAACGATAATGCAGGTTTGTATGGGAATGAGTTTCACCAGAACTGCTGGTGCGTACTGTTTTGAAACTTGCATGTTTGTGTAATTTGTATGATGGAGTTTTGTTTCCATGGCAACATGCTGACTCTACATATGCATACGCCTATGTGGGGCAGAATCAACCGGTCGAACACGACAGTGGTGTCTTTTCTCATTTTCTTTTGTCATGCTCTCTCACATCTCATGAACACACACACACACGTGAACAGTCAAACAGTCATCCAGCATCGGCTGCAGCTCAGTATCACATTTAAATGCACGTTGCTGAGGGCAAACTCACTCACAGAGGCACAGAGGATGGCATACAGAGGAGGCGTGACACCCCCTGGGTGTAGACTCACACACACACGCACACAAACAAATTGCAAGATTGCAGTCAGTAGCACAGAGAAGCCTCATCACAGACCTTGAAATAGAAGACATGACTCGAAATATGTGTGCAAACACATTCAACACAGAGTGGAAAGATGGATTAAACACACACACACACACACACACACACACACACTCTCACCCACCCAAGCTGTATCACTAACTGGGAAGTACAATACACCCACATGTACTACACACAAACACAGAGTAAACATTGGAAACATTCTTACAAACCCATACATTCACTGGCATACACACAATAATTGCCATCTTGGTGTTGCAAAATATGTTTTCTATCAATTAAAGTCGGAGACGCCGAGTTGTGATTTGAATATTTATGAGTTGCTTCCAGGGCGATGTTGCGTAACTCGGAAGCTGTTTATTTTGGTCTCTGTTGGCCCCACATTCAGCGTCATGATGGAACTCTGAAATGGATGCACATTGTGTTGTGTGAAGGATAATTAGTAGAAAACGTCTGCCTCGCACGTCCGTTTGTCTGTCGTCTTCGATTCTTCAGCTCCTCGCTTTCTTTTCCCGTTCCGAATATCTTTTTACGCATTTCTTTTTCTCACTCTCGCTCATGTAGACTGTCAGAATGGCCTTGGTTCACCCTGTCTCTCTCTCGGTGCATGCTGGGAAATGCCGCAGCACCAATTGAACCTGAACAGGATAAGCAGTTATAGAAAATGGATGGGAGGTGCATGCTGATCACACACAGGCTCTCTCTTTCTCCATTCTTTGTATCGTAATCTCTCCACCTTCTTATTCATAATTTTTCTCCCCTTCATTTTTAGCTCTTTGTTGTCTCCATTCCTCTCCCCGTTCTTCTTGCAACTTCACTTACTGACACAGTCACTGCAGCAGTAAAGCACAAAGTCCCTTTCAGGCAGGTGTTCTCGGTAGCCCACAGTATCTCAGTGGGCAGAATGCATGTACTGTTCTTCACCTGTTTGAGTAAGTCAGCCGTGCACTGTGTATAGTGCAACCATGTTCTATGATATCTGTAGATGCCCCCCACCCTTTGGACGGGTTTTATCAGGTAGTGATACCGGAAAGACAGGACTTCAGCATCATCCACAGCTGCTCCACATGCATCAACCTCTCTACTTTCAGTTGATAAACTCCCTTTGCAGCCATCTGAGGGCGGCAGGTATATTGAGTAAGGTGCACCATGTGCCTCCCAGACACTCGTTCTCTCTCATGGTTGCTCTTTATAGCGGCCTGGTGGGTCTTGAAGTGTAAGTCTCTGAACTGAAGTTGGCTCAGGTAGTACCTTTAGTCTTATCAACCAGGTCTACAATAAAGACATCTGCTCTCGTGTGGGCTGACTTTTCTTCTCCTTCCTACCTTTTTTCTGATGAGCGGTGATTTTAGTCACATACTGTTTATGGATGTACACATGTGCATTTAAAGCACCTGAGCACAGGAGACATGATTTATATAAATCCTGACCTTTAAACTGCAGCTGTAGAGGAAAAACTAGATACAAGAATCCACAGGCTAAGAGTGGAACGATAACACAACGCATGTAGTTAGAGTTAATAATGATTATACAACAAGTAGTTCTGACCGAGCGATCTGATTGGTCAACTAGACATTCAGATTGTGCTCAAATCAGCATGACAGCACACCTGACTCATCGCTAAAAATATTACTACGCATTCTCCACTTTGTCACATCCTGAAAATATATAACATAATTAATATGAATAAATACATTCAACTTTTGGTAAAGTAATACATCTGAATTTTAATTTTCATCTTTCTTTAATAAATGTATGGAGTTGTTAGACTGCCTCATTAATACAGATGTGTACCTCGTTAATACAGATGTGTACCTCGTTAATACAGATGTGTACCTCGTTTGTGTGCAGCACGTCAGAGATCAAACAGTTTAGTGAGACTGTCCATAGAAAAATGATTTTATTCAGCAGATATCTTAGTCACTACAAGACTGAACGAGCAAGTTAGTTAGTTTTGTGTTTTCATGTGTGTATTACATGTGTGGTATTTTTTCACTTTGGGAAACTCCATCAATGTTAGTTGGCTGGGGCTAGAAAGCATCTCCGTTGCTAGGTCGTTACTAAGGCTCGGACCACTGGGTTCCCTTACACATCAGAGTCTGCTGCCAGGACAGATTGTTTTCCAGGTATTAGTCAGACCCCGTGTATCTCCATGGAAACGGACATCAGAGATCTCAATATTTTGAGAACAAATTGCCCCAAAATATGAATATCTCTTGATTATATATTTTACTTATGGCAATATTACATTCAAGGGTGAGCTTTAACTTCAGTGATGATTACGGACCTGACCACGTCACTGTTATATAATATTGTTTAAATAGCACTTATTGAGCTGTTTGGAAAAATCTTTTTGCTCCACAGACACAAAACTTAGCCAAGTGCATAACATATTGTTTTTTTTGGGTTTCCACATACACCTGCATAGTTCGTCACACTTTCACACACTTTCACACCAGAAGTGTGAATGCACCTCCAGTTTGTTTTCTTTGTTCTTACCACAACACATTGTTTAAATGTACGAGATATTTGTTTCTTTTGTCTACAGGCCAGTCCAGAAACCACTAACAGATATTAAACAAACTATTCTTTTTTTAAAGTTGGATTATTTTGCTTTCTTTCTCCTAACAACTGCCGTTCTTTTGGGAGAGGGCACATTCACATACTTTGGCATCTCGAGGACATTAACGGGTGCAGTCTGGCCAGATGACAACAATGTTGTTAACTCAAACGTACAAAAATGAAAAGGAGAAGATTCATCACACGAAGACGTGAGCACACATTCTCAGTATTGTTTTCTCATTTTGTCAGATGTGGAGCTGTGCAGCTCTGCGGAGGCTCGCAGCTGAGTCCACACAGATCACAGCAGGTCGCCTGTTCGTTCCACATTTCCTACGTTGATCACACGAAAGGTCATTAATAAACACGCCCACATGCAATAACATGGTAGTTATTTTCTGCAACTCGCATCCAACACATTTGAACGGTGGCACAAGCCGCCACACGTAGACTTATCGATCCTTGATATTTCTCAGTAAAGGTAGTTTTGGAACATACAGAGTTGATGAAAACATTAGGGACTGACTCAAGTGTCGGGGGAAATTAATGTTCTGTTTGTGTCTTTTCTTTCTGTCTTGCCTCTTCTGCTCACATCATGCTGATGTTTGCTAATTAAGAACAGTTGCATGTTGCCTAGTGCGGGACATCAAATAGGGTGGCACGCAAAGGAGCAACCATGTTGATTTAAAATGTATTAAAGCCCAAACAAAGACCAACATTATCATTTAAATTAAAAGACGTTTAAATTCATCCTTCCTCCCTTCATCTCCTCAATATGATGTGATAATAAGGGTATGACTCATACATGTAGCGATTAGTTCAAGTTATTGCATTGCCCAGCCAAAGCTAGCTGCCATGGTGTATCTGTATTTGTGTAACAGCCAAGCGAGATTCAAAGACGATTTTAAAAAGACTTTCTTCCTTCAGTGACAGCAGAAAAGTTCAGTGTCATCGTCCTCCTGTCACCTTTTGCTTCAGCCTCCCTCCCGTGTTTGTTTTTCATCACTGACCCACGTCTTCATGGGCTACACTTGTGTCAACACCTTGGGGCTTGTAACGCTGTGTGAAACCAAAGATGATGTTTCTCATTCCAGCACTGCCTCCCTCCTTATTGTGTTCCTCTACAAATGTCCTATTTCCCGGAGCTCATGTGACTGCAGAATAGCGGGCGGGGGGGTTGGTTTCTCATTAGGGAGTGGTAGTTTTGTCTGAATTAGAGGCGTGTGAGCTTTAGTTTTATTGCGGAGGCTTCTTAACCTGCTTATTTGGTGTCCACCTCTACCAACGTCATAATAATTTAATATTCTTTTATTAAATAAAACCCTATATACCTTCAGGGGGAAAATAGGCAGAGGTGCCATTTCACACAGAGAGGACTCTGAACTTTTCCTTGTTTTTATATCTAACACGGTCTATCACACATCCCCTTTCCCAGAGGCTCAGTGTTTGTTATTAAAGTTGAGCTTTAATTAATTTCAAAAAGGAGCCCCTCTGCACACCTGTCTTCCCAAAGGTTTCAGATTTTTTGTATCAGACTTGGTTAAAATAACTCTGTGCATATGTTCAGCCCAGCCACTTTGTGGAAGCTAATGGGGACCCAAACAATGAGGAAAGAGCAAAAATAATTAGAAAAATTAACTTTTTTTCTGCCTCCCACAGGGAGGAGGAGGAGAGCCTGCGGGACAAGATTCGGGCCGACCACGAGCGAGCACTGCAGGAGGCAAAGGAAAAGCTGAGGAAGTCACGCGAGGAGCTTCAGGCCGAGATCCAGACGGAGAAGAGCAAAGTAATGGAGGACCTGAAAAAGAAGGACACGGGGCCTAAACCCTTGCCACCCGTCCCCATGCCCAAAGTGGTGGGCGTCAGTGATGGTGAGCCACCAGAGCCTGACGCCAAAGAGAAACGTGACAAGATCAGAGAGGTAAGATGACCTTTGAACAGTTATCATTTTGAAAATATCCAGTTTGATTCAGTTTTTATTTACTTTTATGGTATGATTTTGGAGAATGTACATGGGGCTGATGCAGGTTGTTTCACTGCTACACACACTGAGGGTTCATATTAGCTGGAGTGCTGCGATCAAACACTGTGCTGAAACTGCACTTTTAGAAATTGTAGCAAAAGCTACGGCTAGTTCTTAATATCAATATATTTTATTATTGTCAATAAATCTATCAGTGTTCAGTCCCTCATTTAGCCATAAATTAAGGACCTCCTCCTTTAGCATTCTTCTCGTCTGAACTTTACACCCTTTAAATATTCAAACTCCCTCTCTTAGCTAATTGTGTTTCCTGATTTACATATCAGCATCTCGAGCGAAAGCCCTAATGTGGGAAAATAATGAGAATTAATGGCTTTTATTAGAGACAAAGTGCCACTAACACTTTGCGGATTTCGTGAGAAAAGCAAGTGCCAGTGATATTTTGTACGTTCAGTGTGCCCCCCTCATGTCCCACACGGTTTGGTGTTAGTTCACTCTGATGGTTTGGCAAGCATCCTTAAATCAGTGCCATCAAAAGCAAAGATCCTCTTTCAATAGACTGGGGTGAAAACGTGTAGTCACGAGATTGGTGTTCGATGAAATTTAAATCCCAGCGTGTGTGTGTGTGTGTGTGTGCACGAGGGCCAGCTTGCGCTCGACTATACTGTACGTCTGAATCCACTTGTGTTGCCAAATGTCTGCCTAGGCGCCAGCTTTTATTGAAGGCAACAGCGAGCCAGACGGACAGTGTCTGTGCAGAATGCAGATGGTGCTATCTGGTCCTGCTCTCTATAGACACTAAGCCAACCCCGGCCTATCTCCCTCTCTCTGCTCCTCACCTTCCTTTCTCTCCCCCCTCCTGCAAGTTCTCCTGCATAATTACCTCATATCGTCTCTTGAAACAGCACTTGGAGTCAGAACACTCGCCGCGCATGGGAGCTGGCCCATTCACTCCAAACCCGCCTTTGTCTCTAAATGCCCCTTTTGTTCCCTTCATAATTACCATTCAGAGAGAATGCCATACACTCCCAAATGGGCAGGAAAGTAGCAGCTGTATGGGCTACAGCACCGCACACTCCCTTTTTCCTGATTGCCTTGTGACTCTGAGGAGAAATCATAATCGCACACTTCCATGCAATTGTGACTAGAGCTCTTCTTTTTTTTTTTCCCTCTTCTTTTTTAAAATCCTGGCTACAGGCAGACATTTGGTTAAGTCGAGTCCAGAGAGGAGTATCAGCATCCATGTTCTTGTCTTTGTCTCGCAAAGACAGTAAACAGCGGTAGTTGTTGAGGCCTGAGGTCTGACACCATGATTAATTTTCACTTATTTTTCTGGCTGTGAGGCCAGTTTTGGAGCTGCACGATGGTGTTGCCATTAAATAGCTGCACCAGAGTTATTCGTCTTACGCCTTATGTGTTAAGACTTGTTATCAAATTTGCTTTTGCCACATTTTTCTTCATATTAATTAGAAAACCATATCGGGCCCACACTACGTGTGGTTCTGCAGTTGTTTTTGCTTTCCATTGTGAACTGTGGTCAAAACTAGGTTGACCTTGATGGACAAAGACATACTTTGGATGGAGGGTAACAGATTAGAGGTAAATGCCATTTGGTACTAACACACAGGAAGGTATCAGATTATTGTTTTAGACTGATTTCCCTGGATCATACTAAATCCCATCCATCCATCTTCTGTAACCGGGGCTGGAGCCTATCCCAGCTGACTTAGGGCGAGAGGCGGGGTAGTCGCTAGCTTATCGCAGGGCACATAAACAAGCATTCACCGTCACATTCACACCTACGGCCAATTTGGAGTCACCAATTTACTTGTTAAGGTAATTTCTTTGGACAGACACGGGGGCATGGAACTCAGGGAAATTGGTCTGATCCAGCAGGGTACTTTTCCTCCACTCAGGCCTTTGTTCCTCCAGAAATAGAAATTAACCTTGTTTTTATGCCTTCCAAATACATATTTCATTTTCACTGTACAGAACGCAAAAAGCCTCCTCTTTCACCACTTCCATTAGCTTAGAACTCTGTACTCTTTTGCTATTCTGCTAATTATGCAACCCAGACATTAGTGGCCATTACACCTTTGTCTGGAGATGGAAGGAGCTTTAGGGCAATAAAAGAAAACTAATGGAATGAGCGACTATTAACTGTTCCAGTACTATTCACCTGTCACATCATGAAGTATTGCGGGCCCAGAGCTGTTGAAGTAAGCTGGCTGCTGCAGATAATGGGCTGTGGTACAAGGAACAGCTCACTTTCAATAAAGTTTCTCCATCAATAATGTTGGAAAAACAGTAGTTAGTCGAGACAATTTGCACAAATCAAAACAATGTTTAATGAAATAGCTGATAGTCATGTTTCCCCCTCAGGTTTGCATTGCTTTTCAGTGAGGACTTCTTAACATAACGTAGTTATTTATGTTCAGTCCTCTCTAATGATTTGGATTGTCTGACATAATGTCTTCAAAGTAGATTGCTGTTCTGTTGAAGGCCAATATATTGAAATCATTCCTGCCATTTCAGTTGAGCGGTTGCACTTTTGTTTTTTAGCTGCGTCACTGTACACAATAATTCAGGAGGAACAGCGTGGCAGGCTGTAAACTTTACAAACTGAGTCTCAAAATGACCACAAAACTAACAGAGAGGGGTGATAAGAGCAAGGAGGGCAGCGCGAGGCAGGGCGGCGGCTGCTCCCGTGATAATGTGATAGAAGTCGGCTAAACCGTTTGAACCAGATGGTGGTACGGCTTCTTCTACTGCCGTCCGCTTTGATTGACCGTTCGGCTGACAGCGCTGTCAGCAGCCCTGCAGGAGAGACGCTCCGTGGTGTGCTGGAATTTTATAAATGGACTATGAGCGGAATGCACAATTTTACCCTCTCTGACTGTGTTCATATCACACATGACGAGGAGACGCAGCAACACTAGAACCAACTGCAAAGGGGTCGTCTTTACCTCCTGCTGCAACAGCATCATCAATCATCAAAACTAAATTTCGTGAAGCAGTTAAGTTATTTTTAATGTATTTTTTAAATAGTAACTAAGACGTGACAAAATAACTGTTTAAAATTGAGTTTATGTGGCTTATTCATTTTAAAAAATTCATCATTATAAACTGTAGGCTACAACAAACTACTACTACTATACACCATGATATCAACATGAAAAGCAACGCCCTATCTCTCGTCCCCACCAGGGTAGCGACAAACTTTGGTGTCATGATTGATAACTGACTAACCTCTAATCATGTTGCCCAGTCATGCCACTTCACACTTGAAAAGCAGTACTGCCTTGCGTGACTCAACATGCTACCCATCTCCCGATACAGGCTGCAGTCATCTCGTGACTTGATTATTGGAATATTGAAACCCTTTCAGATATATGTTCTCAAAAGCTGGGAGAGGCTATAGACTGCTCTTCATTGTGAATGGGACCTGACGCCGCTGAGCTGCAGATATTTAAAATGATCTCAGAGGCACGACAAGGCAAGTTTCTAAAACGTTGAATTTTATGTTGATGTCCTCCAACACAGTGCTAGCGACAACCAAGGCGAGAGCCAATAGCAGAAATAGCACAGAAATAGAAGTTTGTAGTTGGCAGTTATTTACCTGGCTCCACTAGTGGATTGGGAATCGCTTCTAGTGCAGATATAGGCCCAAAGTGCCATTGTTGTGTTGGGACAAAAAAAAAAAAAGAGGGCATAAAAGCTATTCTGCAGACTATGTAAATGATGTGCTCAGCGCAATGCTACAGCTCCATGAGAGGCTGTCTACCGCTGTTCTCTATATGCATGAGATGCAGCGCAAGAAACTCAAACATCGTTGGTGATGTCTGTCAGGGAAATGGCGCAGACTGCCTTTCATCGACGGCTGATTACTGGTAATTGGACTGCAGAGTCACCACAGCCTCGAAAAGAAAAGAAGCCTGTCATGTCTAAGTCTCATGGCATACTTTGGCTCATCTGGGAGGCAGTACAATGTTTGACGGGCGTTTTCACTTCTCCAGTCACTCACTTGTGACTGTTGAGCGATAAGCAAATAATTACAGATTTATGGCCGCTGTTGGAAGAAGCGCACGTGTTTCCCTGCAGAGCTTTGGACCGTGGCTGTAAAGCCTCCAGATAAATCGATGGCCAAAGCAGCCCGCTTTGAGTGCAGTCTAAATGGTGCTGCTATACAGACATATTGGCCCATAAAGAGACGGCGAAGGTTTCCGCTGGAGACGTGGAATATCTGCAGAGGTGGCAGTGAGTCCCCTGCTCCATTTCTTGTACTTTACACTATCTTCTTCCTCCCTAGCATCCTCCCTCATCCTCTCTTTCACTCTTTTCTAAGCCTTGACAGTTTTTGGCAGATGGCCTTGTACAGTATGTTTATTGAACACCAGGCCTGTTGTGTGTGTGTGTGTGTGTGTGTGTGTGTGTGTGTGTGTGTGTGTGTGTGTGTGTGTGTGTGTGTGTGTGTGTGTGTGTGTGTGTAGCACAAGCTCCTCAGAGTTAGGGTACAGCTCAGCTTTCATCATTCCCCTGCACCCCGTCTCTTTCTAATTCTTCCCCCTCTCTTACTTATTCTCCTATCTTTGTATTCAGCCCTTTCTCTCGTACTCTCGTACATGCTCTTTTACCTATCACTCTCACAATTCTCTTTCCTGGCTTCATACATAGAGCCCATAATTTGATAAGACTTCCCTTCCCTTCTGTCTCTCTTTGTAACTCAGCACAGTGTCATTTGGCAGAATCCTCGAAGGAGTCTCCCTCATCCAGCCGCATCCAGGCTCATAAAATCGTCGGATTGACGTCGTGCTGAACAGTAACCTCTATTATTTGAGTTTAACAGGATGGGCAGGGGTAAAAGAAGCTATCTGGAGAGACATGTTTAAAATGTTCCATCCATGTTCACCTTGGATTGAACTGGAGTTTTTGTGAGGCAACATTTGGTCGTGTAACACTTGATGCTCTCTTGTAGCATATGGTAGGGAGGTGATATTTGATAACCCCTCCCCCCTGCAGAAGACATTATCTGTATCTATACATTATGTATGATTTCAATTGTCAACAGGGCTCCCAGCTGCTAAATGTATTCCTGCATGCCGGCATTAACCTTCATGTAAGTTCACCCAGTAAAGACCGTAATAATGAGCAGCCCAATGGGAAAATGTTCATGATCCAGGTTGGAGCTATCGGGAAAGAATGACAGCAGCGTCAGCAAAGCCTCCACTGCTGGCACTTGCATCTAAATAAAATCTACAACACTAAAACAGTAAAATCAGATCATTTTTGTGTGCTGCAAATATTTCAACACAATATTTCTCTTCACTAACGGACCCGCTGCTCGTTTGGGAAGCAGTGGCACTTGTCAGATACATGGCATTCCTGGAATGTTGTGTGGAAAGATGTTTGAGCATATTGCTGGTGTTTCCATCCTTGATCATTCCATGATTCCATGACGATCACTTTACAGACAGTACAGCTAGCGCTATAGTCACTGTTCTTCGGGAAAAGAAGCCACGCTTTCGACCGTTTGCTCCTCTCCACCAAGTTTCCAACAGCGTAAACGCACAAGATTGACGATCAGAAAAACATGCCGCCATCGGGAAAAAGAATTGATTAGCTCAGACACATACGATTCCAATGGTTCAGACAGTTTGGAACTGGTTCTTGGATCCCATCCTTAATATAATCTTTGTAACCACAGTGGGGAACAATACATATACTGGAATAACTGCAGGGTTCCCAGTTGTTCCCATTCTGCCCGTGCTGCGTGCATTATGTTATTATTTAGTGTTACTTAGGTGCACCAATAGCCTAAATAATTATCGGAGTGTTAAGAGCCAAAAGACATTCCATGAATCTCTCCAACTTTCAAACTGCACTGGCACAATAAAGTTTTTTTGGCTATTGTCCTCTTGTTCGAATGATTCCAAGGACTGAGCACAAATTCAGCAGTCTCAGATAACAGTCTGTATGTATGAGTATCTGCAGTCTTTGAATGACAAATTCTTTTCCTCAATATACAAAAAATGAAAAAACTTGACACAGAGGTACACTGGTGACATCACATTCATCACAAAGTCTTTATGTCCATAAATTACTTCTCTTTTGCTCCAGCATATTTCCTTTTTGCCATGTGAACAGCGCTGAGCTTCATGTGTCCCTTTTTTCTTTTCAAAAGTAAACCTCGTTCTCAGCTGTTAGTATTCCTCCAGGCTTTGTCAGAGTTCCCTTTTTGTGCAGGAACCCCTGATTCATTTCATTTGTCTGCGTTACCCTATCAAATCCTCTCTCCTTCTGCTGTATCTTTTTCCAGTCCCGGCTTAAATATAATCTAGTCTTGCAGGAAAAAAAAAAAGTACTCCTTCCTCTCCCAACTCGTTTTTGAGTATTTCCTTCCCAAGTCTTTCTCAATTACATGATCATTCTAGGGTAACAGGAATATTTTGTTACCACTTGTGTCAAGGTCCTGTCACTCTGACTTCTGAGTCACCTGACGGGAATTCAATCCATAGCAACACCACCACCACAAACTAATGCCTAAAAAGTGCAGCCACACCGTACTGAACAATGTTTAAAATAAACCAATAAATGATATACCGTACTGGAAACTCTACACTGAATGGAGCCACCATTGACATCATGGATCACATGTGTAAAGTAGAATTATCCGCTGTGATTAAGCACGCTGTGTCACATCTGTCACATCAGCTTGAGTTGTCCTCCTCAGCTGACTCGCGTCTTTTCTCCATTAGAAGGAAAACTTGCTTATTTTCGTGATGAAACTTTGCTGTGGCAGTCTGCCAATGGCAGATCAGTCATAAGACCTGTAAATATGTACTCCGTGTTGAGCTTGGTTTTATTTTGTTGTTTCACGATTTCTCAGCACGCGTTGAGGTGTGGAAAAAGGCGGCGAGAAGCACACAAACTAGCTGTTTCTAACAGATGGCAGCATTAAAATGGCTTTGATCACAAAGACCGACAAATTCAATGAAATGCTGTGATTATTCTCATAAGGTCACTGAATTATTATTTTTGAGCAAATTACAAACCAAAACATGGCTTTGTTTGCACAGTGCAGCTTCTTCTTGTGTAGGAGAAGGATGATATTAAACACATAACCCCATGATTTTTCTTTTCTGTAACCACTGCTGAACAGTGGTTGTTCTTGCCTCTTTTAATGTCTGAAAGTTGGGAAAACCGAAGGGCTGGCAGTGACTTCCTTTATTGGGTGGAAGGAAGGGAGCATCCCAATCGTTTTAAATGCAGGAGAGGCATGGGGAGGCCCAGCAATTAGAGCTCAGGCGATGGAGAGAGAGTGACAGTGAAGCTGGCAGAGGACAGGATCACCCTACAACGGCTGTCTGTCCCTCTATACTGCTGCTGCTGCTGAAGAACTGCTCTATCTTTGGCTTTCTTTAATATTCAATCACTAATTCAACAAAAAAAAGAGGAGTTGTACTTTCACCCGTTATCTTTTCTCTTTGCCAAATGTCTACCTGCGTATCTGTGTGTGTGTGCTTTTACCAGTATATCATGAATTTATAGGATGGCCTGCCTGACAGCTTTTGTCATGTTAACTGTGTAACAGCGCAAGCGATAAAGAAGAAGCAACCTGCACGCAAGGGCATCATAGATCAAGTTACCTTTTCTTTTATCTTAGCGAGAAAGCAGAGCAGAAAACGTTATATGCTTTCAATAACTAAGACGTCTGACATTTCAGAATTGGCTGCCAAAGAGCAAGGGGGAAGGCTGCAATTTGGGAGGTGGTTTCTGCAGGTCCTCAGGGACAGAATGCTGAACTAAATTCAACGTTTTAAAATAAGCTGTCATTTGTCATCGCCGTAACATGTTTTAACCTGTGTGCAGGCCCACTTGTAGCTGAGACAGTTATTATTGCTGTATTATTATTTTCAGTATGAATAAATGCATATTTTGCGATTCTGCAGTGCCTCAAGTAACTCAACCAAGCAAACATAAATCTCCAACACGGAACATTAATATAACTATATATATCTATATATATATATCTATGTATCTATATATCTATATCTATATCTATATATCTATATCTATATCTATATATCTATATATCTATATCTATCTATATCTATCTATATCTATCTATATCTATCTATCTATCTATCTATCTATCTATCTATATATCTATATATCTATAGATAGATAGATAGATAGATAGATAGATAGATAGATAGAAAGAGATATATATACACACACACACACACACACACACACACACACACACACACACACACACACACACACACACACGTATGTATGGTAATATTTTGTTCCCACTCTTGTTGCGTATATAATCAAGTCTGAAAAGCAAACATACCCTTCCATGCTGCTACTTCACAATTAATGTTTCCACTCACCAATCCATTGTAAGGCCTTTTATTGGGAAGCAGCTGTTGCGTCATCTGGCCTTCGTGAGCAGTGACTATTTGTATTCGGTGCATACAAATAGAAAATTACATACTCTGTGTATATATATATATATATATATATATATATATATATATATATATATATATATATATATATATATATATATATATATATATATATATATATATAATAAAAGGAGTGGTCACCATGCCAAATTGTTAGGAACAAGCTTAATTGAAAGCTGTCTGTATGTAGTCTGTTTAGTTTGTCATGTATCTAAAAATCTGCAGTTCCCTGTGGATTACACACACATTGGCAAAAACTGTCATTTGCATGGCCTTAACTATTTTGCATGATTTCAGTAAGGAGAGAGGAGGCAAAATGACATCATTGTAACCATCAAAAGTGCCCCTCAAATCAGCAGGGTGGGAGTATTTTGGATGCCTGACATGTTAAGAGACATATTCAGTGTAGGAGAGGTAAGAGGTAAACAAACTGTTAGTTGTTTATAAAATGAATTTTGGAATAAAAAACAAACAAAACATGATTTAAAAAAAAAATAGTGTTTTGCCCCCACACCTACTAATAACAGTGGTGCTCTAACAGTTTTTAGCAGTTAAAATTAAGGACAGTGTCTATCTCGGTTCTGTAATACCTAAATTTCTGTCCTCAGTTAGGAAACATGCTTCTGTAATCCCAAAAATCCCAGATGTCTTCCTAAACTGAGTTATGATAGGATTTTAGACTTCCATAAAGAATTGAATTAAACATTGTTCCAGAAATGGAGCCCACATAATGGTGAATGTAGGGAAATGTTAGATTTCTCTGCATTACATTTATTACACTGCGCTAACCGTATCGTAAACCATTATCTGTTTAAACTCTTGGCTTGGGAGCTGTATAAAAACAGCCTATCTAGACTCTTTTACTGTCTCGATTTCATGTGGGAATTTATTACCAACCTCTCCCCAAGTGCCATGAATGTATTTACTGCAAGAAGCAATTCAGAAGTCACAGCCATGCCATCCTCATGCATCTTCTGCTGGGCCTTCCGTTCAGCTAGATGGGAAGCCTCCATGGGGTGAGTTGGAAGGAGATGAGAAAGACGAGAGCTGGCGGATGGGTGCTTTACATCAGTCAAACTGACTCTGGAGGTCACTCAGAGCAGCACATAACTCCAGCTCAGCTCTCCAGCTCCCCAAACCTCCAAGAGCTTGTCACTGTGTGCTTCTTCTGTGGGAGCTAAGCTGGTTTAAAAAAAAAAAAAAAAATTATTTATTTATTTTTTTTAAACAATGGTGAAAGTAATGGCCTTGCTCTTAGCCGCTAGCTGGAATGGGATTTATGAATATTTCACTGCCCTGTGGGTGTCTGTGTCCGTACATTGTAAATGTGTGTGTGTGTGTGTATGAGTCCGCGGCACATCTGGGATAAGGGTGCATGAATCATGACTGTTGGTCCTTTGGGAAAGAGATGGCCGGGGGCAGAGAGTGGTTCTTTTCTAGAACGGGCAGCAAGCAGGCAATTGGCTGCCATTGTGAAGGTCACAGCCCTTAATAGACTGTGCAATCTTGTTGGACATCAAGAGAGAGGACAACCTATCTCTTCTAAAAAAGCCAGCTTATATTTTCTAAAGTCATATCAAAGATTTGAGTGCAGCGCAGAAGGGCTGATTCAGACCAAATCAGGCGCTGCACTAAAAATGCCAGTCCTCTCATTCAATTGAATAATCGTAGAGAGTTTATGTTGCAGTGGTAGGGGGTCGGGCACAGGGGATGCTAAAAGAAAATGCAGCGACCTGTGGTGGGGACGCTGATCAACTTTTAGAGAAACACAAGCAGACGTTGTTTTGTCGTTGCTTGGTTTATTTTGTGTACGCAACCTTGACGTCCCTGTCTGGGAAACCAAGAAGAAGTTTCCTTTTGGTTTGTGTCTGTTTGTCTGAGAGAGAAATTGACCCATGGCCTAGAGTCATAGACAATGAATGGGGAGAGGGAGTGCAGGTAGTAAGGAATCCACTGAATCCAATGTGGCTACTCACCTGATTTGGTCTGAATATGACCTAAAAGATATGAAGGATGGGACTAATTAAATGAGCTTTAATGCATGATTTTAGTTACAAGTTGTGTATATTAGGACTTGGGTGTTTACCACAGGTTGAGTGTTTCTTTGTTGTGTTTGACCCTGGGGCAACATCAAGCACTAATGTATTTCTGCAAAGTGTTGGGGAAATAAGCATTAGCAAAACATCAGCATTTTTAATTGATTAAACATATTTCTATATTTCCCTTTGACATGAAATTTAGACCAGACATTGGTATTAACTCAATAAAACTATACAGATAAAGAAATCACAACATTCCAATTCATAAAGGTATGTGCAGTTAAGTGGAATAAAAAATTGAATACGGTAAGAAAAAACTGATTCTATACAGAATAATTCTCCCATCCGCGATAATGAGTCATTTAAGTTAGGGTTGGTAGGTTAGTGCTTGCACTCTACCTGCAAGTAAACACATCTTTTGTTACCAAGCTGTTACGCAAGAAAAATCTCATGATAGAAGCAAAGAGCTTTTCCAAGACCTTCGCAACAACATTGTTGAGCAACATGGCAACAGGACTGGATTTCTCAAATACCAGCTCCTATAAACACCGTTGGGGCCATTATCCACAAATGGAAGGAACATAACTTCCTCATTAATTGACTATGGACAGGATCTCAAGGTTTCCAGATTCAGTCAGAAGAGTAGTCCAAGAACCAAAGACCACTTGAAAAGAGCTCCAGAAAGACCTGGGAGCAGCAGGTGAGGTCGTAACGGATAAAACAAGAGGCATGACCACCATGGTCTCCATGCACAATCACTCTGGAAAACTGCATTACTGAAAAAAAGACACGTTGAAGCTTGTTTGAAGTTTGCTCTACAACTTTTGGAGAAGCCTGTAGATTATTGGGAGGATGTTGCCAGGTCAAATGAGAAAATCAAACTTTTGGCAACAATACAACGCGCCATGTTTAAAGGAGGACTGGCCCAGTCAATCCTCAGACTTAAACCCAATAGAAAGATTCACCAGTGGACCCAATGAATCTTCGATAATTAAAGACTTTCTGTGGAACAGATTTGTTATCTGTTTAGTTTTTTGTAGAGTTCATATCATTGTCTGATTTAAATTTCAGTTGAATAGCTGAAAATACTACTTATTTCCCCCACAGTATGACCTGACTCATACTGGCACATTATTGCACTATTCTGGTGGACTTTAAATCATTTGGTACTTTGGATTGCATTTGGAAATTTTTGAACCATTGAAGTGAAAACGCAAAAAAAGTTTTTGGTTGGGCCGACCACATAAATCCATCAAATGAACCTTTCTAATCAAAACCAGCACCATATTCTAGGCTTCTTTTCACTTTCAATGCCGCCAGTCGATAGGCAAAGGGAGGGGAAGAGTGTTTTTTTTAATCTGCCTCAGACTCTGACCTTAATAACACAGGGCCACTCCTGGGCTGACAGTTTGTGCGAATGTGAGCTCGAGCGTATAATGTGGCATGATTAATACATTTACCGCTGCAACATAGAGACTTGTGCCACATAGAAATAAGCAAATCACTGTTGAATGAGATAATGGACATTTATTGTGGCGGTCGTCCCAGTCCTCTCAGGCATGGAATAAGACTGTGCATGGTTAATGAACTTGTCCTATGGTGCTCAGACACAGATAGCACAAGTGATTCTGACTGTGTATGCATGTATATGTATGTGTTTGAACTGTAGACAGGGCCGATTGAGATAAGTGTAGTGAGTGATGATGATACAATGTATGACTCTGGGGGTCACCTCCAGATGCCAAAGATGGCCTGGCCTTCGGAAGACAGATGAAAATACTGTCTTATTGCATCGATCCAACAAAGTCCTTATGCTATGAACTGTATGGTAATTGGGCTAGCAGGACTACGTTAGCCAATGAGGCTAATGCTGGCTAATGCAGTCCTGTATTATTACATCACATCAGTTGATTTTATGTCACCTTTTCCTTCCTTTCTGATCAGTTTATATAAACGGAGATCAACAGGATCACTGATTGCCGACCTCTAATATAGCATTTATTTCCCATTCTGTATTTAAAATATACCGTTCTGTAGAATTTAGTCCATTTAAACCTGGTATGAAATATTTGGCATACTTCCTAACAAAAATCATAACAAATACAAGCAATCTTTTCTCAAGACTTCAGTAAAAATACATCTGACAGTGTTACATATGTTTCCATTTGAAGTAGTGTGTGCCTCAGGGATTGTTCAGTAAACCAGGACAGGTATTAAAGGAACTGTTTTTAAGACTTGCAGCAAGACTGCACCAAGTTATACTGTCGCAGTAAACACAGTAAAAACAGTCGACTCGAGAGGAAAAAGCTACACACGTGGTTGTTTTTGGACAAGATGAAAAAGCCTCTCAGTATATAGGCATTGTAAAAAATGCCGTTGTAAATATATTAACAATATACAGGAGCCCATGCCACTGCAAATTGTTGAGTCCTTATATGAAAGTAAAAAATGAAATAAATAATGGTAGGAAGATATCACAATGACTTGAATTGTAGAGAAATCTGAAAGTATGCATCAGAAAGTATATGTTTGTGGAGAGGATTGCAGACTCTCAGCCTTACTGAGCAGCTGCCACAGAAAAGATGATGAATCATGCAAAGGAACAGACTGTGTTTGTCTGTCTGTGTTACTTTGGAGAGCTGTCAGGGTTGAACAGGCTCTCTCCATCCTACACCACAAGCTTCTGGTTGTCGTCATGCTCCACAGTCCCGGATGTAGTAATTCACAGTGGGTACTAAATGACAAGACTAACCACCACCGGGACTCACTGGGGGTAACAGCTGAGTGCGAGGGGGAATCCAGTGGGCCATGAAGTGAACATAAGGGATGCAAGGTGGGAACCTTTGACATCATGTGGATAGAAGATGCTTTATGCAAATATCAGTCCTGACTTTGATTTTTTTTAAAAATTCGGTTAGCTTAAAGACATAGCTTGAGATATTTTTCTTATATGAAACTGAAGACAATGTTTGCACGGTCTCGTGAGGGTCATGAGTCACTGTTTGTGTCTCAGAGATTCCTTTTCCACAGAATACAGGACTGCATGTAGAAACATGATATGAGGATGCTATAGGAAAGGGGTATGAGAAGGAGAGGAGTGACAGTGGGTCTGGCATCCAAAGGATCAATCAACCAATGGATATTAATCCTACACTATGAATGCAACAGTAATGGTATGCATCAAAACAGTTGGGTTAGATCATTTCACAATTCCTTGCCTTTATTGCCTTGAATCAAGATATTTTCATTCGTTGCTAAGCAAACCCAGCCCATCTGGCTCTTAATAGCTGTGTGCAGGCTAACATCGTGCTTTGGGATGCTTTATTTAGGTCGTCATGGTAACTCAAGCCACTTGAAGTGAAAATCCTAGACACAGTAATAAGGTTTTTGACATTAATGTTACCGGGAAGCTCTTCTTCCTTCTGTGTCGGCGTCACATTTTGAAGCATAAAGTCATGAAGTGTTGACAGCTTGTCTCAGGGTAACACAGTTACACACAGAGATGTAACGCATTTGTTTTCAAAGTGCTGAACAAGAAGATGCATCATTTAACAGGATTTTATAACAGATGTAAAACCATACAGCAGCCACTTGTCTAAAACAGTTGTGTGACAATTGGTGATTTTCACGACTAGAAGCCGTTTTATTCACAGTCAGTATTAGAAATGCTGATAGCGATAGATGCAGGTTTATTTTTTGAGAGGTCACAAAGTGCTGCCTTTGCAGCCAATTTTGGAGTCTTGCTTATGAGGTTCAGCTGTAATTGTGGAATGAACCAGCCACATTGGCCAGTGTAACCCCCCCCTCCCCACCACCACCTCTTTCCTCGTGGCTCCCAAGATGCTTGCGATGGCAAGAGGTAGCTGTCGGAATCAATCTCCAAATTCTGTAGCTTAATGTCCAATTAGTATTCCAAGGTCCTTTAAATAAGCAGTTTGTCAATGTTGTCAAGCACCCTGCACTGTTGTGCTTGTCCTTGGCATATGGGCCAATCAAAATTTGATGAAGCATCCAATCAACACAGATCACAGGGAGCCAGCCAGCAGTGTGTGTGTGTCCATTTCACGGTGTGTATTCATTTGATTTACAATCGTCTGTGTGTGTGTGTGCATGGAGTGCGTCATGGAAAGCCACGAGGCCAAGAACACAATGAAGCTCCTGGCCCTCGTCTTTATTAGCTTGGACGTCTGCCTGCTCCAAGGAGAGAGAGGCTGAGGAGGATCTGGATACTCCTCCTCACATGGTGGCAGGCAGACATGCTGGCAGGTGGGATAGGAGAGCCATACAAGGTGGCTGATTGGTACATGGGTACTTCCTGGAATGCAATACTGTGCACTAGCTGTGTGTGTGTGTGTGTTGCTGATAGCTTGATCGGTTTCTGCTCTTTGTCTCACACTGAGATTTTGGGGATCTCTCACCATCTCGCAAAGTTGAGAAAGTTCTGGATGCACAAACTCGCACAGATAGAGCTTCGCTGTTGCGGGGACGCTCTACCCGAGACTCCTGTTACTGAGCGGCTCATCACAGACTGCAGGTAGAACACACACCGACAAACTTAAACAGACATACACACTCATTCTCCACTCCCCCATTACTCCCCAAGGCATCAGTGGCAACAAGTCGTCGTCATCATCGCCAGATGAGAAATGATCTGACGAGCTGACAGGCGTGCCGAGGCAGAGAGGCTGACAGATGGACATACAGGAACAATGGCAGTAGACAGACAGGCAGATATCATAGAAAACACAGAGAAAGAAAGCAACGGATGTCCATAGAAGGAGACAGTGACTGACGTGGCCACATAGACAGGAGCTGTACTTTTCGGAGGTTGTCGATGCCACTTGAGTAAGGGCTGTGGAGGAAGAAAAAAAAGGTCTGAAATTGAAAGAGAGCAGCAGTGCTTCAGTAAAAGCTGGCACTTTTTCCTTCCACGGCTGTGTCATCCTCCCTGTTTGCCCTGGAGCGCCTCTGCTCAGCATCAGCCTCCATGTCAGGGCTCATCTCACAATCTCTTGCTCTTTTTTATCCTCATTCCCTTCCCCAAGCTCTATCTTTCTCAGCCTGCTTTCAAAGGTCACGCGAAGAATAGAGTCTTATTTTGTTCTATCCGGTAGACAAGTGTCTTCAGATATGAGAGAGAGAGAGAAAGTAATGCACTAAGGCAAAAGACAGAGCTTCGAAATCTATCCTCAGTTTGTGTTCTGCTTGCTGTCACTCCTACATTCATGTGTGCTCTTTATTTAAAACCATCAACCAACTGTGTGTGTGTGTGTGTGGAGAACTGTAGAAGTGAATGGTGAACTTTGATTCAGCTGAATCATCTTCTAGATTAAAGTCTTTGAAGTCATGTCCTTCCTTCTGCCCTGCCAAACTGCCAGTGATTGTGTGTGTGTGTTTGGTGGGTGTTCAAGAAATTCACATAATCTCAATATTTTCTAGCATTTTCTGGGGTCAGTTCACTCATTGTTGGAAGTTTTTCTAACGTGTGCAAAAGACATGTAGCAGATGAATTGATTCATTAAGCTCTGTCCTGATGTGCAGCTCTATTTGAACAGGAGATGAAATGTTTCTCTACCTCACCAGCATGGCTTAGTGGTTTTTTTTGCCTTATGGATGAAATACATGGGACATGAACAGTCATGGCAGCTGCAGCATGGTCGCAGCAGAGCGCGTCCATTATAATCGACTGAAGCTGCCACGCGGCTCATCTCTATTTGAACACACAGCTGGTCTTTTTATTTCTTTATTTACTTTTTCTTTTGTCTACGTGTAACTAGGTGGCCCTCCAACAGGTAAAAACTACAAACTACATCCCCCTGCTCCCCAGAGTACAATCAACCTTCCATTAATTGAAATAAATACCACATTTAGGCAATCTAATCAATGTGCATCCATGATCCTGTAGTCAAAAAAATCAGTTAATTAATTCAGCACCAGTTAATATAGCCTATGCTTCCAAACCCTGCAAAACCAACTGCATCATCATTTGGCAAAATTTTAATATGGACTGTGAAGCACCCACACACTACACTACTACACCACTGTGGAGGCATCTTGTTAGCAAAGCTGACATCCATCATGAACAACTCCTCTCACCACCTGCATGAGACTGTGGAGGCCTGAAACGGCTCCTTCAGCAGCAGACTGCTACGCCCACCACGTAAGAAGGAGATCTACCACAGGTCCTTCGTTCCAACAGCTGTCACACCAGCATGACTTCATGACTTTCTTCTATAGATTTCTTATTTATGAGTAATTTCTTATCCACCTTGTGTATGTGAGCTGCTCTGACAAGTGAATCTTACAAAGATGGACTCTGTGCAGCAGGTTAAAAACTCCGCTCTGCCCCGCCTACACAACCGTGTCCCATGTACTTTGGTCGTAAATGTATCAAATGCTCTAACGAGATCTGTGATCACATCCTCTTAGTTTTATTCATCTTGTTGATTGAGAAACAAAATGATCGTGTTGTTTTTTGTGCTGCACTGTATCTATTTGTCGGTGCCTTAACTGGCTTTAGTGACAGCTTGACTAATTCCAGGGATAACAGCTGTTGTAGCTGAAATCACATTTTGCCAGAAATGTAATTCTATCTATGTAAAGTAAAATTATGATGCAAATTAAAACAGAACTGTCTACTGAGCCACCATTCGACGGTACCATTATGCGACTTTTATGACACAAAACTGCCAATCCGGTTCTAATACGCTGTTTTTTTTTTTGTTGTCTTGTCTTTTCAGATGATGAAGCATGCCTGGGACAGCTACAGACAGTACGGCTGGGGTCACAACGAGCTGAAGCCCCTCGCCAAGAAAGGACATTCCACAAATATCTTCGGTGAGCCAGACAAAGCCCTCTCTCCCACTGCCGTCTGTGCCCATTGGCAGTTCGCTCACACAGTTGTAAATCACACATGGATGCATGCATGAATGCACACGCACTCTGCCTCGCTCACAGTCAAGACACGTGTACACACACACACGCACACACACACACACACACACACACACACACACACAAACGACCTGTCTTTTTCTCTTGTGGACAAGGTTATGTGATAATGCCTCCGGCAGGATGCATATCACTTTGGGAAGAGTGTTTGCAAACAGCAGCACGAGATCACGCATCATTGAAATGCCAGACAAGAACATGTATTTGAAGCACTGTTAATATTTCACCAGTCTTTACTGTATAAATCTATAGAGCACACAGTGATACTGTGTTAGCTTTGAATAAAAAACATCCCTAAAACACAATGTCAAAAATACTAAAGCCTATAATTAAAATAACCGCATTCTTGGGTTAACACTCTGAGCCTGCAAAGTATTGGATGTTAGATTTTGCATTGGACAGCGGGTAAACCCCATAAACAGATCAGATATCTGCATATGAATGCAGAATCTGTAGGCGGGTAAACCAAGATTTTGGCACTGGAAGCGTTCTGGCTTCTGTTTGTTGTCCGAGTAGTATTGACCAGTCATGTTTGAGTGGGCTCTTGGTTGCAACAGTCACTGTGGAGAGCAAAAAAAAAAAAGGTGGAACACGTTGGCAGAGATGAAAAGTCAGGACTCATCGCCTGTCGTCTGACGTCACTTTAGCTTTTTTAAAAAAGTTATCTGCATATACAGATATCAGTTTATTGAGATTCGCAGAAATGTGTCTCATTGTTCTCATGCAGTTTAAGTTGCTAATCAGACTAATGCAGAGGAAGTCTTGGCCCAGATATCCGTTACTCTAGATATTTGCTGGCTGCTCTGGAAGCCCATTGGCTGTTGAGGCTAAACCGTCATCAGATGATAGCTGATTGTACGGTGGGTGTACAAACATTTTGTACAAACAGCGCTCACGTGGGAAGTTCATGCTTGTAGAGAGAGAAACTTTGCCATTGGCAGTGATCATTTTTCCAGCAGAGGTCAATCCAGCGCAGCCTCTTCTCATCTGTGATTTTTGTTTTGAAGGCTTGTGTGTTGGTATCCACCTCTGCAGCTGCCATCAATAACAGCGTTACTGAATTTTGAATGACTCTTTTGGTCCAGCACATATGACATGGCACTCAAAATGAATTTTCTTCACAAAGACCCAGATTTCATGCGTTAGAAGTCTTTTTAATGATAAAATTACAGCTTGATGAATCCCAAAATTGCCAAATGAAAATATGGACTCTAAATATCTGATGCCAGCGAAGGCAAGGAAGAAGTAGTTAGTCCACATTTAAGTATCTGCTTTGCAAATCTTGGCACGTGACATGTTTGCCGTACCGTAGACGCACCTCACCACGCTAGAACGCACCGCAGGCATTCCCCCCACCATTGTTTCCTTTTGTTCTAGTGTAGACACGACCATCGCTCCAGGGAAGCAGCCTCTTTTTGTTGTTGTTGTTTGTTTAACCAGTCGCTCATCTCTTTGGCCTACTCCGCTGTGAGACCTTCTTCTCTCGTCAGGCGATGGCATGTCTTCTTCTGTGGTCTTGTAGCTGTCACAGTGGATAGATAATCCGTAGAAATGAAGGAGTACATCCAACATGGCGGCGGACACGGCAGATTTTTTTGGCGTCAAAACAGCTCTCTAACCTACGGGTGACATCACTCACGCTCTGTCCATTCTTTATACTGTCATTGGCTACATCCCACAGTTCCAGCTTTGTAAAGAAAATATTAGCAAACACTTCACTATAAATTGTTGCTTATTGTGGGTGCTCACCTTTGCTTTTGCATATTCTTCTCTACACATAAATTACATATAAATATTTGCATATTAATAGATGCATTGGCTCTTGAAATTCTGAATTATCAGTGCCGATAATCCCACATAGAACACATATACTGTATCCGAAATCCCATATTGGTATAGATACTATTGATGAGTTGCCAGTTAGACTCGTGTGTTTAGCTGAGGTTCTGCTCGTGTGTTTGTGCCTTGCGTTCCAGTTCGTGTGTGTGAGGGAGAGGATGCATGCTCACGAGGCTTTTGTGTCAAATTGGAATGATCCGTCTGGCAAATTGGCCGGAGGCGCCGCCGTTATTTTATGCGCTCTTGCTAAATGGATAGATGCTTCATGTGTGCGTCTCCATTTGCAGGTGAGCCTGAGTTTTCCTCAGCGTCTGTGTGTGTGTGTGTGTGTATGCTTTCTCATGCCTTCTTGTAATGGTTGAGTCTTGGTGTCTGCAGGTTGCTCGTCACAGGGTGACCAGTAATACACAAGAGACACATGCCATCTCTCACACTCACAAAACACACTTCCATTACTGATGTGGTGTGTCATGTCTTCCCACACAACTTTTCTATATTGACTGTGTGTGTGTGTGTGTCTTCGACAGAGTGAGTGGCACGGGAAAGAAAAGCAATATATTGGAGATGCTGCAGACACTTGTTGCTGGGTTACAGCAGTAAGAATTAGAAGCATTGACAGGTTGCACCAAAGGGACACACACATGCACACGTGTGATTGCATGGAAAACATCGATTACTGGCCGACTGTGTAGATTTAAATCCCTTTGATGTTTTGTCATTTAAAGTGACTGTTATGTCACAGTAGGGCTGGGCGATATATCGATATTTTAATCTATATCAATATATTTTCAAACGCGATATAGCACGAGACCATATCGTTTATATGGATATGGTTTATTTTGTGTTAAAATGACTATACATTTCTTCCCTTTTATTTCTCCTCTCCCTCTGTCCAGGTCTCCCGCTGCTCGTTGACGTCGTCACGTCAGAGTCTCCAATAACTCCAGAAAAAGTCGCTAGATTTGCCGCTAGTCGCATTTTGGGGAAAAAACAGGGTCTGAAAAGTCGCTAAATATAGAGACAAAGTCGCTAAGTTGTCAACACTGGACCACCGATTAGTGAGTCAATAAACAACCGAAGCAGCGGGGTTAGATGTGTGTGTCAGCTGTTGCAGTGCATTGTGGGATTTGTAGTATGAGTGGTGGGAGTGCGATTTACCGGCGAACCATTATTAATAGACATATGAAATTATCCAACCACAGAAAAAATATCGATATATAAATTGAGTATCGCCATTCAGCTAAAAAATATCGAGATATGACTTTTGGTCCATATCGCCCAGCCCTATATCATAGCCGGTCTAAGAACATCACACTCCTTTTAACTTGACTGGACGGTCCTGCATCAGGCCAGGATTGAGCAGTCTTCTGCCTGGCACAAGCTCTACATATACACAGCAGTTTGTGTATAATTTGCCTGAATGACTTCCGTGTAGTTGTTCAAAGAGACAAAGGGTAAAACTGTGTCTGTTCGCTCCACGCCTTACTGCTCAGCCTTAAGCTGACCAGAGAGAAGAGGAGAGGCCAGAATGGTAACAAGAGGACTGGAGCTCTTATTGTGGCACCAGTCTTAGATAACCTTGAATTCACTGCCTGCCCCCAATCCCCTTTTTTTCCCCCCCCTCTCTTCTCCTTGTGGAGAAAGAGAGTCAAGCTGATTTTGAGCACAGATACAAACACAGCCTTTGTCTCGAGGGTAAGCAGTTCAAGCAAGGATAACGCTCGGCCTTGTAAAGGAAACACAGTTCAGGCCGGGTTAAGAAAAGTGTGGTTTGAGCTGTGTGAGACAGTCAGCAGACTACCTTCAACTCACACACACATAGATGAAGCTGATGCCAAAGACTCCATGCTGATGGAGATCCAGGCTCATTTTAAGCTGCCTTCTTTAGAGAAGGAACAAATGTGAGTACATGAAGCCAGAAATAGTTAGCTATTTAGGTAAAAAGCTGTTTTAATAATTTATTTGATAAACATTTAATTAAACTTTCAGCTTCTCAAGTGTAGGCATTTGGAGCTTTTCTTCATGTGATGGTAACTTAGACATATATATGCTGTAGACTGTTGGATGTGATGGTTGTTTTTCGCTACTTTTTGACATTTAATAGAACAAACGAATATTTGGAGAAAATAATCATCATTGGTTACATCCATAATAAATCACGTCTGTCCTAACCGCCACCACCACCACACACACTGCTAGTTGCGCGACAGCTCTGCCTTTTGTGTCTTGTGGCTTTGATCATGGTAACTCTGTCAGGTGATGGACACCTCTATTCATCTCTGTCTGTTACTCTGTCTGGCCCACACACACACACACACACACACACACAAAGGTAATAATACCCATGGGATTGTATGAGGTACATCAGCCACCATTGATTCAGCCTGAAAGCATTTGACCCCGGTTGAGGTTGTGGGTCAGTCAAAGCAAAGGCCGGGCTTCACCAGCAGCTGAAGTGGCCTTGTTTATTGTAAACGGACAGCCCAAGCTCTGATCTTTAAACACACTCCTCATTGTTTGCTGGAAAATGCTCTCGGGGGACGCAGGTCATTTTACATTGATCAGGACTTCTGTGTGTGTGTGTGTGTGTGTGTGTGTGTGTGTGTGTGTGTGTGTGTGTGTGTCCACACCACTGTCTCTCTGTTCCTCTGTGGTCTGAGTGGTTGCTCCCATTTTCAGAGTTGCAGTAGTTTACGTGAGATGAAATAAAGCTTCAGTCACCTTTTTTTTTTTTTTATGGTGGGACAGATGTGATACTTGATCCTGAAGTTGAATTAGACCTGTCAGTCTTTAGCCATTTTTAATTAGAAGATTATTAAATGATAACCATTTTGATAAAAATGTATTAGATTTGAAATGTTATACATAATGTAAGTAATTTGTAGAGCAAAAGTATTTTCTGCTTTTCGTTTTATAATATTGAATAATTGTTTTTTTTGTATTGCCCAAGAGCCAAACCTCCGTGGCTGGGAAATGAAGCTAATGTGAGCCAAAAACTGCAGTTCCTGAAGCGGCCACTTGGGGAATGAACGAGAACGAGTCAGTCTCCATAAGTCCCCATGTTAAAATGTCCAACTTAACAGCAGAAATAAACATGTTTACAGCCTGGTACAAAAAACAGTTTTGGTCTCTATAGCTAATTTTCCCGTTCATGACAACTGTACTGAGGGTGAATTTTTATACAACTCACCTGTTCAGATTATATTAAGGCTTAAAGTTATGCAGAATTAACAGCGTGGCTGCTTTGATTGACAGGTAGGTGCCATTACAAATGGCTTGTTTGAGCACCCAGGCTTCATTCAGCCCGCCTCAGGTCCGCTGATGATCCACGTCTTTGCGATATTTAGATTAGCCGTGAGGCAGAAGAAGCAGTACATCCCACATTTTTTCAGTATCAGAACGGCACTTCAGAAACCTGTGGGTGACATCACGCTTGCACTGTCCATTCTTTATACTGTCTATTGCTCTGTTGATTAAACGGTTACAAACACTTTTACTCACCTTTTTTATTCTGGGAAATCCCGAATTTTCATTCTTTTCAAACTTTGGACTAAATGATTAATTGCTTGATCACCTGAAATAAATCACAGTTTAATCAGTAATGACAGTAATCATTATCTGCAGACATAAATGAAACCAAACTGAACAAACAAAAGAAAATTTCAATGATAAGTGAGAGGGAAGCTTGTAGTAGGGAAAGCAGGGTTTTGTTTCAACAAATTATTATTTAGTGGTTGGATGATGGCTTGAGAAAGTGTAACTAATCCCCAAATTCTGCTCACTCCCTCTCTCCCAGCAAATTAAAACAATACAGCAATGGACTGCACGGGGCAGTCACTATGGGGAGCGTTGCCTCATGGCTGCATATTGTGTGACGTGGGAGTTAGCAAGAATACGGCTACTGGTATTTGGAACTAACTAAGCTTATCAGCCATGAGCAGCTGCTGTCAGGCTCTCAGTCTGCTGGACTATGACAGTCACTGAAGCACTTTCACAACTGTAAGATTTCTTGTAATGTTAGCTAAGCTAGCAACTCAGAGAGGCTACATCTCCATCTGTCTGCAGAGTCGGGACATATTGGTTGTATATGAGAGGACGGGGAATGCCACCATATACGTCACCTGCCTCCAAAATCAGCCAGTACCGCCAAGATTCATCCAGTAGAGTTAGGTAGCTTGCATATTTATAACACAGTAAGAAGTATAAGAAGTGAAATTCAAACACTTTGTACTAAACTGTCAAGATTTGTGACTGAATTGATGAACACTGACAGATACCTGTGGTTTTCATCAGGAAAAAAGTGGTTTGAGGGTTTAGTTTAAGAAATATTTTTCAGCCAGCAGGAGAAGAGCAGGAGTGTCTTCAGTTTTCCCGAGTTGCTTCTATGGATTTCATCTGTGGCTTGGAGTGACCTTATTGGAGTCACTGTAGTGGATTTAATCTTGCCTGCACACGAGGGAATCCATCTGAGAGTCTGAGGCCTGCCCTGTCTGCTCCACCTAGTGACTGTTACTGCTTTATTGGTTTCCCCGAAAGCTTGTCGTCTGATGATTTTAATCTAAACTTGCAAAGAGAATCTCTCACTTCTCAGCCTCATGGCTTTCTCCCACAGGCAGTTTGACATGCTCACAGTAAATGATATCACGGACTGCCTCGGGCATGCAGTTGCTAGGAGGCCTGTCAGGCTAGGAGGCGATGGAGATGATGCAAAACTGAAATGAAGTTTGGACACCTGGCACCTCTGTTAGCTGAGTAATGGAGTATTGACATCTGCTTTGTCTATTATCAGATTACTTTGATTGTCTGTGGATAACATTGCTTGTAGAGATGATCCGTCATTCAAGCCCAACCCTAAAAGTGACCATGTTGGACCAGAGCAGAAATACTCTTATTAACCACTTTCTGATCATCCACAAAACGTATAATGATGATCAAGAGAGGCAGCTTGGTATAGATTGATATAGATTAGGTATAGATAGAATGAAATCAAATACAGCTTTGATTTCCAGCTTTTCGAATCAACAGACATTGAGCGTAATCTTCTGTACAGCTATTGGATATCGGTTCCTTCTTGCAGTATCTCTGGAGGGTTCATGTGGATAACCAGTGATAACCATGAAGTCAGAAGTCTGCTCTTGCTGAGAGCCATGTAGCTTTACTGTTTTTTTTTCTCCCAGCATCTAGGTCATGTCTTCACATGATTGCCTCCCAGGGTGAAACAGTGCAGTGCATGCTGGAAAACGGTTGCATAGCAGCACCGTGGCATTGCACCCAACGGTGAAGACCAGTGAAACAGATATTACACATTTATGTGTAGCTATAGGGTGGCAAAGGAGTGGAAGATTTCCAGTCGATTTCCAGAAACTTTCCGTGGGAAGTTAAGCTGGGGGATTTGGGAAACTTTCCATGGGAATTATGGATTATTTTGGAAATCAATGGGAATTTATGGGAATTAACTGGAAATTGGGGGTAATTTAGTAATTGAGGGTAAGCTAGCATCATGATAAGATATCCTCATAAATGGCTAATGAAATGATGCTAGCTATAGCTTATTTAGCATTTAAGTTATCAGCTAGCTATCTACTGTATGAATACATACAAGTTAAACATTAATACCATACATTAGATATATGAAACCTGTAATATTATCAAAAGTTAATTCACTTTATGCAGTCCACAGGGTCAAACATTTTATGGAATTTTGCATCCCTAGCTATAGGTCCAGATCTCATGCCATAAGCCTAGACATTTTATATGGTCTTGCACCACTCTGTATTTACCATATGAACTGACCAGTGTAATAAACTGGTAAACCAAATGTGTGATAAATTAGAGTAATCCTGTGCACATCATCTAAAGGATCGGCTTGAAACGCTTGGTCTCAACTTAAATCCGAGCATCTGCAGATTAATTTCATACCCGATTTGTTATGATCAACTAAAGTTAGACACAAGATGAATAAATCTCTGTCTTCTTTGGCTTTGTAACCATCGAGGCTGGAGGGGAGCCTGCTGTATTTTGCTGTGTGTGCGCGCTTGCCATATTAGAGAAGTCAAGATCCAATTGTAAGAAAATACCATGTGCGCCATCGATCGTTTTTTGCAATCAGCGACTCGGATGCATTAATCCCTATCACATATTATACTAAATATCGGCCAGTAATGTTTGGCAGCTGATCAATACATAGCCAGTTATGCTACTGCAAAGATGGCAGCGTTAGTGAAAGTGTGTCTTCTGTCCACTGGATGTTTAATCTAGTTTCATTTAGTACATAATGTGTATTGCAGCTGCTTAGCTGGACAGCGTCCCAGTGCGATGTACAGAGAATGAAATCTCATGTCAGTAATCAGGCCTAACCATTCAGACACTGTTCTGAAGGAAAGTGAATGAACTATATGCAAAAGGTGGAGTTGGATGAGAAGAGTAAATGTCATGCAGTTCTCTGAGGGAGTGAGAGAAAAGTATGTGGAGAAAGTATGGATTCTGCAGAGACACGGGGGTGTTGATTTGCTTATTTGCAGATCAGCAGTGCAGTGGAATTCTTAAAAGCTGAGATGTACCAATTGTCTGCAGCTCGACTATATTAGAACATACTGAAATAAAGTGCTCAGTGTGTGCGCTGTCAGGATGGATTGATTGCAAGGCAAGATATTGAATAACCTGCAGACAGTAATCCTAAAGTACTTCTTCAGTGATTATCTTATTTATAGTTTATGAATACAGCATGCTGTCAGCTGCAGGCTTTTATCCAAAGCACCTTAGAGTTCCATTAATGGAGCTATATATTTTCTACCACGGTTGATTCCAGTAAGGACTAAGCTCCTAACAGTGTTGTTTACAGAAATGGAGTAGAGCAAAATAGAATATCAAAGAAGTCATGCAACATTGAAGACATTTGTCTCCAAAGCCATCGATCAGATGGACTTACCTGTCACCTGACTGGCTTGTGTTTGTATCTGTTGTGAGTGGCCCCAGATGTTTTGTACATTACTATTCAATTTAAATTTAGTTTTGGCGTTTGCAAAAAGAAACGGTAGGTTTTGTCTACCATCTACCAAAATTTACTTAAAGGGATTCCTCTTCCAACAACCTTCAGGGATGTTGGCTTGATGAAGATTAACTTTATCCTAGAAACATTTCCTAATCTCTTACATATTCATGAGCTCATGGCCACAGCTTCCTCGTCAGCCACCTGATTAAAATCACCCATTATACAAATGTACTTTTTCAAAACCAGTGGCAAATTTGGCTTCTGCTGGTTATTTCCCCTCGTCGGATCAGACGTAATGTGACATGCTGCTAACAGGAAGCAATGACACCACTGAAAGGACCCAGATGTGATTTTGTGATTATGGGTTATGTGACGTTGGCTGGTTTTATTCGCTTGGTTGGAAACTCTATATCTATCTATAGGTGACAGTGACAACCCTACCCATACATTTGAAGGTTGATGGTCCATGAAGAATCCATGGAAATAATGGAGCTGCGTTGCTTCTGTGTTGAAAGGCACAACGAGTCACAGCAAACTGTAGTCTTATAGTATAAGGAAGTAATATAGAGCAGTCAGTAAATCACTCAGAGACGACTCCGTTGCCAGAATCCACAGATACATCAGGTATTGCATTATGCATAATGAAACACACATTTGAACACACACATAAATCTTAAATGTGGCATACCATCAGATAAGCTTATATCATTTGAAACTCTGAAATGAAATGTGTGTCTTAGATCATTATTATTCCAATTTCATGCTATTGTTAATGTTATCAGAATCCTCCGAGCACAGTTCAGGTCTGATCTGCTCCTTTTAGCAATAATTGGTAATTCTCCAGTGTGGACGAGCGAGTCGACGTGATCTCGCTTATCTCTAGCTCTATAAACTTTGTTTGGCACGTTTGCGGCGCAAAAAGACACCGAGAACCGAATTCTGCTCCCAACACGATGTCAAACTTTTCTTCAACTTGGCCCTCTCCTTTCCTCCCCTATTTCCTTTCATATTAAACTTTCAGCAGGGCTGCCGGTGCCAAATTGGACAGCAGGAAACACGAGGATTTGCCCCTGCTTAGTCCAGCAGGAATGTGCATAAGCCCTTCAAACAGAGCTGAAAAAGGGGCAAAGTTTCATGAAAAACATTACCTTGTAAGTTCATACCCACAGGCTTTAGTTTTAGTTTTTTTTGTCCACTATCTGTGACCAGAAGATGATAAAAGCTGGAGTCTACAAAGTAGTGCCACTGAATAATTGGATGAGTCACTTTAGAGCCATTACCCACAATGTGGATAACTCTGAAGCTGTTAGCGTTCCCATTAATATTGATATAACTAGCCAGGTTACTTAAGGGACCTGGTGGTTCCCTTGTTCACCTGATTGGTCCTCCTGCCTGTCACATGTTTATGTCCCCAGTGTGGAATTTCAAGAACAAGGCTGCGTGACATTTATTTAATGCCATGTGATGGCTTCTATACCGTATGTGTTGCATATGTAGATACAGTGTTATCAAAGTACATCGTACAAACAAAGTTCAGTTGTGAATAGTTTTATCATTTTAAATGCGACATTACTTCTACTTTGTATTCAGCCTCCGGCACCTTATGGCTGGTGTGGGCAGTTTGCATCTCGAGCAATTTAGTGAGCTTTCATCTGACTGTTTCTAGAAGAGCTTAGGAATCAAAATCAGGTGACATGATTGAAATAAATCTCTCAATATTAGCTTTTTAAAATATCTCTATATATCCTGATAGAGCTCTGATGCTGTGTTTATGTAGAAGGGATGTGTGTGATTAGTTGAGTCCTTTAAACAGTTTTACCCTCACTTGTTGCCACCAGAAATACTAATTGGTTCAACAAATTATTAATGCTTCATTGATCTTGAGTCTGAGATGATGCAGCCGACCCATTCAGCCATGCTGGTTTTAGAGATGTCATATAATAAATATATGTTTAAAAATAGTCGTTATTTCATTCCTGTAGTCTGCTTTGGGTTTTAACCAGCCCGTTTCACTTTCACCTAACCTGACACAACAAGCCTGTTTTAGATGACACTCTCCGGGGGAAAGAGTGATGTTATGGTGGAACTGTCATTGAAAAGAAAATTACATTGACTTAATGACATTAAGCATGGAGAGACTAGCAATCACATTATAAAATATGTCAGTCTAGCTGTATATGCTGACTGGCAGGCAGTAATCAGATGGCTGTTAGTGAGCTTACCTAAATATCACTAAATCTATAAAATTCCGCTATAATATCTATAATAAATCTGTAAAATTACCCTCTGAAACTTCTGTTTGATCACTGATGTGATGTTATTTACATTTTGTTGTTCACATCACAAAGTTATTCCAGTCAGTGGTGGGAAAAAATATATTTTTGAAAATATTGGAGGATATTGTCCGTATGTTTCCCATTTCAGTCGTATCCCAGCGTGCTTACTGACATTTAAATGCTGATAATATAACGAACAGCCCCTGCATGAAATCTGTGTAAGAAGATATATATCAGTTTATTTAACAGAGTAACTTGTGAAGTCTGGCTGTGTTGCCGGTTTGTGTGTTTTTGCTTAATTTTACTATTTTGTGACTGTTCACCTTGACCAACTTTCACTGTTTTCCCAAACGACTTTGATCAGTTATTTTTTTTTTTTTATTAATCTGCTATGTGAACTCACTTTCAACACCTTGCAGTAGATATTTTAATCAAAGCAGACCTGGTGCATGTAGGGGCACACAAATTGGACATTTCAAAGACAAGATTACGGTAACAGAGCTCACAAAGGTAAAACAAGAAGGCAAATTACTCCCCCGGTTGCCTGCTCAAAGCCAACATATTCTCTGTGACAGTTCGGCAGATGGATCACTTAGATGTCTTTTTTTGGTTTCTTTTTCATGAAGAGGTAAGAGTGCATGATTTAAAAAAAAAAAAACAATTCTTCGTAGAATTTTGCCTTGAGTTGTCTAAGGACCAAATCATTATTCATTATTATTATTAAATTATTAAGTAGGAAAGAAATATAGCCTGACATCTTCTCTCGTGATATAGTTTTATAAACAGAAGCAAACGGATGGGTGGATCAATAAATATTGTGATTTGTAAGGTATGAAAAGGTAATTCTTTGTTTGCCGTCAGATCAAAGGTCCAGTGTGTAGGGTTTAGTGGCATCTAGTGGTGAAGTTGCAGATTACAACCAACTTAATACAGCTATGGTGTCACCCTTCCTTCAAGTTGTGCAGAAAAAACTAGGGTGGCTACAAAAAAAAAAAAAAAACGGGAAAGGTCCTGTGTAGAGCCGGTGTTTGGTTTGTCCCTTCTGTAGAAACATGGCGGTCCAAAATGGCAGACTCTGTGAAAGAGGACCCACACAGTGTGTAGATAAAGCTATCGAAAACATAATGATTATTACTTTCAGGTTATTACACACTGGTGCATTTAAGCTTTTAAGTTTTAGTTAAGGAGTGAAGTGTTCCTCACCACTCATTGCCTCTCAGTGTTTGAGTATTTGAGAGGTTTGCAGTTTTGCAGTTGTCCAAAATAAATAGGCCAAATCACAGAAGGTAACTGTTCTGCCATGTTTATTAGAGCTGCTTTTCCAGGTAGACTTTACGGTGAACAACTATATGCGTCTCTGTAGAACTATTGTATGAGTATTAGAGGGATTTACCCACACGGTCCATACAATCTGTTGGATTCATGCTGTGTGACTCTCTAGTCTAATCTCGGCTTGGCCTGTAGTTGAACATATTTTATATAATGTAGGTCTACCAAATGTGGCACTGACATTCAGAACTCATATTGAACTAATCCTCTCCATTTTACAAACACAAACACATATATTCTTTACACTTCGATTCAACACAAGTCCCAGTTTGCCGAGACATTATTCATCTCCTTTTCTTTGGACAGACGAGGGAATGCCATAAAAATGACTCCACAGTAGTGCAGACTGAGAACCTTGGCACCCGGCCTGCAGGCAGGCATTCAGGCCGAGGTTTTAGGCAGGGCGCTCATGTCAAGTGGAAGGCCCAGTCTGACCAGTAACCCTCTGAGGCCGAAAACAGAGCACAGCAGATGTTTCCGTTTGCTTCCAGATAAGTTGGTAACCACTTGTCCACTGCCAGCCAGAGTGGTCCGAATTGGCCCGTGATTGGCTTGTTTATTGCTGCTGGGCTCATTACAAAACAGGCTGTAATGCCATGACCAACCTGGAGCAGCGGAGGAGGAGGAGGAGGAGGAGGAGGAGGAGGCGGTCTTCAATGCAGTTTTCACCAAACTGTGCAGCAGGCTGTGACAGGGAGTGTGACTGGGCTTTAATCGGAGCTGAATGCAAAAGAGTGGAGTTCAGTAAAAGCTGTTTCCATGGTTACTAATAATGAGTATTAGTCTGATTTTGGGAGCAAAAGTGTGTTATATAGGAGCCGAACTGATACATCAAATGGTTGGTATTGTCAGCAGCTTTTTTTACAGATGCCTAACAAAGTGAGGGCATGTGGAAACTTTGTGTCAGTGTTACGCAGTTTGTAAGACTTCCTTGTTAACAATGATCTGTATTAGCTGAGCCGGCAGAGAAGCTTGACAGCTGAGCTGATGTCAATACCCCGTATCCAGTATATGTTTTCTAACCACTCCCTGCTAAAAAGTAGCGCATCATCATATTAATTCAAAATCTCAACCAGCCACGAATAGAAAAAGTGTATTCTCTCACTTACCTCTGCTTAACTTTACAGTGAGAGTACATAGGCAGAAGGAAAAGGAGAGAGGCTCGCGCAGAGGGCATCGGAATGAGATCAACAGTGAGGACTGAATGGGATGAAAGAGGAAGTTGTATGTAAAATCTGAGCGGTTGTTGGCAAAAGGTAGAATGAAAACAAGAGGGAGTCAACAGCTCTGGAGCTCAATCCAACTCTTTTTATGTCAGATGACATCATCAACATCAGAGACACACACGTACACACACGTACACACATGTACACACATACATGCACTAACAAAGCGACGCATGCATCACACACGGAAATAAAGTAAACTTCTGACACGAAAAAAATTGAATTGTGTGACACGCATCGTCTAAACACACACACACACACACACACACACACACACACACACACACACACACACACACACACACACACAGAGGTCCTGATCAATGTAAAATGACCTGCGTCCCCCGAGAGCATTTTCTAGCAAGCAATGAGGAGTGTGTTTAGTTTGTTTCTCTGACACCTCCCGGCACACACACACACACACACACACACACACACACACACACACACACCTGAGCTCTCCATCATCTTCCACTCTCCCGGAGTTGACAGTTTACAAGACAGAGAGAAGGGACACTGAATAATGACATCACGGTTTCCTGCCTCGTGTGAATTCACGCCATAGAGCTCTGAAACCCGTCGTATAATGAAACTGGCACAGGGACCAAGATTGCAAGCGTGATTGTTTGTGTGATAGTGAGAGAGAGAGAGAGAGAGATAGTAGAAGAAAATAGAGGCGTGTGTGATATTGTACTAGATGGAGAGAAGGAAGTTGGGAGTGTGAGAGAGTTCAGTTGAGGTAGAAAGAAGGTGTGTGGTGTGAATGAAATGAAAGGTAAAAGGGTGGATGCTGTGGCGATAATTCCCTGAATAAATAAAGTTCATCCTGACCAATTTGTCTCAGATAAGCAGCACCTGGCAACCCTAAATCCACCTTTTGGAAGAGCCAGTTCAGCTTCATTTGATGCAGTTGGCGTCATATGAAAGGCTGCACAGCACTCAGATAGTGCAAACTGACAGCAACAGATAGTGTCGCATTGACAAGAGTGACAGTGAAACAATACAAGCCCAGATATGAGGACTGACGACAAGTAAAGGCATGGCCGAGCCAGATTAACAGCTGGAGGAAAAAGATTTAGCAGAAGGGAAAATGCTCAACAAACCAGTACTGGGGACAGAAAAATGCTCCTGCCTGAAGGGTGGAAGGAGCGTTCAGGGTCTGAATGGAGCGATCGTGGAAAGATTAGGAAAAACACTGCAAGCTGGTGATGAATGAGAGCCAACAGATGGTTAGGTAGAAGAAGGAGGGGCAGATGAAAAGACGGAGTGTGTGATGGACCAGAAAGAAGATGGAGAGGGGAGACTGCTCAGGTGTGATCGCAAGGTTATATCCAGACATGAAAGTGAGTCGGACTTCTCAAGGTTGGGAAAACACAGCCCACATCAGAGTCAAAGAAACAAACTGCACATTTAAATTCTCTTCTGCTTTGAAGTTCACGCTGAAGTTCTAATTTGGCGAAGATGATACATTTTAGAAATGAGAGGCCGGTGGGTAAGGGGCGATAGGAGAAGGAATAAAAAAAAGGCTGAACCACCATCGTAAATCGGTTAAGAACATCTGTCATTTTTGCGAACGTTACATAACTTTTAATATAATTTTATTTAAGTTCATTAGGTTATTGTAAATGGGGCACAAGTACGATTTAAGTTTTCACCATGTAGCAACCTCTGTGACTGTGAAGTGAAACCAATGGGAAAGTGCCAAAATCTGCAGTTCCTCAAACGGCCACTTGAGGCTGGCTACAGAATGAGTCGGCCTCCATAAGCTCTCATATTATTGTCCAACTTCACAGCAGAAATAAACATGTTTACAGCCTGGTTCTAGCTTCACTGTTCATGATAACTGTACTGAGTCTGAATTTCTATTTAACTGACCCGTTCATATTATTTTTAAAATTTGCCCATAATTAACAACCTGGCCGCTTTGATTGACAGGTTGGTCCACTGCTGATGATCCACGTCTTTGCGATTTTTGGATTAGCCGGAAGGTGGAAGAAGCAGTACAGCCGACATGGCAGTGGTGCAGATTTTAAACTTCAAAATGGTGTTTTAAAAAACCTACGGGTGACATCACACATACGCTGTCCTTTCTTTATACTGTCAGTGGTTTTGACATTTGAAGACGCCCCCTTGGCTTCTCAGAATTTGTGACACTTCATAGACTAAACAGTTACTATTTTCATTATTGAATCTTTCAATTCATAGATTCAGTGTTGAGGTTAAATTCCCTAATACAGTAGCACAACAATAAAAGTAATAAACTATATAAGTAATAATAAAGTAAAAATTAAATTGTGTTTTGGATACCTCTCTTCTCTAATAGGTCAGGAAACGTCTCCACATTTCACATATCAGACATTTAAAACCCTTAAGGTTAGCCCAAACAACAGGCTGTGTGAAGTAATGAATGGAAGACGTTTTAACACAGCTACAAAACTTTATTGTAAATTCAACTGAACGATGTCCAGTTCGGACAGAACAGTGACGTTGTTATCACGAAGTTAATATCAGCACAGCAGAGGGAAATGCTAATCTGAGGCCACTCTCACATTTCACATTCACACTCTGCCTTCTATCTGTGTCACGACAGCTAATCTTACAGAGTGTATCACATTTGAAATCACTACATTGTTTATGGTGTTGTGAGGTTTATGTCCAATTGAACGACTTCAAAATAAAATAATGTTTTGACTGTAAACCTACATGTACTGTATTAGCACGTATGCTAGGTTTACTCTAAGGCTGCCTGCTCTCAACGAGAGAAGGGTTGCTACAATAATTGAGAGTACATCTCTTGCTATTCTAGAGGGGAAAATATGGCTGAATTACATCATGTCAGTGTCACATTTTCATTTTATTTCCAGCAGTGATGCTGATTTCTCACTGTGTTGTAACATTGTTGTGAACACGTAGGGAGCATTGCAACCAGGAGCTGCGTTACACAAAACCTTGACATCAAAGGAATATTCCCTAACTCAAGAACATTGACAGGCCTCCATCTTTTCTTCGTTGGTGTCACATTGCTATGACTGCCTAAAGCGTCCCTGTAGGTGATGAAAGTAACAGACGGGAGGGGGGAGGGGGGGCCGCGTGGTGCGGCAGAGGGGCTCTGCTCCACCAACAGTCGGGCCAATCTGTCAGGATCCGGCAGGCAGCCAGGGCATCTTGCTATCAGGCCTGCCTGCCTGACTGCGATGTATTTTTAGAGTGATTTAGGGGTTCCTGTCTATAATGATAATAACACTGCAGCTCCTGCATGAAGCCAGACGCTCGCCTTTTGAATGGAGTCATAGATAAGGGGGGTTGGCAGGAGGCTCAGGAATTCCAGCAGCGCTCACTGTAGCTGATATGAAATGAGGATTTAAAGGGCAGTGCCACTGGCTTTTACCACTGAGATGCGTCATGAGGGTACGGGCATTGAACTGAACCCAATACGGCGAGCAGTAGTAGATGGAGATCAAGGTGATCTGATGAGATCTTTGAACAACTGGCTGCAATGTTTTACATACTGGAGATTCATTTGAATCTGATGTATCTCCCTAAAGCTTAAAGGTATGTCGTTATAAATATATATATAAATAAATAAATGTTGTGCCTATGCCATATTAGCGTTTTAACACTGAGGTCAGTCAGAATCACGGTGGGGTCTAATAGAGGCCTTAACCTGATGAATACGAGCCTATTAACACTTACATGTAGCCCACCTTTGTACGATCATCTTATAGACAAAGTGTTTGCTCTGTCATAAATATTAACATGCTGTTGACTGTAGCTAGGTGCTGAGGAACAATGCACCGTTCACAGTGACTGCAGGTCACAACATCTGCAGTAATAAGATGAGTATCTCTCTTTAATTATTGATGTCATTAGCATAACTTCCAGTCTATCACGGTAACTGTGATGACAAGACAGCGTCTGCCGCACGAGTAGAAACAAAAGCGTGCAGATATCCATCACTAGAGACAGAAAGGACTATAATGACGATTAGTACAGAGTGATACGTTTGATACATATTCACTTTTCTTGCTATTGGGCATCACCATAACTGGGAACAGTAGAAAACAATGCAGACTTAAAGAGCTGCCCAGGCTAAAGGATGTGGGGTGTGATTTTGACTGCACCCTCCAAGCTCGTAGAATATAAAAAGCACATTAATGGCTGTGTATTATTAGGAGATAAGAGTCCCAAAGCTGGGGAGTTGTGGACCTCAGCAGTAATAATATTACAGTGATGAACAGTATTTTGAGTGAACCAACAGCACTTGATGAGTCGCAGCTTCCTTAAAGGAGCAATAAGTAACATTTCATTTCTGTGGTGCATAAAATGAGCATAATATTCAGTATGTGCAGGGGTTTATGGGGAGCTTGATGAATGATAGTGGAACAGCAGTTAATGTGCTTGTACTGTCTGGGATTTCTGGCGTATTTGGAGTGCTTCTGTCTCGTAACTATGTCACGCATACGTGGACAGAATCACACACTGATATGATGATATCCATGATATCCAAACTCAATGAAATGAGGCGAATAATCATTTTATGATGATATGACACCTATGATAATTTTCCTTTTCCTTTTCTAATTAGCTTGATTTCTTATCTCCGACCTCATTGTGTCATTCGCAGATGACTGTAATTCAGGGTATAATATGCTGGAATACCGGTCACAGCTGCAGCTCGCTAGAGGTCATACATCATATATTGGCTGTTCAAATATTAATTTTGACCTCTTGAGTGAGCAGCTGCTTCACATTCCCGCAGTTGCAGAAAGATACACACCTCGAAGGCACTGAACTTGGCACTAGCTGCATACCCATTTTTGCCTAACGTTGCAGTTGCAGAGCTGCCCTTCGGACTTTCAGAAAAAGTTCACACAAAGGAGTGTTGACTTTGAGAGGCACAGGAGTCAGGAGCATTCAACATAACTGTTGCATGTTAATCATGATAATGGTGTAGTCAGATTTTTTAAATTGTTACTTTGTGGATGGGGAGGTTGATATTGTGCTGTACATTTACTCCTCTGGGGAGTCTCAGAGGATGGAGATTGATTAAAAAAAGAGAAAAAAGAGAGGTTTTAGTATTTCCTGAATGAGTGAAAATTATAGTAATCAGTCCTGTTATGAGGCTTCTTTATACTTCTTGAGCTTTCACTTGTCTCTCTGCTGACCCTGCTTTGCTCCTCTTTCTTTTTGGTCCTCCTACATGTTCGCCCACTTTCTGTCTACAACCTCCTTTTGTACTCTGCAACTTTTGACTTTTTAAGTTTTACTTTCATCTACCAATATTTCCCGCTGGTTCTTGCCACAAACTCACACTGGTCTTTTCATCTCGGGGGATCCTCATAACTTTGAATGGAAGGTTGAGAAGAGCAGAGGAGTGGTTTACTCGTCGGCTGTAACTTCATGAAGCATCTATGTCTTGTCTTCCTTTGTACAGCCAGAAAAGAAGGCCAAGAAATGGTACACAAACATTAGATATTGACAAATGTAATAATATATATCCACCCAACATCTTCACGTTGATTAATTTACAGTTCTTGGTGTGTTTCTGATGGATGGGCAGCTAATTCTGAATTTAAATAGTATATATTATGATTTTAATAGTATATATTTAAATTCATATGAGCCGTTTCTTATTTTTCAGCGCACTAAATGTCTTAGTTTCTCCTTCACAAATCAGGCCCATTGTGTTTCTGATTAGTTTCCCCTCATAATTCTCAGAGGTGCAGGTTCTTCTTCTTTTTATTTTTTATTAAGCAAATTGGTTGGTGCATGACTGGACAAATGAATCTCATGTTCCTATTTGTTTTTACCGTGTGTCTTGTGCAGGCAATTCCCAACTAGGGGCGACCATTGTGGATGCCTTAGACACCCTCTACATCATGGGGCTGCATGATGAGTTCAAGGACGGCCAGGAGTGGATCGAACAGAATCTGGACTTCGGTGTGGTGAGTACACCCCTTCCTTTTCTAACTCATGTTTGAACAACAGTTCAAAAATAATCACCCACTCAGGAATTCTATAGATTTGAACTCCTGTGAAGGGTTGTATAAAACCACTTTCATCTAACAAGGCCAGAAAAAAATGGGTTGCACAAAATCACCATAAGGGTTTCTGTATGATGTTTTAAGGGCAGACCTTTTGATCGTTAAGTGTTTGCCCTTGGCTAGTTCAGTATTCCTTTATATGTTGCTTTGAGGACCTTCAAAGAACCATTTTTCATAGAAGCAGAGTACGGCTTCAGGTACAACTTCATCTTTTTCCAAGATGCGTAAAGCACGTTAATTCACAGTTTTAAGTGGGTTCATTAAATGTTATTTTGTCACCGGCAATCAACCTGACCTCTGGCATTGAATAAAAACCAGATGCACACCTTTGAAGAAGAGAAGCCTTGATAAAGAACTATTTGAATTGATGGAGGCTCACTGAAATGCCTTGCTCTAACAATAAAGTTCTAGATACAAGTGTTGTTGAACTGTTGACCTCTTAAACACTTCTTTTTTGCAACTTGTTTGAGAGTAAAGATTTGGCTGTCAGCTTTGTAGCTAGCCAGCCAAACGTTCACATGGCTCTATCTCAAATTGTTTTATTGAAACTCAGCAGTTTTTGTCGACTCCTTTTCTTTTTCCTTTTGCACTCTCTTTCCATTTTGGAGGAGTTAACACTCACAATAATGCTGTCAAGTATCGTTAAGGAATCATGGAATAACTGAAGTTCACGTGTCTGAACACTTAGGCAAAGAGACCATCTAATGAAGCTTTAGGGTAGAGAAGGGGGTGAGGGACGCTGCTGGGTTGTGTCTAATTGTGCTGAATGTAACAGCTGTGAAACAATCAGAAAATAACTTTTTGTTTCTGTGATGAACCGCCATGTAGCAATGCCGGAGCTCCCTCACTCTCATTCACCGTCTATGTCTCTCAACCAGTACTTGCCCTCTTCCTCTCTGTCTTGCTCTGTCTCTCAAACCATCAGACACAAAACAAATTAAACTTGTGTTGCTACTTTGCAGTGTAAATTGCGAGTCAAACACAGATTTAGAGGCTGGGTACAAAAAAAGCCAGAACACAACACAGGTAGAGTATATGGATAGTCTCAGTTTCAGGCTGACTGTGGAGGTTTCACTGGTCTGATCGTCATCGTCTACAGCGTGATGTCAGGCTGCGTTTTTCCTAAAATTGAGTCCGGCTCAGCTTCTTCGTCGCAGGTCACTGCAGTACACTCACTCAAATGGGTGGAAAAACCTGTGTTTTCGCCGCCGCACAGGATCCTTTCTGAATGCTGCCTTATGCAGTCAGGTTCAGGGAAATACTTTGCATAATGGATCAAGTTCAGAACTCAAAGTAGTGTATACAACTGGGCAGCCTGTTGATGACCTAAATACAGCCTCACTTGAATGGCTTTGTTTTGCTGCTTGGCTAACTGAACCTCACTCAAGGATTGAATGCTTTTGCAGTTTGATTACCTGCTCCCGGTGTGAAAACACAATAAGTCAAGGGTAGTAGCGAAATGCTTAGACTGGCCAATCACCTTGATAGTCTACCCTTTTGATGAGAGCCATGATTGCTAAATTAACAGAGCTTTCAACGAGAGAGAACTTTTTATGATGAATTATTTTATTATGAGAAAGTAGGAGTTTATGTAGTTTGCACATTTAGTTGATGTGCAAATCCAATTGAATTCAAGACAGTGAAAAGATGATGTGTCATGTTCAAACTGATAATTGTATAGTTTGTAAATAGACACACATTATTTACAGTTCCACAGTGTTCCAGCGTTTTTTGGAATCACGGTTGTATCTGTTTTCCATTCCCCTCTCTTTCCTCGCACACTCTTCTGGTAACAACCTCCTTCTTCCGTCTCTCTTGTCCATCAGAACTGCAGCTCTCCTCATTTATTTTTCTGTTTCAGTCGTCCTCTCCCATTACCAGCTTCTCTCTCCCTCTTTCCCACCTGTCAATCACCTCCGTCCACCCTCTCCTTCCCTTCTGTTATTGTTTTTACCGTGTTTTTTTAATCATTTTTTCTTCTTCCCTGTTTCGTCTGAACTGTTTTATAACCTCTTTGTATTCTCTGGACTTGACCACTTTATTGTCTTCAATCGCCCCTCTTTATTACATTTTACAATCGGTTTTTATCAGCCCTTCTATCCATCATCTGCCACATCTATCACTTTTAATTCAGCTGACCCTTTGTCCATCCTCCTAGTTCCCCATTTTTACTTTAGCCTTTCTCTTTTCCTATCGGCAATTCTCATTATTTTGAATTTATTTCTCACTGTCTATGCTATCGCTCTCTGTCCTCCCCTCCATCATTCTCTAACCTGTTTTCTGCCTTTTGACTACTTAAGCAAATTATATTTCCACCCTTCCTTTCTCTACTGCCAAGTTGTCATCCCTCCTTTCTTCCCTTTTTGCAGATCTGTCTCCCCTACATTTCCCTCAAAATCATTATTCTGTTCATACCATCTCCTTTCTCTTCCTCCTCTTTTTTTTTTCTTTTCTTACTTTCTGTCTGCTCCAATGTCTGACTCCCGAGCTTGTTAGTCCCCCTACAGAGGCAATCACAAGGCTGCTAGCGGGTAGTGCAGAGGGGATCTAACAGTCTGACACTTGGAGGGCTAATTAACCTCAGAATCACTGAGGTCGAGCAGTGGAAAGGGGGATAGAGGGAGGAATTGGGGATGGAGAATGGAGGGGAGAGAGAGAGAGAAAAAGGCTTAGATTTAATGGAGGGCGAGGGAGGGATGGAGGCTAGAGAACAGAGGAGGCAGCAAGAGAAATGTGGAGGAAGACGCGTAGGGGATAGAGATGAGGAGTGAAAAAAGAGGACGACTAGTGACGATGAATTATGGACTGAGGAGGCACGGGTTTGGATGGATAGACCAAGAAAAAAACGGAGGAACATCAGCAGGGAAGACAAATTGAGGGCGATACAAATGAGCAGTGGAGGTGGAATTTTTGGGGATGGAAAGACAATTGAAAAAGAAGGAAAGAGGTCCATTGAACCTTTGAACTCGAGGCTTTTTCACCTCATTCACTTCATTGAAAGCCTTGTGAAAGAGTCACTACATGTCTTGAGCTCAGTTCTGACTTGCAGCGCTTGAAATTGTCCCGGGGTAAATAAAACAGCACAGAATTCTGGGACATTTCATTACAAATGAAGTCATTACATAGGAGGGATACTTCATGACTATGTAGTGTAGTGAGCCAGACACCTAGGGTGATTTTAGTTTTAACAACTGGCAGAGCTTTCATGGTGGACCAAAGTGAGTCAGTGAAGTTATACTTTAGGCTATATTCTTTATGTAGAATAAAAACAAACAACAACTTCAGTTTGGGACAATGGTTGTTAAGTGAGGGACAGTTGGAAGTAAAATTCATGACACTGAACTTTAATTTTGAGCCCTGCTGGGATGGTCCTGTACCATCTTTCCAATCAAAATAGGGTGAGAAGATCATCTGGGTTGTTGAGACTTTATGATTCTCTTTACCCTTATTCTTGTAGCGTGTAGAGAAAAGTAAAAGGCTTTATGTGAATAAAACAAACAACAAAAAAAAAGCTTTGTTGAAAGCAGTTTGCCTTGTTCTCCTGTCGAGGACACTTTGAACCCTGCAGTGTGGACCTTTTGTCTCTCGCTGCTGGAAGACGCAGAGTAATTACACAAACACAAGACACACACAATCATTTGAATTATCCCAAAAAACTCAGTACCAAGTGTAAGACTCAATACAACCTTTAGCCAACCAAAGTAAACCTCCGTGTCTTGCGTCTAATAGACAAGTTTAACTCCGGAGTTACCACCCGTAGTTCGGCAGTTGCGCAGCTCTCGGTTCCGGGGAATGGCCAGACTGGGAGCCGGCAGGTTTCATGGTGGGTCCATGGAGTAAAGGATGGAGATTGAGAATAATCAGATTCTGTAGAATGGATAAACGATGAAATATGCACTTTTTGGCTTGTTGCCAGCGGTTGGCAAGCTAATAAACCATCCCTGCCAGAACAGACTGGGCCTCTTCCACTGGCGAGTAGATGCAGCCTTTTTGGTTTAAAACACTGGCATTGCTGATTGATTGTATTGATTATAAAACACATTAATGCTAGTGCTCCAGCACGGAGAAGTCGCCACAGACACCGGATTAAAAAGCTCTGTATACAGAACGAACTCACGTGAACGTGTTTTAGGGATTGGCTGTAAAGGATGTTCATTTATGTAAAGGTCCTGCTCTCCGGCTTTAAAATTAATAATCTGCTTCATCTATTGCATGCCCTGTTGACCTCCGTTAACTAACCTAATAAATAAAAATGGAGGAGAAAAGCTGTGCTGATCAGATTCATAGAAGCAGCCGATTGATTAGCAGTGTGTTGGGTTTTTATTTTAATTTTAGATTGCACACCACAGATGGCATATTTCCAGCAAGAATGTATGGACAACGTGGGTTGTGCAATACGCCATATGGGTCGCGTTGACATCTTTACAGCCACTTGACAAAAAAACGATAAATCTAAACATGCGTGTATTTCTGTGTGTACAGATTTAAATGAGTTATGACGCTTAGAATAGGAAGTGTTATTTTTGATGCAAATTTTGACACCATAATTTCTAAAAGCATATACCTAATGTCTCGCATATCAGAGTTCATCAGTCGCATTGAAGTGATAAGGATTTGGTTTCCCATACGGGCCTTCTGAAAATCTCACATGGAGGACAGTAGACTAGAAAATTAAAGGAGATAAGTGGATTAGAGGAAAAGGCAGAAAAAGAGAGGTGCATATTTAGATATATTTTGTAGTTATGAAACAGTAAAATAATGCAAATAGCTCTTAAAACCCATCTTATTAAGGTAGCTTACTCACTCTCATTGTATTAATTGCATCTTATTTATAAGATTGATTGTATTTTAGCGTATTCCTGCCCTGTTGTTTATTTTATGTTTTATTGTTGATCTTAATGTTTAATTACTGATCATATGTTTTCATGACTTTAAATTAACCTTGAGTGCCAGTGGAAGGCACCACTAAATGAAATGTACAATTAAAATAAACACTGGCATTCACATGGCACCATTTGAATTTATCAAATCATCAAGTAAAGAAGTTTTTTCTGGCACAGTGAAATAAAAACACGTGCAGGAGCAGCCACTGTAATAAAACTCGCCTTAGCAAGAAACGATATGCGATTCATGCGTCATGAAAAAGGTGGAGCATTATAAAATGCACAACAAATGCAATAACAATGACAGCAATATGAGATAATGAGAAGAAATTGCAAATGTGTTTGAATTGAGTAATACGAGTCAGAGGCAGGAGAGACGAAGAGAAGCCCTTTGGTTATCCAGGAGGGGAAAAGAGGAGAGATTAGCGAGCGAGGAGAGGATGAGGTCTGAAGCTCCTGTTAACGAGAGCGAGAAGGAGGGAGGTGTGTTTCCCGTGTTTTCATTAACAGCTTGCATTGATGCTCTTATACCTGCATGCATTAGGCAAATGATTCAGGCATTAGCTTCCAGCCACTGTAACATTCATGAAAGGTGAAGCTAGCTTAGGCTGAATCTTAGCAATATGGCCAAGGCATTACTCCGGCTTTTGCTCAGGTCTTTTACAAAACAGGTAATTCCCTGGCTCATAGGGAGCAATACTTTTCAAGCCCGCAGTCGCCTGGCAGCATAATTGGCAGCAAAAGTGTTATTAAGCTTGGCCCGCGTGAAAATCAAAGATTTGTTCAAGCCAAAGGGTGCAGCCATACCCGACCTCTCTCATCAGAGCTAAGGGCACGGTCTGCATTTATGTTGTGGAGATGAAAGATGTCACTCATATTTTAGTTTAAGCTCTCACCTGTGCATACGTGTGTGCAAGTCTAACTGCTGCTGTGTGTGTGTGTGTGTGTGTGTGTGTGTGTATCAGAGCCAGTTTGACCTTTTACAGTGAGGATGTTTTTACCCTTCTTCACTTAATCCTGCTGCTCCCTACAGAGATAATCCTTTCCTCTTGTCTTCTTCTAGTCTCGCCCATCTTCTGTTTATTACGTTAACATTGTACTCGGCTCAGTCGCTGAGATCTGAACACATAACATGTAAATCAGTTAAGTCAGACTGTCTCACCCACTTCATTTGGATAAAATTTGTTTGCACTGGAACATTTTGTGTGTGTGAATCTACAGTTAGTGTGGTAGATCGAAGGTGTTGAACGCAATAGATATTTTACATTAGACAGTTTGGGTTGTAATTTTACTGCTCAATTGATAACTTTATCTTGACTTTTCTTGACCTGTCTGACCTCTTATGAGTGATGATGCCTCATTCCCAGCAGCCCAAATGTTACTATGAGCAATGGAAACCAAGTTTCAAGTTGTAGTGAAGTGGAATTACTTTGATCAAATTTAAAGACGACGCCCAGTGCAATATAAAAGATGAAGTTCCCCGAAGTTTGTGAGAGTGGGTGCAATGTCTTGACATATTTGATCTCATGTAAATGCAATGAGGCGCGGGCTGTCTGTTGTCCTGTATTCTTGCGGCTGTGTGTAGGTGTCAAATATTCCTCGCTTAATAGCATGCATTTATGTCTCTTATATGCTTTTAACAAATGTTTACACATTTTTATGTGTATTTTCTCCACCGCTTCTCAATCCAGCCACCCACCTGCCGCCACCACCAGCTCCACCACTAATGAATGATTAAATAACTGCCATGTCAGGTTGAGCCAAGCAGTGAGTCATTGTTGGAGTCTCCAGTGTCCCGGTAGGGCCCCCGCACTGCAGCCTGCCCTCAGATGATGGATGTGTTGGCGTGAGGTCTGCATCCATCGGCAGGCTCAAAGATCCAACAAATTAATGGACTCCGTTAACTGCGGCATTAATAACCCGGGTTAGATTGAGGATTTGATCAGAGACGACGTGGCAGAGATAGAGAGATAAATTAACGATAGGTGTCAAAGAGTACATTTCGGCCTAGTTTGATTAACCAGATTTAATTATAATGAATGAAAATGTCAGCACTTTAATGTTATATGTGACAGAGTGCTCTGTTAGACATGAAGAAACGCAGAGTTGTCCTCCATAGTCTTTCAGAGAGTCAAATAAGATGGCTTCATGAGTTACATTCTGCTGCTTGTTTTCAGGACGTTGCTGAATATGGCGTACATACGCGGTGAAAGCTGTCATGTCCTGATTAGATGCCTCCCTCCTCTCCCATCCTTTCTCCCCCGTAGCCTCTTGCTGAAGGTGAAAGACATTTGACAGTGACTTTCCCGGCTCTGTGTCTTCTCTCTCGTCACCTGGAATGACAAGTTATGGCAGAATATAATATTTTAGCCGAGTCGCCTGGATGATGTTTTTCTGTTATTGTTTGCCTTCAGATTTCAAAGACTGTCATCATATTTCTTCAAGCGGTAGTGAAAGGATTGAGCCGAACCGTGTGTGGGACTATACTTGTACCCACAAATACTTCACCATGTCCAATGTTAAAGGATTTTCAGTTTGTCATCACAGACAACTATGGAAGCAAATATCAGAATTTGAGATGCAGGAGGCAGAAAATGTTTCCATGTATGCTTTAAAAATGACTCAAAACAATTAATTATGACAACTGCCTCTCATTATATTTCTGGCAATTGACTGATTGTACAGTAAATGTACATTTAGCTCACACTCTTACCAAGATGAGTTATAAGCATAAGCTTCAGATGATTCAATTGCAAAATTAGTAACCAGTAGAAAGTGGAGCAAGACTCCGTCACAGTCGACTATACGTTCGCCAAAATATTCCCAGAGTGACCCCAGAGTGTGGACCCCAAAAGAGAGAGGCACTTTTACAGCGGTGACAGGATCCAATTTAAAATAAACAACTGTGATTATCTATGACAGCGAACTGCACAAAGAGAAATGGCTCATAAGATGAGTTGACAGATTCTTGTTTAGAACTGGTGCACAGTGGATATTAATAGAGAAAGTAGAAAAGATTGGAAAGTGGATGTAATTCACAGGGGAGCGCGAGTACAGTATGTCATTAAGAGAAGAAATCAAATCACATTTATTGCTTGCATGTGCACGCATACAAGATATTTGACTCCGGTTTCACGTTGCTCTCGTACATACACAGATATAGGCATAGATAAAGGTAAGAAGAACAACAACAAGCATGACAAGGTAAACATTTACAGTTAAAAATACATAGAAATAGCTATCTTATCTAGTCTATCTATAACTTTAACAATATGTAGATAGAGAAGGAAGTTACTGCCTTCCTGTTTTGTAGTTTCTGAGCAAAATAATTCAGACATTTCAATTAGGAAAAAAAAATCATTGCACAACCTACGTGATTCCTCACTTTCCTGTCCGTGTTCACTGTAGGCATTTTTAAATGGAGGCTTCTTTATAGCCCTTCTGGTCATTGGACGCGCGGCTCTTAAACTACAGTTGTAAATGGCTAGCAAGTGAGGCTGACTGACAGACAGGGAATTAGATAGATAGATGGATGGATGGATGGATGGATGCTGCCAAGCAAATCTGGCCTCGAGGCTTTATGAAAGCTTCCCATCCGTTCATCACTCAGTGCTGCACCCTCACCCCATGACTATGGCAGCCTCTGTTGTTTTGCTGTGTGCTTCTTACTTTGACTTTTGATTGTTGGGTATTGAAAGGAATTGTCTGTGACATGTTGGCATGTTGGGAACAGAGGTTTACATGACGACTTCCACCAGCATTGAAATGAAGAAATATTGGTAGCTGTCCATTGATGCTACATGCATCATTTCAAAAGTCCAGGCTTGAATATCTTAATGTAATCAGTTTAATTAAGCTGATTGATGATCATTGATAATTAGATAATTATTTGCCCACCTGGCATGTTGAGCTGTGCACTCGGGTCTTGGAAAAATTGTCACACCGTGTGTAAAACCATTTTAATTTGAGGTCGATTGGAGGTGTTGCCACGCTCTCGTCGTCTTTTGCTGACACTGAGAATGATAGGCAGAAAATGTGACCAGTTTGTAACTGTGCAGGTCGAGCAGTCATCTTTGTTTCTGGAGGGCGTCAGACCAGTTACGTCCTGGAGGCCAAAATCTAACTTTTACTACAAATGACTCAGATTATGAGAGGTTCAACGTTGGAAGGAAGATCCAATTTCCAAACGTGATCCACACCGCTCTATACCTAGATATAATGCTGTGGTCTCCAGTAGATAAGAGAGACATTCTGGTGGAAATTATAGTCCCATGGGAGGAGAGATGCCAAGATGACTGACAGTTCTGCATCTAGTTCTAATGCACATACTTCCCAGCAGCAATATGAATTTATAACAGCTCTAGACACTGACAAAAAGAGCAGCCAGCAGAGAAAGGTGGATGAGATGGTTAGTGGAGGATAGCTGGAAGTCAAGGGCAATTAACGGGCAGTGATTTACCCACCACTGCTTTGCCTGAAACTGAAGGATGTTACGGTTGAGCATCAAAACAAGTTATGAATGTGAACAAAGTCTGCTCCCGAGACTGCAGTCACCTCATCTGGTAACAGAAGAGCACAACGATCAGTGTGTAAGCAAATAAAGAAACATGATGATTTTCTTCCAACCTTGTTGACAGTTCAACAAGCTCCATTTTTAAAATTCAGAAAATGTTCCTGATTCTCCTCTAGTTTTCTCGCTCTGTATCCCCACTGGAGTGCATTTACTGTAAATCGAGGTTATTCAGATTGGCCTTTAGAGAGATGTGCAAGTCCTCCTCTCTTGTGTGTTTTCATTTCTTCTGTGAAAATATCAGAGCAAGGTCACATTGTAATTTGCAAGTAGCTCTCAGCATTTAAATGTACTAGACTGCAAGGTGTTCCACATGAGTAATTTTACTGCATCAGGGTTGCCATGGCATCAAGGAAGCAGTCAGTCACAAAGAAATGTACTAATTTCACATGAATTCATTCACTGTGAGTCTAAAGTGTTGTCTTAAGAAAATGCTAAAGATGCACATGCCCACCTGAGGCCGCAGGGACTGCAGTGGTCCCTGAGATAGCTGCAGGACTAGCAGGAGGGTGATTTTTCTTTTGGGTACATTAGAGTGGAAAAACTAGAACATTTCGTTGAGATTGGGCCCCAATTAAGCCAAGCTTTGCAAACAAGGATAGTGGGGTGAACACCAGCTCTTTCTCCCCTCCCTTGTTGCACCCCAAGTTACGAATAATAGCCAGGGTGACAACTGTGGGCTTAATTAGTGGAAGAAATATGCATAAAGCTTGTGTGCAGTGTTTATCCACACATAGTTGATTTGTAGTAAATGGCTCAAGTTAAACTTCTTTAATTCCTTTACGGATCCCCAATGGCTATATCTGTCAGCAGTTTATAGAATAGGTGATAAACACCAGTGACCGTGACAGTCACTGTCTAATCCAGGATTTGTTTAGGTATACAAATTCCCTTCCAATAGAGCTTTTTCACAGCAGCCATTTTGACATGAAATAGTAGGTAAACACAGGTGTTAGCAATGATACTAATTGAGGTTCCGTTCAGGTCAAACAGAGTCAGGGTGCTGCTGTGCTGCATGTTGGCTCACTGGAACCCTAACCCTAATTAGTATCATTGGTAACACCTGCATTGACTTTCACCCCCCTGCACTTCAGCTGATGCCGTGATGGAAACACGTTACAAGTATGCATCACCATAAAAGTCCTGCCAAAAAGTCAAAAATAGCTTACTTAGTGCCTTTTCCTGAAGTAATCTTGCTTGTTTTAATGACTTAATGGTGATACAGTGTAGGACAGAGTTGTTATGAAATGAGCTGAGAAGGTGTGGGATTACCTGTGATTTGGAAGTTTCTCTCTTCTCTACCTGTGGATTTCATACTTTGAAGGTTTTCTTTGCTAACTAGTTCATACAAACACTATAGGAAAAGAGATTAAATGAAACACAATCTTTGCTGGTAATACAGAAACCCCCCAAAGGAGCACCGAAGAAAAATCTAAACTCCGGAAAGAAAGTACACCAAAAAATGAACGACAGAATCAAATCAGATTAAAACTCACCATGGAAGCGAATGTTACAAAACAAAGTTAGTACTCATATAAAAAAAAATAACAGATGAAGTAAATTGTGTTAACCTATCTTTCCCTGTGCTCTCTATTTCTCCCAGAATGCTGAGGTGTCCGTGTTTGAGGTCAACATTCGGTTCATAGGAGGACTACTGGCCGCCTACTATCTCTCTGGACAGGAAGTAAGTGCTCACCTGTTTGTGATATTATGAGTGAGAAGGTATTTTGCAGTTGGCAGAGACGTGATGGACGTCCTGAAGAGCACAGAGGGGTAGTATGGGAGGGCATAAATAACGGGGGGGTTGAGGATTGCTTTGTGTTTTTATTACCTGAACAGTGGGTGTAGAGGGAAGAAGGGACACAGAAAGAGAAGCGAAGAGGTGTTTTGTCCATCCTCTCCTCTCTGTCGTGTCTTTCTTCCACCACTTTAATTGTATTCTCTCATCCAACTTCTCCTCTATTGCCAGCAGGCAGGTTTTGGTTCTCTGTTAAGGAGCAGGTGGAAGTTAAATCCAGCCATGTATCTCTCTTTTCCTATTCTATTTACTTCTCTCTATCCATCATATCCACTCCAGCTTTCATGCCCAGCCAAGCAGTGCTCCCTCTGTAATGGGCACAAATACATTAAATATGTGTTCAGTACAACACCCACATGGTCCTCTGTGCTCTCTATTGTAATGTTATGTGTTTTTTGCAAGTATTGGCCAAGGGATTGTTGAGGAAGTCAATTCTTAGTAGCAAGACATTTTACATACTAACTAAGATACACTATTAACATACTAACTTCATCTAGATATCCTATCCTGTGTTTATTTGTTCACGGCTGTCAAATATGTGTCCTTAAAATACTGAAAACTGTTGTGTCGAGTGAGCCGAACTGACATGAACTTGGCAGGGGAGTGAATAATATATTACTTATATTTATAAGTATGGTGTATTGAAGAGAAAACATCACTAATAATTTGTTTATAGAAATTAGGACTAAGCATGAACCACGAGCACATGACAAATGAAATCACTAAAAGGTGATCTAATCGCCTACAAAAGAAAAGTTTGGCTTCCTCCCACGATGAGCATTAAACTTTGCCTGACCACAGGGAGTGATGCAAAGGTTGTGCGTTGGCTTTTCGAAACTGACGAACACAGGCTTTGGTAAATCAGTCTTATTAAAAACATTAGTGCATTCCAAGCAAAATTTAACGTCGCTCTTATTCTCCGCTCCTTCCCTCACATTCCTTTAGCTCAAGTCCACCTCCTCCCCCCGAAATCAAACTCAGTCATTCATCAGAGCCCACTCCAGTGATAATAGAAGCAGTGGGTGGTGGGAAAGGAAGGGAGATGGAGCATGGGAGGGCTCAGGGGAAAGACAGTGATGGAGGGAACAGAGGAGAGGGTGGAGGAACAACTGCGACGGGACAGTGAGGATGAGTGGAGGGTGTGTGAAGGTGATGGTTACAGATAAAAAGATGAGAGTGCAGAATTAGGATGATGAATGGCTGAGGGGAGAGAAAATCAAGTGAGACTCATTCTTCACTCTCATCTGACGTGTCCTTGAGCAAGGCACTTAACCCCTCAACTGCTCCTGTCAACCAGCAGCAGGATAAATGGTTGTTACTGGGCTGCTTCCTGGGGGAAATTGTGTGTACCAGCATGAATATAAAGGTTTAAAGATAAAAAGCAGAGAACGAGAGGTCATACGGGTAAGGAATAAGAGATTAGAGAAGAGGGGGTGAACTGGGATGAATTAACACATTACTACTTTAGAAGAAAGTGAACAGGACACATGACAGACAACATGAAAGGGAAGTAAACACTGATGAGAAACGTTTGGGTGGCAGATCCAGGCGTCTTTCATTGGCAGAACGAAACATTCGGGACGTAACATAAGCCTGTGTATAAGGGCTTTCATGCAGAACCAGAGACTATTTGTAGTCAGCATTAGCGAATTGAATATTCATGTGGGCTGCTACAGGTAGCCAGTGGAGCTCGATGAACAGGAGGGTAACATGTGACCTTTTGGGTTGATTGGGAACCAGGCGCGCTGCTGTGTTCTGGATCATCTGAAGAGGTTTCACTGTGCAGACTGGAAGGCCCGTCAGGAGAGTGTTACAGTAATCTAGTTGCGAGACGACCACAGTCTGTATCACCAGTTGGGTAGCATGTTGAGTCACGTAAAGCCTGATTTTTGAAGTGGCATGACCGGGCAACCGAGGCAACGTGGTCAGAGATGGTTAGTTGGTTAGACTAAGTTTCTTGCTACAGTAATTGGGGCAAGAGATAGGAGTCAGTTTTGATGTTGATGTCATGGTGTATAGTAGGTTTGGCTGTCAGGACCAGCAGTACAGTTTTTGAGAGGTTCAGCTAGAGGTGGTGTGCCTACATGGAGTAGATATATATATGAGAGGCATTCGGAGATCCATGCAGAGACTGAGAGGTTGTCAAGGAAATGACAGATAGAGCTGTGTGTCATCTGCATAGCAGTGATACGAGAAGTCATGCAAGCGAATAATCGGACCCAGAGAGGTGGTGTGAATAGCAAAGAGAAGGAGCCTCAGCACCGAGCCCTGGGGCACCCGGTCAGGTGTGGACAACTGTCCAAGCCAGGATACGTTGAAAGAGCGCCCTATGAGGTAGGATTCACAAACACATAAACACAAGAGAACAACAACACATGGATGGAAAGATTAATGGAGCTACTTTATATATTCATTACTTCATGCACTCCCCTCAGCCAAAACTGTTAATAAGGATAATTAAGCATTACTGCAATGACTGCTAGGTATTTCTCAAACTAATTTACCACAACTAAATATATTCGCTCTCAAATGTGAACTTGAACTTGTACACAAATTCACTAGTACCTTGGTTACCATGGTTATGGAACATTTTCAATGCAGCAGGGGAAAGCAAACATATTTTTTGCAATCATATAATTAACAAGGTGGTCTCCGTTTTAAAGTTTCTCATTATATTTGTTGTTTTGCTGACTATTATGTGACATTAGTTGGAGTAGAATAGAAACCAGAACATAGGTTGACGTGTACATGCACTAACAGAAATGGTACACTGCTAAAACTTGAGGATGGGACTTTATTGTGCATGTAAATGTGAGCCATGGAGATTCACAGTAGCAGATTGACACTTGTACCAGAGCTTGTCTTTCAGGTCTCATGTCCACACTTTTGTGGTCTACCACAGCTTCAGATTGAGTCTGACTCACACTGTTGTGAGTCTGTCCGATATGAGGCTGGACCTAATAATCTAATGACTTAAGAAACACATGCTGCAGCAAAAACTGAAATTTGGATTTGTTGAGTTGGAGCATTGAAAATCAAGTCCTGGGGTGACCCATGCTGGCTACCCTGAGTTAGACACCATCTGCCAATCTCACTATTGGGCTCTTTATACATATTTCTGCTCTCTCTCTCTCTCTCTCTTGCTGCTTAATAGCCATTTGAAATGTGATAAAATAAAGCGGAGTCACTCAATTGCTACAGTATAGTTCTGTAATATTGTAAGTGAACTGGGAAATGGACCTTTTGAATGTGGGATCAGTTTAGGTCATTTTAATCAGATTTCCCTGCTGGTTTAGCGTTGTATAACAGAGACATGCTCTTTATGAAGAAAATAGAGGCTATATACATCCGCAAATGAGTTTCAAGAATGCACATGAGAGGTTGACAAGCTCTTGTCAGGTGAGACAATGGAAAGTGATGAAAATATATTGCTTTGGCGTAGACGAGGCACACGGATGATGTCCTAATTTATGTGAAGAAAAAAACCTCATCCAGTGAGGTTTTCTAGTCATTGGATTTAGCTGTCTGTCAGTCACCACCAACAAGAAACATAAAAATAAGGAGAGATTAGTGAACATGAGAGAGAACACTCAAAGAAACTGAATAAAAAGGGAGAAACAACAAGAGGAGAATGATGTAAGACCAAATACAAGGAGAAAAGAGGAGTCGAGACAGGAAATGAGACAGAAACACAGACTAAGCAACAGATAAACAGAAAGAAACTGTGATTCAGGAGTTGGAGATCAGCATTCAGGAGGAGGAGGTGTTGGTCTGGTTGAGTCGAGGCAAAGCAGCAGTGATGGATTGTGTTTACTCCTCTGTCTGTCCCCACCTTTATTCTTTTGTCTCTCCTGTTTCTGCCTCTTTCTTTCATGTCCTCACCACCTTCTCCTCTCTTTTCACACTCTTTCTTCTGTTTTGCTCTGCTGGCCACCTGTCTGCACCGATATAATTGGCTCATCTCCTCCTTTTTCTCCATGCTGTTAATTCTCTTCTTTTATTCCTGTCTTCTCTATTTCTTCTCCTTTCTTCCTCTTTCATGTTCTTCTTGCCCTTTCCTCCTTTCTTTTCTCCCCTTTACTTTACCGTTCATTTTATTTCTCCGCAGCCCTCTTCTTCTTTGCCTCTTCTGTCCTTTACTTTTCTATTGTGCATTCTCCTCATTCTCATCCCCATTGTCTTCTGTCCTCTCTATTTTTCTCCTCTTTCTGCCCTCCCTTGTTTTCTTTCATTCTCTACTACCTATCCTTTATCTCTGAGGCTTTGTAGACTATGTTCCTAACGTATTTCTTTCCTCTCCTCAGATTTCTCTTTTTTCCTCCTCACTCCACACACTTTCTTTGTATTCTAATTCCTGAAATAACTTTTTGTCTTCACCCTCTTCGAAAATGCATTCTTCACCCCAACTTTTATCTGTTTTCCTCGTCTTTCTCTCCCCTTCTCTCTTCCTGTATTCTCCTCTCCACTCGTCTGTCTTCTTTTTTTACTTTATCTCATCTCTCTAGTACAGTCCAGGTTTATTCCTTCATGTCCACAGTACATTGCTCTCTGTCTTCCTACCTTACGTCTTTCCCACTAGTCTCCTGCCCTGCTCTCCCCATATATCACTGTTTGTTCTTTGTCCCTCCTCTAAACTTGTTTGTATCTCACCTTCTCTGGTCTTTTGCCCCACTTTTCCTCAATATCTTCTCTACCCCACTCTTTTATGTATGTTTATCTTCTTTCCCGCTCTGAATAGGCCATTTTTGCATGTTGTTAGCAACTTCTGTAATGGGCTAAGTATTAGGGTTGCAACAATACATGTATCTGTATTGAACCGTTCGATACAGTGGCCTCGGTTCAGTACGCACTATGAATTGAACAATACACAATTTTATATTTATTTTATCAACTTGACGATGCACTCTGTGCTGATAGCTCAGTGGATCTGCGCTCGACTACTCCGCCTTAGGCTGCATTGTCGAGCGCAGATCCACTAAGCTGTGCCTCCCACATTCATTCAGATCAAGCTGCTGAGACAGAAGCTACGTGCGAAGCTAGCTTGTTGCATCATGGCTAATGCCTTAAATATACCTGAAATCGAAGATCCTCCACCATCCTTCAGATCTGGTGTTTGGAACTACTTTGGTTTTTGCTTTTGACCCTGAAATTTAATTTAAAAACTGTACTTTTGAGTTGAAACAAATGTTGGTAATTTCAATAAACTACAAGTTAAAAAAGCCATGGAAATTTCTCTTTTTTGTATCGAAAAAATATCGAACCATGACACTAAAGTATCGAACCGAACTGTGAATTTTGTGTATGGTTGCACCCCTAATAAGTATATATGTACACACACACACACACACACACATTAAGTATAGACTGATAGACTGCGACCCAGACACAACCACACAGCTTGGTTTTACATATTTCAGGCTGACTGTCATTTCAGACTGGTCTGATCGCAGCATGACGTTGAGTTGCGTTTCTCCAAAAGTTGAATTCTATATTTGACAGTGTTAACGTCACTGTAAAGTACTAAAAATCCAAGGAACTACCACATCCTACAAAACTAACCTTTATATTTCCATTGATTATGGAATGGATCGTTATATTCTACTTGGACACATTGCATGTCCCTTCAGATGTACACTTGGAGAGTTAGGGGAAAGACGAGAAAGTACGAGTATTGCGTTTTTTCTTGTACTCCGGGAAAATTTGTGATGTTTTTGTGTTTAACCACACTCTTCTTTTGGGGAACCAGTTAAGCCTCCATTTAGTTTTACTAGTAGAAAAGAGTGTATTACTTCTTATTATTACTATTCTTAATATGTACAATGATGACTGAATCTAGTCATCAGCTACTTTCACTAAAAACTTGACAAGAGAAAAAAAACAGCTCCAAATCGAAAAGAATAACATTTCTTGAAGATTTCTTCTTCTACTTCAATTCAAAGCCCTCAAAGTGTCATTATAGAAAGAGTAAGAGAGATCAGTGTAAAGCTCAACTTACTGTAGAAGTGAAAGATTGTGGGTCAAAATAATTGTCAAAACACAATTATTTTGACCCACTAACTGTGTTCAGTTGCTGTATGACAGCTAGGTGTCAGTAAGACCATATGTGTAAAACGCAACAAGTCAAATACCATCAATGAAGTCAATCTCCCGTGGACGAAATTGCGGTTTACACAACAATGTAGCGCACAAGCCATGAGAGGTGAGCGGAATTGAACGGTGTTACTGGTGTACAGTCTGGAGGAGGGGCCATGAAATAACATTGTAGTATACATCAGAAAGAACTCCATGCCAGCGCCACCCAGCTGGGGGCTGCGATGAGTATCGTGGTGATCTTGTTAATCTCATCCGATCAAGAACGTTTAATCACAGGGAGTTCTGTGCTTTCCTGACAAAAAAATGGTGCGCAGTATGGGGATGTAATCTACCCCTCAGCACTGGCTTAGTTTTGGGACAGTTCTGGGAACGTTCTATTCCTGGAGATCTTAAATTGACTTTGAAGGAAAAAAGGTCACATCCTAGTTGAACTGAGCAAAGTGAATGACTGTCAGGCCTCGCTTTTTTAGGTGATCTTACTCGGCAGCTGAACACATTGAACAAAAGCTTGCAAGGAAAAAATGGGCTTGTGTCGCAAATTTATGCACATATGAATTCGTTGTGATGCTTTGTGAAGCAATGCTGCAGACCTACCAACTCTGCAGAAAAAGATTTCCAGTTTCCCCAAACGGTAACTTTTCTCTAGAAACTGGGGAAATTCGTGACGGTGCTCACGTCATAGTTCAAGGAATTGAACCAGCACTAGAATTTGCTGCATTGAGGCGACATGCCAAAAATATTTGGCAATCATCAACCCAAGGCCCATCATCACTGTTTCCGATAGGAGTGCTATTTACTGGTGAATGAAATTTAATAGTGATACAATTATCTTAGATTCATGTGTAAACACACTCATTTAGATAGCCTCTTTGCTAAAAGGCTCATGACACAGGATAAAATACTTGGACCGGTTTGGACGCCTCCTGATTTAAAGCGTACAACACGCATGTGAAGAGGAAAAAAATGTGCCGGACATTTTGTCCTTGTTCCTTCAAACAAAAAAAAAAAAAGGAGAGGGACCGGAACGACAGACATGGTTTGAGCGAGGAACAGCAGATTGCACAGAGAAGAGAGGTCAGGGCAAGCTGAGCCCTGTAATGTAGGATAATGAGATGAGAACGTCTAAGAGAAAAGCTGCAGACTCTGCAGGCATAAACGCTATACCACAAGCACCCTGTGGACGGACGGACGAGGGATGAAAGGAGATAAAGAGATAGAGAATGACAGAAAGGGGGCAGCAAATGAAGGGGACAGAGGTAGAGAAACAGAGGGACAGCGGTAATGATGGCGATGGAAAAAAAGCCAAACACGAGGAGAGGAAATTAGAGAGTAGAGGGGAGAACAGTCGGAAGGACTTAAGGGGGTCTAGGAGGAAGGAGTAGAGGAGAAAGATGAAGACGAAAAGCTAGTTTGGGGACCACAAGAGATAGATACAAATCACATGCAAGGGAGAAAAAGAGAAAGAGGTGGAGAGACGCATGATGACAAGAAGACAAATAGGGAAACAAGAATGTTGTGAGGAATGGCAAGAAAATAACAAGTCTGTTTACATGCCTGCTGTCTCCACCAAGAATCCACTCTCCAAAGACATCCTGTATTTTTCTCCTCAGCTTCTGTCAGTCCTGCTCCTTCATCCTCTCACTTCTCTCCATGTATCTCTTTCATTACTCCCCACTTCCCCTTTTCTCTTTTCACCGCGTCTGTCTGCACTGTGATATAGAGCTTTAGCACTCTGCTGTCCAGGGATTGGTGACTGCAGACCGCACTACATACACGCGGGGTCTGTTTGATCTCGCCAGGGAGCATTTGATTCCCCTCTCATTTTTTGTCAAACACTGAACCGTCAAACAAATTCAGGGCATCGCATTCACTCTGACTGACTGCGACTACGCTGCCGTCCGGCCAGAAAGCAAAGACGCACGCAGGGTAGACGGGGAAGAGTGGTCGCAATTGTCACAATGTCGTCATTTTTAAAGGGGTCCCGTGACTGCTCACCTCAAGATGTCTGAATGAAAATGAGTTCTACGGATACCCAAGAGTCTTCCCTTTACAAGTGCACACTTTATGCTAATCCCATGCCTCCTTAGGCAAATACAGTGCAGCTTTTTGCATGCAATATAAATGTTATTTTCACCTCGTGTATTTGAATATTCCTGCAGAGTTGGGTATCGCATAAATTGGCTATGACAGGAGGGCTGAGACTCAGTCTGTTCATGTGTGATGTTAGTCCCCATAGTAGCCATTTCATTGTAGTGAGACCAGATTCTCGAAACATGATCTCAGCCTCGTAAAACTATACAACCACAAACTGGATATCTAGGGAATACAGAGGGGATGTATGGCTTTCCTGCGTAATCATAATTGACAGTAAGGAGGCTTCTGCGCCCCAGAAGGGAGTGTTCGCCATCCAATCAGCAAAAGATGAACTTCTTACAGAAATCTTCAAATGTATAAAAGTTTTTTTTATACCAAAACAGGTGTTTCTAAAGGTCCTGGTGCCTTAATGGGATATTTTGACAATTTCATCAGTTCTTGAATGGCCGGACATGGTTAAATTTTACACTAAATCTGTGGAACAGATGGTATCAACCCAAAAATTGCTGCAACAATTTGTTTTGAGCATAGGAATATCCTTTATATACTTCATTCATGGAGAAGTAAGCTTATACGCTGTATGCCATGAATATTTGATAGAATTCATGCAAAGTCTTTGTTGATCAGACGGCAGCGTTACGTACGCAAACCGTAATGTTTCGACATTCTTTCGACATTCTCTTCTTCATATTGAGGCCACCCCAGTTGTTTCCAGCAACAGCCGTGAAGCTTCCCATGGGAATCCTTTTCTCCTTTGCAGATATTGCTGTGATGACATGCTCAGTAACTAGCTGCTGCCGTGCCAGCAGGCAGCCACTCACACACACACACACACACACACACACACACACACACACACACACACACACTGGGAGAACGAGGAAAACCAAGATAGTGTAGCAAACAGGAGCGAAATTATAATTTTTTCACAGCTTTAGGAATTCTATTTTGGAAACTTATAACTTAGCATGCCTTCATAAATGCACACACTTGTTAGTTAAAATCTAATATTTGTGGGCATCTTTGTAGCTCACCTGTTAGAGCATGTGGCCCATGTATTAAGTAGTCCTGAGGCCTTTTGGTGCCTGTCATACCATCTCTCTTTCCACTGCTTTTCTGTCTGTCATCAGCTGTGTATAAACTTTATGTACAAAAAATATGTTTTCATTCAAAAGTGCAAACTTACACCGGGAGGGGAGTTGGGACGACAAAGAGGTTAAGTCAGAGAGGTGTGGAGAAGAGAGAGAAAAAAGCACAGAGGGAAGAGGGCAGAATAAGAGTGAGAGATTTTTGTAACAGAGATGACAAGCAGAAAGATGTGAGGAAATGGACCATGCACTGAATACAGGAGACGAGAGGGGATAGAGGCTAAGAGAATAAGTTAATGAGGGAAAGAAGACAATGATGCAGAGTGGGAAATGAAGGAAGGAGATATGTCCCTGTGAATGAAGAGTGAACCAAATGCAGATGTACACATTTATAGTTCATGTAAAAGTTCTACTTTTCGTTCAGGCTCGAGAATTGCTGCACTTGTTCTCCATCCTGAACAGGAGTTGTTCAGAAGACGTCTTCAGTTTTACTTCTGTGTGTGTCCCACATTTGAATTTTACTTAATGTTTTCTTGCGTTGAAGAAGAAAATCGGCTTTGTTCTATTTCCAGCCGTCCTCAGGGGGAAATATGGTAACATTCAAGAAAGGGTAGCCTAGAGCAGAAACGGCAAACACAGAAGAGGCAATATAAGAACATCAGACGGGACTTCCTCAACATTTTCAGGAGATTGGACACTAACTCTTCAGTCATATTCTTTACGAGGCTTCCCAAGAACGCCATTTTCCATTAAAGCTCAATGCAAAATATCTGACAGCAGCCAGTGTGATACTTGGCGATGGCAACAAACGGAGCGATCACAGCGCTAATTTGACCATGGGCTTCAAATTTTCTCCACGGCAGCTCGTCTTTGTGCCTCCTGCCTTTTTGACGTGCAGCCACTGCATGCTAAACAATATGAACAAACGGATCAGCTGAGCTGATGGTGAAGTTGGCATGACACAGTATGGAGTATGGAAATGACACACCGTAACCACACACACACACACACACACACAACGGGTGACTTAATCCTGTCTCTCCTGCTGGCCCTCGGGGGTCCTTCTCACCAAGCAGCTGCATTCAGCACATTTCACAGTCTACCCCTTAATCCCTTTAGGAGGCTCCATTACATGTCAACAGAGGCCCAGTGCTTACACCAGAGACTGTGTGTGTGTGTTGTATGTATTAGCAGATTCTTTATAGTGTAAAAAATGCTGATCTTATTAAGTTATTTAGTCAAGTACTTAGAATGAGTTTAAGTTCTTTTTACAAAGTGTTTTTGTTGTGGAGACTTTCAGCCAGGAGAGTTAGTGATTAGAATAATGAATTTGACTTTTATTGGATCAAATTAATATTATATTTTCTGAGTATAGTTCTTCACAGGGTTATTACACTAGTACGTTTGTTCTTTTGATGGATTAAAGCACACACACACACACACACACACACGATATGGCTTCTGGTGAACAAAGAGATGTCTGTGTATTTGATCTACATACTTGAAGTGGGATTTCTGTCGATGGTGGGGTGGAGTTAGGATGTAGAACTGCAGCACAGAGCTGATAACTGGAAGCTGCTGCTGCTGCTGCTGCTGCAGAAGGAGCACTTGAAAAGTCTCACTGAAGAGAGATGATTGGTTAAACCGCAGCTTTGATGACATCTGGTGACAAAGTTGAAAACATGGAACACTCAAACGCCGCCGACGGGATCGAGTCGACAGTTCAGGATGTCGACGAATAAACAGAATGTGCGCGTGTGTCAGAGAGGATGGACCTGCTGGAACTCCAGCACTACCAGTTCATTTGATGGTGTTGTCATCTGTCAGCTACATTTTAATGTAGTTTCAAATTGGCTGCTACTACTTGCGTGTGTGTTCTTAATTTCTGTATGCTACTTTCTGTACACACTTTGTTGCGTGTGTGTGTCCTATCTATCAGAGCCTGCTCTGCTCTGCAGCGATTTTAGTCTCCCAGATGCTCGCAGTGCACACATATCCTCGTGTGTAATAACTGGATCATTGGCTGATTTTAGGACGTGTTTGAGTGGCGGATTACAGCTCTCCCCGTCCCTGGGACCCCATGCCAATGTACCATTTGGCAGATGATTTCATCCAAAGCTCCTTACAGGACCATCACACGCATTTCTAAGCACGGCTGGTCGCAGCAGGAGTCAGACCTCTTGCCCAGGCAGTGTGAACGTCATTCCTCCAACACGAGGGACACAAAACCAGCCTGCATCCCCACATCTAACCCCCCTCAGTCCTCCTGCCATACTCTACATCTGCTGCCTGGGAATTTAGCCCATCGAAACAAACAACCCAGCAGCCCTGGGCCACTTTTAATCCTCAAAGAGCGGGACAACGCAGAAAAGAGAGATGGAACGGGGAGAGTTGTTGAAAGATGAGGAGAGAGGACACTGCTAATGGGTGAATAAAGAAGAGAGAGATAAGTGGAAACAGGCACAGGATCAAAGGATGGATGACAGATGTGTGTTCAGTTGTTCTCATTAACAGTATTTTAGAACTGGAGCTCAATGAATACTGGATCTTTTGATAAATACCAGAAATATTTAAGTAGTCTGATTAAAAAAGGCATTGGCTAAAACAAGAATTTTTGATCAGTATCCATTAAATCATCTTGTTAATGTAAAATAATCTGTGCTCTCTGGTGTAACACGACACTGTTACCTCAAACGTATCTTTGACATTCCCGTGCTGCATTGTCTTGTTACTTATCGGCCAACGCAGTCGCTCATACGGATGTGCTGTGTCTGTGATAAGTTCAAAACGACTGATAGTATCGTCCCTGCCTTTCATCCGTGTGATGTCTGTTTTTGGGTGCTCTCAGTTGTATTGCCTAATCTTGTCTGGTTTCTCAAAATGTGTGTCTCAAAGCTTTATGCGCGTGTACGTGAGCGAGCACGTCCCTCAGTGATCGATTTTGAAGTGTGCTGTAATACATTTTAAAAGGCTGAAGCTGTCAGGCCTGGAGGAAGGATGTAGAAGCGGAAACTGTCGCTTAGATATGCAAACTACACAAACACAGGAAATCAAATGGTCTAATTTAAAGATTTTTTTACAGCACAAAAAGTGCCCAAAACTCAGTAAGTGGTGTTCTTTACCAGAAACTACAATGCGTACAACTGCTCATTAGCAACGCCTGGTTACTTGCAAGAGTGGCTGCTCGGCAGACGAACAGAAAATCAGCAGCCAAAATATACCTACATTTCTGTGGTGCAGTTGGCAGCATATTGTTGCATATCCTCAGAGTGTGTTCACACCAGATGCTGAACACTGAGTTTGGCTACACAAGCAAAAACAGGCAGAGCACCACTTGTCTCGAGTGTGATAATGCTCCATAGTAATATAAACAAGATAAGGAAAATGTATGGGCACTAATTAATCAGACTCCCTATCCTCCTCCCCTTCTCTCAACAGGCCTACTTCCTTTAACCACCAACAACATGGCTGACGGCCTGTTAGCTTCCCTCCTTCCTTTCATCCCCACCTGTAGATGGAAGTGTTGGAGGAAGATGATTATCACGAGCTGTAGAGTTTTATCTCTGAGAGTGCGACCCGTCCGCCTCGTCTGACGGGTCCTTTAGATCCGTCACTGTCTGATCAGCCAATAAAATGCAGTGGAGTTTGTTAAGGTGCCCTCACTGCAGCCTGGAGACAGGTCACAAATCAGTGGAGGTTTTTACGATGACTGAGCCAAGCATGAGTGTGTTCACACACACACACACAGAACCTGACAAATTAAAGCTTATAAGCCAGTCACGCACTCAGATGCTGATGGTAAATGGAGGCCTTCTTCAAATCTCTCGTCTAGCCTGAGGTGAAACCATGAGAGGACCAAACAATGTGCAAGATCCACACTTGTTCTGTTCTGTCCTACTCATGGCGCATGAACTGAACTCCTGCCTCCCCCTGTGAATGATGAATTGGTGAACAGACTTTGAGTTTATGCCTGTTTATGCTTTTCTTAGTTGACGCATCTGGTAGAGACTCTTACTATTATTGGGAAGGATGACTCACCAGTGCTCGACGTGCAAGTGGTCATGATTTAAGAATCATGTTTAGGCTTTTTGCATTTTTTAAAATCATTTTAAATGAATAAATATATTTTGTGGTCACGTAGCTTCCAACTTTTTGATCTTGTCTCATCCTCTTGATTAGGGAAGATTGGCACTCCAATGATTAGTCGATAAGTTGTCGAATAATATATTAATCACCAACTATTTTGATGATTGATTTTTTTTTTTTTTTTGTTGTTTTTTAAAAAAGATATCCATTCTTTGATTTTAGCCTTTCAAATATGAATATTTTCTGCCCGTCTTCTATGACAGGAAACTGAATATCTTTGGGTTTTGGACATAACTAGACATTTGAGATTATCGCCTTGGGCTTTGGGAAACAGTGATCAATATTTTTCACTGTTTTCTGACATTTGATGGATCAAACAACTAATCGATTGAGCTAGAAAATGATCAACAGATTAATCGATAATGAAAACAATCATTAGTTGCATCCTCTCTTGGACATTTCTCCTTTTTTATTGATGCGCTTCATATCCTCCTCATATGGACGCTCATGTCTGCGTCTGTTCAGCTGCAGAGTCCTCTCCCTCTCTCTCTCTCTCTCTCCCTCCTCTCGCCTGTGTCTGGATTTGTCCCATGTTTAACTCCACAGTTTGACCTCCAAGTCTGCTGTAAGATGTCCCACTGGCTGCTTAAGTATTCTGCAAACACCAGCATGTGTTATTGCTCCCTCTCACTTTGTGAGACAGCAGGAATTTTCCATAGATCTGGCCCCTCTATAAAACTGCTCAGCCCTGACAGATTGTGTTGATGAATCAGCCTCCGTCTGCCCCGCGTTGGAGTGCTTCCCTCTGTGGCACTGCTCTGCCTGACTGCTGTCTGCAACTTGTACAACTCTCTCTTCATGCATCTATCCCACAACTGTCCTTCAGAAGTAAAATATACATTGCAAATCTTTAAAAAAAGGCAGAACCTGACAGCAGTTTGCTGATTTTTCTGGACTTTCCTGATAACATGGATCAAACTTTAGCTAGCCATGCAGACAGGTTGTAAAGTGGTTGGACCTTATTGATACAACTATCTGGCAGCTGGCTGGTGTTAAGAATGTAGTCAGCTTGAACTCTGGAGTAAAACTACATTTTTCATCGTCTCTCATGCAGCTCACACACACCATGGATTTTTTTTTTTTTTGTGTGTGTGTGTGTGGAAGAGAGCAACACTAGATTTGGTTTATATAAAGCACTAGTGCAGCAGACGTTTGGCGGTTTGCACTTAATGCTTTTTTTTACTGTTATCGAGTAAAACAGTTCTATTTTTGTCTCTCTGCAACACTCGTGTTAATCGTTTTAGTTGGTTTAACATTTTTTTCAGCACATGATTGTCATATTTTCATGTTTGACTGTTAGCTTGTCAGCTAACACGTGCTCTCGTGCTTGTCAACTGTCAAAAACCAGATTGCAGTGTCCTGCCTCATGAGTCTTGTTTAACTTAATAAAAATTTGCAGTGCGTGCTGTGAATAATTAGATTTTTTTTGGACATAAATGTGGATAATATATGTGGAACATAAAAGTTGTTGTTGAACTCCTGTTCTCTGATGAGTTTTAGCAAACATTAAAGTTTATAAAGCTTCGTCACTCACTGTGAGCTGTGTTTATTTTGTCAGCTTATTCGCTGATTGCTTTGAACATTATCACGACTTGTGCGTCTCGCCATCCACGCTTCCATTTTCAGCTGTAAGCGTATGCTCATAGGCGGCAGGTTCAGCCGCAGAATAACCTTAGTTTCCTTTTATCTCTTTGATTGGCATGCCGAGAGAAGAACAAGGGCTGCGGCAGATATTTCCGGGCCTTCATCTGTCAGACGCCGCGCAAGAACTTGTGTAATCTCAAAACGAACACATGTCCATTTCTCTCCATCAGTCTGTATAAATTAGACGCCAGTCATGATAATAGAAATCCAACTCTGACTGTGTACTCCGGTGTCTCAGTCTGCTCAGTCAATGTAGTTTGACCGAGCTTTTCTTGTAGAAATGATTCTCAGTGGTATTCTGCAACGTTTTATATTACTGCAGCACACTTTGAAAAGAGGTTTTGCATATATTAGTCTGCCAGTCTCCTCCATAAATCTGTTCGGCTCCAGCACTCTGTGGCCATCATTTAGCAATCGTTTGTCTCCTGACATCTCACTCTGCCTTATTTGCCTTCATCCTGCATTTGTTATGGTTGCTGGCAGTTATTTTACTCTTGTATCTGTCAGCTGTTTGAGAAGAATATTAAGCAGGGAAAGTTGACAGACTGAAGCGAACGCGACAAAAGGTAACCGATCTTACAATTAACCGTCTCTTTTTCTCTCGTCCTCTCTCCAGGTGTTCAAGATGAAGGCGGTCCAGCTAGCCGAGAAGCTGCTTCCTGCTTTTAACACCCCCACGGGAATCCCTTGGGCCATGGTCAACCTTAAGAGGTCAGTGCCACTGCCACTGCAATCCACCCACTTCATCCAGCCTGAATATGAAGTGAGATGTGTCACTCAAAATCACAGTTGACCGAGCAGCCGGAAACACAGTCTGGTGTTACTTGATTGACAGATTGATGGACGTTTTTTCTCCTTTTTTTACTGTTTTTTTTCCCCAATTGACTGACAGATGTCTCACTCTAAAGTATATTATCAAAATGTAAAACTGTAATTTTTTTGCCAACGCATCCAGCAGATCCAATTCGTTTTCATTCGTGGTTCATTTCGAGTCTTGTTTTTGGCCACCTGGTGACTCTTTTGGTCTCCACCTGCTTCCGAGGGAATTATCTGCCTCTTTAGCTGCTAAACGCTCCGCTGTGTTCGCCAGCGAAATCTCTGTAGAGCTGAAGAAGCGCCGAGTCGGGCGATAATGCTCTGTGGGAGCACCATGTTCAAATTTCACATGCAAGTAATCGTGTGCCGATTATTGCTGCTTTGATGTAGACTACTGAACACTTCACTTGACTGTAGAGTTACTGTACTTGCTTCTTGTATGATTACATAGCACTCAGCATTTCAACTAACTTTTCAACCTTAACTTCTCTGAATGGCTAACACTCACAAGAGCCATACAAAAGCACACACTCACACATTTGATTCCCGGCAGTGATCAAGGCTACCCTGGTTTTTATACCTCAGCACCTCACAGTGCGGGCATAGCAGACGTCAACAATGGTAACAAGTGTTTCTATAAGTCCTTCAAATTCTCCATTTTATCATTTTATTATGAATTTTCCTGGCTCTAATCATATTTAATGTTATGTTTGAGTCCTGAATTCATTTTGCAATCATCTCAGATGACCCTCACGTACTTTAAAGCTCCCACACACTCACAGTCAACCCACACAGGAGTTTTCACTTTAGTTGCCTGATTAGACCTGTTCGAGGGACCTCATGGGCGTGTACAGCAGCACCTTTCAACACCCCTCTTATTTTTACATAATCTGGTACTTTGTTTTATTCCCAGTGTTTCTGCACTGAACTTTGACCTTTAAAAGCAGTCTCATCAGTCTGAATAACTGAAAATACTTTTAGGGTCGTTTTCGGCACCGATGTGAGCAGGCAGCAAAAAAGCGTTAAAGGAGTGTCAAAGTGTAGTCACCCAGCTTGTAACAGTGGTCCACCTTCCTGTTGTAGCCTCGACCTGAAGTGTAACACAACCATAACGTTTCCATTCTTTCTGTTCTACTGCTTTTCTCCATTTCATTGTACCTGTGAAGAGAAAGTGTGTGTGTGTGTGTGTGTGTGTGTGAGAGTGTGTGTGTGCACTCGTTATCTCCGTTCCCCACTTCTCTCTGTGTTATCAATGTATTTATTCACTGAATGAAACAATGACATGGAATAAAATTACTATATCGACCCGGGGGCTACTTTGTTTCTAAGCACACTGGCTTGTGTGTGTGTGTGTGTGTGTGTGTGTGTGTGTGTGTGTGTGTGTGTGTGTGTGTGTGTGTGTGTGTGTGTGTGTGTGTGTGTGTGTGTGTGTGTGCATTATCAGTGTCCTTATGTGTGTTGTCGAGGACGTGTAGTACAAGCGAGGGCCTCCTTTACTCACGGTAATTCTAATTTGTTCGAGAGCAGACGCCTTGAGTTTCACTCGATCAAACATCAGACAAACGAAAGTCTCACACACGCGATTTCTTCCCATGTTGCAACCTGTCATGCACTCGTGAGAAGTTTGGAAGCGGTCCGAGATGCCACTTGTGTCGTGCCACCAAAACAAACTCCTGTTGTACAGGCTGCAATCAATCCAAGATGCGTGGTCACATTGAATAATAATGTCTCCTCACCCTCTCTCCTCACTCCTTCCCCCTCTTCCAGCGGTGTTGGTCGTAACTGGGGTTGGGCGTCAGCGGGCAGCAGCATCCTTGCTGAGTTTGGGACTCTCCACATGGAGTTTGTTCACCTCACCTACCTGACAGGGAACCCTGCCTACTACCAGAAGGTAAAGCAACAATATGTCATATTACATATATCATATTATATCTATATGTGTGTGTGTTGTGTCTGCATGAGCACTACTGCAGCATGAGTGCGGGGTTTCTTTGCTTTGTAGTGCTGTTGATTATCCTTTTTCAAAAGGTGAACATTCTCCACTTGGATTAAAACTTGTGTCGATCACAGGTGATGCATATCCGGAAGCTGTTAGCCAAAATGGACAGACCCAACGGGCTGTACCCAAACTACCTGAATCCTCGCACTGGCCGCTGGGGCCAACGTAAGTACACCTTTTGGTTTAGATCGCCAAGAGCAGGAAAAGAAAATGTAATTTTAATACCTAAATATATAAAATACATTTAATTTAAAAATTTAGATCTGGATGACTCACAAGCAGCCAGTTAAAAATTGTGACGTGTGTAGTGTCAAAATTTTCTTCTGGACTTACTAGAAGTGCACAAAGAGAAACGAGAGGAATCAACACTAAGTGAAGGAGAAAGGAGTAGAATGGATCTTCTTTAATGAGAGCAAATTGAAGCGAGTGGAGGAAGATGGAAGAGGGGAACACAGTATTCCCGGTATATTGATTACATTTTGGCAGCACGCCCGGGGAAATTAACAGCTCACTGAGTTAAGTTAGATGTGCAGCGGCACACTGTTTTTGCTCTAAAAGCTGCCATTTCTGGTTAAAGTCAGAAAATAAAAAGACAAAGCAGTGACTTAGATTCCTTCAGTCATTCAAAGAATTAGATTGACTAACTGAAATATACTGTACATGTGACAGGCTGAGCATATTTAGAGTTTCATACAATCCCACTCTTCACCATGTGTTGGTTAGCTACACCTGGACAGGTTTTCCAACTCTGTCTTAAAATATGTGTTTATGTAATTTATTATTATCATTATTTTACTAGCCATGAAAATATTTGGTCCTAACATATTTTAAACATATTGTAAGTGATTATATCCTGGTTCATCTAAAGATAATATGAGACTTAAGCAGTTTGAGTTAGATAAATCAGGTTTGAAGAGTTTACAGGCTCATTTTCCAATTTTCTGATATTTTATGAATAAAATATTCGTTAAGGAAGTAATCTGCAGATTAATATATATATAAATAATATATAAAATAATCGTACATTGCAGATCAAGATATCCATTTGATGTGTCCAACACTTTGTTAGCTTTGGCTGAAATCATGGAACAAAATGAGGACTGTGGATTTTGTGCCCACATCTTTGATGGCCAGTGAGGACAGGAGGAACTATTACAGCCCCAATGGACAGAGAGACTTGAACAGTGTTAAAAGCTGTCCTTAAATGCCGCAGTTTGATTAGATGTGACAAAGTCTGACTCTGAATCCAGATTCTGATACAGCTGGATCTTAAAGCGCTGCTTGCGCTCGGTTTTGCTCTCTTTTCCTGACTTTGCTGAGTTTGGTCTAAGTTACAGTGTGCTGTCAATAATTTCATCTCCATTTTCTTTCACACGTACTTTTCCTCTAACATTACTTAAGATATTTCAAGTTATCATCCAAACATCCGCAAGGAAATATTAAATATTCTCTTTTATTTATTTTTCAACATTTCAGTCGGGAGAGTTTTGAACCTTTTTACAGGGACTAAGATGCGAGGTGACAGATGAAAGGAGGATTGCGGTTTGTTATCTTAACATTCCAACAGAATATTAAAACATTGTGGATATTAAAATATTCATTTTTGTGTTTTTTTCAACTGAGAGCTGTAATTTTTGCCCGTCGATCAGATATGACGATCTGCTCGAGTTTACGCTTTAGTTCAGTGAAAGGAAATGAAAAGATGAAATCTGAATAAAATTGAATATGTAGTGTTGTTTTCATTTGTTGAGGGGAATGAGTTGCTACAGAAGAGTGTGCCATATTAAGACCATTCAATCTCACAACACTCCAGAGTAAATTGAAAATAGGCAATACACATGCAAAGACTATGCACAGAGCAGAAAAGAATGCCCATGTCACAGCAAAATACAGTTTTCTTTAACCACTACTGTGGTCTAGCAAGATGAAATCACTTCTTTTGTTTGTTTCACTTGTCGACAAAACAAATGGAGAGCGTTCACGGATGGATGGCTAAATGGAGGGGCTCATTAATGGATGGATAGGTGGCTTGGCAGTCAGACTGATGCACTTGTAAGTGCACAGACTTTGGGCCAAAAGCAGAGGGAAAAAATAAATGGACGGAAGATGGAGGCAGGGCGGATTGATTGATGGACGGATGAGTACATTAACAGATGGATGGTTAGCCGGCGAGCTGCATGACTGGGCAGGTGATGATAGATGTTTTATGTTTGTTTCTCTGTAGATGTGTGTCGAGGAGCGAGTCTTTCTTTCTGTGTATGTTTGAGTCATAAAAATATAGCCTGTGCGTGCGTGTGCGCGCATGTCTTTGTGCGGCAGCTCTGTGCACATAGACTTTAGTGTAAGGTGGTCTCAAGTCTGGACACGTTCATTAGCAGTCGTTCCACCTTGTTGCCCTAACTAGCTCAGCTTTAAATAAAGCTCATTGCTCCTCCAAGACCAACCTGACCTGCTGTAGTGACCCCTGATTGCTGCACAGAAAGGCTGCATGATACAGTTAGATGGAGGGAAGAAGCGGTGGGAGGAACGTCATTGATAAATGTAAAAATTGAAGCGGCTCAGAGCAAAATGCCCTTGAACGCTGATAAATTCTTGCTAAACAACAAACGATTCTGATGATTAGAAAACCTGTTTCTTTCCCCCTTCATTACACCACACTTGCAGTTTATTCATTGAGCTATAAAGTAATCTCGTCCAGTCATGCGAGGGCCGATTATTTGTAGGTGCCGGTAGCTGGATGGCTCTCTGCAATTCACAATAAATTTATTTTTTAGGGGTCAGAAAATGTCGGGAAAGTGTAGAAAGAGACGCATCAACTGAAGCATAATTAAAAGAATAAATAGTTACTGCGGCTGTCAGTTTGTTCAGACCATAAACATCATTGCACTTCACATTTTAGTCATTGTGCAGGAGAAGCAACATCCACTGTAGATGTTGTTGAAAATGAAAGCGATGCTCAAAGAACAGCCTTTTTCTTGTTTGTTTGTCGCTGAATAGTCAAAGCTCCTTTTTTCTGTCCTGCGCTCTCTGTATCATGTTCAAATAGTCACTAAACATATAATGAAGTCAAAGTGAATTATTTGGTCTATGACAACAAAATGATACTGCAGTTATTGTCAGACCTTTTTAACCATTCAAAGGAGGATAAAAACATTTTTGGACACATTTGTGAAAACTCCCTCTCAGCTTTCAAGCCGCTGGGTGGGCATCTCCCTTGGCAGCAGCTGACAGCTACCACTGCTCTGAGACACGCTGTCAACTACTGTGCTGTGTTTCTGACTAGACCAAGCAGAGTGCGCAGCCTACAAACTTTGCTACAAGACGCTGATTTCCTCTTTTTTTAACTCCATATAGAGCCGGTGAAGTGATTGAAGACATCTGTCCCTTTAGAAAATTCAGCAGTTAACAGGACTCACTGTGCTGATAAGTCTGTATCCACTCAGAAAGTGGACTTCACTGTAGCACTGATTCCCACTAGATGTTAATCTGAGACGTGCTGAGTCAGCAGGTGTTAGAACTTTTGTGTCTGCATACAGATATTACACCTATCAAATGGATAGTTCAATAGACGGTATCATGGCAGAAATATAAATGAAAATGTCTTCTTTTGCTTCAGTAATTTTGACTGAATCAGAACTCAAGTACAAATGAGCATCAGGGCTATACTGTATGTACTGATTTCTTCAGTTTGACATGTTTACATGTTCACAGTCATGATTATGAAAGAGGAAGACAAACATCGCCACTTCACTTTTTTTTATTAAACATGTTTTTAATCAACAAAGATGCTCTCTGGTCGCTGCTCACGGCGCCATCATGATACCATTATCATCATTCACAGATTCACGAAGGCAGAAAATTGCAGCACTTTTCAGATAAATACAGTTTGTGAAGCATGTTGTTGTGGGCGATTGCTATTTACATATCTTTGAATACCGATAACTGCCGCAGAGTGTAAGAAAGACACGTCGCATCCATTTAAGTTCATTACAGGCGCGTTTAGACTGAGCTTTCAGGACAGAGGCAGCACGGCTGTCTCACGTTAGATTTATGGCCGCTGGTATGTGGGCACAAAATGAACACAAACCACCAGCAACAATCTGCAGCTGGAGTGTCTTTTTATTGTGTCAGCTGCTATAGCAAGTAAACAAGCAGCATTTGGAGGTTTTCGTTGCTTTCATTAACAGTCTAATTGCTCGAGAGTACCTTCTTTCGCCCGGCCTGTCACAGGCAATACATTGTCTTTCACCCTGGTTATGATGTGTGTGTGTGTGGGTGTATGTGAGAGAGCTTTGGGTGTATGATTGTGACTTGTGAATATTTGAGTATTGCATGAGAAATAGATGTGATCGTGTGCCTGTGTTTGAGACGGTGTGCGAAGTGTTTGGAGGGCGGAAGCATGTATCACAAACGTGTGCGAATGTGTCACTGTGTATAAATGTGTGTGTCCCTTATTGTGGAGTGTAGGTGTGTAGACAGTAGTTAAGACACTCTAATGAGGCTGAGCTCCTCTGTCTTAATGAGATCCTGCTGTGACTGACAGCCTTATTACCACACACTCCTCTGTCTTACTATAACACTGCCTACACTCACACACACACACCACCGACTCTGGTCTTTTTAAGCTACTCAGCGACACTTTTCTTTGCTCGCTCACACACACACACACACACACACAGTCTGTCAAACACTCCTTTCTTCATCACTGGATTTCCATATAGCAAAATTAATTAATTAATTAATTAAGTACAGAGATCAACAGAAACAGAACATCAATCTGAAATGTAACATTGTGATTTATGGAGGTTCAGCTTCACTAATGTACAGCCTGATGAAGTTTAAGTTGTTAAAATTACATTTTTCTTCCAGCAGCAGGCATTAAAGCACACATACAGTAAACATACAGTAGGAAAGGCCTCAGACTTTGTGTGCTTTTTTGTAGCCTGATGGTGAGAATTTCTATGTGGTTTCACTTCATCATTTAAGCCGCATTCAGACAGGATCAGGCGCTGATCACCTGTGTTTACTTACTATTTCATGTCAAAATGGCTGCTGTGAAAAAAGGTCTATTGGAGCCAATTTTGTGGCTGTTTCCATTTTGGAAATGTGCCATATCATATCGTTTACAACAATGATATAAATTTTGATATGATAAAAAAAAAATCGCATCAGGATAATGTCAGTATTTATACTTGTTGGCGTAAAGACGTCATACAGTTATACGCAGCAACATAAGCATGACAGAGAGTAACATTGCTGCTCCGTGGTGGAGGAGGGGGGCGACTTAAATGTGGAAGTGGTTCAGTCAGATGTACAACAAACCACGGTAATGTGTAAGAAGTGCAAGAAGAACTCTAACAATAAAAATGTGGCAATGCAACAAATTTGTTTCACCACCTCAAGCAGAAGCACCAAAAAGTCCTGTGAGGAAACATTCAGTATATTGTCATATTGTGAAGAATATCATTATAAAATAGAATTAGAAATACCCTGAAACTGTTGTTTTTTTCCCGTTTGATGCCTTTTTCAGTTGCTCTTTTCTGTACTCTCCAACAGAAGTTTGAATCAATTGGTGATCACAGTGGGAAATAACATTTTATTTTTGGAAATTTTGGCCATTAAAACCCTTTTTCAGCCGTGAACACACACACACACACACTACCCTTTACACACCATTCTACTAGAACAGCTCTACAGGATTTGTAAGTAATGATTTGTTGGCAGTTAAAATGACTAGCGTGGCGCATGAACTCAACATGATCTAGAAAGTGGAAACTGAAACATGGCTGACCTTTGCTGTTGCGTTCTTCATTGTTAATGGTGCTGCATAGAAACAAATTGCACTGTTGGACTTGACAGCACGCACAGAAGTTATTGGTATTACCTCAGCAGGCTTTGCCCGTGACCTGTGTTTTAAATCTTAGTGTGTTTGAAGCTTTGTCAAGACATGTGTATTTGCATCTTTCTTTGCAGCCTGGGAGGCGTTTGAAGCCGCCTCTTCAACAGACACTGCCTTTGATTGACAGGCGCTCCCTTCATCACCCTGATCCTTTGATTGGCAGAAGAATAACGGAGAGGAGAGAAGTTTGGGGGAGTGTGTGTGGGCAGATGCTACGTTGAAAGAGTGTGGGAGGTGATTGTGAAACAGGGAAAGGTAAAAGGTGATGGGCTAGATAGAAAAAAAAGATCAGACAGAACTGGAAAGAACGCTTCCTGTTCCAATTTGTATTTTAATCCGCAATGCATTTTCCTCTCTACATTCAAGACAACAGTCTTGTGTAAAAGGGCAGTTAGAGCTGTGGGTGGTGTATTATCTTTATTCTGGTCTGATGCTGTGTTTTCCAATTTCTGCAATTCCACTCTTACTTGTTATTTGCGTCGCGTCTCCTGCGATACATCAGGGGTTGGTGTCTTAAACGAGCGGTTTTGCTTTCATTTGCCATCGCTTCTGATGTGTTTTCACATATTTTATTGTAAAAATCAAACAATGGCTCAGTCAGCTAGGAGTTTGGCAAGCAGAGATAGCGAGACGATGCAAGATGAGCACAGCAAGAGATTATCCAGAGCCTTTAAACTCGACAAGAGTCTATTTATGAAAGTTCCTCTGGCAAAAGCTTGTGTAGTATGGAAGGGGATGTTTGTAAAACGTCAGCTGTCAGTCGTCTCTCAAGTGCCCAGACTTTGAGACTTGAGACTGTATATGTGTATGTGCATACACACTGTGCTTGCATTGACGACGTTAAAGGTCTAGAATACTGAGAATTTGTAAAAAAAAAATATTATCAACCAATAAGATCATAATAAATAAAAGATGGATTATTTCTGACAAAAAGGCAAAAGAGAACCAAAACTACGATTACTGAATACTGAAAGCAGCAGGTGAATTTTGGGGTCATGTCAGTTTTTATCTGATCTGACCTTCTTTTTTTTGACCTGACCTCATACGTGCCCGGACATAGAAATCAAGTTGTATGCAAGTTTCACATTTCAAGGTCTTTTAGGTTAAAAGTTTGTCATCGTGTGGCTTTGTGACAGTGAAATAAGTCCTGCTGTACTGTAGGGGGGATTCACCGTGACTCTCCTACCGGTGAATTATTCCCTGCGTGAACAGAAAGCTATTGACTTGTAGTCCAAATCAAAAGAGAGCGGATCACTGTCCTCTCCAGAACTCTTTACAAGTAAAAGATCTTCATCATCACTGCAAGAACACCTTTTAAACTTGTGTACATCTATCATGTACAGTATGCTATATATACAGTAAGTTTGACAAACCGAGCTCACAATGTTATCAGGTATGGTTGGGTTGGTTAAATATTCCTATAAAGAGTATGCTACAGTAGCTACTTGGCTGAGGGGCTGGTGGTAATTGTGGACATTAACCATTGTACAAATGATAATGCCATCCACCCTTCCATCCATTCATTTTCTGCTGCTGATCTTGGCCTCGTTCTCAGTGGTAACGGGGTGAAGCAGCTCAGATGTCTTCCCTCCCAACCGCATACTTCAGCATTAGCCTTGCTTAACATATTACAATGGGATATGAAATCCATCCAGTGTTTTCTGGGTTATCCCCTCGGTCTCTTTTCTAGTTTTGATATGCCTGAAAAAATCTCTGCATGGAAGGGTTAGAAAGGCATCCTCTTTACATGACTGAACCTTCCAGTTGGTACAAGCAGTGTACCAATGGTTTTTGCACTGATATCTTTGAATTCCTGAGCTGCTCACCATTATCATAGAAGAGAACGCAGACATTAAGTAAAATAATTTCACCCACTTGTGTCTGCTCACAAGAGTAAAGTTCGGGTCCACTGTTCTACCACCAGGTTTGAATCCTCATTCCTGATGTGAGGCTCCAATTTTTGTATGACCAAAAATTGTTCTTTGTTAGCCAGGGTGACCACAGTGCAGTGTTATTATAATCAGGATGTGAAATTATTTTTCTAACTGCCAGATAAAAAAAAAAAACAACCCACATGCCACTTTCAGTTCACCAACCAAGTATGATAATTTGAGGTGAAACGGAGCCACCAGAAGAGGGCTGGTGACCTGCCAGAGGCTGGTAGAGTGGAAATATATACGAATCATACCAGCATTCATCTCGGTCACAGGGTAGAATTATCTGAGCGCCATATTTGGAGCAGGGGATTTATTGAGGTAACATTTTTATGCTATGCTGAAGAATACATTTCATTTGTGCACATGCGTCATTGACCGCAAAATAAACACTCCAGAGAGAGCCTGTGTCATTGTGAGGGCTGTAGTGCTGCTGACGCTGCATGAACACCTGCTAATGTTGTTACGGATATCATAAAACCTGTGGAAAGTCCGTCGATTGCAGCGAAATGCCAGTGCACACAGACTTGCTATTGCCATCGCAATTGTACCAGGGTTGGTTGACTCACCAACTGTGAGTGATTTCATTCCACCAAATGGACTCATTATGACCACCGTTAACTTTAAACAGTATTAAATGGATTAACTCATTTTGTTCCCAAATAGAGCTCAACAGTGACTGCTTACTTTTTGACCAGCTACGGTTCTGGAAGTGGATTTACCGTTCATTCATAGGTTTCAGGAAATCCAGTGTGCAAAACTCACCACAGCCCCTGTATGTCTTCGTCTTTCATACCGGCCCTGACTGAACCCACAAGCTTGCCCTCACAAACACTGATTTTTAGTGATTGTGGAAAAATGCAGCGTGTCAGAAAGGTCAATCGTGATTGGGTAGAGTTCAGAGGTAGTAGTAACTCATGAACTAAATCTGTTGTAAGATTACAAAAAGAAAAAGAAACCCACTAGCTGTTTGCACGTGTGGTAATCATTTCTATGGTAAAAGCTAGCTCGATGAATTAAAGATGTTGCTGTTACGATTCAGGATTGTGGGTAGTGTAGTACTTCTCTATCCAAGATCGACATGTTTTTCTCAGAATATTAATGTCATACGGACTTATCCGTACCATCATTTTATAAACTCTTAGCTCGTGTTGAGTCTACCTTGGACGACATTACGGCTATTCATCAGAATCCTCGATTCAGACCATGAATGGGATTTTTTTGTACCGATCGGCAACAAGCGGTCTCTAAATGTGCTTATTTTAAAGTCGTTTCATACACGATAGAGCTCAGCCACTTCTCATTAGCTGTGTAAATATGCAAACTCAGTCTCCCATATGCACCGTCACAAACACGAACACACACGCCGTGGCTCCAAGTTTGTTTGTGAGGTTTGCGCCCTCTCTCTGACGAAAGATGAATAATTCATTACTCCCGTCGCCTTTTCATCTTTCTCATTCCCCCTCTTTGTGTATCCCTTCGTTTTACCTACAGGCATGTTAATCACATACAGAAAACAATCTTTAGATGAGTCTCAAAACAATCTGCTCAGATATCGCGCACGTTTACTAAAGTGATAGATACACGGAGGATGAGGGATATTCCAGTTTCACCCAGTGAAGTCAAAGCTAAGTATCATCTTTTCATCCAAGATTGCTTCTCTAACTAGACTTTCAAGATCATAATACTACAAGAGGAGCAAAAGAAAGTCTAAATTTCCTCTCTGAAATTGGGGAATTTTATCATCTGGTAAAGTTCAAAGTAACTCTGTATACCTGCACAGCCAACAAAAAGTGTGTACCATTGCTCATGATTTCACTCACTTTCAGAAAAGTTATGAATGCCAATATCTTAAAATATCTTATAAGCACTTTGCTTCGCTAATATTGTAAAAAAATAAGTATATTTTATATGTCAGTGTAATTGCCTATTAAATAGAACAGAGTACCATTAAACTGAGATCAAATGGGCTCCAAACTGCCTCTGGAGAAAAGTCATTTTCTTAGACTGATCAGAATGAGTGCTGGCTGCCTCCCATCATCTCTGTGTGATGTCCTGCAAATTGGGACAACCATGAAAGCTGTGTAAACTTTCATGAGGGCCATCGGGGACATCGAAATGTGAGCACATCAGGGAAAGAGTAAACAAAACGGGGAAATGAGAGGAAACGTGCTGCCAATATATAGTGGGCATAGATAAAAACCAAACCAAAAAAAATGCACCCAGTGCCTCAATAGATGCTTTTGATGCCATGTGTTGCTCTGCCAAAGAGGGAAAGTGGAAAAATGAATAATTCCTTTTGGCCTCCTCATTTGTCTGTCTCTTGCTGTTTTTCTTCTTTCTTTTGGTCTGTCCCTACACGTCCCTCCACTGCTATCTTCTGAATTCTTTTCTTCCCCTCCCTCCCTACAGATCACACCTCAGTTGGAGGACTTGGGGACAGTTTTTACGAATACCTGCTGAAGGCATGGCTCATGTCAGACAAGACCGATACAGAGGCCCGCAAGACCTATGATGACGCCATCGAGGTACAATTCAATCAGAAATTTATTTTCACAGATGGCAGCTGTTGACCGGTTACCAAGGAGATGCACCATTTTAACAGAGTACTTGATCTGAAGACCAAACAAAATACGTTAACTTAAACTTTGTGCGACCAGTCAGGAAACTGACATCCTCCATTAGAATTCCAAATTCTTGCACTGTATAAAAACGCTGCTGCAGAGATAGACCAACCACAGTGAAGACAAACTCTTAATTTGATTACATTGACGGCCACAAGAAGAATTACAACGTCCTTCATAAAGGAATACCACAAACATGCATGTGTCTTTATTTACAGCATGTTAGCTGCAACATTTAATCTCACTTTCAGTAGTTTGTTGTTTATGTTTTACATGCAGCGTATATTAATGGAGACTACACAGCCACAAAACCAAAGGTCTCAGATCAGTACAACAACAGCGATTTTGAAATCAATAACCTCACTCTCTGCTGACAGATTTCGATGGCCATCCTTACAATAGAAAGAACTCCTTGTCCTTGTTTTCCTCCAATCTAGTTGGGTTTAGCAGGAAGCAGATGTTAGTGGTGGGTAGCTGATGAGGATGTCAGAGAGTGAACAGAACAGATGTTACAGGGTAACGGGTGTGAGGGATGTGGCTGGATTTTACATTCTGCACTCACCACTTTGTTTTGTTTTCTCCTGTCTGACCCTCCCCGCCCTCATGCACATGTATTTAACATGAATGCCCCATTCACACAACATAACCCCGTTAATACATTCACACACATAACACTTAATAATCCATTTGTAACCTCTGTCTACATTCTCACTGGCTTCATTCCACTTTTTAACACACACATATGCACACACACGCTCCCCTTTCTCCAGGCCATTGAGCGCCACCTGATACGCAAATCCAACGGTGGTCTGACATTCATTGGTGAGTGGAAGAACGGCCACCTGGAGAGGAAGATGGGCCACCTGGCCTGCTTCGCCGGCGGCATGTTTGCGTTGGGCGCTGACGGCTCGCCCGACGACAAGGCCGGACACTACCTGCAGCTGGGAGCTGAGATCGCACACACCTGCCACGAGTCTTATGACAGGACGGGTGAGGAGGGCAGGGGGGGGCTTCATACAGTACATGTGCTATGTGTGTAATATGTTTGAGAAACTACTAATAAGTAACAAGTAGTACTTCAGTGTCAAAGCAGACTTTCATTTTTCCGTGGAGGGTTTTTTAGGTAATTGCAATAAAACACTGTTCCACCAATCGAAGGAGGCCTTTCAAAATACCTGATTTTCTGGAGAGGATCGATAGTAGGTGATCTTGCACCGTGTGTGTGCATGCTGTCAGAAATCATGAGGTTGCTGTGCGAAAGAGGAGAGGTTGCCATGGCAACAAATGAAGATGGAGAGAGAGAGCATGAGAGGGAGGAGAGCAGAGGGAAAGAGAACTTTCTCGTTATGTAGCAGGGAGTTTGATAGCAACAGTCCGGCTGCCTAAAGTTGGTCTGTTAGCTCTTAATGAGCAGGCATTCATTCACAGCAACCTGTCACACACACACACACACACACACACACACACACACACACACACACACACACACACACACACACACACACACACACACACAGGCACTAATTCATACTAGCTCTGACCTGTAATCACCAGCAACTGAACCATAAATACAAACAAGGAGCAAAAGATAATCTTCTCTCTCCTGGTTTCCTCTCTCAATCATTCTCTCCTTCCTTCCTTCCTTTGTCTCTCCAATCATTTCTCTTCTTTTCTGTTCTCCTCCTCCCCTCTATCTCTCTTGTCTTTCTTGTTGCTTCCATGTTGTGTCACCTCTTATCCCCCTCGCTACCTCTCCTTATCTTTTCCTCCTCCACCCTTCTGTTCTTCCCTCAAGTGTTGAAGCTCGGCCCGGAGGCCTTTAAGTTCGACAGCGGCCTGGAGGCGGTGGCTGTACGGCAGAATGAGAAGTACTACATCCTGCGGCCGGAGGTGATCGAGACGTACTGGTACATGTGGAGGTTCACCCACGATCCCAAATATCGGCAGTGGGGCTGGGAGGCCGCACAGGTAAATAACTTGTAACCATAATACTAAGTTAAAATTTAGGTTTTTTTTCTCCAGAATAATTTTCATTTGTCAAAATAAATCCAACTTTAAAAAAATGTCTGTTTTTACAGACATCTGCAGTGCTTCGCACATTGTGGATCTGTTGGATTTGTTTTGCTCGCAGAACAAGTAGAGTATGAGACCCTGTTCTCTCAAACAAAAAGGAGCAAAAGCTCTCAGAGTTGCTGGCATTGTTACATGGAGGACAGCCACGACACACAGAATGGATGATGGAAAATTTCCTTCCATCAAACAACAGCTCTTGCCCTGGAAAGCAGTTGCAAGACAGAGCGTCACGGAGGAGAGAAAGAGGTGACGAACAGCGAAATCCAGGGGGGTTTATAGGAAATGTAATACTTTATAATGATAAGAAAGAGTTAGAAATGATTGACATAGGGTTAATGAGGCTCTACTGAATGATAGTGTAAATAAAAGAAAAGGTTTAAAACTACAACCACCAGGGACTGCTGTGTACCTGAAACTCACCTGTCATCAGGATCAGTGATTTTCCAGGTACAAGCAGTTAGTGATCTGTTAACTAGCATAACAGGGAGGTTGACCCAATGGGCACTGCCTCCACCGCACCACCATTTTAATAATAAAAAAATATACTTTTTCATAAATACACTGTAGTTTTGATGGTCGAAACTTTGCTTTGAAGTTTGTAACTGTTGCAGCTGAGCGCAGTGCAGTCAGTACAGGTTCATTTCCGTAGTCACATGACCTGCTCCAAACCCAGGTCGCACCAAACGTCTACAGTTAACACCTGGTAGTGACGTCTCAGCTAAAATATTACAGAATACTGCAGGCAGCAGTGTGTCTCTGTGATCCTGCCGCTCTGCAGACTACAAGTTGCTACTCGTCTCTTTGATCATGAAGGTGACACTACTCTATAGAGTGTGTAGGTACAGTACAGTAAAGAATTATTATTTATGATATATAGTTTAGAGAATATAAGTCTGATGTCTGATTTTCATCCATCTTTGATCGGTTAACTCTCTTTCTTTGAAGGTTATCCTCAGCCCCATTTTTTAAATCTGGCTTTATGTTGTTGTGATGATGTTATGTTGATTTTTTAACAATAGGCCGTGCTACATAACACACAATACATTAATTCACATTACCTGAATGGCAGGTTCACACTCTCTATAATCACTATTTAAACTTGGGGTTGATCAGTAAATGTCAGAACACAGCAGTTGCAGCTGAAACTGAAGCTGTGATTTAATATTGACTTTTGAGGTGAGTTCAAGTTTGGGACGGTCAGACTGTAATTATGATTCTGCTAAAAGCATGTCAAGCAAAATGAAGAGCTGTTTTCATACCGTTCCTGCGATCCCTGACAACCTGCAGCACTCATTCCAGTTTATGGTTCAGCTCCAGACAGTAAACTGAAGAGACTCAAAGTGACACTATGTCCCAGTTTCTTGCATGGTCTTGGCCTGCTGTATGTAGAGCACATATAGATTTCTTTCTAATAATAATCACATGATCTATGTGTCTGTGAGTTTCCGTGTGTTGGAAATCTGTACCTGCAGGTGGACGTGAGAACTTCAGTGAATCTTTCAGGTGTTATTAGTTATTTATTCCTCCTTTTGTGTTTGGATATAAAAAGCTTTATGAAAGTAGAACAAAAACAAAAGCCCTCTCTATCCTCTTTACTCCCCTGCTCCTCTCCTTCTGACAGAGAATTAAAGAGCTCGTCTCCTCTACGGCAGTCGGTGTGTGAATCTATCTAAATCTCGGTCTGCTCGTCATGCTTTTTATTTTTCTCTTTCTCCGACTCTTTTCGTTCTCTCATTTTTCTCTTTCTCCTGCCAATCTTCCTGTCACCCTTTTCTCTCCATTTTTAAACTACTTCTCCTCTGTGTTTTTATGAGTGGGAGTAAGTGCATAGGCGCTTATGTGCCAAGCAAATACTTTGGCAAGTGTGTCTATGATGTGTGATTGTACCGAGTTTGAGTGACACTAAAGAGAGCTGGTGCTGAAGGGCTCATCCTTGCTTCTCTTGCATTATTTATTATTGCATATATATATGCATACTAATGCAGATGACAGATCCTGCTCTGTAAGTTGTACTGATCTTATTTCATTTAGATGATCGATATTTTTATGTTTGGCACATTGATGTTCAGAAGTTAAAGTTGTTTTTTTTAAAGGAGCAGTGTTAAGGACTTCTTTTTCTAGCATTTCAAAACTTTTTCACCCTTTTGTTGCCACTGAAACGTGCTGCTGGCATCGAATTCATTACATTCAATTACATTTCTCAGTTTGAACACGTCATACGTTGTGTTTGTGCTATTTTCAATTAAATATAGAGACTGAATGTTTTGCACATCGTCACATTTTATGTCAATTTACATTTTTACACAGCGTGACTTTTTTGAAAATGGGTTTGGTGTGCTAATTGAGCGTAACGGCTTGGAAACGAGCAGGAAATAACTTTTTATTTCACTGATTAACAGACGTTCTCGATGCCGGGGCTCGCTCACTCCCATTCACTGTCTATGTCTCTCCACCAAAGCACTCTCTCTCTCTCTCTCTCTCTCACAAACCAAATTAAACTTTTTTGTGTCTCTATTTTGCAGCGTAAATTGCGAGTCAGGCTCAGATTTAGAAGCTGGTTCATGAAATAAACAAAGTCGGAACACAACAGGTAGAGTGTCCGATCTGATCGTCTGATTGGCGGCCGCCGTGTGACGTCAGCCTGTGTCTTTCCAAAAGTTGGATCCGGCTCATCTTCTCTGCCGCAGGTCGCAGTCAGAAACGTGTTTTTGAACACAGCGCTGGATCCTCTCTGAATGTACCTCTCCAGTCGTGAGCTGCTCGTCTATCTCCAATTACATTAAATCGTGGTAGAATAGTGTTTATCAACACTACACTCAGAAGTCAAGTGTTTTTTTTTGGTTTGTTTTTTTCAGTAGGCATACTGACTTTTTAGTTTGAGCATACTTTGAGCTCTGCCAGTGAGAACACACTCAAAAGCAGCCTTGAGTTAGTATTCAGTATGGATTGGGGCCATCGTGGATACTCCACTTATTGAACACTTCCTGCTTTTTCTTCTCTCTCTCTCTTTTTCTTCAGCAATTTATTCTTTTTCCTTTCTCTATCATTTTGTATTTCATTTTTTAAATTTTTTTTACCTTCTAGCTCATCACCTGAGGCTTTTTTCATGTTCACACAAGCTCAACATCCTACTCCCTTCCTCTGTTGGGCTCTCTACCCCCCCACATACACACGTCTTATACACACACCTGTGATTTTCTCTGTATGTTGCCTCAAAGCTCAGCTATCCTCTCTCTTTCACACACACACACACACACACACACACACACACACACACACACACACACACACACACACACACACACACACACACACAGTATACACTGTACCTCAGCTTCAACCATCTGGTAAACTAAACCTGCCTCTGTTTGTCACGCTTTCTCTCTTCACAGCAGCCATTAACACTCAGTGGCTTTTACCTGGGGTGTATGAGTGTGTGCATGTAGAGTGTGTATGCAGCTTTAACCATGTGTGTCAAAGTGTGTGAAGGTAAAGCCCAGCTGCTGTAATGTGAAATGTGTCCTCACTTAGCTGGAGATTCACTGCTCCTCCTCCTCCTACAGGTAGATTTTTTTTTATCAGATCATTTATTTAGCAGATGGTCATGGTGTGTGTGTGTGTGTGTGTGTGTGTGTGTGTGTGTGTGTGTGTGTGTGTGTGTGTCCTGCAATTATACTGGTTATACTGTAACCCAGTGAGAAGAATTGACTTTTCCAGTCTGTTGAATGTTTGCTAAAGTGCAAATGTATCTATTATGTAAGACATAATGAAGAATATACCCAGCTTGATATGGGTGTGTACGGTGTGTATATGTGTGTATGTGTTGCACAGGCTGCTGCGGGACACTGCAGCGTGGATCCAGAAGGGCAAATGCGCGTCGGGCGCAGCAGCCCATTAATAACAGGAATTACGGTCCAAACTCCTCGCAACGGAAATCTGCTGACAGCAAAATGGTCACTCGAGGACGTGATGGAGGGAGAAGACATCTGTGTGTGTGTGTGTGTGTGTCTGAGATAGAGGGACTGAAAGACAAGGACAGAGATAATGCTTTCAATTACATGCGTTAATAGTGAAAGTCGATAAAGTATAAGCAGGACTGTAATGCAGCCAGAATTTTTATGGAGGCACCAATTTCACTGTAACAAGTCATCATTGTAAATCAATAGAGCACACAGGTAATAGCGTACTGTCGGTATCACCAGCTGGACCATCGCTGCATTTTTAATGAGATTTTGCCTGTGTAGGTGTGTGTGTGTGATGATGGGGAAGCACCTGCTCACAAAGTGAACTTGTTTTCAAGCACAGGGTACATTTTACTCCTTAGAGCCAAAACAGTCCCCAACATTTGCAGCAGGGCTGCAAAGTGTGATCTGTTTATTAGAAATGATTAAGAATCCTCACGCTTAGCTTCACTGGCTGCTAAATCCTCCAAAATAAAAAACATCACCATCAGCGGGGCAGCTCCACGGTTAAGTGATTCATCTTGTGTTCAGAGTGCCGCCATGCTGATGTATTTTTTAAATGTTAGAATGAAAGTCAGCAGAAATAAATACAATAAACCCTTTCGCTCATTTCATCACAGATTCCACAGTAGGTGCTAAATGCGTTCGTTGTCATGGTAACTCAGAGGTTATAGTTCATTCTGACTAACAACACGGCGTGTAACAGGCTAGTAACTTGATGCTGTTTAACTGTTGCTCGTTCTGGATGTTTCTGTCAGGCCGTTTAAGTTGTCCAGGCTGTGCCGGCTGTCCTGCATGTTTTGTTGTTTTTGTTGTTGTCGAAACGTCGACATCACATCTGTCGTGTTTGGTGGGTCGGAGATAAAACCCTCGAAATCCAAAATGAATGGACACGGGGGGATTTACATCCCAATTCAAAGCACCGACAAAAGTGGCTTAAATGTGTCCTGAAAAGACTGAAAAGTGTGCGTCTTTTTGTTTGACTTCACGAAAACCTGATTCAACCTCGGCCTGAATTGATCTCAAAATCCATGTTTACACAGATTATGTGCTCAAAAGCTGTTATTTTTTTAATCACAGACAGCTCATAAAAAGAAACGTGGAAAGCTGAGAGCAGAGAACAAAAAGTGTGCTTAGAAAGAAACATCTCAGCGCTCTTTTTGCCATTCATTTGAAAATCGGCAGACGAAGGCGCAAATGCAACCCGATGAGGAGATTGTTCAAATGACCTGCGAGAGACTGACACAGGCTCCGCCTCGCTGAAAGAGACCTTTTACTTCTCAGTCCCACGGCAGCTCTTTCATACGCAGCGTAACATGAAACAAATGTGTGGTCCCTCATTATGAAGCTGCTTCTGGTTGACGAGCGGCAGAAAGAACATTTCAGAGAACAGAATGTAAATGTGGGGGAAGCAGGCCGAGTTTCTGGTAATCTTCTTTTCCTCCCATTTTCTACAGCTGCTGTTTCCTCTGTGTCTCTACGGGACTCGGTCTAATCTGTCACAAGCAAAGAAATTAATTATAGCATGCTTTTGAAAGCTTATTAAAATTGTGCTCTCCCTCCCCGCCCCCACCTTTTCTCTTTGCCCCTCGTTTTTGTCTTCATTCATGTAATCCCTCTATCATTCTTTTACCTTTTGCTTTCCAACATTTCCTTTTTTCTGCCTCATCATTTGCATTCCTCCTTATTTTCTTTCTTCTTTCCTTTTCTCCCCATCTTTTTCCTCTCCTCAACCCCTTTCTTCTACCCGCTTTATCCTTTTCTTAATCCTCTTCTGTTCTCCCTTCCTTTCTCCTTCATGTTCCTTCCTTCCCCCCACCTCTCTCCACATCTCCTGCAGGCCATTGATAAGTACTGCAGAGTGAGCGGCGGTTTCTCGGGGGTGAAGGACGTCTATTCCTCCAACCCGACCTACGACGACGTGCAGCAGAGCTTCTTCCTGGCCGAGACGCTCAAGTAAGCCACTGATAGGTTGATCTATGAAGCATCAGTGCATTTGTTGATTAATTAATCACACAGTGATTTGTTTGGTGGGTCGGCTGATTGAAAGAACTTGTCAGCATGATAACACCAATTACTTGTTCCTATTTTGTAGAATTTCTTCAAATAAATGAGCAGAAAAATCTTTTGTAAACATAAAAGCAGCGTGTCAGTCACAGACCTTCAACTTTTCATTTTTTTAAAACAAATAATAAAAAAGAAAACTACTTCCAACTTAAAAAAGCAAGCCTGAAACACAAAACCTGTTGAAATGCTTAAGTTTTTATTCCTGGTTGATTTGGCTGATGCCGTGAGACCAGGCTGTGTAATACCACAGCAGAGTCTGCGTTTCTACACAATATGATTTAAATCATTTCCAGATCTGAAAGAGAGGATAGAAATATATTTGTTTTTACAGACCATTGCCAAAGTTTTTTATATTATAAAGTTCAGAATTTCTAAAAGTAAACTGATCAAACAAACAGAGAGTCTTTCACAACATTTGGAGCAGGCAGCCAAAGTATACACCGCCGTGTGAGTGAGCAAGAAGTATGTGGTTTATAATTTAATGGCTGTGTTCTTATTGTTTCCATGGACACGGTGAATAAACAAGGCTACACACACACACACACATACACTGGGTTTGGTGTTAATTGATTCGTATGAGCTCCGGCGCCTGGCTACAAACATCAGGCAGTTATGTGGCAACGTAAAAACACACATGAAAACGTAGGTGTTAACAGAAGATTTTTTAAAATTATCATCAAGTGTCAAGTGTGATCTGTCTGTAAATTCTGGAGTCAGTCTGGAAAACTCTGTAGGAGCCCTGCAAACACTCGTTGCACAGCTACTGTGTCAGGAATACAGCAGAGGAGCAGAGTTGGTCTGTCGGTTTTAACGAAGAAGTGACAAGACCAACCGTAATCTGACTTGACGCCGCACACGACACGAGTCGCTTTCCATACCACAGCGGTGCACAGTGAAAGGAGCCGGTTATGCTGTTGAGGAGTGTACAGTCTGTCACCTGCAGCTCTTCATCTAACCGCTCACAGTGGCTGCTCCTGTTCCATACTCACTGTAATTGAACTGTAGCCGAACTAATTAGTGACATAACGAGGCCTTTTTCATGCTCAAACAGTCCAACACAGACTGTGACAACTTTTAAATTATTTAAATTAGACCTTTAGATCGGTAGAATTAAAAGAAGCTTTTTTTTACTATAACCTTTAGTTAGTTTTTTACATTTTCACACGCTGCCATCGTCTCCATTTCTAGTTGTTCTTGTTTCTTGCCACAGAGGGAGGAGAGGCCCTGCATGCAGGCTGTGGTCCACAGGGTTAAATGAAGCCTAATGTGGCTCTCTGGTTCCCCCTGCTGGCAGCTCTTTGAATGTTATCTCCTCCTGGAAATGCTGAACATGTAAACTGACCTGATATACAGTCATTCAGTGTACACTGTTGTTACTGTCAGTCAAACTGTACGACAGGTCAAAGATAATCATAGCTCTGCTCAGCCGCTGTGTTAGCAGGAAGCTACTTACCAGGCCAGCGTTTTTAACTGAAACGTGTCTCAGATGAACGCCCACGCAGCGTTAAACACCGGTGAAATTAGTCTTTGGTGTGCGTGCCGTTAAAGGTCACTCGCCAGCCTGGCGGCTAACTTTCTGAGACGATGACTCTGGAATACCTTCGGTGTTACGCAACCTTTGGTGTCTCTGTTCTCAGTCTCTGTCCCTGCTGGCTGCGAGCCAATCACATCAAAGCAACACAGCGGCTCTGTGTCGAGCAGGCTGCTGATTGGCTCCCAGTCACACTGATCTGCACAAAGATTCAGCATCCAAACCTCTGTGTGGATCAAGAGTTCGACTTGATCGTTTAATAATTGTTACAGTTAGAGGAACTTAATTACAGCGGTGTGACTGTCAGATTTATTGAAATATTAATGAGATTTCATAAAGCGTTACCAACCAAGTGAGCAGGTTTTTAATTAAAGCTCTAAAGCCTTCATTGATTTTTTCACATGGAGTCTGATCAAACACAGAAATGCTGGTTAAAAGCAGAAAACCTGATTTACAATCTTCCATATTTACAGTATGAATGAACGCATGATTGATTTCTTTTTTACTGTGTCATGACAAACAGACTTACAAAACACCATTATTCAGATAAAGAGAGCAGAAGCCAGAGTAACGACACAAAGTTAGACAGCTAAAGCGTTAAAACTAAACAACCATTCCATTCTCTCGATGTCAGTGCACCAGAACATTTCTTTTATTTTTTTAACGCAAACAATAGAGCCAAGATGATGACATACTAAAGCTATTTAGGCACAAATTCAGAGTTTATAGAGAAGCTACTTATCTGCACAAATTATTTGCAGTTTTGCGAGGCAGTGATGTCATTCACTTCTTTCTTTCTTTCTTCTTCTTCACCTTCCTTACCCAACCTCTCTGTCCTCACTGTCCTCTCTGTCCTCACCCCCCCCCCAGGTATCTCTACCTGTTGTTCTCCAGCGACGACCTGATGCCGTTGGAGAGTTGGGTCTTCAATACAGAGGCTCACCCACTTCCCGTCCTCCATCTGGGCAACATCACCCTGCCTGGCAGCGAGCCAGCTCAGCGGTAGACAGACGGGCCCTCCTCCTCCTCCTCCTCCTCCTCCTCCTCCTCCTCCTCCACCACCACCACAGCACCAGGGGGGTGCCACCTGTCCCCCTGCCTGCCTGCCTGCCCAAAAACCCACCCACCAACACTGGACAAACCTACATTCAGCTCTAAAGACTCAACTGCTTTCGGACTGCAGACATCAACCAGAGGAGACGGAGAGAGAGAAAGAGAGAGAGAGAGAGAGAGAGAGAGAGAGCGAGCGAGCCTCCCACCACCACAGACCACTGCAGCGTGGAGAGGGCTCGGCCGTCGAGTTTTCCCTCTCCGTCTTCTGCGTTTTACTCTTTGACTCTCTCTGTCTTCTCTGCTTTAATCAGAAGGACGGTGGGTTTGCTGCTCAGCCTCACGACTGGCTTGAATCGACTCTTTTCTCTGAAGGACAGAGCTCCAAATCCGGAGGCTTGATTTAGTTTTTTTTTATTATTATTATTATTATTAGTGTTTATTTGAGATTTGACCAAACTTTCCTCCCGTACAGACTCGAGCTGAGGCACTGAGGATGCGTACGGGGTTTTGTGAAGGATCACACAGTCAGTTTGACAGACTTAAGGACTTTACAGGGTCTGTTGATGAGGTGTATTTTTTTTTTTTTTTTTGGTTGGTTGGTTGGACAAATCCTTAATGGGGACACAGGGTTGAATCAAAGCCCACCGCTTCTCCTCCCCATTCCACTTCCTGTTTAATCTCCATCAGATGAACTTTGACCTGGAACTGTTAGCAGCTCGTCACATCATCAGCGCGAGAGCAGGTTGTGGCAACTCCTCTTCTAGTGCTCCTCTCCTTTTTTCAGAAAAGTGGACCATTGTAAGTGGAACAGTAATTACACAGGGACAGCAGCAGGCCTCCCCATCTTCACCACCCCCTCCTCCACCTCGACAGCTTTCCAGTTTCTCGACGTCACCGGGCCACGATGTTTTCTCCCGAAACATTCTGCTGCTACTTGTACGGATGCTGCTTCTTTATCTCTCTCCTCCACCTTCTTCTGATCACACCATCGCATAGTTTCTCCCCCAGGTGATCAAACCTTCGCTCATCTCTTCCGTTCTCGTGTTCATAAAATCACTCCAAATCCTATTCAGGCCATACATTGTTAGATGAGGCTGGACCCCAGCCATGTTAATGTATGAGAGTGTTTGCGTGCGTGTGCGTGTGTGGTTAAAATATCCTCTGCTGTAAATCATTTATTTGTGCACTTTTTACGGGGACGCTATGATGAAGAGGAAAGTCGAGGTGTAGCACTGAAAGAGCTGAATAAATGAAGACTTTCCTTTGTCTCCCTGCTGAGCTCCCATGACACATTTTCTCTGCTCAAACTCCATCAAGTCACCTCTCCGGGGGAAGTCACATGAAGTCATCGTGCTGTTAAATCTTCTTTCTTTCCCACTTTTTCCCCATAATCACAATTTCCTGCTTTATTCCTACATTTTGTTGACCCTCTCCTCCAGGTTTATCTCCACAACAAGAGGTCTAAAGAACTCCCACATGACTCAGATCAAACAGATTTCAGCTTCGGATATACGCTACATTCAGTTTACATTCTGTTCACATTGTCCAAATGCTGACAGCATCAGATCAGCTGCACGTAACCATTGTTTTCATTATATATTAATCTGTCGACCAGTTTGATCCATAAAATGTCTGAAAATGGTGAAAAATGTTGATCACGGCTGATCCCCAAATATCTTGTTTTGTATTTGTCCATGTTGACATTTCAGTATCCTTCCAAAATGATTAATTGATGATAGTTTAACAGACAAAACTTGATCTGACTTGAATTGATTCATCAACTAATCGTTGCAGCTCAACAATCAAACATCAAAATCTTAATGTCTGTGAAGAAATTTTGAAATTGAACAAATCGATCGTGACAATTTGAAATGCACGTCCAGTCAGAATATTTTAGAGAACTCTTGTTGAGCGAGTGAGAGCCACCGCACTGTCTGGTCACTTACTAGAACGGCTATTGATGTCACAGTCTGTTAAAATAAGTTCAAAAATAACCAAAACAACAGTCCTCCCTGGTGATTTACTGATCGCCGAACACTGACCAAACATTTTACACCTCTCAATTCAGTGTGACCGACTCTAACAAGCACTTCTAAGGCTCTAAAAGACACTGAGCAAGATCTTTAAGGTAAGCGACTCACAGCCAACCAAGTGTGGCTGCAGAGTCGTATTCTTGTCAACCTGGATGTCGCAGGCCTAATCCCACAAACCTCGACATCATTTTAAGCCCTAGAATATAAAAATATACTGTGCATAAGATGTTTCTGTTTTTCAGCTACAAAATATAACAACATAAAATGACAAGTGCAGCAGTAACCTTTTCTGTGAGCCGTGTTGAGTTTGTCAGAAATGTTTACCAGCAGGGAGACAAAGTGACAGCAGAGGGTGGGATGTCGAGTCAAGGCGAATCATACGTTAGTGAACCCAACCAGCGTGCAGAGAACATCGTTACAGCTATCCTGCAGCAGACCTGCTCAGTGTAGTTTATCAAATATTAACTACAACAACAACAAAAAGTCGGATTTTCATATAAATATCAAACGACTTTGTTGTTGTTGATATCCTCCATTAGCCAAAAACGTTTAATTTTTTATGTCCGCTCTTTGTGATCCACTCATGTTGGTCAGGATTCAGCTATGATTTTCTGTTCTTAAGAAAAAAGTTTCACTTAGTTTATAAAAATACAGAGAATAGGTTCAATGATGGGCTCGTTAAACCTGTACTCTGTAAGTGTGTGTGAGTGTGTGTGTGTGTGTGAGAGAGAGAGAGAGAGAGCGAGCTCATCAATAAGCCTGCTGGTGTCCAAACTACTTTTGAACTGACTGGTTTAGGTAAAGAGGCCGAGCAGAGCTTCACTACTGAAGATGATTCGTTCAAGCTGGAGAGAAGGAATTGCACTAAACCAGGAAGTTTTGTTTCGTGTCTGTCTGTCTGTCTGTCTGTCCAAGCCTTATTGTCATACGTGATGTCTCAGCCATCACTGTGCTCTTTTTCACACTCTTTGCTTTGTGTTTTGTAATACATCATTATGATATAAATTCTTTTCTTGTTGTTTTTGTTTGCACGAACATCGCTGACATGCAGAGAGATTCCACTAGTAGAAGATAAACTGCTCAGAGCATCAACATGACAAAAAGAGGTTTAATGTTCAGCCACAGAACTAAAAGGTTTAAAACCATATAAATATACTCACTATACACCCACGTGTAAAAAAAACTGCCTCTGTTGGACAATAGGTCGTCTGTCAGTGAAGCCATAACGTGAATGGCAAAGGTTGATGCAGAGCTGCTTTCCCAACACACGTGAATCACATAGTGACATCACTGACTGTAACATAACGTCCTAACACTGAAACATAAAAAAAAAATCAGATTTAAACAGATGAAAAGACCAAAACCAACAATAAATGTATCCTACTAACAAGTAGTGTGTGTGTGTATCAAAGCCTGATTCATTTTTTTTTTATTCCTCCGCGTCATAGAGCTCATGCGTTGTCCAAAAACTTCAAAAACATTGAGTCTGTTGCGCTCGGCGACATGTTCCTTCATTACCATGAACACACACTGTTCAGTTTATTTGGATTCAATCTCACACACACCGTCCTGCTGCTAGAAATACTCACTAGAGCAGCAAATGTGTATTCATCCGCATCTGAAAATAGTCCCCAACAAATGTACTCCTGTTTGATAAAAGCAGCAGTCCCCAGCTGTTTCTAAAGAGCGTTGGTTTTGGTATTTTCATGGGATTGGATGACGGTAATATCAAATCAAATAAGACAAATCTAAACATATGAAACAATATCTGCCTTATTTTTAAGACAATTAATCCCAGCAAAATGTAGAATGTACAATATGTACAAACCAGTGTAGGTAGCAGTAACATTTATCATTTTTAAGTGTCTTAATATCAAAATGTTTTTGACCAAATGGCTACGTGTTCTATCAATTTTTAGTTTATGTTTAATCAGTTCACTTTTTTTTATAAATGAAACAACAGTTGTCCTCAGTTTTTGGGTAACCGCTCACAGCACTCCTCTCAGTGTACATACAGGATGTTTCTCTGCCCTCCCCCCATTCAACACGTTTCATTCCCTCCATACATTTCTCTCCATCCAGTATCATCTCCACCTCTCTCTCTTTCATCTGAGCTCTGGTGGCAGTCAACCTATAGTCCATTGATGCAGTACAGTCTTGGCTCTGAGCCTCTATCTCCCCCCAGTCTCTGACATCACACTGACATCAAGCTGACATCATCATTACCACCTATTTCTGATACGGAGGAAGCCCAGGCGAAAGCCGGGGCGGCCATCAAGTCGCTGGGAGCGACGTTGATTTTGAAAATTGAGTGTTCTGTATTTGTATTTTTACTGAACAAAAAAAAAAAAAAACATACAATTAAACTATCTGTAAATATGTTTAAAACTGAGAGACAAATTCAATAAAGATGTTATGAAAAGTGATCAGATATGACGAGTATATTCTATAGTTTGTTTTGAACTTTATCACATGATGCTTTCACAGTGGACGGCGTTGAGTTTTGTTGCTGTGCTATACCTCTGGAAGTCTTGCATGAACCTGGCTCAGTTGTGACGTTTGCATTACATCTTGTTTCTGGCAGCAGATCTTAAACTATTGCATATTAATTTCCAATCTTAAGAGTCACATTCATTTTTATTTTCTAAATATAGCTCATATTTTCAAGGTTTACAGTACACTGGCATTTTTTTTAACTTTAATTTATTATGTTTTTTTTTTTTTTGTTATCTCTTTATTATCTACATCAAAATGTTTTTAGCATGTTGCTCCATGGGTCAGTCAGCCGGTTCACCTCTGTAGACAGAATGCCATGAAATTTTTTTACTCGTGAGTTAAGAACAGTTAATACCTGGAAAATGCATCCCCATCAGCCTCAGCTGTACTTGAAGGTGGATGGATAGATGTTGAACGTGATATTGAGGATAGCTGCTTGCTTTCAGCATGTTAGCATGCTAATGTTAGCATTTAGCTTCACTGTGCCAGCCTCACTGAGAGGCTCTTTGTACCGTTTTAGTATTAATTCATATCTTTTGATTTTAAATTTGAACATTATAGCATTGATTGACTGATTAGCCGACAGTAACAGCTCATCCGAGTCTCATAAGGTAAACTTGACTGAGCTCCAAAGCTTTTAAGAACAACCTTAAACATCTTTATTAAACACCAACCTGTCTATAGGAAGTATATGAATTGCGGTACATCATTTTGAATTAAAGAGGTGATCTCCGTCAGCAACGTTTGAAAGAGCAAATGTGTTCTGGTTGCTGCTGCTCGGCCTGCTGTCACATCCCTCCAGGATGCTGGCAGAGAGCCGCCCAACAATTTGGACAAACACGCAGCAGCTTCTTCCAAGTTGGCAGCTCACATACTAATAAGCACCTTTCTTTGTGGCAGGTTTTGTTTATTCACAGACTACATTTTTATGCTGAGACACTGCACCCGCTCATGTTCAGCACAATTCCCTGCACAGTCTTCTCCCAGTCAACACAAGATATTATTTTATTTACGCAGTGTAGCTGTTGAATTCACGTTAGCCTACATGTAGAGTTGATTTCATTTCACAATCGTTATCCAATATTTAATATATCTATCTCATCTGAACCTGCTTAGAGTCAGAACGTAATATTGTTAACTTCCAGTTTATCACTTTCAGGTGTGCCATTAACTGCCATAAACAATCAGCTGCCTAATAGCTTAGAAGAGGAAAGTAACACAATCACATCTATGCTAATGTTTGTTCGCTGTGAGCAGCAATGAGTCTGATTAAAACAGACCATAGAACCAGAAATGACTTTAATCACTGTAGTAAACGACAAAGATCCACAGGGAAGCACTATCTCATGTTTCTCACTAAATTCTCACTGTGTTAAAGGTCCATAGGAAAACATAGTTATGAATATTATGTTCCATTTCTGTCAACTGATCCCTGTAAATGTTACACACTGGACCTTTAAGAATAACAATGTTGGCTTCCACAAGCCAACATCAGTTCTTCCACAACTACTACTACTTTGGTGCAGACTGAAATATCTCCACTAATTGGATGGATTGATGTGAAATTTGGTGCACCTCTTCATGAACCCTGTTTATGATGGATAGAGCTTTTTCACGGCAGATGATCCCGGCTAAGGTTCAGTTCGGTTCAGGTGAGTCAGGGAGCTGCTATTACTGCATGTTGTCCCACTTGGAAGGCTCTGCTGCAACAAATGGAACTTTAAAGTCATTAACATCTGTGTTTATCCAGCTGTTTCATGAGGTCACTTGTTATCACTTCAAAATTTGAATTTGTTTAATACTTTGGTTTACAACCTGACAAAATAATAACGTTTCCATCAGCCTCAGCTGTGCTTTGTGTGTAGTGGTTATTGTTTACTTCTTTTTGGGAAATGTTAGCATCTTAACACGCTAATTAAGACGGTAAACAAAAGAAAATGCATTATTACATTAGCATCAGTGTGTTTGTATTGTCATTGTAAGCATGTTAGCATGCTTATGTTAGCATTTAGCGCAGAGTCTAAGTATAGACCAAGCCTCCACCGCCAGGAAATAAAGCCAATGCTGAAGTGCCAGAAACCGTAATTTCTTGAGTGGCCACTTGAGGCTGGCTCCAAAACAAGTCAGTCTCCATAAGTCCCCATGTTAAAATGTCCAACTTCACAGCAGAAATAAACATGTTTACAGCCTGGTACAAAAAACAGTTTTGGTCTCTAGAGCTAATTTCCCCGTTCATGACAACTGTACTGAGGGTGAATTTATGTAGAACTTGCCTGTTCAAGTTATATTAAGGCTTAAAGTTATGCAGAATTAACAGCGTGGCTTAATTTAAAAATGTCAAATCAAGTCAAATGGGAATTGAGAAGCTTCAGTGGAAAAGCTGAAATTGAAAGCTGCATTTGAAAACGGAAAGAAACACGTGTGTGTTCTAGTTTCCATATGTCATTTGCCTTTTGAATTATGGAGTTTTATGTAAATTAGGTTGCACGGCCTAATAATGATCAGCATGACTTGGGGAAGTCCGACATCGCTTATTTTTGACCCAATTCAGTTTATTTGTCACATATAATCCTACAGGTACAGTCATAGAGCAGAAAAAATACAGATTATCAGTGATTACCTATGATTTTAGATAGTGGATGAATCATAAACAGCAAGCATATACCTAATACACACACACACACTCATAGTGGACTGCAATAAATAAAAAAACAACCTTCTTTCATGCTGAATCAGGATGAACAGTGCTGCTGACACAGTATGATAAAGTAGAGGCCTCAAAGCTTAATAAAGAGTCTAGTTTGGCATTACATTTAATAACTATAATGTATTCCATGTCTGATTAAATCATCATCTATACACACCTGCTAGTATGAGCAAAACAATCATGTTTTCAAGATTTAAAATGTCCTCACCGATATTTTTCTTTTTATCTCTCGTCACTTAAATTTCACACAGAGATCTCGAGACTAAACACTGTAGTGTTCATGATTGGTAACAATGAAAGATGTTTGATGCCTGCAGATGCCCTGAATCACCACAACTATGAAGGCAAATATTTGGTTTGACAGTTGGTTCTGTGGCGTCCATCCTGTAAGTGTGTGTGACTGTGTGTTTGTTCTGCCAGGACGAGTTGTTTCATATTTCAAAGGACATGAATGAAGAGTGCAGAATTCCTGTGGAGACATCAGTAATGAAACCAAAGTGACGTCTGTTTGTGACGCTCAGTTCTAACCACAAAACACCTGGTTTCTAACATAAAACATCTCTTTGACAAGAGCTTTGAAGACACTCACAGGACTTTTCTTTACAGCATCCTGTTTGGCTTTAAGTGCAGAACCAATGTGTGAGCATCAAGGATTTGACAGTTGGCAAAACTGTTATGTTCTCACTTTGTGTGACAGAGAGGCACCCCAGTGGTTCACCTGGTAGATTATGCGCGTACGTCCTGTCCAAATCAAGTCAAGAGCCATATTTAGCTGTCACTAAATGTGCGTATTTGCTGTTCCCAGGCAGCATTGTCTTTATTTTGCCGTTCTGAAAGATAACTGCTTCTGAGCGGCTGCCTAAAAACACATCAAGCTGTCAGAGTGGAACAATTCCTAGGTTGTGGTTGGCAGCTGACAAGGCTTCATTGAGGTCTGAACAGACTGACATGTCAAAACTAGACTCACCAACAACAACATTTCTGAATTCATTACACAAATGTGAAAAGCACCTGTATTTTAAGGCACTTTTAAGACGCCTGTCACCGTCTAAAGATTTGTCACTATTGTTCTTGTACAGTACATTACATCCTTCATGACTATGTGTGCTGGTTTGTGTGTTTGTGTGTTTAGTGGAGCTTAGAGACTTAAAAGACTGAAGGGCTGGTTCATTGTCAAATATTCAGCTTGTACGCCTGCCAGCGCTCTGCTTTGTTATGCAGTTTTACCAAAGTTGTGTGTGTGTGTTTGAGAGAAGCTGAAGTTTTATTACCTGTGGAGCAAAATAAGTGTGGACGGTTTCAGGCCAAGGTCACCTTCAGGTCTGTGTTTGGAAATCTTTCCTGGCTCATGGAGCTTTTCTTATGTGTGTGTTTGTTTGAGATAGTCAGAGGGAACATGAACAGGTGCCTCCTTTTACAAAGATAGCTGTGAACAGGAAAGCTTTGACCCCAGTACACACACATGCCCCTGGTAAGATTAATGTTCTTTCACATGATGAACAACATATTGATCATAACATTACTGTGTGAGGCTTTCTGTATTGCTTGTTGTCTGTGTTCAGAGTACAGTGTTACTCTGTATTCACCACACACACACCACAGCAATATTAACTTTCACATTCCACTCTATTTTTCCATGTTACATTAGTAACATTGATGGGAGCCACAGGGTGTTAGCGAACATGAGTAAATGCTTTTATGTGGCTGCCTGTGGCCTTATTCAATATGAATTCTATGACACATCTCAGGGCTGTTGAAAGGTCTTTGGAAAATTAAAAGATCATTACATACCACGCCAATTCATCAATACGCTGCACATCTTTCTCCAGATTAACGCTGAGAAGTCTGTGATGAGGTCTGTAAATCTGAATTCAGATCAGGAACACGCCGTTTTGATTAGAGCTGGGTGTTGTATGAAATATTTCCAATTTAAAGGAGCAGTGTGGCAGGTTTTTTGTGGCATCTAGCGGCCATTGCAACCCCTCACCTCACCCTCTCCTTCCTAGTATGAAGGAGAAACTATGGTGACCATGACAAAACAGGCAAAACATCTAGAGCCAGTGTTCAGTTTGTTTATTCTAGGCTACTCTAGAATAAAGCAATTCCACAGACAGAGAACATACATATTACACATTGTACATAGCCAGACCACCATAAAAGAAAGAGAGCAAGAGAAATAAGATTACAGAGAATAGTTCCATTGCAAAGCTGTCAGCATCCATATCTTCAACAAAGGTCAAAAAAGGTTGCCAAATTCTGTAAAAGTTCTTAGTTGCTCCCCTGACAGTATATCTTATCTTTTCTAATTTAAGATGGCACATGACTTCCCTGATCCAATGACTATTTATCAGTGGAATAGGATCTTTCCATTTAAACAATATTAATCTCCTGGCCAGGAGAGTGCAGAAGGTCATCATGCTGATTTTACACAATCTAAAAGGGATAGTATCCTCCAGGGTTGCCCCAAACAGTGCAATAAGAGGAGACGGCCTTACTACTCTCCCTAATATCTCAGTAAAGGTCTCAGAAGGGCCATTCTGAAGCCGAAAATATGCGGCTCTGGCCGCCGCCATGTTGAATGTACTGCTTCTTCTGCCTCCCAGCTAATCTAAAAATCTGCAAAGACCTGGATCATTGCCGGATTTGTGGCGGGAATGATCCCTGGGTGCTCAAACAAGCCATCTTTAACAGCACCTACCTGTCAATCAAAGCAGCCACGCTGTTAATTCTGCATAACTTTAAGCCTTAATATCATTTGAACAGGTGAGTTCTATAAAAATTCACCCTCAGTACAGTTGTAGGGAAATTAGCTATAGAGACCAAAACTGTTTTTTGTACCAGGCTGTGAACATGTTTATTTCTGCTGTGAAGTTGGACATTTTAACATGGGGACTTATGGAGACTGACTCACTTGTGCAGCCAGTCTCAAGCGGCCACTCGAAGATTTACGGTTTTTAGCACTTCCCAATTGACTTCACGTCACAGACACGGAGGTTGCCGCTTGACTAATCTACTAAAGTATTGAGGTTGAACATGCACACGCCCCTAATTTACTCATGCATAATTGAGAGATAAACACTCGTAGTAAATGTGTAAGTAGCATCCGGGTATCCGGGATTGTTTATTGCCCACTATTCACAGCCTGCTTGTGCAGACTGTCACCACTTTACATCACCACACACATTTTAACATTAACTTTAATTGCCCTGTTTTGTTTTATTGCATGTCCTATAGCAAGTGATTTTATTGCTTTCTCCACAATGTTTATTTCTGTGTATTATATGTTCTCTTTTCTCTCTGCTGAATGTAACCTGCAGGTTCTGCTGCAGACTTGACCTGTTTTTCCTTATCTTAAATTCTTACTTATGCAGATGAATCCTAATCTGATGTTAGGCTGAGGAAATGCTGTAGTAACTGTGGAAAGGGGAAGCCGTGTGCTGTTGCTAACACTTTCAGTTCTTCAAGTCACTGACAAGACAGAAATATTGTAGCATCTGTTTATGAAAAGATTATGGGGGTTAAACTAGATCTTTCTATGCTCATGTAGTGCTTCTTGTAACAGTTGCATTCATAGGCTGTATCATATATGGACCTGGTTTCTGTGATTACATTTAGTCATTTAGTTTTTATCCAAAGCGACTTACAAAAAAGGGAAACAATCAAGGTACAGTGCAGCATTAAGTACTGCATTAGTTGTAGAGGGGGATAGATTTATCATGTCCAGTTGTTGGTAGTGTTGGAGAGGAGGTCCTCTCTGAAGAGCTGGAGGTCTTCAGGAGGTTTTTGAAGGTAGAGAGGGACGCCCCTGATCTGGTAGGAACTGGTAGGACGTTCCACCAACGGGGAACAACAGACGAGAAAAGTTTGGATTGTCCTGAGCGCACGGGTGGCAGAGCCAGGCGTTGTTCATTGGAGGAGGTAACATATGTCTGTATGAGGACATTCAAGTAGGTGGGTGCAGAACCAGAGACTACTTTGTAGTCAGCATTAGTGATCTGAATTTAATGTGGGCTGCTACAGGTAGCCAGTGGAGCTCGATGAGCAGCAGGGTAACGTGTGACCTTTTGGGTTGATTGAAGACCAGGCACGCTGCCAAGTTCAGGATCATCTGAAAGGGTTTCACTGTGCAGTCTGGGAGGCCCGTCAGGAGGGCGTTGTCGAGTCAAGAGATGACCACAGCGTGTTTCAGGAGTTGGGTAGCATGTTGAGTCATGAGGTAAGGCTTGATTCTGTCACCATCTTGGCTGTGTCTGCCTCCGCCAGCTCCCGACTAAACCAAAATTCGCCAAACATGCAGATCATGGGTGGAACTGAGGCGGGCTGAATAAAGCCTGGTTGCTGAAGCCAGCCACATGTGATGCCTATGTCCTTAATTCTGCACAACTTTAAGCCTAAATATAATTTGAACAGGTGAAACATTCTCTGCCAGGCTGAACGACGCCTGGTTGCTCAAACACTCCACCTGTAATGGCAGCCACCTTTCAAACAAAGCAACCACACTGTTAATTCTGCGTAACTTTAAGTCTTAATATAATTTGAAAAGGTGAGTTGTATAAAAATTCACCCTCAGTACAGTTGTCATGAACGCGGAAATTAGCTATAGAGACCAAAACTGTTTTTTGTACCAGGCTGTGAACATGTTTATTTCTGCTGTGAAGTTGGACATTTTAACATGGGGGCTTATGGAGACTGACTCACTTGTGCAGCCAGTCTCAAGCGGCCGCTCGAAAGATTTACGGTTTTTAGCACTTCCCAATTGACTTCACGTCACAGACACGGAGGTTGCCGCTTGACTAATCTACTAAAGTATTGAGGTTGAACATGCACACGCCCCTAATTTACTCATGCATAATTGAGAGATAAACACTAGAGACCAAAACTGTTTTTTGTACCAGGCTGTGAACATGTTTATTTCTGCTGTGAAGTTGGACATTTTAACATGGGGACTTATGGAGACTGACTCACTTTGGAGTCGGTTTCAAGTGGCCATTTGAAGAACTCCAGTTTTTGGCACTTCTGTGTTAGCTTGCTGCCCGCTTGCCCCATTTTAAATGAGTTCACTTTCTAATTGAGGACACATACAGGTGTGGATACAGTGTGTCCACTACAGTAGAAAAATCCCTCTAAGTTTCCATCTGTCACCACTGTAATCATTTAAACCCTGCTGTTTTAAAATAGTCACACTGTTTGCACATTAACATACTTCAAGGTGCTGAAATGTCATAGATTCTAGTTTCTGTATGTCAGCTACATGAGTGTGTTCCTGTTCTGTTTAGGGAAACACCGTCTGCAGTACTTTGAAACAAGACTTATGTTGTATCACCCCAGCAGGTAGTGTAGCATCACTGTATGACATTTAGCACTTACCTCACAACCACAACAACTTATCGCCCAAAAATTGTCACGGACAGTGTCACAGAAAAACCACCACACTGTTTCCATCACTCACAGGAAATGTCCTACACTAACCACAATTTGCTAGAGGTCAACAAATCATAATGAGTTATTTCCTCTCTGATAATTAGCCTCTTTTTATTTATACCATAATTGAGAGCTTTGACATGGTGGTGTACACAGAACAGGACAGAATACCTCTGTGTAGCTGTTTCTGTGCTGATACATGGTTTTATTTTTACAGACATGTTATTATGGATCAGTTTCACCAAGCCCCTGTAATCCTCTCCATTCCTCGCATGTCACTTCAACACATGTTCACTTTGTTAAAAGTGAGGAGGTCGATTTCCAGACATTTTAGCCAGCTCGACCAGAGCTGCTCTGTTTATGAAATTACTCATAGCCTTGTTTTATTTGGCCCAGCAGCAGTTAACAGTGAATGGCCTTAGTATGTTCAGACAAAGAGAGACCAGAGGAGGCAGGAGGAGGACAGAGGTGAATCGTAATCCTGGATTAACTGAACCCTTTTTTCATGAAGACAGAGAACATGAGAGGAACAGTGTGCAGCTTTGAAAGTGAAGAGATGGTAATGTGGTGACGAGTCAGGGGCGCCTCCCAAAAGTCCAGATTAAACTTTTATGTTTTGTGTTTTATTTAGCTGTGGTGTTTCATTCTTCTGAATCACTGACAAAAATGACTGATGTGATCATTTCCTGATTCATCACCTCTAAAGTTTAGTTTTAGGTTTTAGGCCAATTAAACTACTTTGTTAAAATTAGTGAAAAATCACAGTGATGAAAATAATAATAATAAAACATCATGTTTTTTATTCCATTACAATCTTCTTTGTAACAGAAGTCTTTCTCTAGACACAGAGTACATAGACAAAGGAATAATAAACAAGTAATATGATAAATAAAACAGCTATAAAATAATAATGAAAATATGTCAAATATATGTGCAGTAGTATGCATCACATAGTGTAAAATGTATAAAACAGTGCAAAAAGTGTCCAAGAATAAAGTTGGTATGAGACAAATAAATAAATACAGTCCATGAGGGGTTACCATGCTGCTGTGGCCTCAGAAACCACAATGTTGGCCGAGATTGGGGTCATTACGGCAGGCGGTACAGTGTAGACGAAGGTGATGGTGGTGAAGGAAGGGATGAGATGAATTCCCCCAGTATGTTCCTGATTTTGGACCTTGGCCACCTCCTCCAGAATTCCTTCACTTCCACAACAGAGTCTGCCTTCCTGTCAGGTTAGAAGAGAAAGACTAGATAAGTAGACAAGTATTTAAATCACTCTTGTTTTTCACAAGAGATAACAACTGTCTCAGACTGCGAGGTGCTACAGCTAAAAACACATCTGCGTTTCAGCTATGATAAAATCAATGTCAGAAAACTGTTGTAGCATCCGGGACAGCTCACATCAACGTCGACTCGCATCGAGAAACAGGTTGAACTAGAGGTCCTATGCTCTTTCAGTCTCTAATAAAACATCATTGCATCACTGAGTTTATTTTGGTGAAAGGAAACAAAACACACATTTATTGATTCTATTGATATGTATTGAAAATTTATTACGGTTGTATATTTTATTGTGTGTTTCATTTGACCACTCAACTTAAAAATAGAGCTGCAGTGAGCGAGTGGGCCCAGATGCCTCTTTGTCAGACAGAGTGAGGTTACTGGAAAAACTGATTGTTTCGGGGTTGCTGAAGTAAATACAGTGAGACTGCCGACATGCAGACTCTGAACACTGTAACATCGCACTGAGACCATTATAAGCTTTGCCATCTCTCTCGTGTCACTTCCCCTCAAACTCTCGCAAATTTCATCTCCTGCTAACGCTTTTCTCTCTGTCACATACTGTTTTTGCCAATTGCGTCCGAGGCCACTGAATCTCTCTCTGTCTCTGTTATTACTATGATTTCAGTAGAAAACGATCTCTCTCCCTCAGTGACCACTCTCAGCGAACAGATGGGGTTTCCCTCCAGTCTTTCCACTGTAGAGTCAGTCCTAAAATGTATTTTTTATTAATCATTTGTGTACATGGTAAATTATTTTGGTAGGGACTCTGCAGGGTGACCCGAATTAACACTGAGAAGAGGAAGAAGGGTAAATTTTTTCTCCTTACCTGCTAACTAAAGCATCATCAAGGCCACCTTTTACCACCATCAAGGCCTTTTAAAACTCCCACTGAGTCATTCAGAAAAGATTATCACGTTTTCGTCAGCAAATGTAGTGGAACATTTAATGGCACTCGTGTGTGTGTGTGTGTGTGTGTGTGTGTGTGTGTGTTTGCTTACATGGGTACAATATGTGCATCCAGGTACATGCAAATCAATTGTGTGTGTGTCACTGTGTGTTTAATGTGTTAAAGGCCAGGGTTGCTTACCCATCCGTGGCCTAGACACACTGAGTCACTTCTCAGGTGGCACGGCGCAGAAGAGAAGCAGGTGGCAGAGCTCCAGCTTCACAACAGGATGAACACACATACACACACACACACACACACACACACGGTTGAGGCAGACTGAGCCATGTACTGAACCACAGAAACCGCACACCTCATAAACCCGCTGCGTTTCATCCTTAAACAAGAGCATCATGATAACACTCCCCTCAGAGATACTTAATTCAATGTGTTTATATATGACAGAGGGTGTAGTGCCGTACAAACTGGATATTTTGAAAGCCAGGAGGCAGATGGCTTGGCACAAACAGCTAAAATAACAACAACTAATGCACAGACACAGGGATATTTTGTTCTGTCAACATTTGCAATGGAAATGTACCAGCAAACACATCTTGTTTCATCATGGAGGTCCAGCAGGGAATTGTCTTTGCTGTGCTCGCCAGCCTTTAAGCCTAGACACCTGCCGAGATACCTGAAAAAAAAAAAGACACACACTGTGTGTGTGTGTGTGTTTGTCTAAGAATTAAAATAAAGTCAATATGAACCAGTAAACTTGCCTTTGTAGCCCTGCTCTTTACCCAGTAACCCCTGCTGTGTTTTGTCTTGCTGTTTAACATCACCATTACATTAGAAAACTGTTGGCCAACTACTAGCCAGTATGCTCATTTAGCAAGTTAAACATGCCACTGGTCACAGGCTGTCTTTGTCATTTTTGATTGGAACCTTACCCTAATGTGAGCCTGTCTGAGGGCAGACACCAGGAGGAGTAGAGATACGAAGGCATGGGAGGGGCAGTTACAGGGCTTTTCCATGACTCAAACCACACTGATTTGCGTTTCCATTACCAGTTTGAACACGCCAAGATAGACCACCTCTGGTGTTGGGTAAAAGCACGCCTCCAAGTGGGTTGCTGTGACGTCAAATGAGCTTCATCATTAATTGGGCACATTTCGGCTTCTTCTTCTTCTTCTAAATACTTTTTGTCAAAATCATCACAACAGCAGCAAGTCGCTGGCTACCAACAGCTGTTGCACAGTGCAGTAGTAAACAGCTCTTAAGAGGACGCTGCTTTTAAACACCGATGCCCATGTTAAAGACTCGTCTTCAAGCAGAGAGCCCTGATGTGCTGAGTCAAACTGAGTCATGCCAAGCCAGCACATGTGTATGGAAAAGGGCTGTTAGTAGCTGGTACAGTCATAAGACACAGTGGTAGTTAAAGAGCTAAAAATCATTTTACCAGCTCTAACTAGTTTGTATAATAAGTCTGTCTGTTCAATTTTATCTCATAGTCTCATAGACAATATTTTTATGTTAATGGATTGTGGGGCTATGTGTAGTTTGATCGTTTGTAGATAATTGTTGCCCGACTCTGAGGCTGTTCTCAGCTCTATGGAGGCTTTTCACATCTCTGAGCTCAATGTTTGGCTTTAAGACCCACAACTTTACTGTTGTGGTCCAGTCTCACTGCTCTCAGCATCATTTTTAGCAGCAGCAGGCAGCTGTTGTTCAGCAAACAACATGTTCCTACATTCCTAGCACCGAACTGCAGAGAGACAAATTTAGTGACTATCTGGTGAACATTTAGAGTGGATCTGGACTTAAAACCATCACCAGGTGGTCAGAAACATATCTCCAAATGAACAATTATGCTGCTTTGTGTCTCCTGGATGTGTAAAAAATCAACTGTTTACTAACATGTTGGCCACATCAGTTTTATTAGATGACAATGTTGTGTTAACAGCCGGTTTCAATGCTGCAAACAGGCAAGGAAATAAATGATTGCAGGATTAAGTTACTTGAAATCTCTGCATCAACAAAGCTCTCACAAGTATAACAAAACCAATTCAATTCAATTTATTTGTCACATATTATCATAAAAGAACAATTGTTAGTAAAATGTATTTTCATGAGCTCCTACTTTACATTTTTAATGAAACTAAATAAGTAATGCAAAGAGTCTTAGTCAGTGTTCTCATTTGGGATCTTAGATCTTAGGTCTTTATCCAGGTGGTTTTCTAGCCTTATTTTTGGTATAGATTTTTTTTTTTTATGTACCTATTGTAAACACTCTTTGCAGGGTCTTGTTCTGTACTGTTTTCATACCAGACACTAATGTTCCCTGGCAGGATGCTCTCAGTGGCACAGGATTACTGAGGGGATTCCTAAAATCCTAAAAAAGGGTCCGAGTTGAAACATTCTCTGCCAGGCTGAACGACGCCTGGTTGCTCAAACACTCCACCTGTAATGGCAGCCACCTTTCAAACAAAGCAACCACACTGTTAATTCTGCGTAACTTTAAGTCTTAATATAATTTGAACAGGTGAGTTCTATATAAATTCACCCTCAGTACAGTTGTCATGAACGGGGAAATTAGCTATAGAGACCAAAACTGTTTTTTGTACCAGGCTGTAAACATGTTTATTTCTGCTGTGAAGTTGGACATTTTAACATGGGGACTTATGGAGACTGACTCACTTTTGTAGCCAGCCTCAAGTGGTCATTCAAGGAACTGCAGTTTTTGGCATTTCTACATTGGCTTCACTTCACAGCCACGGTCGTTCGCCGCTTGGTGTGAACTAACCCATTGAGGGTGTCCTTTCATTATTTCTGTAACATTTTGCTGTGAACACATGCAGTGTGACACTGACACAGCTTTTACACAACCCAGTTTATCAAGAATAGAAAAGATTTAGATGTGGTTTCCAAATAAAATCTGAGGATAGACATTTTTATCACAATAGATCTTCATTAGAACAGAAGTGTTGGTTTGTAAATCAAACGTACCTTGCTGCAGATAACCTAATAACCTCAACACAGATTCTGTATTAGGCCCACATGTATCTTCTTGTTCCTCCTTCATGTCATCCTATCATGCTGGGAAACACTTACATACTAATTGGGGCAGTTGTGGCCATTTCAAAATAGTTTTAGAAATACTGAGCTGCCCAGGTCTGCTTGTGTATTTCATTCCATTTATGCTATTTAATCATGACTGTGGATTGACCGTAACTTCTGCAGAGAGTGTGTAAACTTGTCACTGGTGAATGAATGAATAATTCCAAGTTTTATTTCTATTTTCTGCTTTAATAACTAAAGTGCTGATGCATCAGTACTGCTACTTAACTCCACTGCCCACATACTTTTTGTACTTGTAGTCTCTTTATGGTTTGTGCAAGGCTCCATAGTTCTGAAGGGACTCCTTGATGCTACTTCATAGAATGCTATGTTAGGCAATTATGTGCTTCTAACTTTGTGGTTACAATTTGGTGAAGACCCCTTCCTGTTCCCTCGCACACAAAGCCACGTCCCCAAAGAAATGGGTTAGTGTGGAAAAACTGTGGCTGTCCTGCACAGAGCCCTGACCTCAACCACAGCTGTGGCTCACCAGGCAATGTCTGTTAAATTCATGCAGTGCTTCAATCATCCTTCTTAGACTCTTGAGCCATATGTTTTCTGCATAAGCTGACTTTCTCGATCCCACAGGTAACTACTTCTAGGCTACAACCACCGAACTCACGTCAGGATTTGTGAACATGTTTTTTTTCTGCACACACGTTATTTGATAATATTTGTGGATGTGTCTTGCAAAATAAATTATGTAGAAATTTGTGTAATTATGCCAAAGCAGTGTGTTCAGGATGTTGTGTATATGTCAGGGGAGTCAAACACTGTGTCGTTCCACCACTTCACACGGGTCATCTACTGTAAAACTGCAAACTGTTATGTTTTGAAAGGAGGAATTATTAAGAAAATTGAGTAATTAAGCAGAGTCAGACACTGCTCCATTTTACCACATCACATGTGGTGCAAGACATAACAAACTTCCTGAAAGTTGATTCTGCTTTCTGTGCCTGTGAGCCCGCTCAGACCAGCCGGGGTTCAGAGGTTAAAAGTCAATATTCACCCAGACAGTTCACCAAACACTCTGAGGCCATGTGTCGACAGCTAGCGTCAGTCTACCAACAAGTCTGGTGCAGGAACCTCGTATGAAAATCACAAAAGAGGTATGCCGATGCAGGTTGATTCTGTTTAAGTCAAGTTAAGGTTTGTTTTTTTGTTTTTTTTATGTTTATGTATTTTCATCATGTGTATATTTACAGCTGCAAGCAAACATACTGGGATACCAACATTGATATTTGTGAGTTGAAAGAATTTGATTGACGACTGACTAATGTATTAAGAGAAATGTATGTTTAAATTCACATCTCATCAGCCTTCATCAGATAGATGTGTTATGTGCATAAAGTAGCACAACACAGGATGTGCCACTTGCTAGGTGACACTTCCTGCACCAACCCTACATTTTTTTAAAGAGTCAGAATCTGACTTACATTCTTCATAGGTATTTCTACAGTAGTTTGTTATGGTGACTGAATATCTGTCTCTTCTGTAAATTTCAGTTTAATATTAGTTGTAATGAAAAATGATGCCCACGCACACACAAGGGGAGGAAATCCCCTCTGTAGTCTACTGGTTTCCTAGTGATGTACATCCCACTACCTTAGGGGCTCCCCTGCAACACACGCACACACACAACCTACACACTGTCGATCAGTGGTTTCATCTCTTTCTCCCACCACTGATGCAGCAGAGGAAAGGAAAAAGCTCTTTTGTGAGAAACTGAATCTTAAGTCAGAGATGTTACCCAAACTCTGATCTCACTGACTCACTATTGGTGAGTGAGTGAGTGTGTGTGTGTATGTATGTGTGTATGTCTTTTCTGCAGCTATCTAAACATATTTCATCATGTTTTCCAGTTACGCAGTGACACTGCTTTACTTTTCTTACTAAATAATTACTAACCAATAAAGTTTCTAATTTCTTAAAACACCATAAGAAAAATCTAAATAAAAATGAAAATAACGTAAGTTCTCTTTTCTGACTACTGTTTTGTATTAATGATCATGAAGTTCAAGTCACTTGCAGTATATATTATTAGAGGACTGTTCTTTATAAATAGATATCTGAATATAAATATAGAATCTGTTGCTGAGGGACCAAGATTTTGCTGCCAGAAAGGTTCTGGTTTCCATTTGTAGTCCCAGTAGTATTGTGCAGTCATGTTTGAGTGGGCTCTTGGTTGCAACAGTAGAGAGCAAAAGAGGTTTAACACACTGGACAAAATGTGATCTCAGAAAAATCTGGATATACATGGCTACACCAAAAGCTCAGAAATATTGGCCATTGTCTCCCAGAGGCTAAATCATCACCAGACGAGCCAGGGCTGTTTGAGTAAAAATAAAAAATTTAATGGAGGAACACACTAGAAGAAGGGGGAGCACAACTGGAAAACACACTCAGATTTAAATAGTGTCTAGGAAATCACTAAATTGTTCAATGAGAAATTACAAATACACAACTAATCCAATTTTTTAGGGCGTGGTTGTGGGTCGGGTGCATTGACAGTATAAAAAATTGTATCTGTGATGTCACCCACAGGTTTCTGAAGAGCCCTTTTGAAGATCAGAGTGTGGTAGCGCTGGCCGGCGCCAAAAATCGGCAAAGACGTGGATAATCAGCGGACCTGAGGCGGGCCTAATGACATCTGCAATGGCATTTACTTGTCAATCAAAGTGGTCACACTGTTTGTTATGTATAACTTTAAGCCTTAATATCACTTGAAAGGGTGAATAAAAAAAAAAAAGAAAAGCTATAGAAACCAAAACTGTCTTTTGTACCAGGCTGTAAATGGTATGGAGACTGACCTGTTGAACTGTCTTCCACAGAAATCTAAGGGAAATCTAAGTTCTCCCTGCAGTCTTAGTGGCCTTCACCCAAAGCATATCCGCCTGCAGTGTTTCCTGTGTAGTAGAAAAGCCTGTTGAGACCACCAAGCAGAGCGGCTGAGTGTCTGTCTTCTTCTGCTATTAAACAATAGTCTGTTCTTCCATTTTCAAAACAAACCACAAGTCCTAACCCTTTCCTAAGGACTTTTGAATGTAGCATATCACTTTGTAGCATCATCAATTTTTGGCATTTCTACATACAGTAGGCTTCACTTCATAACCTTTTAGTTTACTGGGTAGAAGATTAGTTGGCCCGAAAATCCTGCAATCATTGCAACATCTGAATCCAATACTGCTCTTGATTTGAACTTCCCGAATTATAACATATGGCTGCGGTTTGAAAGTAAGAGTCAGCAAATGAGAGTCAGGGAGTGAGTTGAGTTTTGCAATTTCAAATGAACACAATGACAATGACAATATGTGACGATTGTGATGCAAATAAATAAATTCAATGTAGTGATACACAAGGTTTTATGAATATACCCACTCCAAAGCTGCCATCAGTATCAAATGTGGTCAGCTTTGGACAAGTGGCATTCTCCTTGGCTGTGAAGTGAAGCCTAGGTGGAAGTGTTAAAAACCGCAGTTCCTTGAACGACCACTTGAGTCTGGCTACAGAACAAGTCAGTCTCCATAAGCCCCCATGTTAAAATGTCCAACTTCACAGTAGACATAAACATGTTTACAGCCTGGTACAAGAAACAGTTTTGGTCTCTATAGCCAATTTACACATTCATTAACTCACCCATTCAGGTTATATTAAGGCTTAAAATTATGCATAATCAACAGCATGGCTGCTTTTATTGACAGGTGGGTGACATTACAAGTAGCTTGTTTGAGCACCCAGGCGTGATTCAGTCCGCCTCAGGTCCACCGATGATCAAGTCTTTTAGGTTAGCCGGAAGGTGGAAGAGGTAGGACTTCCAATTCTATATATTTACGGCTTCAAAACGGTGCTTTGGAAAGCTACGAGTGAGGTCACACATATGCTGTTCATACTGTCAGGACTGTGGATTTGGAGCCAGGACACACACAGATTGTGCCTGTTATTTCTGCTCAATTGGTTGTGCTTTAATTCTTGTACTTTAGCTTTACTTTAAACTGTTCAGCTATTCCTAATAATCAAATGTCATGTTTCAAAATAAAATCGCCACAAGGCAATAAGCTCTTATTGTTGCAGTGGGATCCTGCAGTTTATGCTTGTGTGAAACTTTCCAAAGAATCATCTCAGCCACATACCTTTTGTGGTTTCCAAAAATCATTCACAATAATACACCTCTGGCTCAAGGGGGGGGGACTGACTTCCAGAGTGTGTCACAGGGGAGTTCTGCAATGCAGCTGTGCTGTTTGTCAAATATGAAATGTAGAATATATGTGTGTGTGTGTGTGTGTGAGCGTAATAGACTTAGAGAGGAATGTTTTATGTGTTCTATTGAAATGAATCGTCTTCCACAGAAATCTAAGGGAAATCTAAGTTCTCCCTGCAGTCTTAGTGGCCTTCACCCAAAGCATATCCACCTGCAGTGTTTCCTGTGTAGTAGAAAAGCCTGTTGAGACCATCAAGCAGAGCGGCTGAGTGTCTGTCTTCTTCTGCTATTAAACAATAGTCTGTTCTTCCATTTTCAAAACAAACCACAAGTCCTAACCCTTTCCTAAGGACTTTTGAATGTAGCATGTCACTTAGACTAGACTAATAGAAAAATCAGTGCAAGGTGTAACGGAAGACTGATCAACTCCACTGTTTGTTCTTATTTAGCAGGGTGATGTAAGATTCAGATAAATAGAAGTTATGTGTAATCAATCACCGGTTTATTAGGTACACCTAATGTTGTCTATACAGGTTATAGTGTTTAAACAGTTTTGTGTTAATGTGACAAAGAGGTGTGTAAATTCTGAAAATGTACTTTGTGGTGCGTCAGACAGTTGTCTCTAATATTTTGTCCTTATTTGGCATCACTGAGGGTAGACTTAATATTAGAAACACGTCTCAATACAAAGTGTGTTCAGTGTTGGATATATATACAACACAATTATGAGCAGAATCTAACATTTTAAAGTTGAATGAAAGCAGCATCACCTCAGACGAGCTTTAGATGAACACAGACTAGAGCTTCAGCTCTTCAGTTGAGCTGTGGCACAGCAACAGTCATAGAACGTCGCCTGCCCGGAGACGGTCCTGGTTACTCGGCAACGCAAAAAACCTCGTCGACCAATCAGAGGCTTCGTACGGCGCATTGTTACACTGGAACTCGGCGATTTTACGACTATGAAATGCTGATGATGAAAGTTGAAATTTGGGGTAAATATATAATATTTATATATAAGTAAATGCTTTACTTTAATCATACGATGTCATGTATTAGTATCGTTGTACTTTTAAATCGTAAAAGTCACATGGGCAGAGGGACTGCGTCGTGCCACGGCTGTGCATCTGTTTCAGTGGGTGTGCTCCGGCTTCATAAAACAGGCGTGTCTCTCGGTGAGGGAATGGTTCAAATATCAACTTTTCAGCGTTAACGTTACATGTGTCTCTCTCAGGCAGTGGATTATGAGGAGGTGTCTGCACGAAGTCCAAATTAACATCTTCTTTATCTGACGCTGAATGCTCCCCGAGAACGCTTTTGGAAATGTACGTATTGCTTTTCACCTCTCATTCATCTGTGTCAGTGGAAACTGTGTTTTAACTCCATGGTTAGAAAAGTAATGCGAGTTTAGACTGGCTAAATTAAACTTCACCCAGCCGTAGCCACGATTTCAAAAGACCTGATATCGGTTAGGATATTTCAGCTCAAAGCGTTGCTGCTTATTTCTTGACTGTTCCAAACTTGTGGTAGTGACTTTGCTGTATTTCGTCGACATATGGGTTGATATTGAGTCAAACTTAATGTCGTCTACCGAGCGTAATGGTGTCACACGTTGGCGTTAGCTTTGAAGCGCGCTGTGGTATTTGTTTAAAAACGCTAAGCAGGCTGAGTAATTAGCACGAGTAAAGTTAGCAGTTAACGTTAGCTGAACATCTTCGTCACGGGCAAGTTGATACGTCAGCTGGAACAAATAATCACCGGTGAAGTTTGGACCAAACGTGTAACGGTAGCAGGTCTCGTCACGGTTAAGTTAGTGGTGCTGTTTTATTTTTGTTGTGTGTAGCTTCGGCGTGTTTGGAGCCGGTTTGGTGTTTGTCTCTCAGCGGTTCTGGAATAAAAGGCAGGCTCGCGCGGTGAGCTGTTCTAGAAGCCTCACGCGCTCTGTCCTTTGCTCTGTGTGTGTGTGTGTGTGTGTAACGGAGAGCGAGCAGTTGTCTCGTGCTCGCATTCTGCTCTGCTCGTGCTGAATGGGTGATGATGCTGCTACTATTTCACGACATGTTTTAAAGCTGCCAGGTGTTAATGTATTACATTTTTCTCGCTGTAATGATGTTAGAGTTGTGTTTTTAATATTTCAGTGTTACAACTGAACTGACAGAGCTCAGGCTGTGTTTCATATGTGACAGGAAGCAGGTTCAAATGGTCTGTTTTGTGGTTTTTGCTTGGTTTGTGTCACATTTGAATGTCATAACTAACTTTTCTCTCTCTCTGCTGCCATAGTTAATCTGAACTTTGTGAGAAGATGGATAACAAGGAGGAATCAAAGAGTTGTTCTGTCAGTGTCCTGACCTGGGAGCAGGTGAGCCGGCTGAATGAAGTTCTGACCGAGGTCGTGCCTGTACATGGACGGGGGAACTTCCCTACCTTAGAGGTGCGGCTCAAAGACATTGTTGCTCGTGTGCGCTCCCGCCTGGAGGTGAGCGGCATCAGAGTCAAGGACATACGCCTCAATGGCTCCACGGCCAGTCACGTACTGGTGCAGGACATTGGCTGGAGCTACAAGGACCTGGATGTCATCTTCAGAGTTGACCTGCCGCACGAGGCTGAGTTCCGGCTCAGTAAGGACGTGGTGCTGGGTACCCTGCTGGACTTTCTGCCTGAGGGTGTGAACAAAGAGAAAATTACACCCATGACTCTGAAAGAGGCTTATGTCCAGAAGCTGGTGAAGGTCAACACTGAGCAGGACCGCTGGAGCCTCATCTCCCTCTCCAACAACAACGGTCGCAATGTGGAGCTGAAGTTCGTGGACTCAATACGGCGGCAGTTTGAGTTCAGTGTGGACTCCTTTCAGATTGTGCTGGACTCCATGCTTTCCTTCTACGAGCTGGCACAGACGCCCATGTCTCAGGCCTTCCACCCTACTGTGAGTGGGGAGAGCGTGTACGGTGACTTCAACATGGCACTGAGCCACCTGCGGAACAAGCTCATCGCCACCAAGCGACCCGAGGAGATCCGAGGAGGCGGCTTGCTGAAATACTGCAATCTGCTGGTGCGAGACTTTCGGCCCGCCAGCGAGGAGGAGTTCAAGGGCCTGGAGCGGTACATGTGTTCACGCTTCTTCATCGACTTCCCCGACATCGGTGAACAGCAGCGCAAGGTAGAGGCCTACCTCCAGAGCCACTTCATCGGTGAGGAGAAGAGCAAGTACGACTACCTCATGATCCTGCGCCGAGTGGTCAACGAGAGCACGGTGTGCCTCATGGGCCACGAGCGGCGCCAAACCCTCCACCTCATCTCGCTGATGGCCTTCCGAGTGCTGGCGGAGCAGAATGCTATCCCCGACGCGTCCTGCGTCACCTGCTACTATCAGCCAGCGCCTTACGTCCGAGACCACAACTTCAGCAACTACTATGTGGCCAACCAGAACATTCCGACATGGCTGCCATGTAACTGACAACAAAGTGGAAGGACGTACTCGAGGGCACTTCTGCTTTAGAGGAGAAGAGAAGGAATATTAAAAAGAAAGAAAAAAAAAAAACCTCCCAAAAAAATGATCACTGAGGCAATAAATGCTATGTTCCTCTCAAGGCACAATTATATTTAAGTGGACAAGTGTTTTGCTTTGTTTTTTGGAATCCTTTCTCATTCCTTATCTACAGAGTTGGTCTAGGTCATTGAATAGAAAGTGATATTTTTAAGTGTTTAGATATTTTTTTTTTCTTCATGTTTGGTTGTTGCCCTGTTTATCAACCTTTATTCTTAATGGAGTTGTGTTTTGTGCCTTAACCTCCAGGTTTAACCCCCTAACCCCCAATAATTTAAGTATGGGCTATTTGTTGAAGAAAGGGAAGAAGAAAATGTGCTTAAAAATAGCCTTAAATTTGGTTTTCTCCTGTGATTTAAAAAATGTGAAAAGGCCGAAAAAAAACCATAAAATAATGGAAAATAGTATTATTGGGAAGGGGTAATGTAATACAGTAGGTGATGGCCAAAAAAAATAAAAAATGGCACCAGTGTTTAAAAAAAAAAGTATAGTTCACTGAGGAGGGAAGAAAGGTGGTACACTAATAACTTTGACGCCAGAAATGAAGGGAAAGTTGAGTGGCGTTGACGTTTAGTCATCTCTGACATTTTGTGCTCTCCCTAATATGCCAGCAGTGCCTGTCATTTGGAAAACAATGCAAGAAAAAGAATGTGTATTTTAATTTTTCCACTGTGAATTTCATTTCCCTGACCCCCTGATCCAGCTTACTCAGCCCAGCCATTTTCAGTCAGGACCGTCTTTTAAGCGGAAACCTGAGGTGAGACAGTTTAGATAGACGGATTATTTCAGTCAGATTTTCTTTTGTAAAGTTGCTTCCAAAGCCTCGCCGGTAACCTCCAGATGTCACAGTCCTCTGGCTATAGTGGGAGGCTGGCTGACAGGACAGGAGTAGACGCGGGGGCCCGCTGAGAGAATGCGGTTGGCCTCGCTGCCCTGGAGCGAGAGAGCTGGCTTGGAGTTTTGGAGTGACAGGCTGAGTGGCTGTCCCTTCCCTTAAAAGGAGCAGCACATGGTGGGCCGGCAGGGTCGTCCCTCACAACCATTGCAGGCTCGACAGCGGCCCTGAAATGGGATCCTCCTCTGATGCAGCTCAGAGACTGGCTCTCAAACTACATGCTATCTATAATTATCCTCTTTTTCTTTTCTTTTTTTTTTTTTTCTTCAGTCTCGTGGAGGGAGGGAGCTGCAGAGCAGGGCAATGGGAGTGATGGGTGTGTGAGCAGCAGAAGCAGCAGCCCTGCCACCTTACATGTGTGTAGGGAGCTGAATCACTTCCTGTCCTCTCCTATCTGGCGCCTGCTGGGACCACGGAGTGTTTGAACCCCTTTTGTGGTCATGGGCGGACAGACGCCGTGGTATGTTGAGAGAAACGCCTGCCTGCTAGTCGGATAGCCCTCCCCGTTCAGACTTGATTTTCATTTATCCTGGAAGCTACAACTGACCTCTCACCGGTTGTGACGGAGTTCCCTCTCGACACCCCTCAAATTTCAGATTTCTATTTCTAGCCAAACCTATTATTAGCTGTTAATTTTTAACACTTGCAGTGTGGCATTACTATCAGTTGGCCTAAGCTGTGAGTCTCTCCTGACACCACAGCATCCAGGTTTCTGAGGAGAAGAGTTGATCTTAAACTTGTGTAAGTGGCAGCTGCTGCGTTTCCCTCCCCTCGGCCCCTCCAGTTCCTCAGAAACCCTCGTCCCCGCTGCCTTGCTGCCTTGCTGCTGCTCGTCTCACTGTGACTCGTGTTTATAGCCGATAACCAGGACCGTCTCTTATCTGGCTGACAGCCATGACTCATGACTGGGTTAGAGAGATACAGGAAGGTCAGCTTGGCCTCCTGCAGGTTACACCCCACAGGGTCAGGGCATGTTCTGCTGGCTCAGCTCCCGGACTTTGGTATGGGACCTGCCACAGTCCTTTTTAACAACAAGTGAGGTGCCACACATCTGTCTCGCTCCGGACCAAAGTACTTTACAACCAACAACTGAAACATTTAAGTGCCTTTGACTCTTTGGAGCGTGATTTGGCTTTTTAAAGTTGTTTTTTTTTCTTTTCTTTTTTTTAATTAAATGTTGATCTAGAGGAAATGAGTTATCTTTTTTTTCCCCCAGCCCCTTTAAACCCTGTGAAAACACACTGTCATCTCTGTAAGTGATACCAGTTGAGGTGAGGGGATGCATACACTTTTGGTTGGGGAGCAAAATGATTTCGGTTTGAATTTGAGTTTTTGGCATTTTATTTTTCTTTTACCATGTTTTTTCCATTATTTCTTTTTTTTTTTTTTTTCTTTTAGTTTCAGTCCCAAACCACACTTTTCCTTGAACCCCATCTGTATAGTCATTCCTGTCAGTCTTCTCAGCCATTTCATTTTATTCCCTTCTTTGTCGTTCCCTACCAGGTTCGGCCTTGTCGCTGGCAGCCATGTTGATTTCAGTCTTAATCGGAATGCCTTTTGAACAGACGACATATATTCACACCATTTAATTTAATGGACTGCCCAGCATCGTGGCTCCGCCTGCCCCAAAGTAACCCAGCTTAAATAGTTTTGTTGACGGCTTTTGTCCCCATCCAAAACCAAAGCAATACCTTAAGTGCCCTGAAGAGCCATACTGTGGCACACATAGCTTGAGGTCACCCAGCAGAGACCCCATACTAACAGAAGCACTTTAAAGAGGCCTTGTTTTACTCCAAACCCAGCCACCTGAGAGGAATGTTAATAAGCTAATGTGGTCAATTGCTGGAGGGAATTGAGCTGGTTCTCAGGGACATAATGTGTTTTTGAGAGCTTTGTTTTTTTTTTTTTTTTTAATTATTTTGGGAGGGTAAATTGGTTTAATCTGCCCTTGACATTGAGACGCCCCCTTCTGGTACTCCACTTCATTTTGTTTCTTCCTTCTCGACGTATTCTGACTCTTTTCTTCTTATGCAAACTTACAGGTTCTTAGAGTAGATCATGGTTGAAGGTGGATGTAGCCAGCAGACTTCAGCTTGCTCGCAGCCTGACAGCAGCACTGGGTTTTATCTGTGCATCCATTCGCTCTGAAACCTTATCATCACTCAGTGGACGGTCCTCTCCCAGTTTAGCATCACCATACTCCAAACCTGAAGATGATCTTTGCTTTGTTTAAAAGCCAGATGACAGTCCAGAATCTCAACCATTCCCCAGGTGCTTTATCTTCCCTGAGTGATGTATAGTTGGTTCATCAGAGCTTGGAGCCACGTTTCAAAACCAGCAGCCCAGTTAATGTACGCTGCTGCTCACGGCTGCAGGTCGAAGTCTGCTGAGCGGGGTGATGACTAGTCTCTTCTTGGGCTTCTTGTTGACAATCGCTAACTGAACAGTAGCTGAGCGAGGTCAAAGAAAATGCATTAGTATTTTCTAGACAGTTGATGGTGAACACAGACTGGAATGTCTGCGTTTTGTTTTTGTTTTTTTTTTGTTTTGTTTTTTTCAGTCCACCCCACTTTCATGTGTTTACGGTTATTGTGGCTTTTTCTCCCCTGACGTTGGAAAAAATGAATGAAATAGAATGACCTTACCTTCCCCAGTAGATGAGATCGGGGTGCGCGCTTCCTTCGTCAGGGTTGATGTATGTATGTCGACATATGAAACTCTTTAAGGATGATGTGGGGGGGAAAGAGGATGAATTGTATTTTGCCTTTTTTATTTTGTGGCCACAATTTTCTTTTTTTTCTGCTGTAAACTTGTTAGTGTTATTGATCCCATCGCTTCTCTTACTCCGACTGCTTTTGGTTGCCCAACTCGTTTGGGTCTTTTGTATATTAGGACACCTGTAGGCTCTTTGCTGCAGGGGGTGCAGAGCAAGCTGCGGATTAGATATTTAGTGGTTATGCTTGTCTGAAGTACAAGTCTTACACCATTGGGATGTGAAGGAGGCCCTCTGGAAGCTCTCCTACAGTTTCTATATGAAGAGTTGTGAATTACTTTGCAGCAGATTTGTGTTTACGTTAACACGTGGAGGTGTGTGTGTGTGTGTCTGCGCTCGTTTGCATGTGTGTATGAAGGGATGCCTGTGGTTCTAAAAGTATAAAAAGTGGGGAAAAAAACAAGAACTTTGTCGCACTATATATATTTTTTGAAATAGTTAATGCAAAAGAGCTTTGTCAGCTTTGTGATTGTGATGATGCGTTTGATGGTTACATCCATTATACTATTTCATTTTTCAGCACTTTTACCTCACTTGAGTTTTTCCTTTTGAATGGAAATGTACATGTACATCAGGAAATGTGTTTGAAGAGGAAATTATGAATAAAGAGTATTAAATTGCAACGTCTGCTTCAGCTGTGTCTGTTGACTGAAATCTCACGTCAAACCAAACTCGCATTTCAGAGGATTTCTGTGTGAAATGTTTGATCATGTCTGTCAGGTAATGTGTTTTATGTTTAAACTCAAACATTCCAACGTTGACCTCCAGCTAAAACTACAGCACACATACATTTCACTAGGATTGTATCTGTATGATTATATGTGATGAGTCTATGTTATCTTAAACTAAACCTGAGAATGGGTAGTCTGCCTTTATGCTTCGAAAGTGAAGCCACATCAGCAGTGTGTGATGGCCAAGAAGAGGGTTTTTATAAAAACGGGATTAGAATGGTGGATAAATACAAATACTTTTATATATCTGGGTGAAAATTAAAAAAAAAAAAAAAACGGAAATGCACTTCCTCCAGGATGAGGTTGTGTAACAACAATGAAGAGTGCAGCAGGTAGGACTGCATGACGAAGACGAAACAGTTCAGAAATATCCAATAAATACAGTAAAGCAGCTGTTACAAAAAGGGCTAATGCAGTACACAGAACAGCAGGGATATCTTGAAGAATATAGCAGTTTATTTCATTTATATAGTAATATAAAGCAAAGAGGTTTTTGCACCAAAGTGCTTTAAAAAAAATCCACTTTAAACAGTCAAAAGCCAGAGAATGAAAGTGGGTGTTTAAGGTGCGTCTTAAAAGCATCAACAGATTCAGCCTGTCTAATGGGGGCGACTCACTCGCACAGGGAACATGCCATGGTGTGAGGATCTGAGGGTTCTGGTGGTGCTGTAAGGACTGAGAAGGTCTGAGATATATGTAGGGATGAGACTGTGGAGCCATTTACACACAATTAAAATGATTTAGCACGATTGAGGGCGATGCACTCTCTTTTCTTTGACCTAACTGGATTGCAGTGTTATAAAATTAGTTGTAAAAGGTGAAATTTGAGCCTGATAGATGCCTAGGCAGAGTGACAGCCACCCACAGTGATCATTGTAATGTGGATTTTCTTCCCTTTTGTTTCATTTGTGCAACCCTGGGATTGAATTTTATATTTATATTGACTGATAGTAGTGTATCGTTTTAAACTTATGCTATGGAAAGCATTGGCACATTTGTCAACGTTAAAGTGCATGAATGACTCTTTCGGGATCAGATGGTGACAGGAAGTGTTTGACATTGGAAGACGCCAGATTTGACAACAGAATTTACCATAACATCCAGCTTTTCAGCATGTGATCTGATGTAGGTGGGGAAGTGATTGAGATTCTAGGCAGTAACAGTTGTAACGTGTGTCACGTCCTCATTTAACTGAAAGAAATTATGAGCCAACGAGTGTTTCCTTGAGACAGTCTCGTAATCGAGTTACATCGACTTGATTTTGGATGAGCATTTATTGTTGGAAAAGGGGGGGCTCAATCAACAGGCCCGCTGTAAAACATCTTCATTTAGAAAATGTCATGACACCTTCAAGAATTATGTATGCACGTGCAGAACAGGAGCCCCTGGGGGCCAGATATAGTCTGTCCAATATCAACAACAACATTTACTCTGTCTGGTTTCATGTGCACTATTTCTTCAATAAAAAGTGTCATGAGAACATTTTATAATAAATAACCCTCTGATATTGCTTGATGTTATTCCATCAGTTGACATAATTATGCTACAGTAATATGGGTTAAACATAACAGAAGCATTAACCTAATCGCTTTAGCATAGTTACGAGGAATATTCAATCTTTGAATCCACTTCCAGAAAGTGGTATTATCACATTTCAGTCATATTTCACTTCCCGCTTTCACCGTCCTGTGCCGCTCTGACTCCCTCACTTCAGCCTTGTGGGCATCCTGATTTGTGGCTTCGACCAGAGATGTTTTCCGTCTCCATCACCAGGGAAGCGGTTAGTGGGCAGATCAGTCAGCTCAGCATTCAGAACTTTAAATCCTGTTCTTGCTGCTCTGAGTGCAGTGGAAAACACTGTCCTCCTGCTAGAGGTTTTATTGCGTAATAAAAGCCTGGACATTGCTTTTGTGAACCTGGTGCTTTAGGAGTACTTCAAGGTCCTCAGGCTCACCATAAATGTACATTTCCGTGCACTCTTGCTTATAGCGAAGCAAGAAAAGGGAGTTTTAGTTGCCTTAGTTGCTTTTGCTCGAATGTGTGTGGTCTAAAATGTGAAAGGCCACTGATCCTCTTTATCTGCTATGTCATTTGCCACTTAAACAGGAAGCTGTGCCACAAGCTGCTATTCACAAAACACATTTTCTTATCTGCAGAGAATGACTCAGAGTTTAGACTCAGAAGAAGTCACACAGCAATCTGCCCTCACTTTTTTCCATTCCACCCCGTCCACGTACTGATGCTGCTCCACAGAGCATATTAACCTTTAAATCTTTCATGCAAGCCTCACTTCATTCTCCCTCCTCCTCTCTCCGCTGTGGTTTGTGGTTTCATGTCAATAAAGCTGCAAAATTGATATACGTTATATAAGTTGTATACATATATACTTCCCTCTTTATTGTGAAATGCAGTGAGTAACTGCTTTGGTGTCTTTGACTTGTACTGAATTTGAATGTAATCCCTCACGGTCTCTTTAACAACACTGCAGCTGGACAAGTCACCTGAAAACAGTCTTTTCCAACCAGAAGTTATTCTTTCAGAACTTGCAAAGCAGCACCTGGCCTCTCAGTGCTTCGAAGTGCCTGGCAGAGCTGCAGTGGTTCATTCAGCCACATCTCAGTGTTTTTTATGAAACTAACTTTCAGAGCCACAACATGCAACTTTTCCTTTATGACGACTCACTTTGTCATGTTCACGCTCCAAAACCAGGATTTCTTCCCTTAGTAGTACTATTGTATGTATTATTTATGTAAACATTTTGCACAATGCCAATTTCAACACTTTAAACCAAGATTTCCCCTTTAAATCACACCATATCTTCTTTTAAATGAAAAAAAGAAATGATTCCAAAACTAGAAACAACATTGGAAAGATGGAGCCACTTCACCTGTGTCTGGATTGTACTTCTCAAAGACTATTCCCCTCTAATTTTGTGAATAACTACTGTAACTACTTACTTTTAATTGTTGGTTAAATGGCAGTGTGTCATGTCCTCATTTAACTGAAGGAAATTATGAGCCAACAAGTGTTTCCTTGAGACGGTTTTGTAATCGAGTTACATCGCCTTGATTTTGGATGAACCGTTCCTGTTGGAAAAAAGGGGGCTCAATCAACATGCCTGCTGTGAAACATCTTCATTTAGAAAATGTCATGACACCTTCAACAATTATGTATGCACGTGTAGAACAGGGGCAACAAAATATTCCCCTCTAATTTTGTGAATAACTACTGTAACTACTTATTTTTAATTGGTGGTTTCATTACAGAGTTCGGAAATGCAGACGAAATGGCAGCAGTATTATCTTCAGGATTACTTTATTGATCACTCTGTAAGGAAATTCATTTTTTCACTCATGTTTTCACATATATAGACCCAGAATACAACCACACACACAAAAGCTCATAGACATGCAAATGGGGAGAGATGGTGGAGTGATGGGATCTGTTAGGGGTTCAGTACCTTGCTCAAGGGCACCTTGACAGTGCCCAGAAGGTGAACTGGCACCTCTCCAGCTACCAGTCCACCCTCCATACTGTGGTCCATGCTGGCCTTGAACCAACCACCCTCCGAGCTCAGGCCAAGTCCCAAAGGGCCGAGCTACCGCCGCCCCAAAAAACAGGCTCTCACGGGAGAGCGCGAATGCAGTCCCCCACTACTAGACATTATGCAGTTGAGATTCCCACATTTGGGGAATTCGCAGGGGTCAGCACAACCCCTGCAAGTGCAATGGCTGAGCCTCACCCTGAGTGAACCACCTTCTTGATGGTGGTATCTCCCCTGCCAGGTATCTGTTAACAATAAAATCCTTGCATGTGAGTTCCTTTGTTGCTGAATACCGATTTAGTTGAGCTGAGCTTCTCCAGTTCCAGTGTTGTTATAGCACGTCTGCGGCATGAATTAAATATCACAATTCATGTGATCTGAGTCAGTGTATATGGCCTAATACAATCATCAGTCACAAGATGAACTTATTTACAGACGACTGCTTTCACTGTGTATTCTGTCAGGAAAAACATTTCTGCCATTATTTTCCCACATTTTCTAGTTACACATCTGCGATGTTTGTCCACTTACATATTTAACATCTGCAGAGACTTATGCATGATTATGGTATGTTTACAGTCAAGCAACTAATGAGCAGTCTAAGAAGATTTATGAAAGTCTTTAACAAAACAATGAGTAGATGATGGTTTGCTGCAATCGTAAGGCTGCAGATTCACTGCAGATTTTTCTGCATCATTAGTTTAGATGGGCGTGGATTAAGCTCACATTGAATGCCAGGATTTAAATTAATGTCAGTAGTCGCCTATACAAGCATCCAGCATTTTGTCAGAACTGAACACAATCACAAAAACAATTTGTCTTATTATCTGTATTTCATCTGATGTCATCAAGTGTTGGGGGCGGTATAGTAACCCACCAGTGGGTTCAAACACCTGTTGAGTCAGTATTTGGGGAGCCAAGGCCTGACCCGAACCCTCGCTCTCGGTTTGGCGCTCGGGGGAAGTTGGGATCAGCAGCAACTGTATTTTCTATTGACAAAATCTATATGAGATTCAAATATTAAACACATCACCCCAAATTCAGGCTGTTAGTATGAACTGTTTGTGGAATCTTACTGAGAGGAAGACTTGAAGACGTACAGATGGCCTGGCTCAGTCTCCCTCCTGTCCCCTCTACTTTTCTTGTTTTTATCATCCTCACCAGGCGAGTCTGGAGAGGATCATGCATTCGGTCATGTGTGTCCCTGTGTGAACCTGTCCGCAACTAATCTCACACGTTAGTTGACCCATCAGCCTAATGTTTCTGTGCACATTTATGACTGTATGCTCAAGGACCCCTTGTGGTTGCAGTGGTTCACAATTTTTGAAAAAACTATTTTATTGACTGGTTCATGTTCATTGCACTCTTCTAGTTAACCCTTTTTCTTATAATTTCTCACTTGCCTCTAGTAATATCTAGCCGTATAGATTGCAGTTTTGGTTTTATTTACCCAGGGTTTGATATCAGGCTGTCAGAGAATGCTGCCACAACACAAATACAGTGAAAAGGATGGAATTTTTTGTTTTTGTTGTTTTCAACATTGTTTCATTTACTCTGGATAATCCACAGAACACGCTGTCAACACTTTTTCATCGGAAATACATTTCATGGAAGAAACATGACCAAGAACTGGAAAAAGAAGGAATCACTTAGCTTTGGTATCTCAGAACTCTGGTCGATTTAACCAAAACTGTGGCTCAAGACCACTGAAGGTTTGTTTCACATCAGTCTGAGTGAACTGACCCCTTAAAGGTCCAGTGTGAGGGATTCAGTTGCATCTAGCAAAGTTGCGGATAGGAACAAACTGAAAACAGTTCGCCCGACCTTACCTTTCCAAAGTGTAGAAGAACCTTCTAATATAATATGCATAACTATGTTTTCATTTGTGTACAATCAAATAAGAATCTTTATGTTTTAATACCTTAGAATGTAACTTTTATATCTACAGATGCTGCGGATTCTTCCATGAAGTCCACCGTGTTTTCACAGCAGCCTAGAATGGACAAACTTAACACTGGCTTTTTGCTTTTTTTGTGTGTTTTTTGCAAACGCTGCACTTACATACTTTCTCCCTCATTCTCACATGGAGAGGGTGAAACAAGGAGCAATTAAACCACTGGATGCCACTGAATCCTACAGACAGGTCCTTTAAGTCTAAGTCACACGCCATCAGTGTGTGAATGGGTGAATGACATATATAGTGTAAACGTGGTCGAAGACAAGCAAGGTGCTATATAAGTGCAGTTTATTTCCCATTTACTCCTACGTAGTACCTCATAAACATATTCAATGTTTCACTCCTGAGGCCCAGTCTATCCCAGAACCCTGTCACGTTTATTGAAGCTGTGTGTGTTTGAATATAAAAGTAGCTCTGGATGCATTTATGGCTTGTCACAAGCCTGGCCAGCAGATCATTATTTCATAATCGGGAGACGTGTCTTGAATATGGGTTGATTCCTCCTGGTTGACGTGTCAGTTTCCATGTCTAGGACAGAATTTCTGTCATGCAGCTTATTTTCTTTCTGGTTTGGTGGCAAGTCATTTTTTCAGTTCAGATTAATTTCACTTGAGACTAGCTTGTCTTTCCGTCCTTGTGTGTGATGGTAGTTCTTGTATATGGTTGTGGAGGCATTGTTAATATTGCTGCAAAAACATTCAGTTCACTTTGTTTATCTGCACAAATGTGACAGGTACTTTATTGATCTTTACTCTGTGTCTGTTTGGTTCTTGTTCAGTTTCCTGTGTTTTGAGTAGTATTCTCTCAAACATACAGAGCATCTCTGAAAAACCAAGTGAGAGGATGAATGTGAAAACACAGAGCTGAACAGTAAACAGTACTGTATATTGCACAACACATTTCCTTTTATTTTTATTGAGCTGTCACCTTCTCTCAGTCACACTTGAGCATCTCTCATTTCCTGAGTTTCAGAGGCAGAAACACAGAGTGAAGAGTCAACTGCTCTCCATGGGGGGGTTTTAGGGCTTTACACAAAACCACCACCCCGTGTACATGCAAACACAGCTTCACTTGCCACGCACACACGTTTGGTCAGGGCAAACAATGCATGATTTCTGGAAAAGTACTGATGCAAGTATACATGGGGGAAAGAGACAATGGACAGCTAACAGAGCAGAGAGTGTAGGGCTGGGGGGAGTCACCATCCATCTTTCTCTGACCTGTCATTGGTTGTTGTTCTTCTTTTCTCTGTGTTTGTTGTCTGACTGCAGTCATTTTGCTTTTATCGCCCGTTTGATGTGCCCAGTGTCCGAACACATTTTCAGCAGAGGTGGAGAGTAATGACAAGCAGCCCTAACACAATAACTCAGTAGCGTTTTTGTGTATTCATCCTGTCGGGTGCCTTGTAAACTCGGTGATTACTGTTTAGTACCCTGTTGTTTTTGGGGGAAAGCAAGCATTCCAGAGCCATCTATAAACAGAGAAAAGAATTTTCAACTTGACTTTTCTGAGAAAAGTTATCTCATCTTATCGTATTGTATCTTATCTCATCTTATCAAGATGAGGGAAAGATAGAGGTCTTGATTAAACATAAAAATGTCAACATTCATTTAACCAAAAACCACAAGCTTTGACTAACTTTAAAGTGTTTTTGTTGCCTGAACCTATAACCGAAAGCGGATGTAAAACTTGTAAACCAACCGACTCGATTTCCAAAATGTTTCCAGTGAACAAAATTCAAGCAACAATTACGTTTCCTTCAAAATGTATTTGGCAAAACAAATCGATAGTATTTAAATTAAATTTCTAGGAGACAGGATGGTTAACGCATATTAATATATTGATAAAAGTAAGAAAAAAAGGACACTTTGGGTAACACTTATTTTTCAGCCCTGATAATCTAACTTCTGCTTGACTGATGTTAAAGTTGGGTTAGAATGTTTGACTACCACTGTGGTTTAACAATAAATATTGGCACACAAGGCTAAACAGTTCAGCATGACACGTGAAGACAGATGTTGTTTTAATCCTAAAGCTACATTTCCATTGTGCTTGACGTGAGTGCATCACACTTTTGAAAACTCCTTTTTTGTGTCTCTCAAAGATCAATGAGAGACCATGAGTGACGTCTGCTTGTATACCAGCAATATTTACAGAGGAAGTGTTTTTTTTTTTTTGTTCCCTAACACCCACTGCTGTTTGACTGTGTGGGTCAGAATATAGTTAGCATCATTAGTCATTACCAGAACCGACTGTGTTCCAGGAATCATTAAACTGTGAGCCAAATTACTCAAAGTAGTCAACCAAGTGTAAGTTTAAATATTTCAGCTGGGTTTTGTGTCTAGAAACACTCAAAAAAGCACAAAAATGCTCTACAGCTGCTGCTCATTCACATTGGCCTTGTGACTGAAAGGTTTGTTGCCACCAGCTAAATGGGACACATTTTTGTGGTAATTAATGCTGAAAAATGCTTTCATATCCTCTCACTTCTTTCCTGTTTTCAACTGTTTTTCAGTTTGCAGGACCACTATGCTGGGTTCTCGGGGTCAGGGCAGACTAATTAGGACTTGGCTCGATCAAGACAGATGTATTGTAGATCCCTAAGAAACCTCATCAGTATCCATGCGAACGATCCAAGAGTAATGAGCTGCGGCACTGATAGCATCTGTTTTCTGGGATGATGATTTTGCTGATTATGTGTTGTGTGTGCTCATGTGAGTGAGTCAGTGGATTGCATTGCACATGGGGGAGCATGTTGACAAACCTGCCTACTCATGTCTGGTTCTCCTGGAAGAGGATGAAGTGCTGTAACGGCGGGCGTCCTTTTGACCAAGCAGGACGAGCTGATGTACTTTTGATGCCCCGAGCCAGGCTGGCGCCTTTGAGAGAGTTCAACTTTTTCATGGCCAAAAGATATCATGATATCTTACTTTCATTCAGTTTCATTAGTGCTCACTCAACTTCCACTTCATGTTGTGCCATCAACAACATGTGCATGGATTTGGAATTATTTTCTTTGTCTCTGGAACTTTCTGGAACAAAACCATTTTTACTACAACAAGACTACAAAAGAGAAAACTTTTTCTCTTTCCCCATGTAAGAAGGAGCTTCATTCCAACAGCTGTCCAACACCAGCATGACTTCATGACTTTTTCTATAGATTTCTTATTTATGAGTAATTTCTTATCCACCTTGTGTATACGAGCTGCTGTGACAAGTGAATTTCCTCGGTGTGGGATCATTAAAGTCTATCTTATCTTATTTGTTGTTTTGACGTTGATTGTGGACAGCACTGTCACAAATCTATTCGTTGGATTGAGATCTGCTGACCCCAGACCTGAATCATTTGCATTCTTTCTCTCGCTTCAACATTTATTTATTCAGTTTGTTTTTTTGTTTTTTTTCCATTTGTCAACATTCCTTCGTATATGACGGGTAAGCAGCGTTTTTAGATGTGAGGCAAATAAATAAGCAGGTTTAATGGGTGATATGACTGACTCAGTGAGTAGCGTAGCGTGAGCAGTTGGTTTATTCATATGCATGATGTCAGTGTGACAAACATTTACCTTTGGATTAGGAAACAATTAAAACTTTTTTTCGCCTTCTCTTTGGTTCCCCATCCAGCTGGTCTCCATCCGACTACAGTTGATGCAAAACTCATGAAAAATATATACACGGAGTAAAGTTGCATTGCTGCATGTTGAACACTCTTGGAAGTCTGTAGTGTGAGCCGTCTAATCTCTCCCTCTGCTTTGATCAGCCTCACAACCAGACCAGCATCCACATGTAGCGTCCAACAGGACATGTCCACTATAAATATCCAGAGTTGATGTTTCTCTTCAAGATTACGGAAACATATGCTTCAGGGAGTTAGGAGATCAAAGCAAAGAGCCAAATGTTAACTATAGTGCTGTGTAAAGAAATGTTTCTGCACCAAATTGACTGTGATTTGGTTTATTTCAAGAAAACTGTTTTTTGTTGGTGGAGATTAGAACAGGTTGATTCAAAGCTATTCTATCTATTCTGCTAATCGACGTGGCTGCAGATAGAAGAACATCAAATCCCCACCGTGTGCTCAGATTATGGTAATGGTAAGAAGATACGTGAACACTCTCCTCTATACAAACGTGCCTTTGGTGTACAAGACTACCCAGTTGGGCTGTTAAGATGAATGTACTGGTTATTTAATGTACAGGATACCTATATAAGTGTAGGTATTGAGGTTTAAACCTTTAAATGGTAAATGGACTGTACTTATGTCTTCCAACCACTCAAAGTGCTTTCACACTACATATCTCATTCACCCATTCACACACATTCATACACTGATGGCACTGGTTGCCTTGCAAGGTGCAAACTGCTCATCAGTTTTAGGAGCTAACCATTCATACGCATTCACACACCACAAGGCGGGGCCTTCGAGAGCAATTTGGGGTTCAGTATCTTGCTCAAAGACACTTCAACATGCAGACTGGAGGAGCCGGTTTCGAACCACCAATCATCTGATTAGTAGACGCGCTACCTCCTGAGCTACAGTCGCCCTAAATGCCATTTAGAGCTTCCCACGTAAAAAGTTGCTCAGTGCAGATTTAACTGGAATCATAAATAACTTAAACTAAACTTTGTCTCTTACTATTACACTACATGGTCAAAAGTATGTAGACACCTAAACATTACAGCTACAAAAAACAATAAAAATAAGCCCTTCACTTACAGTGAGTTTAATCAGAAACATAGAATATATAACACCTTACAGTCCATGTTACATTGCAGGAAAACACTAAGACCCCCTCATGGAACTGTACAAGGATTTAAAAGCAATACCATCTAAGAACTATCCATCACAGCCCGAGGATCCATTAGACCCATTAAACTTTCTCTCTGTGTGCTACCTGGACTTTGACCTATGAAGGAAACAAATGAACATTAAAAAAAGAAAAAGTGTGAGAAGTTGAGCAGCTCGTGTAAACTGTCCACAACTCTCAGGAATCAAGCAAGCTGTGCAAACACTAACAGCCACTTCCCCCGACCATGTGCAGTGCCTCAGAGGAGTGCCATATATAGCAGGACATCAAGGTCCCGAGAAACAGGTGATGAGTGGTGTGTGGAGGGGTGACTGACCTGTGGCTGAAACAGAGAAAGAAAAAAAAGAGAGAGATGATGATTCACTGTGTTCTCATGTACCTTTCCACGCACCGATGGTTTGTTTCCCAGAAAGATTTGCAATAACGCCCTTCACACACACACACACACACACACACACACACACACACACACACACACACACACACACACCTATACACACACACACATACACACACACCTCCTACCCACCAGTCCATATAAAGATACACCAACAGATCTTGTGCCAAGCATGATAGGATGGGTGCGCATGCATGTATGTCTCTTGAGGACTTAGGTATATGTAACTACCACATTCATGTGACATAATATACGTGTACTCTGTATGCTGCATATTTCTAGCAGAGCAAGGCCAACGTGGAATGTGTTTGGCTGTAAACACTGAAGAACCTCAGCATCTGTCTGTCTGCGTTTGAGTCCATCTCCTCTAAACCCTAAAAACAGTTGCTGGCTGAGAGTTTGCCTCCGTATTTTAAATGTTCTCTGACATGCTGTTCTCATTATGTTCCTTTCATATAGATCCCTCTTCTTGCAGGGTGTCTGATGCCCTTCCAGGGGAATAGGAAAATGGGCCTTTTTCTGTGCACTATATCAATTAGCACATCTCTCACACCATACCTGGACTGCAGAGCTGAGGACAGAAGTTAGAACATTGTTGCCTTTAAAAATGATAAAAGGATAAAAAGACAACTATTGCCTGATAATAGGTTGTTTTGCTGCCCCCAGAATTCAGGCCAGTGGTATTAAACCACACTTTCTGTTATTTAGAGTCCTGCTTAAACATTCTCAGCAAAATGTACATCAAGTATCAAAAGTAAAAGTACTCTTTCTGGAGGTAAATATGATATAAATTCTTCTGTTGTGGCTGCTTGAGGTGGAGCTAGATTTATTCTACTTCATTTACAGGTGGTTTGGTCCAGTAGTTTCCAAACTTAGGGTCGAGCCCCTCCTTCAGTTATTTTCCACCACTGGTGATGACAAACATCCAAGCAACCAAATGATTTGTTCTTCTTGTTTTAATTACAGTTCCATCTGCTGAGTTCAGGTTCAAATAAAAAAAATAAATAAATAAAAAAGACAGGAAATATGAACTTTGCTTGAATTGAAACAATGACTTGGTTTCACATCCAAAACTGAAGTGTAAGTAAGAACATGTTTCTCTGTGAGTTTCTTTTCACCTCACACTTTTTTTTCTCTTTGGCTCTTTTCAGTTTTTAACAACTGCAAGTGAAAATACATCAAAGTGAAACTAATGTGACAAACTGAGTTGTGTTCTTCTTTGGTAATTGGACATTTTTAAACTCTGAAATAAATCAGAAAAGCTGTTAAACTAAACGCTGCAGACTGTTGTTTGTATAGTGTAAACTCCTTCTATTCCATCCTCCACCACACTAGTTCATGTGTAGACATGTAGCTAACAGTTAGCACAGAAACACTTTGTTATTGCAAATAATCATACCACCTTTTAGTTATAAGATATCAAAATATATGAAACAATTTTATCCTAGTATTTAGTTTTATTTGAAGTTTTGATATCTGTAAAAAGACATTTTTTGTGTTTTTTTTTTTTCAAAAAAAAATTTAATTATAGTATAATCTCTTCTCATACTTCATTCTGGAGCTCGATCAAGAACAGAGCATTTTATGTGAGCTTTGTCAAATTTTTATTAATTAGCCCCTCTCCTGATTGGCTGACTGAGTAATGCACAGCTAGGCCAATCAGCAGATAACCGATTGTAGCCTTGCAGGTGGGCCGTGGCCGAAGGTGGTGACTGTATAGCTGTGACATCACAACCACACACAAGTTCTGGTGCCCATTTAAAGGCACAAAGTACAGGCTGTGTGCATTTCTCTGTGGATTGAGTGTGTCGCCACTTTCACATTATTTATATAGCACAGAGAAAATCATAATTTCTCTACAAAATGGAACCTTTAACCATTCAAGTATTAAAACCATTTACTCAAGTAAAATAGAAATACAGTGTAGTTCAAGGAAGATAACTGCTGCTGCAGTGTTCTCGAAAGGTTGAAACATTTTGCATGTTTCACTCTAATCAGCTGTCAAACCTGCTGTGATGTCACCGATTGGAGCGTAAAAGTCAGTTTTAAATTGAACTGAAGTTTCGACTGATAATTCAGAAGGATTGCAACTGAAACAAGCCCCACACTGGACTTTATTCTCATGAGAACATGTCTGAATTGTCACTATGATGTCATCACAATTTTCTTTCAGACTTCAGAAATCTTCTTGAATCCTCTGAAACTACAGAGAACATTATTCAACTGTTTTCACGTGCTGTAAACTCATTACCATGTGTAAAATTGGTGGAATGCCCCTTTAAGTAAATGTATTCTAACCTCTAACCGCCATTGTTGTTTTCAAGCCCCTGTTTTCAAACAGTCCTTTCTCACACATGTTGTCACACACACCTAGTGTAAAACCACATCTCATGTTGTAGCTGCCAGTAGTTCTTCAAAGGACACTGATTGGTCTGCACCACTGTGCTTGGATACTAAAATGCAAAGCTTGCATCCTGGCAAGATGGATTCTTGCATGATTTTGTGATCTTGTGAGTCCACCTGCTTCTCAAAATTAGTATAATACTTAAGTAAAGTACCATGTACTGAGATCCCATGGTGAACTGTTGTGTGTACAGCAACTATTGCAGCCACCATAGTGTCCATATGACGTTTTTGCACTCTTTATTAGAAAAAGTTGGTTGGCTATTTATTAGGGGTGGTTTGTTGTATGTATGGGCTGCTGAGTGCCCATGTTAAGAAAAAGGATTAATATTCAGTTTAGACTGTAGACTGTATCCAGGTTGTGTTTGTTATTTGGGAAAAGTTGGTAAAAGACCAGTGTGCAAGATTGGCTAACTACTGCACCACCGTGCCGTCCAAATATCCCTTTTAATGCAACCAAACCAAATATAACCAAAGTGTTCTTAAGAACAGCGATAATGTCTTGACATGCCTCAGTGTCTCAGCTACTATCATCAAACCACAGATGCACTGCAGCGTCTCATGATCAGTACAGGAGCTTATCTGCACTATTAACACTGTTACTGCTTGTGTGCTGCACACACATACAACATGCCTGGGTATCCTGAGTGAATGATTGTTTGCATGTGAACACAGTTAACATGTTATTTCATACACTAACACATCTCTTAATATGATACTAGCAACAAATTACATAGTGCTTTACAAAACCAAGAAAATGCCTTGTTCAGAGTAGAATAAAATATAAAATAGATCAAATAAAAGTTATTCTGACGTATTTCTATGCCTCAGTTTGACATATATACAGTAAACCATCACTCCACTCTGCAGCCCAGCTTCTTCCATTAGCGGCCACATCCCTTTAATTGTGTTCTGACCCCTTTTTGCCCCTCAACACAGAATTCAGAGAGGAGTTTAGTTTTAATCAGGCGAGCACATGCTCAGTTTGAAACCCTGCCACACATCTGAGCTGTGATGTAAGACAGACCGGAAAACTCTGCTGATCAAGTCATAGTTGCACAGAAATAACAGCATAGAGATAGTTAAACCTCCAACTTGTGGGTTCCATGAATTGTTATCTGTGAAAAAATATTGCCCCCATATCTTAAACACATCTGCCTTTGCTTATTTTCCACATGTAAAGTGTTTTCTGGAGTGGTGGAGTGGAGGGCAGTCTTCAGTACTGATATATACAGTATGGGTGCATTGTACGGTTAGGGTTAGGGCACTTTCTCTTGGTCCAACACTTTGGTCTAGACCAGTATTTCTCAAACTTTTTTACACCTCAGAAGCTTTCCAAGTACCACCATTACAACAGACGTTAAAATGCAGTACTGTAGACTGACCATATTCAGCCATGAACAGTCTACACAGGAGGCAGGTTTATTCAAAGATTATTTATTGTTGACTGTTGTTGAATCCTGAACTGAACCGGTTCAAGAACCAGAGCTAATGTGGTGGAAAAAGAAGTACTCCTGATCTGCACTTCTCTACCCTAATATTTCCTGTTTGGAGCCACGATTTTCAGGAAATTTTCAGTCATTCATGGCCCCCAGAGGATGAATCCTGCTTTGGCGATCCCCTGACTTTTATTCAGGTTGAGGTCAGTGTTTGTGGTTCAGAGTGAAATATCTTGACAATTAGGCCTATTGAATGGATTGCATGCATGACTTTTTCATTAATTTGTTACGGTATTATTATATTGGATATCCAAGGTCCCTATGTGGACTCTAAAGACTCTAACAACATCACCCATTGATTTGTGGACCACCCTTTTGAAGCCTCGATTTTGGCATTATGATATTACGATATTTGTCTTTTTTTTTTTTTTTTTTTTCCCCCCAGATAATTTTTCTATGAAATTTTGGTGATCCTCTAACTTGTCCGGTAACAAGCCATGAGGTTGACATGATTTTGATTAAAACATCTGCCTCGTGGATTGCTGCGAAATTTGGTACAGACATTGATTATTTCTTCAGGATGAAATATCACAAAAATAAATATAAACGTTGATTTGGCCAAACACTTGTAAACGTTCCCATCAGCCTCAGTTGTACTTTGTGCTTAGTGCCAATAAGGAGATGCTAGCATGCTAAAAGTGAGAGAATGAACATGGTAAACATTATACCTGCTAAAAATCAATATGTTAGCATGCTGATGTGAACACTGCTGTGCCTAAATACAACCTCACAGAGCCGATAAGATGGCTGTACACTAGAAGTTTTGTCACTTTTGTGTCACCTCATTATGCTATGTTTCAGATTTTCCGCTGGTTTTTATGCCATTTGCCTCTGTAGATATTCATGTGTTTTTTTCTGACTGTGTATTTCTCTTCCATTTTGTTATATAGAAGACCAGACATCTTAGACCAATCGAGACTTTACTTGGGGTCACAAATATTTGTGTGGTTAAAAGGGACAAACCACCACATTGGATAGGTGACAGTCAATAAAAAGCACAACCATAGAAAATGACTCATTCTCAACAGCAGTGTGTTGTAGTGTTCAGATTTTAGTATAAAAAAGGGGGAAGTATCAGCGGGACAAGAGGTAATGACACTGGAAACTATTCAGTTACTCAGGATTCCCTAGGAGGTCTCATTAGTGCGACCACACACTTTTTATGGGTGTATCCTTGGATCCTATGATTTTGACCGAACACACACTCAAAGATGGAAAGTAACATTTACTCAAGTATTGTACTTAAGCACAGTTATGGGGTACTTGTTAAGGGTTAAACCAGTTGTTTCCAACTCTTTGGTTTGTAACCATCAGTTGTGTCAGTTCCACCAAGGCGACATTTCTCAAAACGTCTCACATGGTTGTTCAACTCATCCAGTATTTTACTAAAAACTCTAAAAGAAGAATATTTGCCTATGAGAACTTCTTATTTCCTCAACTCACGACCACTCGGATTTATATGGTGACCCTTCTAGGCTGGCCGTGTGAAACGTTTCTTGAGCCAGTGTTTGCTTTGTAGGTTCTACATGTTGGACTCTGTGGAAGACCCAAAGTGTAGACATAAAAGGCTCATTCTAAACAAGAACTGATTCTTATTTATCAGGTGATTATACACTACAATGACTACTACAATTATGAATATCATATTCCTTTTCTGCCATATTCTTCAAATAGAGCCCCCTAAATCTGACACACTGGACCTTTAAAGTATTAATTAATATGTATCGACTTTTACTAGGATTTTGAATGTTAAAGTAAAAGATACTTCTTCCACCCATGCACACACACTTCAGCATTTCCCTCTTGCTCCGTGCGCTGTTAGCAATTACTAATATGGTGAGTTATTCATTTTTTATCATCTGGAGATCAGACCAGATTTTTTAGGGGGGTCACACACGCTGTCGAAATCTAAGCCTCAATGGAAATGCTGAGACCTATGGCTATGAGCTCATGTCAGTCACGAAAACTCCAAATGCAACCACACATGGGTTTATTTTCTTTACCTTCACTGCACTATAGAAGTCTGCAGTGCATTTGACATTGTTGCTTCACTAATTTGTCAATAGCGTCTTTTGGGTATCAGTTGTATTGTGTAACCGTCTGTACAAAAACCTGGAGAAGAATCATTCTGATCGTCAGCCTTTCCCTTTCTGCCATACTCCCTCCAGATGCACATGGAGTGTGAAGCTATTGTCTGCAAAATGTTTATTATAGGAAACATTATCATGCAAAAGAGCTGCACAGCAGTCCATGTTCCAGTCTTCCTAGAAGCTGAGATGAGTCATGAGGCTCTGCACATGCATCCACAACAAAAATGTGTGGAGGGGTTTGGTTTGACCTTATCAGTTCGGTTTGTTTGTCCAAGTGAGAGCAGGTTTTTAAATCTCATGAATACCCCATGGTGAAACAGCAAGTTATGTGTTAAAGGGGTGTTGTGTGCCAGATTATTTCTTGACTCTGAACCGTTGCCAGCCAGTCCAGCAGAGACTCCAGGAAGTCACTGTGCTTGGCTGAGATATAATCCAGCATATCCTCGTAAAACGGTGGATCACTTTTTTCTACACTTTGGTTTTTTATGGATCATAGGGATCAAACAATATATAATGTGTTAATTAGTGAACAGTGGCAGCCAGATTTTATAACTGTTGAACATAGTTAGGCTGGATGTTTACCCATTTCCAGTCTTGTGCCTATACTAAACTACCAGCTGCTATCTATATCCATTTCTTGAAGGACAAATCCAAGTCAAGACCAGTCCGAAGTCTACAAGCAAATTACAAGTTGCAGTTTTTCATGTCTCTGAATTCTAACTGTCAAATTGAACCAAACATTTAGACATTTTTCTTTCAAAGCTCTGTTATCTCTGTTATCTGTTATGTTCTCAGTCCAGTTTGTTTGTCTGTCAACAGAATTTTGGAAAAAAGTACAGTGGAAAACACCATGACAGAGGTCTGCCCTTCTAGTTAACAGCTTTTTTTTAAGCATGCCTAAGTTTTTGAATAAATAGACCTCCTGATTATTGTCTGAGGCTGACATATATCGACCGTTGTTTGGTGTAGGTGAGTGCATATGTGAGCGCAGAAGAGGTTCAGCGGTCATTTGTATTTTTCACTACAGTTAAAAATAAGGGTGTAATTTAAACACTAGCCTAAGGCAAGGAATGATTTCCTGTGTTTTCCTGCTCCGTCTGCCTCTGTGTTTTGACCAGCTAATCCCTACCTGTCACGGCGGGAGGTCCATAAAAGATGGATTTGCTACTCCACTCAGCCCAGCTTTTCATTTACAGAACAGTCAGCAGCATCCTTCTCTCCTCATCCCCTGCTCAGTACTTTAATCCAGCTAGAACGAATAGAGAGATTAAAAAGCAGAAGATGAGACATGATGAAAGAGGGTCACAGTGGTCAGCAGGATGTGGGCAGGTGAAGCGATGGGAGGTGTTGAGGACAGCGGAGGGCAGACACACGGGTTGGAGGTTTTTAATCAGTGCAGGGCCACTTCTCCTCTTCCTGGAACCTGACACTGTTTTCTGTGGAGGGTAGATGAGACTGGTGGGTAAAAAAAAAAAACCACTGAGTGGAACACCTGCTGTTTATCCTTTTTATTCGGCCACTTATCTATTTCCATCTTTACTGTGTTCTTCAAAGGAGAACACACACAAAGGCACCGGATCTAATATTTGCAGGCAAGTCATTCACACCAGTTTACACATCAGACATCTAAGTCTCTTTCTAAGTTTATATGCACCGTTTGAAACAACTCATGACACGATACAACTTGTACAATGTTGGTTCCATATCCCGTTTCATTCTTCAGAATGTAGAAATTTGTATCCAACTTAAGAACTCAAGATGATGGGCTACTCCATATTTTATTCTTACAAAGAAATGTCATGAAAAGGCCAAAACTAACAAACAAATGGATTCTATTAACCAAAGCTTGATCTTAGCCAAAGAGCTCCACTGTACAAATATGATTACAACACTGAGCCACAGTGTTGTACATGGTAAAATGCTCCTTCATTACCATAAACACACAAACTGTATTTGACTTTGACTCATAAAAACTGCTCAAACAACTAATGTGGATTAATCCTCCTCTGAAAATAGTGCCAATAATTACACAATTTAATCCTGTTTTGGTGATGTTTGCTAACAGCTATTTGAAGAAATGTCTTAGCTTTTATTTTTTTATGGTTTGGTAGTTTCATGGGATTTCTTTACAATGAGACTCATCTGACACGTTTCAGTCGCTTCAAAATTGCTGGTTGACTGCACCCACGAGTGGGCGTGGCTTCATGGCTTCAGCACAGTCAGTGGACACGCCCCCACAGTCCTGGAGCTGAGAATACATATTTACCTGATTAATCATTTTTACCTGATTTTGACACCCAATTTCATAAACGTGTCGATATTTTTAATCATTCAAATTTGGCTGGGTGGTTAATAACTCTTTCTCCTTTGGTCTGACAAACTCAGAACACGTATTTATTCTTACTTTAAACTAGTAGGATAACAGAGGAAGGATGGAAACACTGACATTTATTCTTTAGTAAAGAAAATCCTTAGTTTATCATAAATATTCAGCAAGTTTTCTTGTCCATTTTCTATGACGTGCATTCATGACCACCACTTTTCAGGACAAAGAAGCTTACAGTTTACTTTTACGTCTTCTCTCTGGAGACTTGCTTGAACTAAGGCCACAGGAGGTTCTCCTCAATTTTACAGTATCCATCCAACGCCTTACAAGTAAACCCGGGTTTAAGGATTTTCACTTCCCAGACGTTTGGCTGCAGCAGAGGCATAGTATATACACTATTTCACCAGTTGTTTTTCCATTAATTGCCTTTCAACTATGATGGATTGAATTTTATTTCCGACTGTGTCTAGCCAAAATTCAACACAGTTACTGAGAACAGTGTTCCAAGGAAATAGAACCACTTCCAAAACATATTGTGTAAATGCATGACATATGACTTTTTTTATTTGCCTCAGTATTATCTCTGCTAAGAAAGTGGCTGCAAATGTCACTTGGAGATGGAGTTGGCCCCGGCATCATGTAAGAAGATTTTAAGAGATTTTAACATCAAATTTGTAAATGTTACTAAAAACAAATGCAAAATAAAAAAACAACAACTTTAAACTGTAACCTGAATGTAATGTAATATGTGTGGTTCTTCTTCCTACAGTGCGGAGCATCCTTGATCTGAATAAAACTTAAATTTGCCTTCTACAGCATCAGAATTGTGGCAAATCATAGATGAGATTTATTGTCTTCATATTCAGCTACATTAATTAAAGATGTCGACTTTTCAACGGCATAAAGGACAAGCTTCAATTATCAAACTGAAAACACTTTTACAGACGAAAATCATTTTAATCAGTGTGTATAAAAACAATAATTCAAGAAACCAACAGTACAGGAAGTGTGGACACCAATCGAGTCACTTCTTGTAAACCTCAGCAGTTGTTAACAGCCAACCCCTGTTCATCACTTTGAAATCATAAAAAAAAAGATAATGTACATTTCAGGGAGTCATAATTTGGCTCATCATTTATATACATTCTGACATAATCACAGTTCTGACAAGACTTCATGTGAAGCCCATTTTCTGCTTGTTTCTTCATAATGGAGGCGACTGAAGGGAAAATGAGTATTTATCATGGTGGTTACGACATTTTTGACAACTCGTTATATTCAGTGTTGAAATCTTTATTTTTTGTAAAAGCATGAAGTGAGGGAATTCACTAGTTTTTGGTGTGATTGTACTTTGAATCTCGCTCTGCTAGATGCTTTTCAAAAAATAAGATGCATGTAAGATTTTATGTCACATCTCCATGTCTGACAGTGTGGACATGTTTCTGTGTCAGGTGTCCTGAATCGCTGTTAAAAGTGAATGTATCTAAGAGCTTCAGCATAAAGAGCTGTGAGAGGCTGTTTGTTGCCAACGGAGCTGAAATGATTTAAAGATGTGCAGATTCCTGACATTTGGACAGAAACACATGCAGGTAAAATCCCTCCCAACGGTGACAGACAGTGAAAAACAGAATAGTGTTACCTCTTGTGTGAGTACCAGGCAGGTGGATGTGGTGTTTGCTACATAATGACTGCTTGAAAGACAATGACAGGATTATTTAGTTCAATACATCTGATTTGCAGGTGCCCTGATAGAGTAAATCCTCCAGTCTGGTAGTCCAAGTTCAATCAAACTACTTTTGTGAAAACACTAAGCAAAGCAGAGCTAACTGTGCAAATAAAATTAGTGAGACTGAAAAACAAAAACTCATTTTAACAAACGGACACAAACAATTTCAAGCTCCATTGGCAAGGGGAAAAGAGCAATCTGCTAATTCTACTTTTAACCATCATGCAAGTGTGAGCCTGGCTATAAACCAGCAATTTTCATCCGTATTGGCTCGTGAGCCCTAAAAACAAAGCCATGAATGAAACATCAGTGGTTCAAACAGTGAATATGAGATGTGTAATATGTGAGTGAATATCAGCTGAGCAGCTGAAAACCAGACCAGACAAAATTTAACATTTAAGACAATTTCAAAGCAAAATACATGAGACAATAAGTTAGTACAGAGGGAGAATATTGTTTGTAATCATACAATTAATTACTATTATCAAATAATATATTTTTTTAAATAAATGCATTGTTTAATATATAAAAGGTCCAGGTGATATTTGTTTGTTTTTGTGCAACCAAAGGTCCAAAACCAAAAAGTATTAATAATTCTCACATTTGAGAAAATGAAAATAGTTAATGTTTGGCATACTTTGATAAACAAATAACTCAAATTATCAATCAACTGTTTAAAAAGAAAAAAAGTCGCTGCAGATTAAATGAATAAGCGATTCATTGTCTCAGTGCTACTTTTAACAAGGTTAGTGACAGAAAACTCTATACCCTGCTGCCCTCCAGACAAACTATAAAGTGAGAAATTACTCACTACTGCAAAGAAACAACAGAAAAGCGAGTGGGTGGTTTTTTTTATGATGCAGATATCTGATGTCATGTCAGCAAGGTGTCTTACACCGTTAATGCTGAACAGGAGTACGTCAACAATCCATTTCACCTTAAATCCACACAAACACAGAGCGTGGATTTAAAGCTCAAAGGAATATTTAGCATTTTGGAAAATATGTTCTCCTGCCACGAGTTAGACGGACATGTCTGTGTGTTTACCATGAAGCTGAAGCTTGTCTACCAGCACCGTTAAAGCTCAAATTGACATGTTATACGCATTGCGTTGTAGTATGCAAGTTGTGGTTTTACAGGGACTTCCTGTCTTTACGCTAGACTAAGCTAACTGTTTCCTGGCGTAGTTTCATATTTAGCATATAAATGTGGGAGTGGTGTATGCGCTCATCTAACTCATGGTAAGAAGGTGAGATTCTCCAAAGTGTGATATAAAGTTAATGTTCTATGTTACCTAGCTAGCCAACATAAAGTGACATTAGCTGTTGAACTAGGAGCAGTGTTTTGGTTTCTTAAGAATATCTACCAGACAATCATTTTTCTCCCCCGGGGATTTCCGATTGTGACCGCGGGAGAACGAAGAAGTTATGACAACGTACCAGGTGGGAATTTCCAACTTCCGCCTTCACCCATAGTCTCTGCCGTCCAGTGTGGTCTGGTACAGAATGAAACAGTGTGGAAATCCAGACAGACGTAATCATCCGTCTTAGTCCAGCATTTGAAAAGTCTGACAACGATCTGAGACGTGGGCGAGAACGTTTGATATGACCGCACCATGGAAAAGCCTTTGAGCGACTGTCAGGCTTGACAAGATACTTCATCTCATTATTTAGAGATGTTTGACGAAACTGCTGAATAGGAACTCTTGGCGTAAGGCATAATCCAGAAACCATACCAGATCCACAAATAGTCTGTGGTGAGTGACAACAACTGCTCGCCAGGCCACATGCTGCTAAATGTGGGCTGTGACTGTTAATTTTGTCCTTTTGGCAGAGACAGAACAAAAGGAGAGTTTCCCTCCACTAAGGTTCACAGCCTTAAGACGCGGTTAGGAGTTCAGCCCGCACGGGCAACAAGATGTCCATAAATGGCCAACATTTTGACAGGGTGACACCACCTCGTCATCCCCAGCAGGGAGGTCCGATTGGTCTCCTGTCACAGACCAGAAGACTGGGAGGGATGGTAGGGCCCGTTCACCTGAGATGGAGGAAGAAAAAAAATCAAGGTTAACACAGATCACAGGAGCCAGAGTTTGAACATCATGTGGTCAACGTCAAACAAAACAGTTAAAAGTAGCCAAATAATCGATTTAAATTATTTAAGACGGGATGCTGCATAGTACATGTACAGTACTTATAATGTACACTGCTATAGTAGATTCATATCCATCAATTTTCTACTCTGGTTTCTCTTTTTGTTGTCACTGTCAATGAGTATTTCCTGAAAATGTTTCAAATTAAAAGCCTTGCATGAATGGGATGGAGGACTTCCTGTGACCCACTGGAAGAGCTTTCAAATGATTTGTGGATGCAGGAAGAATTTCATTGACTGCGCTAGAAAAAATGTCAAACTAGACATGAGTGGCATTAATTAAATGCAAAAAAAATTGTGCTTTTGAGAGAAACTCGTAATTTTGATGGCCATAACTGATGGAGGCAGTGCTGCTAAAATCAGACCACGTTTACCTTTTTTAAGGTAAACGTGGTGTGACTAAACAGCAAGCATCAGCAGAGGTTTAAAACCAGATTGGCAACGAAGCTGTGCCTCTTCCTGGATTGATAAAAGACCTGTCTCTTTCTGCACTTGAGTAACAGTACAATAAGTGTGAACACCAATCAAGTAAGGTCACTATTTGGGAACCTACAGTAACTGGGTCAACTTTTCAAGAAAAAATGAACGACAGCTCTTTAGGAAGGACTCTGCCCCCCCTCTGGGCCAATCAGTAACACAACATGTCACAGCAGTGGTACAATTAGTCTCCAACAGGTTGATAAATTATTTGTGGTGGTCGACAAGGGAGGTAAGCGGCTCAGCACTGTGAATCTGCTGCCATCAGTTGACCAGATAACTAAAGCTGCATCAGACAGGATCTGGCGCGACATGAAAACGCAGGTTTTTCCATTCATTTGAGCGGGGTAGTCCGTTTTGGCTGCGCCGCGGTGGTGTAGCGACCTGCAGCAGAGAAGTTGAGCTGGACAAAATAATAAAGTGAAGTCCCTCCAGTGAAGTGTCAAGTTCCGTTACAGGTGACGGCTTCAACCACTGCTAACTGTACAATAAAGACATCTGGCTTCCTGTTTTTGTTAAATGTGATCAAGCGGCAACCCTCTGTAGCTGTGAAGTGAAGCCAATGCCGAAGTATCAAAAACTGCAGTTCCTCGAACGTCCACTTGAGGCTGGCTACAGACCAAGTGAATGTCCGTGAGGCCTGCCACAGATCTGCGTCTTTGCCGATATTTTGATTAGCCGGGAGGCGGAAAAGGCAGGACTGCCAGCATGGTGCCGACCAGTGCCGAATATTTTGAGCTTGAAAACAGCCCTTCAGAAACCTATGGGTGACGTCATGCATACACCGTCCATTCTTTGCACTGTCAGTGGACGTGATCAGCATTTCTTCATTGTAATGAACCACAGCTTCAGGAGAGTTAGTTGTCCTAGTTAGCGGTAGCTCCAGACTGAACTATCTGAAGGAAATAGTGAAACCGTATACTTTCCTGACACATTGCAGGTTTTTCCACTGTGTTGAAAGTTGAACGGACTATAGTTTACTGTTTTCCTCTAACGTAACATTAATTTGGCCAAAGCCCCAAAACAGTTCAAATCAAGTAGAATTTATTATTTCACATAAAATTCACTTAAGGACATTCAGTAGATCATGAAAGTGTTCAACAACAAATGTAACAATGATCACTAATCACGCTTTCAACAGTCCAGTTTCACAGTTTTAAATTTTCAAGGACAACATAGATTATTTCCAGAATATTTGGTCATTTTAATCAATTTCCAGGTGTTTCCATCACTGCATTTTCCAGGCTTCTCAGGCACGTGGGAACTCTTGGTTATGACTACAGACAGTGTTACAATACTTATTTAACTAAGAGAGAGGTGAGCTGGTTTTTCTTTAAAAAAATCATCTTCAGGGTTTTGTACCTTTGAATGGGAGCAACTCAGCAAAGTGGAAGTAATCGTGGTTTTTATCTTTTCAGTGTGTTTTTCAGGAAAGCTACAATTAGCTGCGCTCAGAGGTAACTCAAGCTCACCTGTTATTCTCTCACACTGCTTATCAGTGTTCCTGCTGATGTATTATACCATAGTAAAACACTGTGTGTTTGTAATGGAGGATTGTGTAATGTCTGGAACATTCAAGCTCCTAACATACAGCTTTAAATTGGAAATTAATGCAAAACACTGATTATAGCTCATATATGTATATATATATATTTTTTAAATCAGGGAACCGATGATCTGATGTGGTGTGTGTACTGCAACAGGCTACATTTTAGTCAACAAAAGGAGTCATTATTTCCTGGACTGCACCAGCGCTTAATTCAGCCCAGCAGAGCAAACTATTTCTGGGTAATGGCAACACGCAGGTGTTGATCTGAATGTTATTGCCCAGTTCAATGGCTGGCTTGAGAGGCGAAAAGGGGAAATGCGGCGTACTACAGCCTTAGAGGAGGCCAGGCCACTGCGTTAAATTCTCTCCAACAGACTGAAGCTGACCTAAAAATAAGTTCCTGAAGACGGAGTGAAGCCATAGAGGACACTAAACACATGAACTGAAACAATGACACTGATTTAAGTTTAAGAAGTACTGACTCTCAGCATTAATCTGATGGTTTTGATACTAACCACTTGTCATGCAACAGGTTTAACCTTTAGCTCTGTTTGCCCCCACATGACCAACAAAGACATGTAATGCATGTAATTTCACTTTGTCACTACAGTGTCTCCCATATAAATGTCAGAGTAAATATGGCAGGAAAGAGTTACCTTGCCGGAGCACACAGAGCAACATATTCATTTGTTTATGTAACATTCACAGTGAGCCTAAAATTATGGTACGGTGTAATGAAACATGCCTCTTCTGTCTCTGCAGTATGTCAAAAACTTTCACCCCACATGCCTGTAGGCCTCTTTAACAGCAGATCAGCTGCACAGATGAGTGCAATGCACACTGTCGCACATCCACATTACACCCCTTTTTTCACATAGTTCTGGTTAGTCCTTTCAAACGTCAAATCTCTAATGAGGCAATTCTTGCATGCTTTCAACACCAACTGTCAACTGTCTAAAGCACCTCCAGCAACAACAATCTGTCCTCAATCCGTCATGGGTGCATTTACACCTGTATTTGCATGTGATCAAGCACTCTCTGATTGCTATCCTATGTTGGTATAAAGGGTGTCATTTATATATCAACAATCCAACGCAAAATCAAATCCTAACTGTAATGATTTATTCTGGTGTGTGGGAAATTAGACAGGGTGGCCTGGCAAAATACTATAAAACCTGCACTACACTACCAGCAGTAAGACAGATCTGGTTTGTGGACTTGCAAAAAATATAGTTTCCATTTGCTAATATGGAGTCCAAGAGACTAAAATCGATTCATTTCAAAGAGGTTGGTACAACACTATGGAACAAGTTTGAATAAATTGCAGCAGAGTAGACATGCTAACCTTCTCGGATGGTGTATGTGGTTCCAACAGTGTTGTGAATTGTCCTCAATATCCAAATGAAACCTCTTGACGCTAAATGGTGTCCTGACATCTTTGTTTCATATTTTTCATACGTACACCACTGAAGAAAATGACACTGTCAAAGTCATTTCATGGAACCTCACGCGATTCCTAATAAAAGAATCCAAACCATGACATGAGCTAAAGGTTACTGCTCAACTGGACCGAATAACTCCCAATCCTCATCCAGAACTGAAGATTCAATGAAGGAAAAGACAGATATTCGTACCTTTTATCAGCCAACACAAACTACAATTCACCACAAATTCAAAATACAGTCAGATGCGAGCCAATCACGGATCAGAGGGAATCCAAACATGATCACTTGATCTTTTTTATGCGTCAAAGGAACTGGGCATGAAAACGTAACTGATGTCTTAATTTGACATACTTCCTTTTGAACAGCTGGCTTGAAGGCTGAACTCTTATAGGCCCAAGTCTGGTCATCTGATCATTTCTTCAGTCCTTTTTCTTCAGACGAACTTGCAGGACTTTCTGACAGGTCACTACATGAGAGTAGAGCTGGTAAAGCTGTTCTAAGTACAGAGCTACCTCGTTTTACAGCGCCAGGGCCGTGCATCAAAGCTATTGATACCCATGACTTCACTCCATTATCTTCAAATACCGAATATCAAAGAGAAATCAACTGCTGCCATCCTGGACAAAATCATTTTAATTGAGTTTGTAGGCAAACTGATTAATAGGTGTCATTTATAGTAAATGCGCGCGCGCACACACACTAACACACAAAAAGGTCATTAGCTGATTGTTACTCCATTTCCCACTTCACTGCTTTACATCAGCATGATGAGAAACAGACTTTTTTCAGATGTTTTTTCCCCTTTCCATCTCTGCTCTGTTTTTCCTCCCTCAAAAACAGCTGATGAATAGTGCTCAGAATAAAATGCACATGGGTGTAAACTCATTTCAGCGTTTAGATTTGGCATGTGAGAACACAGGAAAATCAGTAGGAGGTTAGGTTTCCATTAAAACACAATAAGCCGAAGAGCGGATGTGAGGCTGTGCAGCATGTAACTTTAAACGCAGTCGTGTGTCTCTTGCAACCTGTAAAATCAAGACTGAAAGAAGGGGCACAGACAGAAACACACAAATATATTTAAGGAAGTCACTGATTATAGGTTTTAGCTGCAATATGTATCTTTTTCCAACTTAAAACACATCATTTGTTTCAAATTTAAGACCTTTTCCAGACAGTAATTAGATATTTTGGCTTGTATTCAGGATAATCCATAGCCCAAACTTAATTGTATGCTACGCCACCTGTTGCAGGCTGAAAAGCATTGACCTAAACACCCTTCTGTGACCTACTAGTGAGGTTCCTGCAATATTCATGGACAGGCTAAACTCAACCCTTGGGTGGTCCATTTGTTTAAAGAAGAAAAGTACTGTAATCCTTTATGCTATTGTTATCTGCTATTGTCTAGTGTTTTCTATTGTTATATTAGTAATCTCACAAGGTGTTTAGATACCCCATTGAGAATAGACTGAGATGGTTCTAGATTATGTGCCAATGAACTCTGTGTGTATGCTATGGATTATTCTATCTCACTGTGTGTCTGTGTGAGTTTTACTGCTTACCCGTGCGTCATACTCTAGAACAAACGGAGGGATGTCGATCTGCTCAGGTTTGATGCAGGTGAAGAGCTGATGCAGGTTGTCCAAGTAGCGAACCTTTTCCTTCATCCCCGATACACTAAAGGTGGTGAAGAACCATGTTGAGACCTGGAAAGACCCAGTGAAAATTTGAGAAAGAGATTCAAAAAAAAGTTGGAACTGTGTAAAATATAAAAATAGCCCAGAGGACATGACTTCCATGATTTCCAAAAACAGTTTGAAATGTGGACACAGCCAACACACTACAGTTTTCCGACGGGTTTCCAAGCCCAAGTAGAAACAGCCTTTATATAATCATGTTTGTTTTTAATGCAGTGCTGTCTGAGGGGTCGAAGGTCACAGGCATTCAATATTGGTTTTCTGCCTTGCCCCTTGTGCAGAGATTTCTCTGGATTCTCCAAATCCTTTAATTTATGGACTGTAGATTGGTGATATCCATAAATTCCTTCCAACAGAGAAACTTTGTTCTTAAACTGTTGGACTGTTTGCCCCCACAGTTTTTCATGTGGTGAACCTCGCCCCACCCTGACTGAGCCTTTAGAGGATGCCTCTTTTATACCCAGTCATGATACTACCATCTGTTACTAATTAACCTATTTTTTTCACTATTCCACAACCTATTTCTCAGTATTTTGTTGGCCCTGTCCCAACTATTTGGGGAAGTTTTATCAGTTTGAACATTAAATATATTGTCCAACTTTTTTGGAATTGGGATTTAAGATCTGGATTTTATTTTACATTAATGTAATTTTAATCTTGCCACAACCAAGAACAACAAAACCGATCTAGAATAAGTAATGAACCTTTAATGATCCTCAAGGGAAAGTTTGGCCATTGTAGCAGAACGTACTGCAATTCCAGTACACGACAAAGAAACAGATTTAAACCACAAAGCACTTAGAGAGTGCATATCTCCGCCAAGGTTGCACAATTTTCAGACAGAAAAATATTTTGAAGATTTAATTTTGCATCCAAAAACACAATGCGATCGACGATCATACTGTTTTGGATCACACATATTCATGGGAATATTACAGCTTTGTTCAAGGTGAAGTAAGGCAGACGTACATACAACTGACCATTTTAAAATGAGTCAGTGAGTAAGAGTCTTAAGAGTTTTTGTGAAGTACGACAATTAAAAAGGCATTAAGTATTAGTGCGGTTTTACATATCGGTCTTAAAGATCACCCAAATGTTTTACCAGATGTGATGAAGATGGGGTGAAATGTGGTACACGTCTTAATGGAAATGACACTTTGGCTGCTGTTTTGAGCTAAAACATACAGTTACAAATTCAGTTGAAATCTGTGAGATGTGTGATCAGTCAGTAAATAAAGAGAATGTCCCCAACACTTCTCAAAACTACTTTTATTACTACAAGACACCGTCTTACCTTGGAGCGGAATGTGGGATGTACAAAGTAGAAGGCCTTTAAATTCTTTTTAAACCTGCAATAACATAAAGCAGAAAACATCAGCAAGAATACTTTACAGCTAGCGATGACTCAATGTTCCTTAAATAAAACAGAGAAGAAAAACAGAAGTTGCGTGAAATTGATGACCATGACAAAGATGAAGTGAAAACAATTAATCATCTGAAAGAGAAGACAAGATGTGTGTGAAGTCGCTGTAGTTGTGCCCAAAGAACACAACCTCAAAGACAATCAGCTCCATGTCATTTATTAGCATGGAAACATTAACCACATCATGACAGTTTGACTTTAATTCTGTTTTACCCATTTTTTATTAGGGTGCCAGTCAAGTCTCACTCCTGATATTTAAGATTGGTTTAATTTGTTGTTATGTCTTTAAGTCAAAACTCATAACTCCACTACAAGTTGTCTAGATAAAGTAAATAAATTACTTTCAATTCAGTTTGAAGGCCAACTAAGTTGAATTCAATTTGTTAACACCAAAAGCACACACACAAATACTTTCAGGTTCAATCAATTTTGTCACTAATGGAGTGAGATTCAGCTGACAACAGAGAGGACACGGAGTGATCTGGAAGAAATGTCCCACACCCCATTCAGCTTCTCATGCAGCACACTAACTTCTATATATGTGCAGTGTGTGGAAACTCAATGTATGTCAATGTATTTGTTAATAAGAGCTCACGATTGATTCTGTATAGTAGATTAGTAAATTATTTAAAAGCATGGCGAACAGACATTTTAGACAGACATGGTTTATATGAATTATCAAGGTCTTATGTTTGTTCCATACTAAAAAAAATATAACAACACATCAACTCCCTGAATGTTAAAGATATTCTGAGTAAATCTATATTTTTCTCCTTTTTTGGGTCCCTAATACATGCACAGTATTTATTCCACATTATTGTCCAAAAATCATTAAAAACACATCAGTGTACCACATTGTTATATCAGTAGACATGTTCAGCCTTCATTACCATGAACACACAGTCTCATAAATTACTCACTAGCACCAAACGTGGATTAATTCGCAGCTATGTGTAACACTTGCTAAAAACTACAGTTCCCAGATGTTTTAGGAAATTGGATTTCCAATTTAGGAGTGTTTTTTTTAATGAATTATGAATTGAAACTTTACATTTGTTATCTGTCTTTAAAAATCTATGAACTTTATTTTCATGAAAATATCATCGAATATTGGAAGTGAGAAACTCATGGCTTGATTTAGGACTTTTAACATATTTTAGGGAGAGCTTAGATTAAAATGAAACATATCTGGTGCATGAGAGTGTCCAAGTAAGTGGTGACACCTTTGTTGAGAGAAACAGGGTCTAAAGCTGAGGCCAGAGAGTATTCACTTTGCCGTTTAAGTGGCCTTGATCAACTGAATGAACCCCACATCTCGGCAGCTGACTCAGGAAAAATAATCTTCATTTGCATTTGATCAAACCATCCATACTGTATATGTTCAATTATTGAATGGACAAAAGTCTGTATTTGTCAAATGTAAGTGGATCCAACAATCACCAATAGCTGTTATTCAACCCACTGATGATCAATGATTTTATCAGCTAGGTTGGGGTATTTTTTACAAGAATGGGATCTCTGTCTGTAGGGTTCATCCCAAGTTCTATAACATTTGGATGGATTGTTACTCTAATTAGTAAGGACATTCATCGTTCCCAGATAATGATTCTAATTATTTGAGGTTCCGAGTTTACTTTGACATTTCCACCAGTGCCACCGTGATGTCATGATCATCCATCATTTTGAGACAAGAATATATTGTGAGTAAAAAATAATAGCAGGGTTTCCATGGATTTCCTCCAGGCCCTTCCTTTGGCCCCATGCACAGATTCACTTTGTACACAAGATATCAAAATTCAATCCAAATGTGAGTTTGTGCGATATTCTGTATTGGATGACGAATTAATGGAAAGTGTATTGTACAACGCTGAACTGATCAGAACTAATCAGATGACAGAACCACCTTTACTAAACTTGTCTGTAAGGGTGAGCCCAAATAGCCGGCAAAGGAAACTCATTTTACTCACTTGTCTCCACGATCTCATACCCTGAGCTCATGGCCAGAGGTGAGGATTGGAATAGAGTGGTAAATTGAAAGCTTTACCTTCAGAAAAAGCTCTTTTACCACGACAATCTAGATCAACGCAGCCAAACCCACAGATGGTACACCGATCCACCTGTGAATCTCCTTAAACCTTACGATCACTAATGTCAAGGATGTTGAGAGACTTGAACTCCTTCACATGAGACGGCAACCAGCAGGGAGCAATCCACCATTAATTGGCAGTAGTAGCATGAATTAAGAACTGGAGGTGCCGACCCTAATCCCAACCACTTCACCCTTGGCTGCAAACCTCCCCATTGTGTGCTGGAGGTCACAGTCCGATGAAACAAGAAAACCACATCATTAGCAAAAATCAGAGATGCAATCCTGAGGTCACCAAATCAGTATAAGCCACTTAAATCGGTGATTTCCAAATAGTAATTGGTTGCTCACTCTTAGCTTCCATGTTTTAGGGATGGAACCTCCAGTCACAAGTAACTGCCCAACTCTAACCCTGTTCAGAAAAACCATGGTGGCTCCACAATACCCAGAGCCTCATGGTGAATCTCTGACACCAAAAAAACTGAAGTATCATAAACTGTAATTACAAACTGACCACTAAGCAGTTATTCTCAAATTTCTGACCGACTTTTATAAATGGGTCATCTATAATCTACCCAGCAGTGGTAGTAGAGACTTGGCTGTATATTTCATGGCAGTACACTGACGATGAACGCCACATTTGCAACAGTCTGCATTGTCATGCCACACACACATAGTGGTGGTCTGGCTAGGGTAAGCTGCATCTGTTCAAAAAACACAAAACAGGGGGAAACTTAAACTCATGACGTGAGGATTCTGCTCTGTTTTAGTGCCTGACCGTACAGGGACAAAAATAATGATCAACCTCAAAAGCTCATCTGTCTCCTGAAGAAAGTCATCAACATCTCCCCACTTGGTCAGACAGTTTTGGAAAATTTCATGTTCATGTTTGGTTTTAGTCGGCTGGGTTAGATTGTCTGGAGCCAAAATGCATCTGCAGCAAATCAATAGCTCACTGGTTTGAACATGTTGGACATGCCAGGCCAGGGTTCGTGGTTCAGTCGCCTGTGTAGACTGACAATGTCTCACCAAGCCAAAGGAGCAGTAACTGCTTGAGGGGGGAAACTGAGAAGAATTTCTTCAGAATTCGTCACACATTGTGACAAAAAAAGTTGGGACATAAGTGGAAGCTGTAAGCCTTTACTAACATTTACAGATCACAGTTGTGTTTATATGAAATGTGATCCCTAAACATGATCTGAAGCACAAATAATTTTGTGCTGCTTGCACTGCAGAATAGAGTAGGCAGAGCAAGTACCAGAGGAAAGAGTTTGATTTCTTCTGAGACTGCCTGACCCCACAATTTTGTAAGGTGCATGATACTGTATAACCATCCCCTGAAAAACCTAATAAAAATCAGTCATGAAATAAAGAAAAAAGATGACTGCTCAAAATCAGAGAAAGCTACTTAGCTTAGATCATTGCTAAATGACAAACCTTTTAGTAGAAACATGTGTTCTCAAATTGTTCCCTACAGCAAAAGTCTAATATAGGAGTCAAAAATTGAACATTATAAAAATCAGCTGCTTGGTGCAGTCAGACCATCCCTGATTGCAATCCGTGTTCAATCTTCTCACAACAAGGTTGCCTGAGCCAAAGCTAAAAGTTTTCAGAGGTTGTGGAACTTTAAATAACCTTGACATTTTGAGGTGATTAGCATAACTCCCTGAGCTGCACCTCAGATGAATCAGCAAAGTGGTTACTGTTTATGACTGAACTGGACTTCCCCTGGGAAACTGTATGAAGGGATCTTCATTCATATTCAACGTCTGAATGGGGCATTTTATCTGGTCTTTGTTTCATTTGCTCTCTCAGCTGTCTCCTGTGTGACGGAAATATAGCACGTAACCAGCACATGGCTTTGGCAGCCTCTGCATGACAAATTTATCATTAAGAATGAACGGACAAACATCAGCAATATGTTCCTACATTTCATCGTCTTGTAGAAAACTTAAGGGTCTGAACTTTCCAGACAGAAAAAAGGTTAAGAAAGGTGTGGTGACACCAGCTGAATAACCACTCTCACAAAGTAATGAATAGAGGAAAACGAGGTTGAAAGGTGCATAATGACTGCATGGAGTTTCCCACCGACACAGGAAGCTTGTTTGGTTGTGGTTACTAAAAACTAGAGAGACACTACAAGTTGAATGAACCCATCGAGCCCTGGAGTTTCTCTTTAATGTTTTCCACGTTAGAAAACTAGAATAGGAAATATTTTTTCATAGATGACAGTATATTCTACATGTATTTCCTGCTTTGTGCTTTCGTGCCTTTGTGTTGATGTTGAAGAGTGCCATACAATAACTTGTTTCAAATGCTTTATTAAGGCAACAGTGAATCAAACTATGTCGTGTAATTGTATGTAATTAAATTATGCTTCATTGCACTGTTAAAAGTTGAACCAGGAAGTCTGGAAACTATCATGAAAGTTCACAAAAGACATTTATACTGTTTGTGTGCAGCTTCTTTTGTTTGCTCATCCAAATTACCCTGACCTGGGGGTTTGTTTAAAACCAGTCTGATCATCTGACCGCTTGTGTTTCTTGCCCCGTCAGATGTCCTATAAAACCCAAGATGACATTTTTCCATGACTGCACTGTTGAACTAAACCAGATATCTCAGGCGTCATTTGAAACACACTTTTCTGCAACTCAGCCTGGCATACTTTGTAAGTACGTTCAAATAATGCTTGGCTGCACACAGTGTTAAAAACAATGGATTCCTCACAGGGTCTGTGAGGGCTCAAAGTACTGTATCACTTTACAGTAGATAATACAGAACTGTGGTTCTACTCTGATGGCCAGGTGACCTGTAAACAACTCTGGTATTCATTTAAAGGATGTGGCTCCTTTTTAGCTTTATGAAAATACTCATCCATGGTGAACCTCGCAGCAGACTGAAAACAGAGAGATGCAGTGTTAGACTGGTATTGATACAACATCTGACCACATATGTGGAATATTTGATGTGATAATGAGGTGTATGTGATGACAGCGCACTTACAGACAGCATCTGTCTGATGCTGTCTGTAAGTGCGCTGTCATCACATACACCTCATAAGATATGTTGATCTTACGATAAATAGGAATATTTTTCAAGTTTGTCTTCAAATATGACACAGGCTCTATCCTGTATGCATCGAGAACAAGACATCTTGTTTGTGTATGGTTCAGATTTCATTTGAAATGACTAAATCCTAAGTGAGTGGACTATTGCATCTTCAGTTTCTGCATTGTTCAGCAGTTCTTCAGTGTGAGATGTGATGAGGTGAACCACTGAAAACAGCTTCTTTCACAAACAAACAATGTTTAACATTGGTGTTGTGAGTGATTCCTATGAAAGGCTCATCCAGAACAACAAGGATCTGCTTTCAAAACTTTGAACCCTCTGATTATGCTGAGTTACGGCCAATACTTCACCCCGAGAACACACTCCAAGTTTGGGTTTCCTGTTCCAAATATGGCTGCCAGATTTCCAAAACCCACAGCGATACAAAAACGTTTCACAGCTCGTTTTGCTTTTCCAAAATTCTAAATACTATAACCTTGGCGGTGTCACACTGTAGCATGAACAATGTATCTAAACTTCAATGCAGCTGCAGATGTCAGCACAGCGAGAAGAGGACGGAGAGAGAGCCAAAGAAGATGTTGCATTTTACAAACCTTATGAGATCCATCAATAGGCTTTTCACTGATGTGGCAATGCACTTTGACATTTGAAGTTATTACACCTGATTTTTGCTGTTTCTCTGTTTATAGTAATAAGACACTAAGTCTTATTACTATAAACAGAGAAACAGCAAAAATACCAGGGAGCTGTCAAAGTCTGTCTGACCTTTGCTCCATCTGGACGAGTTTCCTGTGTCATTTCTTAAGAAAATCCCCCACGCTCTATGTTTGATAAGCAGTTCTGGCTAAAAGAGCGAAGATGTAGCTGGTCAGCTGAGTTAGCAAAATGACTGCAAACACACAGCACAGAACATTAAAGTTGTGCTCTTGGGTGTGTGGGAGATTAAAACAATAAGCTCCAGAGTTTTCTTATTCAATCATTGTGTGTGACGGAGGGATAAGACACAACTGAGAAGACAGTATAACAAGGAGAAGTCAGCTGATGTCAGTCATGTAATTAGCCTTCCATTTGAGTTCATTTTGGATCAAAGCACCTCATGCGTGTAAAAAGTCCAACAACTGGATGATGTAGAGATATCTATGAAATGTAACATATCCCAGCACGCATTTGGTGTGAGGTTTAGATTATGCTCATTTGACTTTTTGCACTAATGCATCATTCAAAAAGGAAGTTACTAATGATATCAGTTATTGGCTCAGTTTAACAAGGAGTGGAAAATGTTGGACTGACTTGGTGTCAACGATGTCGTAGAGGTTCTTGAGGAAGTCCGAGTCCAGGTGGTTGTGCTCGCCTGTCAGCGTGTGGAAGTAAACCATCACGTACTCCTTCACTGTGATGTGGTCCATTACATGGATGAAGTACAGCAGGGCCTGCGCATGCAAACACAGATCAAAACTTTTTTTTTTTTTAAATACACAAGAAATATTCTGTTTTAATACTGGTTATAAATTATACATATATATATTATTCATTATAAACATGTTGATTCTGATAGGAGGGATGAAACCATTCTTCTAAAAGATATCCCTTCATTTGGCGTTTTGATGACGGTGGTGGCGAGGATACAAGTCGGTCCAAAATCTCCCATGAGTGTTCAACTGAGTTGAGATCCGGTGACTGCGATAGGCCGTAGCATCTGATTCACATCATTCTCATCAAACCGTTGAGTGAGCCCTTGTGGCTTATACATTGCATCTGCATTCATCATGCTATTCCACTTATTTATTCAGGTTTTTCCTATTTGACACCCATCTGTATGTGCACACACACAAAATACATTTAACCAGTTTGCACGCATCCATACGCACATGCGAATACATGAAAGGACACATACACACATATGCTCAAAACATGCATGAAACAGAGGTATGCACATATGGACTCGTGGACACATGAGCACAACCATACGGGCCACAGTGCTCACGGACACACAGATGAAGTCAAGCCTGACTGATGGACATCAATAAAATCATTTTATTTTGAAATAACTGTTACATTTTATTACCTTTTCCAGGTCGATAAGCGTCACTGGGATGTTTCGTCCCACCAGTACCATCACTGTCCTGCCACACATGTCCACACCTGGGACACACACACAATATTTAAATGGGCGAACACACAGATTCAGACAGAAACACAAGCAGGTGAATTATGATAAGCTTGCTAACTGCAGAGCCTTCACTGCTGCAGTGTTTGAGCACTAAAAAGATAATTTCTCATTTCAAAAAAAAGAGTGTGTTACTGTATGACATCTTTACTGCATTTCATGTTGATGTACTTTGACTTTCTGTAGATGGTGCTCTTTTCTTTTACTGTTCAGCCATGATCACTGTTATCACTGCCTGTGGTGACCAGGTTCTGTCTGATCTTCATCAATCAAATGTTTGCTTTCCAAGATAATGGAATGCAGAAACAGTTGGTGCATTACACATTCAATATATACACTGATGACTGTCATTGTCATTATCATTTATAAAAAGGAAACATTCATTCATTGCTTTCAGCTTGTCAAATCTGAGGATTTGCTGCTTTTTTTTTTTTTTGCAGATTTTTTCAGGGTACACTCTGGACAAGTCGGCAACTCATCACAGAGCACATAAAGACAAACAAGGGCAATTTAGAGTCACCAATTAACCTATTAAGGTAATTTCTTTGGACTGTGGGAGGAAGCTGGAGTACCCGGATACCCGGAGGCGACAGTGCTAACCACTCTACCACTGTGCCGCCCTGTAAAAATAATTTACAGACTGAAAAACTGCAAATATTTTCATCTGAAAATGTTCAATTTAGAGCTGCAACGAGTCGACTGGAAAAAAAAGAATTATCAAACAATTTGATGATCAGTTAATAGTTAAGAGTTGCCAAACAGTCTCTGGTTGGTTTACTCTTGATACCAGGATTTAATGAGTATCTTGTTTTCAGACAAAACAGCTCTTGATATCAGAATTGTGGACTCTGATGGAATTTTTCATTACTTTCTTACTAAATGATTAATCACTTAATGGGAAAGAAAAATCATTGTGAGATGGATTGACTGTGAAAATGATTGGTAGTTGCAAATCAAAACCTGTCCCCACAAAGGAAACAGCAACATTACTTTGGAAAAGACTGGCAAGTGGTCGGCATTACATCGCATGTGTATCTGATGATGTTGATTTTGTGTTTGTATTCTGTGGCGCATGTGAAATTCTTCTGAGGGCTGTGTTTTGTTTAAACTGGATTTTATTCGTGTTCTCTGTGTCCAATGTACCCAACTTACTGTTTTTCATAGAGGAGAATACAATCCTCTCATTCCTGTAGCATGGCTATGAAAGGCAAACACATGTTCTTCATGTAAAAAACAGCAGCGTGCACTGGCATACAGCTGGTATGCCTGCATGTAGACTGCAGAATCATGATTTGCCATCGCTTCTTTAAACATACTCAGTTCTTCCTGCAGCCTTACACTTTAGATGTAGAAACATTTTTTTAACTGCGAAATGAACAATAAACTTACGATTGACATTTTCTGCACGGATGCGAATGAGCCTGTTTTGAACACAAAGTGGTAATCCTCCCATATCGCATCATATCGAAATAGAAAAGTAATCTGCCTTGTGATGTGGGTTGCTGTGATAAATATTCATATATTTATTTTTTATCATTTGAGGACACAGTGATATACTGGTGGATTAAAAACTGAGGCCTCTAGTCATGAGTCATTATCACACAACAATTAAGCACAGGAGGAAACAGAAATGGGCTTTCAGAAAAGAGAGTACATTAATTACATAATTTTTATGCATTTTATTATTATTATTTTTTATTGTTATGATTTAAATTGGAACAGTGGGGTCAGTATGTTCATGTGGGTTTAAACATTTCAAATATCATTTTTATCCTGAGGTCATAACCACATCTAATAGCAATGTGGTTAAACTGTATAATAACACTGCCTCCTACTGGTAATGACATTTAACTGCGCCTTATAACAGCTATGACTTGGAAAATGGATAACTGTAAATAAAATCATTTTGACGATACACTGTCATGTAATCAGATGACTGGTGTCTGTCATTCCCACTTTGCACCCTGTTCGTCTGTTTCTGCACTGTGTAACTTTGTGCTCTGGGTACGTACGTGAGAAGTACGTAATGCTTTGCAGCACTTAAGTCACACACCACCAACTATTTAATGACAGACGCAGAGCTGGGCTGACTGCTGTTGGACTAGCAAATAATATTATCTGGCTGCTATGTCTTGTGTTGTTGCACTTGCTTGATGTTTGGCTGTTAGCAAAGTTGTCTCTAGTAATCTAGTAATGCAATCACTACATATACACATGCACAACTGTCCATATTTGCGACAGAGTCACTGCGCTCAGAAACTGAAGTTTCAATATAATGTTGCTTTAACACATACCAGTTTGATATAAGGCTTTCAGTGCAGCGACGTCTGACAGATCCTCTGCTCTCGCCCGACACAGCCAGCGATTGTAACTGCAGGAAAGAAACACACACAGAAATGGAGGTAATTTATGGTTCAAGGTTGCAAGGATGCAACACACAACATATAATATAGACTGGACTGTTGCCTCACTAGAAACTTCATGATTATGGGACAACATAAAAAATGAAGTACAATTTTAAGGCAGGAAGGCCACTTATGGGTTAGTGATTAATGTGTGACAGCCGTAAATAATCTCTGCTATGACTGCAGGAAATGCACAGCTCATGCAGTAAAGTCATTGTGTTGGTCAAACAGCTTTATATAATAATTTAAAATATGATCATAAAATAAATCTAAACTACTTTTATTCAACTTCATAAAGAATACTCCTGTTTGATGCTACATCTGTGATTTCCTCTAGAGTCCGACAGTTGCCTCTTGGATAAACTTTGCACTGACACTAATATATTATCACAAGTATTTCTTTTTGCATTATATACCAGAAAAAACTGTTAGCATATTGGCGCATATCGGAAAACATACACGCCCATAACAATGTCTGCGATATGTCAATCGAGCCATAATTCCCCCTGTGTCTGCTGTCTGTCGCTGCTGTCAATAAAGGGAGAGATGTAAATGCTAGTGTTAATGCTAATGTTGCTAATGAGCCTCGTATAACAGTTTTTACATTGTGTGTTCCAGCTATTTTAGAATTTGGTTGGACCCGTACTTCCTCTGGTGTTGTTTCTGCATGGCCGCCTCTGACATCTGGCCCTGTAGGATCTGTTTCCGCTGTTTGTCCACGTCACCCTCCATCCGGGCGAAGGCGTGATTCCCCACCTGACCCAGGTCTGACTCCAGGCTCTCCTCTTCAGAATCATCTGCGCACACAAGCAGGTGATGACTAGTTATTTACCTGTTATTTACTTTACTAGGTATAATAATAGATTCATTATGGTAGAATACACAGGAGGTGTGGAAAAGTATGATGCACATGGGACAAATATTGCAGAATATTTAGCTTTGTGGCGTGGTCATTGAAACACATTGGTGCTCCCAATCGAAATAAACAAAAAGGAGACACTAAATATACTTTTTATAGAATAATATAACCATGTTTTTCACCAAAATTCTTCTGTATTACAACATCTGCATGGGCTTACTCACCTGTCCTTATTTATTTTATTTTTTAAAGATATTTTTTGGCCTTTTTCAAGCTTTATAGTATAGAGACAGGTGAAGAGTGACAGGAATGTGGAGAGAGAGATGGGGAATGGCATGCAGCAAAGGGCCGCAGGTCGGATTCGAACCCTGGGCTGCTGCGACAAGGACTGAGCCTTTGTACATGGGGCGGAAGCTCTATCAACTGAGCTAACCAACACCCCTCGCCTGTCCTTATTTGACTTCACTGAACCACACTAATTCATCTGTATGCATGAAATTATTTGTGTGTGTGTTTGTGAAAAAGCTGCCAGTGAGGTCATAAACTCAGAAGACTTCAGAATTCAGACTCAGACTGCGACCACATGTACGCCCAATATGCATGTCCACGCATTTTATCTATGTCCAAATGGGCACGAGTGTCTGTCAGTGTGTATACATCAGCCTGTTGTTGTTGGGTTTCAATCTCAGGCGGCCTGCTTGCTTTGGATCAACACCCTGAAGCCACATCTCGCCTCTTTGAAGCATCATGCCAGTAGTCATCGAACTGGAGGTCAATGGAGGCAACAGGCTCAACGCAGAAACCACAAACAGTTTTTGGTGAAGAGGATTGTGAAAGTAACACCAATCCACATGTGAGGAACTAACATTTAGACAAAGTGCAAACAAAAGCTTAGGTTGTTTAAGTATAAAGGTCATACAAAATGCAGCTCAAATGAGGGACAGAGGCCTCAAAGGGAGTGTGAATTGAGTGTCAGTGTTTTTGTGATGTTATTTGCATTTTTATTTTCTATGCAACAGAGATGGACATGGACATGCAGTCATATAACTGTTCGATAAAAGTGTTGGCTCTCAGATTAAAGTAAAAAAAAAAAAAAAAAAAAAAAAAAATGGATACGTCTTCCCTCATTTGGTACTGGCAAGATGACCATTTTGATTGTATCATTTAGAAGTGTACAGATGGTCGAGGGGTTCAACAAGCTGATTCTGACATTGCAACATTCCCAGTCTGAGTCTTTTCCATATATTGTATATATAAAACATGGACTTCATATCTATGACGTCACCCACAGGATTTGTAAGAGCAATTGTGAAGCTCAGAGTGAGGTGATCCTGGACGCTGCCATCTTAGCAGTCCTGCCTCTGCCACCTCACGGCTAAAACAAAAATTTGCACCTGTAATGGCACCCAGCTGCCAATCAAAGCGGCCACGCTGTTAATTTTGCATAAATTTAAGCCTTAATATAATTTTAGTAGGCGAATTATATACAAATTCAACCTCAGTACAGTTGTCATGAACGGGGAAATTAGCTATAGAGACCAAAACTGTTTTTTGTACCAGGCTGTAAACATGTTTATTTCTGCTGTGAAGTTGGACATTTTAACATGGGGACATGGCGTCACTCCACCTCTGTCTCCCATGATGCTCTAAATTATAATCAGGAGGATTGGGAGGAAACATGGTGGACCAGTATTGTTGTGGGATGATTATTGTGGATTGACTTGCGGTCTCTGTGTCCTTCTATAAGCACAAACATACTCACTTTGTTAATGGACAGAAGTCTACAGTAGGGGAATAAATAAATACGGTGGTTCCTACCTAAATAGTACAGTCCTACCTAGGCTGCAAACCAAGTACTCTAAAGGAACTGATATTTTGTGCAGGTGATCAGAGGAAGTGTAGTCATATCCTGCCAGGATCCCCTCACCTGGTCATCCAACATCATTGGACCATTCTATATTTTTCAACTTCCAGACTGAAAGTTAACCCTGCTCCGCCCCTGACGACACACTACAAATCTTAACTAAAGGCAGACTATTAAAATTTGTTAAGATAGAGTGATGCAGATTTCATTGCAAGTTTTACACTCTGCTTTCCCGAAAACAACATCATCAAAGCTGTTTTCGGGAAAGCACAAGCAGAGTGTCAGACATTCGAGGTTGTAAAAACAATCAAGTGCTGTTAAGTAGAACTAATTACAAAAATGTCTTGAGAGGGAAAAAAATGGAATTTAATCTGGAGACAAATATAAACATCATGTCCAACTTGAGTCCAGAACAACTAAATAACACAGTCTGCTCTGTGTTAGTCGGGCCTTCTGGTCGCCAACTGAAATGCTTTGTAATATGCAGATGATACTCCGTGGAAAACATGAAATCCTCCAGAAAGGCACGGCTCGCTGAATGAGGGAGAGTTTTGCACAAGTAAGTGTGTGTGAGTGTGTGAGGGTACTAGTGTAGGCTGAAGGATCAAGGCATGTTCCACTGACCCGGTTACAAATTATTGTGCTCCACTGCTCTTGTGTCTGCAATGTCCTTTAGCTGGCTCACTGTGACTGACTGAGCTCGAACATGTTGTCGTCAGAGTTTAGTTGTTGTAGCTGACTGGTTGTCTAAACGGCCAGTTGGCTAGCAACTGTGTGGTGTGTTTGCTGATTTATTGATTACTGGACTGACAGGTGGTTAAACCAATGACAGTATAAATAAAAAACAGGTAGTTAGCCAAATGACTGACTGACAGATTGAGTGATCAGCTGGTTAAGTCTCTAGCTAGACTGAAGAAACAAACAAAACAATGTAAACAGGAAAAGCTTCAGCTTATTAACCTGTTAAAAACGGATGCTCTGTCTTAATTGTACAGCCGACACCTCAGTTAAGTGTGAAGTGCCTCAAACTGAAATAAAATCCTCGTGTGAGATGAGTGAGGACAGAAATGGAAAGGAATCAAATGTCAAATTGTGCCTGTGTGTTTATTTTGCTGACAGTCATAAAGGAACACCGATTGATCTTGGACTATTTTTTATTGACACGAGAAGAGTGTGATTCCAAGATTAAATGTCAAACACTTGAAAGAAATGATGCCTACCTCTTGTAAATACATTGCTGACATGAAAGTGAAGGACATTACGTGTTGCTTCCATTGCCGGGAAACACACACATCGTATTTAAAAAAAGACTAGTGTTGAAATTGTGTACCTTCCAGGGTGCCTGGTTTCTCTGCGATGCGGATCTGTCTCTCTGGGACGACCGGCTCACCCTCGGAGTTGCCGATGTCAGCTGGGATGAGAGGGAGGCAGGCCTTCTCTTCTTCTTCAGAGCGAGGGTAGTACAGAGGCAGTAACCTCTTGTACACAGGCTGAAAGAACACAAAGTTATATTAATGTCCAAAAATATATGAACGGACATATTAAACAGCAGGGCAGCATAAGGAGGATCTAAAATCAGATGAACACACGGGTTCAGTCTTTCATGACACCCAGTGTCTAACTCTCTGTACTGACTTTGAGAAAGACAATAAAGGTGTCAGTATGCTTCAACAACATCTGAAAGGGTTTTTCACGTCGTGATTGGCCAAGTGAGGTAAGCAGAGTTCTCTCTTAAGCTCCCTTTTTTCAACTAGTGTCTATACAAATGACTGAAATACTAGGAGTTCTTTAGAGGAACTATAGTCCCAAGTGTACTCCATTATCTCCATCTGAAGGAATATCAAGTCTCCACTCTATGACAGCAGGCTTTTCGTTACAGTGCTACAGTAGACAGCAGTCAGCACACTCCCAGTTTGGAGATGCTAACTATAGCCTACACTTAAATGGATTTTTTTTTTGTTTAGTTGGCTAAAACACACTTTTCTGCTGACCCTGTCCACGGCAGAGCTTGTGCCCTACTTCTGTGCCAGGACTTCTATCTGCTTCTCCGAACTCGGAGTGTGCTGACCACCTGTCTACTGAAGGTAACACACTGACTATGGACTAAGTACTTCATACCACCCCGCTTAAAAAACAAACAAACACACAAACAGAATCAAACAGCATCAAAGGGATTTGTTTTTGATTTTGATTTTGAAGTGGGGTGGTATGAAGTATTTATTCCAGCTGTATAGATCTTTTTCACAGCAGTCATTTTGACATGAACTAATAGGCAAACACAGGTGTTACCCATGATGCTAATTAAGGTTCTGCACCACAGCAGCACCCTGGGTACGGTCGAATAGTCAAAGAAATTACCTTCTATGTCCTTTCCTAAACACTATTCCTTGACCTCGATGGTTGTGAATGACCAAACAGTGCGTTTTTTGTTGCTGCCGTGTGGAATTGTGGGACGGCATTATCTCCTTTCCTTCTGTAAAGGATGGTCCGGTGTATCCTATTCTAAAGGAGATAAGAACTGAAGCACTGAAGCTCCTTTCCTTAACAGTTAGAGAATTCAAACAGCTCTTATCATGGCTGCTACGTATATACTTCCAGCTCATTTCATTCAGTTAGGAGCCTTCCTAAGCAAAATAGACTATTTGAACAGACCCCCTGACTCTGTTTGACCTGAATGGAACAGAGCCTTAATCAGTCTCATTAGTAACACCTGCGTTGACCCCACTATTTCATGTCAAAAGAGGGCCAGAGGGCTCAAACTCAACTAACCAATTCAGAAATGTCCATCTTTAACATCAGTGAGATGCCCTCAAACTGACAAAGGGACAATATGAGAACATTTTTTTTTTTTTTTTTTTACATTCTGAGCAACATGAACATTAATAAATTCTTAATGCTCATTTTGGGTGAGAAAAAAACATTTTCACAGCAGGTTTAGCTGACATTGACACTGCAATAATAACTTCCTTTCAGTTAGTTTTTTCTCTCGAGACAATTTTACAGTCACTCATACTGTGACCAGTGTGTAATGTAGTGTACGTAAAGGAAACTGTCAGACTAAAGTCATACAAACCTCCTCTGTGTCTGACACAGTGAACACCACTGCTTCTACACTGTTGCCATGATTCTCCAGAAACCTGCGCACTGTTCCTATAAACACACAGACACACACAAGTTAAGTCAAGTTAAGTGATATGTTATTAGTTATCCAAGACAATTATCTGTCAGTATGTGTGTAAAAAAAAGGATCTGTGCAATATGACATCATGATGATATCAGTGTAAATTTGAACGTCTGTAACTCACTGATAAAAAGCTCTGTGCCTGTGTGTGTCTTTCTTAATGTCTTACTGAGAGCGATGTGTGTAGCGTCCTCCAGTGGGTAACCTCTTTTGGTCGTGCTCACCACACAGAAGCCGACAGACGCCATCGACTGCTCTCTGTGGCGACAAGAAAAACAATCTCACGTACTGTACACCACATTTATAGCACACACCAGTGGCTCGATGAATGGCTCCTCTCTGTCACACAAACACACACACCCTGACACTCTTTCAAACCAACATAACTGCACATACCAATCAAATGGTATGTAAAAGTACTTCCTCAGCAAGTTATTAACAATATCATGATTTGGATATTTTCCATTATCATTCCATAATTTATTCTGATAAATTATGTTCAATTAATATAATGTTAATTAAACATAACATTTCACATAAAGAATTGATTTAGGCTTTCCTTCCATGACTATAACACCTATTATAGCCAATTAGTGAACCAGATTCAGAGCTGCAGTATCAAACAGAGAGCCTTAATATTATAAAGAAAAAGTCCATCTCATCAAGCAAATACAAGAAGCAAACTCATAAAATCATAGTTAGTGTGAGAGACTTTTTGAGATGTTTATTCCTGCAGTCTTTTTGAGAATTATTGAAGAGCTCCAGCTTTGTTTTTTGCTTCTTCTTTTTTTTTTGCACGTCAGGCACAAATATTATTTACCAAAAAAAAAAAAAATAATAATAATAATCATAACACTGAAATGTGAAATATTGTGTCACGACAGTTCGATTGCTACAAATTAATTGATTTCACATCGTTTATATAACTAAGTAGTAGTGACAGGTGCTGTGTGTCTTTGATTAATCTGGCTTAAGGGTGACTGGGAGTCTAACTGACTGACTGAATGAGGTGATTTGATGGTTCTTACGCAGCTAGCTGCATGATGTTCCTATAGCAGCTGTACAGCGAACTCTCCGCCGCCGTCCGGTACTTTGCTTTGTATTTTGGTCCCACTGTGTGAATGATGAACCTCGCTGCCAGGTTGAAGCCTTTGGTCAACTTCGCCTCCCCTGTCCGACATCCTGCACGCAAACATATAAAGATAGAACTGATTTACCATTCATGCACTTGATTGGGAAAAAAGGTTAATACAATAAAGGCTGTTAATCAAGCACTGATTCATCTAGATTCGTGTGTTAAGTCTTCACCATCTGTTGCATTTTAGCAAAAAGAAATTCAATATTTTCTGTCTTATCAAATTTAAAGTATGAATGCTAGGCTTTTAAAGGTTCATGTTCCTCAAATTAAAGCCAGCCGTGCAGATATTTTTAGAGTTAAGTGCAAAGCTTTTGAGATCATTTATTTACTCAAACACACGCAGCTTCGTACATGTCATGACCTGAAAGCACCTTTATATAGCATCAAATAACTGATTAAAGCAAACACTTGGATGTACATCCACGTGATGAAAACTACCTAAAATGACAGATGTATCTGATATGTAGTTTGATTTTTTCCAGTTTGGCCCATATCCATTCTACTAACATGGAGGGGGTGGGAGAGGCAGGGGTGGCTTCACTTTTGGAGGGGACTGTCATGACAATGGAGTCAATAGTAGAAAGTAGTTCCAGTTGTTCAGTGTGTTCTGTGGATTATCTAGAGTAACTGTTGGTTCTGGAGAAAATGGTGCTGCTCACTCTTGTTGCTCATCACTGTTTGATCTTAAAGCTTCACTTTGCAGCTGTGGAGCGTCTCTTAAAAGATCAGAGATGGCACTTATAAGTCTTTTTTATGAAATTCAGCTGATCATCATGTGCCTGGCTGTGTTCTATGTAAAACCACCAGTGAGATCACATTCATATCTTCTGTTCTTCCACTGACATTTATGTCTTCTACCTTGAGACTAGAGTCATTGGGGACTTGGAGCTCATCTTTCCAGTTTTTCCCCCTCAACTCTACCTTTGAGTTTGAGCAGCTCGTCGCGCAGCTCAGGCCCCGCTAGCTGATGAATGTTGTCGGACACCGGGTTCTTGTCGTTTAGTGACTCGTTGCTGGTGTTCACGATGGAGGTGCAGTTCAGCAGGGCCACGTCACCAGAGCTGTTATGAAGAGAGAAAGAAGTTACTCTGATGTGTATAAATTATATGACGTGCACATATGTTCATATGTTCACATATTACTCTTTTAGATTTTATTTCACTCAAAATCTCAAATAGGCACCAAATTATTTTGCTGTACCATGACGGTGGGCACCTTGGTGTATGTTTGATTGAATACTTCTCTCGTTATCCTTGTCTAAATCTGTTTTGCACCTCAAAACACAGAGGCAGTGATTGGGTGAGCACACATTAGTCTGCAGACATTCATCCAAACGATCTTAAGCCAGTCAGCCAAAGTGAAATGCTTACTGTTTTGCTTCAGTAGCCATTTCTTCACTCTGAAGCCTTCGAGGTTTGTTTGGAAAGAATAATGAGGAACTACTTGAGCATGTGTTGAAAGCATTTAAACCCAGGACAGGCCTCCAGGGCTGAGGAGGAAGAGGTTTTTATTTTTAACTTCATCCCTCTTACATTAATTAAAAAATTAGTCACTCTTACTAAGAAACAGACCTTGTTTGCAGTGACAGTTTTACAGAGTCTTATCTTGATGAAAACTTTGGGTTAAATACATTCCTTTTGAAACAAAATGAAAACTGGTCAGACAAGCTGCTTTAAATACACACCATCATCATTTTCATTATGATAAAAAAATGTGACACTGACAGCAACAAGCGTGCTTATAAGTGAAAGTGAAGCGTTGCTGCCAGGCTCTGCTGCGAAGGAGTTAGTTTCGAGTTTTGTGACAACAAACCATGGTCAACAAACTGAGTGTACGCAGTGAGAACATTTAAGAGGAAACGGGAGCAACATAAGAAACTGATTCCACCAGCAGGAGCTCCTGGTTGGGTGCAAGGAGAGTGCAACACCTGATGTGAGGTTGAAAACAATCAAACACTGGTATCACCAAATCAATGGCAAGTAGTTTTAATAAAATAACAAATCAATATGCCAATCAATCATAAGTATAAAACTAAAAAATCGTCACTACAAAAATGTTTCCATCCAATTCCCACAGGATTTATGACGACCATCAGAAAATTATGTTTAGATCAGATTTAGATTAGATTTTGTTTTACTGAAATCTAAATTAAATTATATATCCAACTGTATGAGGAGTTCATAAAGGGAGAGCGATCAGGCATGAAATAGACAAACTAAATGAAGCTTAATTGTATTTGGTTGGCTATTATGAGGGGCAGATTTTACTGGAAGACAGTAACATGTTTCATTTGTAATATTCTTGCTGAGCTCCACGGCTTGCAGGGTAAATCTGAGGAGCAGTAACGAGATTATCAGGAAAAAGACGAACTGTTCAGTTTCATGAATTCTTTTCATTTTGTCCACGAGCTAAAAAAAAGATATCACAGCTTGTGGGTCAGTTCCTTCTGGAGCTCTGGTCACGTTAGTGCAGCAGGATGACAGAGCTACAACAACAGGGCTCTTAGAGAGAGAAACCGCCGCAAAACCAGGCTCCGGACGGTCATGTGCTCCTACACAAAGAGGATTTACGAGGCATTCTGGACTATGAACTGGTCCGGGGCGAGCACGTGGAGGGAACACAGGCAATGCTCACACTGCAGACACAAAACTGTTACAAATACCCGATGAGTTTGTAGGACGTAAGACTCAACTGATACTACTATTAACTGACAGTGACGCATGGTTAGAGCGAGAATAAAGATGCTCACAACCACTTCTGTGTCTGTGCTGCTCCTGCTTCTGCTTGTGTCCACAAATTCTACCTCCATCTTCCTTGCAAGTAGGCTGAATGCATCAAATCAAGATTGTGGCGCTGCAGCGTGTTTGAAGAGGCACGGGAAAAAAAACTAAAACATATAGAACAGAGGTCAGATCAAACATGACATTTGAACTGTTTCAACACAGGGCTGCTCTGAATCTATCTGCTGAGCTGATATGAACGAGTAAAAAACAAACAGCAGACAGATTCAGGCTGGTCAGAGGATCATTTTACAACAGATTAAATGAATGTTCTCCAAACAGCAGGCTGAGTTCAGGCCGTGTTCACATTTCACATTTTAAAATGCAAAGCAATGATTCACTCACTGCAAGTCACTGCACTTATACCATCAGTAAACACTTTACAGACAGAAATTAGGGCTTCAAACAGCATTAAGGACTAAGACCAGTCCTAATCAGTCCTGATTGAGATCATTCACAGACACGTCGGGCTCTTCAGTCAATGGAAAATCTAATTTTTTACTCTGTATGAAGAGAGGATTTATGGCTTCATCAAAGTCGTACTTGGCTCAAGTTCACTGAGACATCATGCTTCAGTCATCAGCGCGTTCCAAAAGTATAAAATAAGTAGAACCTTTAATTGCAGTTACATATTAAAAGAAAGCACTGAGGGGTTCAAGAGTCACACTTTCATGGATTTCCTTGTGACCATTGGATGGTCACATCAATTTAAGACAATGTTGCACTGTCTGTAACTCTTAGCAACAGCTGGATGTGATGTTTGATCCCAGGAATATGAATTAAAACTGAAATAAACGTGAGGGGACATTTGGTTTGGAACGATTTTCACTTTCTGTCCAAAAGCTTCAAAGCTCAGTGCTCTCAGTGATTGGTCACCCATGTCAAGAGTGTGAAGGGTGCAAATCTAATTTTCCAGTGATTGTGATGTGTGATTAGTTTGTTCATACATTATAATTCACATTAGGGCTGCGTGGCCATGTGAAGAGTTTGAACTGAACGGGTTAAATTCTGCTGGAAGACCCAACAGGACTGAAGTCTGTACACACTTCTTCCCATTCCACAAGACTGAGGGAATGTTTGAACAAAATGACAAACTATCAACATAAAGGTACGAATGCAACAGAACACACACACACACACATATGTATATATTATATATATATATATATATATATATATATATAGTGTAGTTAAACTCCTCTACTGGTGGAGAAAATCATTCTACTGTCTACCGTTATCAGGAGCATTCCAAACACAGGAGGCAAACTCAAGTCAGTTCAACTGTAACTGAGGCTCACGTTGTGAGCTCCTGAAGGCACGAAACAGCAATGGTGTGAAGAAATATGCATGTGACTCACAAGAGGATGATCTTGCGGTTGATGTCCGGTCTGAAAGGGAAGGGTGAGGGGAAGGCCTGCTGGCTCAGCAGGCTGTCGCTCTGGTCCAGCGGTGTCTTTTCACCATCCTCACCCAGCTGCTGCTGCCACGTGGGGAGAGACTGGATGTCCACGAACTGGGAGCGAGCACCCAGAGGATCCATCCCCTCTGCCGCTACAGACAGACGCTGGATCTCCGGGCAGGCGCACTGCAAGCAGGGGAGAGAGAAAGAGAAAGTCGTGTTAGATGTCAAGTCATGTCAAATTTATTAATAATAATAATAAAAAAAACAAACATGCTACTTGATACAAAACACTGGTTAACGGCAACCTCGGTGTGATCAACCTAAAAACGTCTTCAGGTAACTCAGCACTGATCAAACTACTTACTACCATCAGTCTGAGCGCAGCCACATAAACCTTGACTGATCTCAAGCAGCAAACTTGCTTTGAACCCTGCATGTAATAACATTATGAGCAGATTAGAGAAGATGAGCTCCACGCCTCATTAAATACAAGCATGACAGCACTCTCTCTGTTCAGCACGGTACTGTAATCATGGCACAACCTTCTGCAACCATCAGCAATACAGAGCTCATGAATCAGTCATAAACTGCAACACAGGAAGTTGTATCAGACTGATGAGAGTTATGACACTATGGGTTTTTTTTCATAGTACTCATGATCTATTCAACACCAAATGCCTTTCCAGCTTTTTCCAGTTTCTAGAGAGAATTTACTGCGTTTTCCTCTCTGCTGCATCATTGTAATGTGACCAGCTTTGGACTGTTGGTTGGACAACAAGTGCTGAAAAAAGAAAAATTACAACAACGACAATTCTGATTTATTAACAGAATTGTTATTGTCAAACATTTACTACTTAAATCTCCTCAAATGTGATGATTTCCATTGTTTTTCTGCTTTACAACAAGCTGAACATCACTAAGCTAGAGGTCACTTTGCTTCCACTTCTTGTTATATGACAGCCAACACATGATCAGGATTCATTCACCTCGGTGTCACTGCTACATTGTAAAGGCAGAGCTCTGTACCAGCTGCATGTCATTAAACTAATTCAAACACAGAAAGGAATGCAGTACACCTAAGAAACAGTCACGCTACTGTCAAAATAAATAATTCCTACCTGATAACTGGACTCATTAAACCTACTAAATATATTTATGGCAGCCCCCAAGACGAATACTTTATTTTTTTACTTATTTTTTTTACTATATTTTGGCCAGTCAGTGTCTCTATCAACCACAAAGTAAGCACTTAGCCTACCGAGCCAGTTGTGTTTCCTCCAGGCAGAGGTGATGTCCACGCCAGAAAGAAAAAAAACTATAAAAAAAGATCATTTATGTTGACACGACAGTTTACAGACTCAAGATGTGTTGTCGTTCCTGTGAGGTCCCATGGCAGCGAGAAAACAAGTTAACCAGGTTTACACATTTAGCCACTATGCTAGGTGACTGTCTGACTGCTGCAACGGCGAGGCAGCTACTTTTAACATAACAACATCCGGTTGTGACTTTAAAAAATAAAACTCTAGGGTATGTTATGTAAAAGATTACCTGTGAGTACGTTTAATACCCTTTTGCCTCAAACAATCAACATGTAATGACACCCACCTGAGGCTGTTAATTATGCATAACTTTAAGCCTCATATAAAATGAACACCCAGTAAAACTGTCGCAAACAAGCAATTAACACACACACACTCACACTTAAATATATATATCAGGCTATATATCTTTGATTTTATATTGATGTTATTGTTTTTGTTATTACTATTTGTTGATGATGTTATATATACATATGCTTTTTCTATTACTCGTTTGTCATTACTTTATTCTCTGTATGTTCATATTGTGTTCTTTATAACTGTGAAATTTTAACTTAAGGTGGAGGCTTTAAATAAGCCCATCTGGGTTTTCTGCCTCTCCTTGCACTTTACATTATTTGCTATCTTTGTCATTTCTGTGTAATTTTAACTGTACAAAATAAATAAAACTAAACTAAACTTAGCTTTAGAGACCAGACCTTTTTGTACCTGGCTGTAAACATGTTTATTTCCACTGTGAAGTATTTGTGTGAGTATTGTGTGAGTATTTTAACATGGGGGCTTCCATTGACTCGTTTTGTAGCCAGCCTAAAGTCCCCGAGGAACGTCCTCATATCAACAATAACACCCGCTTTTATTTTGTAGGGACCGTGCAAGCGAACTTCCGGCACTGTCGCTAAATGACGCATCTGTTCTTCAGTTCCGAATCAGCTGACTAATGAGCGTCACACACTTCCGCTGTGGTTGTTTGGGGACATGTGAGAGGCAGTGCACCGTTTCTAAACTGCATACGAGTATGTCCTACACACTGATTTAACAAACAAAATATATAATAATATGATAATAAAAGCTCTGGTTTATAATTTATTAAATTATAATTGGAAACACGGACTCAGCTCGGCGCGAGGACGGTTTGGAATGTGCGTGCAGTGGGTGGAGCTTCATCTGTGAGCGCAGACAAAAGCAACAGAGAGGAAATGATCGAGCAGAGACACACGAGCTGTCTTTAACCTCTGTCACTAAGTATACTTTTTTGAAACAGTAAATATTTTACTTTTACGGACACGCTGTTGGCGCATGGTGACAACAAGACTACAATATATTTACACAATTTTCCTGCGGGGGTTAATAAAGTATTTCTATGTCTATATAGAAATAGAAATAGAAATAGAAAAAAATAGAAAAACTGTGAAAAGACATTGTAAATAGTGTAAATGACTATTGTAGCTGGAAACAGCTGATTTGTAATGGAATATCTACATAGGTGTACAGAGGCCCATTATCAGCAACCATCACTACTGTGTTCCAATTGCATGTTGTCTTTGCAAACCCAAGTTCATCATTTTAAATGGCTAACTGGTCATTAGAAACACCTTCATGGTAATCCTGGTAACATAGCCACAAAACTGTTGTGCTGATTAAAGAGGCAATAAAACTAGCCTTCTTTAGACTAGGTGAGTGTCTGGAGCATCAGCAATTGTGGGTTCCATTACAGGCTCATAATGGCCAGAAACAAAGAACTTTCTTCTGAAATGTGTCAGTCTATTCTTGTTATGAGAAATGAAGGCTATTCCATGCGAGAAATTGCCAAGAAAATGATCACTGAGCAGTGCAAACTGGCTCTAACCAGGACAGAAAGAGGAGTGGGAGACCTCGGTGCCTAACTGAACAAGAGGACAAGTACATTAGAGTATCTAGTCTGAGAAACAAACGCCTCACAGGTCCTTAACTGGAACCTTCATTAAATAGTACCCGCAAAACACCAGTGTCAACATCAACAGTGAAGAGGCGACTCAGGGATGCTGGCCTTCTAGGCAGAGGGGCAAAGATATTTCAGACTGGCCAATAAAAAGAAAATTGAGCTGTGCTTTGGGTGCAAGAACTGTTTAGGGAAGAAGCAGTCAGCTGGTATTCTGTCTGTAATGGAGCGGTCAGCACAGTCACCAGATCTCAACTGTGTTGAGCTGTTGTGGGAGCAGCTTGACCGTACGGTACGTAAGAAGGGCCCTTCAAGCCAATCCAACTTGTTTTAGGTGCTTCAGGAAGCATTGGAGGAAATCTCTTCAGATTACCTTCACAAGTTTACAAGTAGAATGACAAAGGTCTGCAAGGCTGCAGAGGGAGGATTCTTTGATTAAAGCCAAGTTTGAAGGAAACAATTATTATTTTAATTAAAAATCATAATTTCTAACCTTGTCTATAGCTATATTTCATATTCAATTTGCAATATGTCCTATTTACACTAATTTCTTGTGTGTTTTCATGGAAAACATGTAATTTTCTAAGTGACTCCAACTCAGTAGTGTATGTCTATATTTTTTTACTGCTCGTATCGATATGTGATAGACTGGTTAGGTCTGAAATCGTAGCCAAGGAAGCAACAACAGAAGTTTGTCTATCGGACGCTTTCTAGAGGTAAGAGGAGACATTTAGCAGACTTTGAAGGTTCCTTTGTTGGATAAAGAACAGTTAACTTTCTGTGAGACATGCTCAGACATAAATCTACACGATCGGGTGTATAGCAGCTACATTTACGCAGGAACGTCCACACGTGGGTTCGTGAACCACCGGTGTGTCGTAGTTAGGTTTGCTCGATTCGTGTCACAGAGGTTGCTGGGCGGACGGGGTTCGCCGCGTATTAGGTTTACTCCTAGGTCAGAAGCTCCAAACCCCGCCCCCGCGCGGAATCTCTCACACCAAAACAAACGCTCTTCTCACAGTAGACTAGCATGCTATCACTAGCTACACTTTTACAAAAAGTAAAGCTGTTTAAAACATGTGAGAGGAAACACTAAACAATGGAAGATAAGGTCCCGGTGTATAACCAGCCTCACACACACTGTAGATCCCCGCAGGAGTGTGTTAGGAAAACTGTGTGTTTGTTTGAATAGTGCGATCAGTCTCTCTGTTTGTGTGTAACAGGCTTCATCATCACCTCAGGCTGCAGGTCATGGGGTTGACCAAGCAGTACCTGCGCTATGTTTCCAGCGCGGTGTTCGGAGTGATCGGCAGCCAAAAAGCCAACATTTCATATGTAACCCTCCGCGGGGGAGAGAAGGGGCGCTACGTGGCTGTGGCTGCATGTGAACACGTGTTTATCTGGGACGTCCGAAAAGGAGAGAAGGTGAGAGTCCGGTGACAGCTGTTTGTTTGTATGGAAGCTTATTGCTGCCACACCAGAATATTCAAAAATAAAACCTCCTGGGTACTACCGAGGTGCCCTTGAGCACGGCACCGAACCCCTAGCTGGCCCCAGGGCGCCACTATGTGTGGCATAAATTATCACGTTGTAACATGGTACATCTGGCGTGGCAGCGATACACTTCCGTAGTTTTGGCTTCTAACTGAGATTTCGTCTGTCTCTCTGTCTAGGTCCTGATCCTGCAGGGCCAGAAACATGAGGTCACCTACCTCTGCCCCTCACCTGATGGCATCCACATCGCCGTGGGTTACGAAGACGGCGCAGTGCGGATCTTTAGTTTGATGAACGGGGAGAGCAACGTCGCGTTCAACGGACACAAGTCTGCTGTCAGTGTCATACGCTACGACGGGCTCGGAGCTCGGCTCGTCACTGGTTCCAAGGTAAGTCAGGCTGTACATTGTACACAGGGATGAAGTGTTTGAGGAGACAGCAGACTTTGAGATGAAGATGACGATGTAACTAGAAAATCTCTTGCCCACGCCATATGTTTATGTATGTTGATACAGGACACAGATGTGATCGTGTGGGACATCATCAATGAGTGTGGGCTGTACAGGTTAAGAGGCCATAAAGACGTCATCACACAGGCCTTGTTCCTCAAAGACAAGAACCTCCTGGTCACGAGGTAACACACCTTTTACCTGAAAATGTAGCTCCTCATTGAGGACACAGTATGAGGTGGTTGTAAGTTTAAGCTGCACTACATGACTTTATCCAGGCTTTGATGCCTCGTAGGCTTAACACGGTTCAAACTGCAGTGTTACTAACACAGTGTGTGTGTGTGTGTGTGTGTGTGTGTGTGTACGTGTACACTCTGCTGCTGTGCAGCTCCAAGGATAGTTTTGTGAAATGGTGGGACCTGGACACGCAGCACTGCTTCAAGACCATGGTGGGCCATCGCAGTGAGGTGAGGGGCTTCTTTCTCTGCAGTCATCATTAACATAAACAAAGCGATGTCCTGACTGAGGAAGGGTATCTTAAAGTATACAGCACGAGAGCCACTTTAGCTGAATGAGAATTAACAGCTGTTAATAAAGTAGTTACTCCATGTTTAAACACTCTTTGATTTATACACTTCTGACTTTCAGTCCTGCTGTTTTCTAAAGCAGAAGTAATGTGGTTTCACTTTCATTAGTTTAGTCTGAAAGGTCATTTGATTGTGTTACAATCATCACATTAGGTAAGGGATTATGGTATTTGTCAGTATGTCCAACTCTGACCTGCACTGTTATAGATTTAAAGATGTTTCTTTGGTCTGTGTCCGCCACTGAAAACAAAAAAAAACGTGATGTTAAGACGTGTGTGCGTGTGTATGTGTGTGTTCAAGGTGTGGGGCATGGTGCTGCTGAACCAGGAGAACAGGCTGTTAACAGGCTCAGCAGACAGTGAACTGCGAGCCTGGGACATCAACTATCTACAGGAGGTGAGGAAGAACACAGGTACAACTCAGTACATGCACGTTTTTCTGCTCCCTGCAACTGACCGATGCGGAGAAGAAGTGCTTGAGCTCTAATAGCCTCCAGCTATAGAAATATAGAAAATATCAGATGACACAAACCCCTTTTGTGTGTAGAGAGATCCATCTAATTCATGTTTTGTCTTTCATAAGATATCAGACATCATTTATTAGCCACATGTTTCTTTGATTCTGCATAATTTCACACTGAATCAGTGCCACAGCGGAGAACAAACCATTAATGCAGTGAGTACATGTCACCTAAATAAAGAAAACCAAATGTTTCCTCAGATTTTTAAAGCCTGTCTGTCTGTTTGCATCCCGCTCAGGAGAAAGCTGAGGGTGAGCCCAAAGTGAAGAAGGGGAAAACTCTGCTGGAAGATGACGATGACGAAGACAACGAGGAAGGTGCCGATGAAAGTGTTGACGAGGTACGAGGGCAGTCATTCGTGTATTCTTGGAGAAAATACTGTAATGACTGAAGAAGAAGACATGGGACAATGAAATGTATCGATTCTCAATTTTCTATATTACTTCACGTGGCTACTTTCTCATCAGTTGATGCGAGCAGTCAGGTGTATCTGAATTTCTGTTTAGAAAGTGTCAGAAATCCTTTTCTGAGTTGGATGAAGAACTGTTGGGTGATTAGCTTCGTTGTTCAGCCGAGGCCGGAAAATCAACCATCAAAGTTAGTCGGGTATAATTTGTGAAGGCCCAGATGGTGCGTCTGAGACTTGAGAAATTTCAACACCTCCATGTGTATATTCACAATTTTATTCCATGTCAAGAGATAAGTGTAAGTCTGTAGACTGTAATATATGTCCTCTGACTCAGACAACAGGAGCGGTTAAACGGTGCCATTAGTCTTTCAGATCAGGTATTAAAGTCTGTTTAAATGTGATTTATTAAGTGTACCTTCACATTGACGCTGATGAATTATGTTTCTGTTTAACGGTTGCGCCTGAGGAAGTATCTTTCAGCTTTCCAACAACAGCAGTGCATCTTTTTCCTCTTTAGATAAATCTCTTCTGCTGACTCTCGGTGTTAAACTTTGTCCTCTCCCTCCCTCCCCTCCCTCAGCGGATCTTGAGTTGTAAGAAAGCCGGCTCTATCCTGAGAGAGGCCAGAGACCGAGTCGTCTCTCTGACAGCAGACAACAAGGCCAGAGTCATTGCCTGCCACGTGAGTGCTACAGGGGCTTTATTAAATGTCCGGGATACACAAAGTTGCTCCTCCAGGAGTCATGAAAAATCAAATTAAACTTAACGTAAATAATCTGAACATATATCCAAGAACACGAGAGTGCGTGTTTTATAGTTTATGAAGAAAAAAAGAAAAACTTTACACACCTGCAAACTTTTGTCTTGTTATCAGTTCGAGACTGTCTAATATGATTCACTATGGTATGAAAATAGTTTGTTTTGTTTGTATTTCCTCAATTGGATTAGGAACATTGTTTACTGACAAGTTATTTCCTGTTTTGCAGGCACAGCCAATAAGTGTGCCTGTGTGTGTTCAGCTGGCTGTCAGGTGTAGTTTTTGTATTGTGTATCAGTTAACGTGAGGCAGCAGTGGGCTACAGCTGTTGGTTATAGGAACTTGGCTTGATGTGTCACGGCACTAAAGCTGGAATGGATTTTTACATGGTTGTTTAATAGTTTCATATGCAATCAGTGCACACTGTGTTTACAGCCGCTGTGTATTACATAAGTACAAACAGAATGCAAGATATTCAATGTTCAAACTGATAAAACGTTATTTTTTGTAAATGAATTGAATGCCTGTAACACATGTCTGAAGAGGAACAACACACCTGTTTCAACAGGTAAACAGGTTCATCAGTAACAGGTGATAGTGTCATGATCGAGGCTTCCTCGAAAGGTTCAGTCATTTTTTTCCAACACACATTTGTAAGAATTAAGATAATTCGCCATCTACAGTCCATCAGCATCAAAAGATTCAGAGAAATCTTTGCAGTCAAAAGGAAAGGCTGAAACAACATCCAGAAACGCAGCCGCGCTCATCTGAAATGGACCGATGGAAAAATGGAAAAGTGTGCTGTGGTCTGACGAGGCCACAATTCATATTGTTTTTGGAAATCGTGGACGTTGTGTCCTCCAGGCTCAATTTACAACTGTGGGTCATATAATGTTTTATGTACAGGCAAGTGATGTTATGCATATCCGTCCCCCCTCCCATCAGGGCAATGATTCAGTCCTGGAGCTGTTCACTGTGCTGTCAGAGGACGAAGTGCAGAAGAAAATGACAAAGAAGCTGAAGAAGGCCAAAAAGAAGGCAGCTAAGTAAGTAAGCTCTGGAAAGAACAGTTAGCACTGCTCGCACTAATATATCTACTGATAACAATGCAGGGAGTATAACTCTCTACTATTGTACAACTACTACTTTTACCACTACTAATACTGTGTCTTCTACTGTACTCCCTTTAGCTGCCACTAACACACTGACATTAGTGCTGCAGAACTCTCTGATCCTTCCATAACTTTTGATACCTCTGCACTGTAGTGTGTGTGGTAGTAAGTCAGTTGTGAGGGCTTGAGGTTGTCATGCTGAAGCTTGTTGTGTTGCTGCCCCCTGCTGCAGAGCTCAGGAAGATGCAGGCGAGGAGCTAGCGGAGCCGGTGGTGGAGAGGATGCTGAAAGATGAGATCATCAGATTGACGAACATCAAGGCCTCGGCCAAAATCAGGTCAGGGTGGAGCCAAACATGACACAGAGGTTAAAGAGGCGACGAAACTAGGCACTCAACGCCCAGACAAACACTGATGAAAGCCACTTGGATTCCCTAACTCCCTCACACACTTTTCCTCCATCCCCTCTCAGATGGGTGGAATGCCTGTCGTGTACAGGCGGCGAGCTGAAGGTGGCGCTGCTGCTGCAGAACAACACCATTGAGACGTACAGCCTCAAGACTTTAGACAAGACCCCCACAGCCAATAAGACGGCTCGCCTCACAATCGGAGGCCACCGCACTGACGTCCGCACGCTGGCCTTCAGCTCGGACAACCTGGCCGTCCTCTCCGCCTCTGGTGACACCGTCAAAGTTTGGAACAGGTGAACTTGCTTCAGTCTCGCTATCAAGTCCCAGAAATGTTTTCTAGGTCTTACTGAGCGGCGATCTAACAGGAAGTTTCGCCCCGTGTTACAGGTCAACCCTGCAGGTGATTCGCACCATGTCCTGTGAATACGCCCTCTGCTCCCTCTTTGTACCCGGAGACAGACAGATCATTCTGGGAACTAAGGTATCTGGACACATACAAACTCACCCAGACGCTCATTTTTGAGGCCAAAACATGAAAAAAAGTTAAATTTTTCAGTTTCAGCTTTGTCTTCATGAAGAACTTCTGTGGGACACGAGGACAGAGTTGCTAGCATGACTGTAGACATTTCGACCTGTACATGAAAATCTCCTTTAGTTAATGTTTTGTTGTTTTTTTTCCCTGTCAGAGCGGCAAACTGCAGATTTTTGAGCTGGCCTCAGGAAGCCTCCTAGAGACTGTGGAAGCCCACGGTGGAGCCCTGTGGTCTCTGTGCCTCGCACCAGATCAGGTAAACCTGACTACCTGCAGCAGCCTGCTGGTCTGCCTGCCTGTCTGTCTGTCTGTAGTAACATCTGTCTGTCACTTGATATACTTTCAGTACTCAATGCCTATAAATGACAAAATAACCCAGTACCAAGTAGGACCTTTTCATACCGAGATCTTAAAAATGATTATTTGTATGCAGCCAATCACCACGAGCGTGCTTTGATTTGATACATCGTGTGATTGGCCCACCACCGCAGCCACAGCGAGCAGCTCGTAGCTACATATGGTCTGTAGTGGTGAAACTGTGTGCGGTGCATTTGCCATTTAAATGAGGAAGGATTCTTTTAGGGAAAACTGGGAATACAAGTAACATGATAAAGCTTCAGCTTCAGAGTGGACAGCTGCATGATGTTTGCAAGGCCCCAAAAAAAAAAAAAATCACTTTAAGTGTTCTGGTTTTGGCATCATGTATGTTTTTAAACAATATCCAGCCCTACACCTGTCTTACGCCTGGATCCCTGTGGGCACAGCTCTGTTATATCGCAACCGTGATGCTGTTTTGGTCTGTTCTCCACACTTCATAGGGCTTCCTACCGCTCCAGGAGCGTTTCAGAAGTGTTTTTCCTGACACACTTTGTTGATTTGCTCAGATTTGGTCATTTTTCCTGGTTTATGTGCTTCTAACATGAGTAAATAACTCCCGTAGTTCAATAGCTTCCTTTTTGGCTGTGTGCCAGCTCGATCTGTTCTGCGCTGATTGACGCAGCTGGCCGTGGCATCTGTCAAAAATAGACCCGTGTTCTCTGTGGAGCGCCACTCTTGGGACACTTCCGAACAGTGCCGCAACACATCATTGTCTAGTACAGCCACGTTCAGCTCTAGCGGCCGTTGGCGCACACGGTACACGTCATAGCCGTGCCCGGTGGGATCCAGCAGTTCTCTGTCATACTGTTACATAAATCAGATTTCAACAATGGCTCTGCTTTTCTATTTGTGTGTGTCTTTCCTGTAGAGGGGGATTGTCACAGGAGGTGCAGATAAAACAGTGAAGTTCTGGGAGTTTGAACTGATAAAGGACGAAGGGATGAGCCAGAAGTAAGTCACCACCCTGTTCAAATAGCAGTATCTTTCAGAATGACGACTACAACAAATATCTTCCCAGATATTGTCTCAAAAAGTTGGGGAAGCACAAACCAAGTCAGTCTACTTATACATGTTATTATAGATATGATATATGATTTATACTACAGTATATTCAGTCTGCTTTGTACTCACACCAGGTACAACCTGCAGCAGCAGTCAGCATATTCTCTGTACTAAATATAATGTTGAATCTTATATTGACTGTTTCTAACTACTGACATGTAATGTTACATTGAGATGACATATTGTGTGTTTGTGTGTGTGTGATATAGGAGGCTGTTGGTGAAGCACAGACGCACTCTGCAATTGGAGGAAGACGTTTTATGTGTAAAGTTTTCTCCTGACCACAGACTGCTGGCAGTCTCTCTGTTAGACTGCACAGTCAAGGTCTTCTACACGGACACACTTAAGGTACAACACACACACGCTGTACACAACATTAGGACTGCCTGTCTTCAGTATATAACTGGTTCATTAATATTCTCTTGACATCACGACTGAAGATTTGTCCGTCTCTCTGCTTCAGTTCTTCTTGTCTCTGTATGGACACAAGCTGCCTGTACTTTGTCTGGACATCTCACATGTGAGTACTGCCGAGCTGCAGATAAGTTCACTATCAGTCACGGGTCATGTGAGTCGTGTTATTTTGTGTCTGTTCTTGCAAATTAAATGACGATAATAAAGCCTTAATGCAAAAAGAATGAATAATAAACTGCACAAACGGAGCCTGTTTACTCCCGGTATTAACATTCATCAGGGACTTGGACTCAGTATCTTGGCTATCATTACTTCCGTATGTGTAATTGACTTGGACTCTAATAAGGTCACCTTGCCCCGCAGTCCTGCCTCTCAAACTCTGATCGTGTGTTTCTGTTAACCAGGATAACACACTCATCGCCACCGGCTCCGCTGACAGAAACGTGAAGATCTGGGGTCTGGACTTTGGCGACTGTCACCGCTCCATGTTTGCTCACGATGACAGGTAACGCCCCGCGACGCAGACCCAAACCAAACAGTCGTGTGATCCTTAGAACAACAGTGCTTTTAAAAAAAAAAAAATCAAATATGTGGTGGTGAAATCATCATTTTCTACGTTGTCGAGTTTCCAGCTCTGACTTCATCTGTTGTGGTCAAGGACTCTGATCCGTGTCCTGTTAACTCAGACTGCCCTGTGACTTCACACCAGCTGCTCTTTCATCTCACCGCTCATCTGTTTTCTCATGGATCCTCTCACTTTTTGTCCTTGGGTGTTTTTCTTTTTGTGGACTTTACTTTCCTGTGTTCACTTAGTTTTCTTTCAACCTCGTTCTTAATTTCTTTCTTTCCTTTAATTTATTTTTGGCGCATCTCTTGCCTGTTCTGGAACTTTTGTTTGGATTTCTTTTCTATTTTACGTATTCACTTGGCTTGACTTTCACTCTCTCCTCCCTCGCCCCGTTTGTTCCCTACAGCGTCATGTTCCTCCAGTTTGTCCCCAAGACTCATCTGTTCTTCACGTCAGGGAAGGACAAAAAGATCAAACAGTGGGACGCCGACAAGTTTGAACACATCCAGACGCTCGAGGTGACACTTCCCTCCATGCTCTTGACATCTGGGGTCCAGTGGCTTAGTGACAGGGTTTCTTCACACCGCACCTCATTGATCAGCTGTAAACCAGATTTGGCAAACAGAGTCAGATTTGTTGGGGCTCACTTGTGTTGTTAGGTCACTAGGTGGCTGCTGCATGATTATTTGCATTTGATAGGATGTAATGATCATTACTCAATAGGATCCATCCTCACCGCTAATGAGGACATATTTTGACTTGCAGGTAGCATCAGAGGAAGGTCATGTTGTTATTTAAATCACTAGAGTTGATAGTCATAGTGTTCATACAGTCAAAATTACAGCAGGGCTAATGGACCGACAAATATACATCATCATACCTCGACTCTGGCTCTGTTGTGGCTAAGAATGAGAACCATGACTTGTGACATCAGGTGGTTCCAGTGTGACTGCTGATTGTTTAGAAGTTACCTGGTAGTTGGCAGGTGATACAGTTTTCTTCCTGCCCAGCGGTGACTTGAAACATCTTCTCTCTGCCTCGCAGGGCCACCATCGGGAGGTTTGGTGTCTGGCCATCAGCCCAAACGGTGACCACCTTGTATCATCTTCCCATGACAAATCCCTGCGTCTGTGGGAGAGGACCAGGGAGCCTATCATCCTAGAGGAGGAGCGGGAGATGGTGAGGCGGAAGTCAGGGTCGACTCACGTGATCTGACGCACAGTTTCTTCGTGTCTCTAAACGAACCATGTTTTTGTATGGACAGGAGCGAGAAGCGGAGTTTGAGGAGAGCATGGCCCAAGGAGATGTACCTGTGGTGAGCGCTCAGTTTTCAAACTTCTAGGCATCATCAGCATGTTTAAATCTTTGAATGATACAGCTTCACACTGGCATGTTTCAAGCAAGATTTTGGTGGTGGGGCCTGTTTTAAATCAAAAGCTGTTGCATTAGATGAAGGTAAGTGATGAATTGTTTCATCTACAGGTACCTGGAGAGACTCAAGGAGAGGCAGCGCCAGCCAGCAAGAAGACCGTCGAGACAGTGAAAGCTGTGAGTTGACTTCACCTCCTGTGATTATCATTTCTTATTTTTAGTAGCACTTGTCGGATCTTGCTTTGAACACCAGTCGGATGCAAGTATAGATGGATAGTTGAAGGTAAAATGATGCCGATACACTGATGTAAAACACATTTGTGATTGGCCAATAGTGGCCTTCAGGCTGCGCCCATCGGGCACACACTCGTTGGGCTCTTCCGTCTTTGCTGACGTTCTCTCTGTCGCGTGATTTCTTTGCAGGCAGAGCGAATCATGGAGGCTCTGGAACTTTACAGAGAGGAAACCAGGAAGATGGAAGAGCACAAATACGCCTGTGAGCATGCAGGCAAAGAGGTAGAGACGTGATCCGCTAATCCTCTCTGTTGGCGTGGAGCCTAAAAATCCTCAGACGTTCTGTTTGAACAGTGTGAGTGAGAGATGAGTGCATTAAATTTTATCAAATAAAATCATCTGATGTTGTTTTGCAGCTTCCTCTACCGAAACCTAACCCTATCCTTGTGGCCTTTGGAAATGTCTCAGTAAGTGAACGATGATGAAGAATACTTTTCTCATCAGCTTGTTTTCAGCTGTAGGTAACGAAGTCTGTCTTTGTCCCTCTCTCAGCCGTCCCGCCACGTCTTAGATGTCATAAGAAAGGTCAGGTCGAGGTAAGAATCGAGCCCAAAGCGACGGGACCAAACCCACACAGTATTTCAGTCTTGACTTCACCCATAAAGTTAATCACCGTCTGCAGCATATAAACACTCTGCGGCTTTTTTCTTTCCCTTTGTTTGTGTTGTGATCAGTGAGCTGGAGGTTTCTCTGCTGGTGTTACCGTTCCCTTACATCCCCGAGCTGCTGAAACTGTTCAACAGCTACATCCAGCAGGGCCTGCAGGTCGAGCTGGTTTGCCGCTGCCTCTTCTTCCTTCTCAAGTAGGTGCTCTGTGTGCATGCGTGTGTAAACGAAAAAGTTAGTAAAAGACCCAGTGGAAAGAAGTTTTTATCTAAGAATGGCCCTATGACAGTTGAATGACACGCCGTGATTGCGTGATCCCACCGGAAACGCCACGGCCTTTCAGAAGCGGCTCTCCGCTCCGGAGAATACACGGCTGTTCTGTTTTTGATGGATTCTGCATCAAGCAGCACAGAGCAGACTGAGCGGGCCAGAAATCAGACACAAAATCGGCATAGAGAATCTGGTTGATTTTCAAAATAAAAGATAGAATAGAACATGGACGTAGTATCTGTGACGTCACCCATAGGTTTTTTTTCGGAATGACGCCTGGGTGCTCAAACAAGCCATCTGTAACAGCACCCACCTGCATAACTTTAAGCCTTAATATCATTTGAACAGGTGAGTTCTATAAAAATTCACCCAGAGACCAACACTGTGTTTTTTGCACCAGGCTGTAAACATGTTTATTTCTGCTGTGAAGTTGGACATTTAAACACGGGGGCTTCTATGGAGACTGACTCACTTCTGTAGCCAGCCTCAAGTGGCTGTTTGAGGAACTGCAGTGTTTGGCACTTCACAGCCACAGAGGTTGCCGTATGGACACAGAGAACATTGCCGTCACAATGTAACAGAGCCGTGGCTGGTGAGGTTCAGAAGGAGTCCTTTATATGTACAGATGTTGAATTGCCATGTTTCCACAGCTGAGGAATCATGAGAAATAAAAAACAAGTAAATAAATTAAGATAAAGTTTGCTATGTGCTGTTTCTTGGAACTACTTTTTATGCATTTGAACTCGTTTGAGTACCTTGACTCTAAAACAGCATATGTACGTCTGACCGAACAATATTTTTAACACATTTCATCGTCGTCCTAAAACTTAAAAGCTGAAGAAAATAAAATCCCCTCACACCATGGATATTTAAAAATTGAAACAGATCAAATGAAATTTTAAATTAATAATTTAATAAATTTAGTGAAGAGATTTGAAGGTATCCAAATCAAAAGGTCTTTTCCTTTAAATAACAATAATAAAGAAGTAGGTTCAAACTCTTACATTTCATTTTGTGTTTCAGAGCAGATAGTGTAATAATGAAGGTAATTGGACAGAAATATGATTCTCTAGCTTGTCTGTTGCCTTTCCAGAGCTGAAAGAGTAAATGTGATTATAAATACAGATCTGGACAAGCTGCTGTTGGTTGCAGTGTAACAAACCAGGCTGAGCTGACATTGTTTGTTTGTTTGTAGGATCCATTTTGGTCAGATCTCCAGTAACCAGATGCTACTGTCTGTAATAGATGAACTACGGACCAATACTCTCTCAAAAGTGCGCGAAATCAGAGTAAGTAACATCTGGAAAAGTGTGACTTAGGTCACAAAGAAACGTCGTTCCAACAAGATTTTTGTCTTCATCGCACTTTTTTCCGTTTCCTCACCACCTCGTCTTTCTTCGTTACCTCAGGATGTGATGGGCTTCAACAGCGCAGCGCTACAATTCCTCCAGCGGGAGATCGAGAGCAAGGAGGATGTGACCTTCTTTGCAGAGGCCACAGGCCAGCTGAAAGAGAAGAAGAAGAGGAGGAGGAAGAGGGAGCGAGCCGTCCTGACCATCGCTTAAATCATAATGTATCATAATATCATTTTTTAACCATTTGTGTAGAAACATCTCCCAGCTGTGTTCCAAAGGGTTACACTGTTGGTTTTGTGGATGTTATGAAATGTTATGAAATGCTGATTCTGACACTGTTATTTAGTGACACGCTTCACTTCCCAAATAAACCACGTCTTGACTTTTTCTCAGAGTACTTAAGGTTTTATAGGAGGCTTTGAAAACAAATAAATCCTCCACTGCGGAGCGAAATGTAGCGTGTATACACAGCAGTTCCCTCTGCAGTGTCACGGCTCTATAAAATACATTCATATATGGTTAAGCTCTAAATACACTCCATGTTTAAAGCGGTATTAGTACTCCCTCCATGATCACCACACGCAGAGGACAGGTATGATTTAAACTGGCTTCTGTCCTACAGGCCTAAAGGGAGTGATTCAGGCCTGGAGCCAAACCAGGCTAAAGATGGTTTGGACATGGAAACCTGTCAGGCCACCTGAGCTCCAGACCACCTGGGTGCAACCACACTGTCCCATAGAGCAAGTCTCTAGCTAGACCCTGAGAAAAAAAACCTCCCCTGATCCCCGTTGGCCTCGCCGCAGCCGTCCACCGCTGAAATCAGGGAGATGTAGCTCGACTTTACAGCCCTTGTAACTTCACCTGAATTTATAGTCCCAAGTCCTGGTAGATGTGGTAAACATATTTCATAGCGGGGGAGAAAATCTCGGTTCTCAGTTTTCAGGGTCCTCAAACGTGAGCGGTGTTCGTCTTCGAGTGCCCTGCGCTCTAATCCTGTGACCTTTAGAAAAGTTTCACACCCACATCACACTTCATTTTCCACAAGTGTGTTTATTTCCTGACCGTGGGGCACTGTGGAATAATGAAATGAACCCTTTAAAACACCTCTCGTTCACTGTTCATGTTTTAATCTCACGGCGGACAAAAAACAAATTAACTCTGTATTTACAGGCCTGTTAAAAAAACGAGAGGGGGTGGGAGGGGCAGCAGCTCTTTATGGGGCTGGATTTGGTCTCAAGGTTGTAAATGTCACACCTACCAAAATTAAAAATTCTTCAGGAAAATCCCAGAACGCGTTCGCACAGCACTTGTGCTGTATTAGCACCCAACAGGCCGTTCAGATTAATCACCACAAACTGTGTTTAAAAGAGGAAAAATGCAACGTCCAAGTGAACGGTCTTGTTTCACCCTCATTTGTGCCAAACCTAAATAAACGTTTGGCATTTCACTGAACTTATGGTGAGGTTACAGTCCAAGATATAGCTCAGAATTTTTCACATGGCTCATGCAAAATCTGAATATGAAATCCCACAGCAATAATCCGTGGGTGTGCTTGTGCAGTATAAGGGACAGTTCACTCATCTGTGTCCTTTCCTTGCAGTCAGTCCGGACTTTATTGTCCATCTGAGATTTCTCCTCAGACACCAGTGTACCTGGAGTTATCGCATAGCTTTGATTTGACCACTGTTGTAAGGTGAGGAGCAGAGTAGCGTGGCACAACAAGAGGAGGAGAAAACATCACGACGGTCGAGAGGTGTGCTGAAAAATAGACCAGTGACACTAATTAAGGTGCTGCCGTGGTGCATGTTGGCTCACTGGAACTTTAATTAGTATCACTGGTCACACCTGTGTTGACCACCCTATTATTTCATGTCAACATGGCTGCTGTGAAAAAGATCTATTGAGATAAATGCTGCGTTACGTACATATTCAATGTACAGTATGCGACATTAAAGGAAACTGTGGGTGAGAAAATAGCCATCTTTAAGAAAAGTCTCTCGGCACACAATGAGTGAGCTGGTGCTTCCTCACAATCATTTTCAGCCTCGTGCTCGCAACTCTTGGCCACAATAGGAGTGTAAAGAAAGTGCTAATGTCAGGCTTCAGCTCCGACTCTGTTATAAAGACTGTCCAGTCGTGGAGTAAAACAACCTCAAATCACCTAAAGCGTTTTGTACAGCATCTTGATTTATGCCGGATCAAATCTGAAATACCACAAACACAGGCTAACCCGACGGTTTTGGGATTGTGTATACATGTAAACACCGTGTGATCGTTTAATGACCCATCCAGTGTGCTTACCTGCCCTTTTGTGACCAGTAAATGCTGGGATAGGTTTTTATTCATCATCACAGTGAACTGGAGAGAGTTGGTACAGAAATCTTTGTCATGGACAAGGATCAAGAATTTGTTGGGTTTGGTTGTTTCTGTGTACATTTTTCTTCTTGTGCTTGTAGGTTATTAACAAAAACCTGAAACTGACTCAAAGTCTTACAAGATTTTAAAGATATTTCATGAGTACGCTGTTCAGATGAGAAATCAGTCCAGTCACACACATCTATAAAATGTTGTCTTATACCTCAGGTGAGTCACTAGATGGCAGTCTTGCCTTTTCTGAAACTGGTTCCACATTGTCCCTCTTTGGTATCTGGGCTCATGTCCTGCTCCGTGTTCGGCACTCACACACCACCTGCTGCAGTCCTTGGCTCTATAACGGTCCAAGAGTCAGACCGAGGCCAGCGCTGGCTCCTGGCCACAAGTCAGAGATAATCGGGGCATGGGTAGAAATCTCTGCACCGATACCTGATCTACTGCTGATCGGCTTTGGGCCAACAGCCGCCATGTGTGGTGGTCAAAGTAGCACTCCTACAAGACAATCTGTTTTTTTACTTAGATTTATTTATCACTGAAGTTGATTTTTTTTGGAGGTGGTGCTCATTGATAATTATCAAGTTATTTTAAAACAAATGGGAAGGAGTTGCCAGGCATTTCCAGGAGGGCTCCTAGAATGTGCAGTGCCTCTGCCACACAGTGTAATGTGTAATTTTACAGCCAGTATTTGCATTACATTTTGATGGACAGGAGATAGTGTTACTTTATGTGGTCTACACTGCTATAGTCTGTCATCATATGGTCTGCACGATATTATATACGTTTGGCTCATAGCTGCTGACTTGATTTGGCGGTGTCTATAGCCGGTGAATGTGATACGAGCTATAAATGTGTACAAACCCATGCTTGAGATAGATGTTGGCTGTGACAGGCCTCCTGTTTCAGCAGCACTTTGCGCAGCAATTCTTAAATAGTCTGACTGAGGTGCAGCAATATAACTAGCTAGCGGTGTGTCGATGTGTCTGTTCTATATTAAGAAAAGGACTTTTATTCTTTATGGAACATACCTAGCACAGTAGGCCTTCTGTGTTTTTAAATTAGAGCTACTGATTCTAAAATAGATTATAATCCAGTAAAAATGTATCGCAGCGCAACATGAACTGATATTAAAAATCTTAAGAGTTATGGATGATTGAAAGGAGAAACTTGATGTTGATTCTTAATACTCAGTAGAGCAGCACATATGTATTAATCCACAGTTGAAAATAGTCCCTAACAAAAGTACTATTTTCTCCTGTTTGAGTAACTTTTGATAAAAACTTGTTTTAGGAAGTTACTAAGCTTTTTTTTTTTTCTTTCTTTTTTTTAAAGTAATAAAACTATTTTTGAAGATTTACATATTTGGAAGAAATGAGAGACATAGTCATGTCACACTTTTTCTTTAGGTGCTATTCTTGAAATCTTGAAGCCGGTCTTCTTCTAATTAATCAAATCTTTTCACCAAACAAAAGTAATATTTATAAAATTTTTCCACAAAATATCAGAAGATTTTGCAACTTTATGAGCAGTCTTAGTTTGGTCAAATTATGTAAATTATCTGAAAACTTCAAGTCAATATTTGACCTTTCTTGGACCTCCTATTTTTATGTAAGTCTGAAATTACACTAGTTTAAATACTAGTTTTAAATTTCCAGGAATTATTCCCCCATTAACCTTGTAGCTCAAAATGTGATTTACTTTCATATTTGCACTTGATCTCAAGTAATACATCTTCCTATGTGTCAGCAACAATACATTTCTTCTAACCCTTAAAAAAGATTTAGCCAACTAGCTCATAAGAATAGCTTCCAATGTCAGAAATATTTCCCAGGAGCACTCTCTGGTTCATCTGTCTGCGATGACCTCAGCACCGTCACAACGGCGTCCTGTCAGTCGGCAGAACAGCTTCAACCGACAAGCAGGCCATCCATCAACCTGCCAGGCCACCAGTCATGCCACCGACGGACCTCGTGTTAAATCTGTGTCCAGCACTCATGAATGAGCCCATACCGACGCTGAGATATGAGGTGGTGGGTCACTCTGATGAGACGCAGTTGTAATGTGGCTGCTTCGGCAGCAGCAGCGGCGGCGGTGGAGGGGAGGCGAGGAGAGGGGTGGGCGGTGGCTGCTGGGCGTCCAGGCAGGCCGGTGAGTGATGAGGTGATGGTGCATGCAGTGGAGGCCAACAGAACTGACTAGCCACTAACTGAACTGCTTAGCTGCACACATACGGCCATGAATGTTTCCTTTCTCTGCTCGTTCCCTCTGCTTTTTTTTTTTTTTCCACCCCTCAGCTGTCCTCAGACTTTTCACACTTCATTCCATGATGGTTGTTTGTCTTCTCTTGCAGCTGATTTCTTCATACGCAGGTAGTTTCATAAAGACGAATGCACATGCAGGAGATTTGTACCAAAATGGTCAACAAATACCTCGACGTTTGAGGACTTAAAGTTGCTTAAATTCCTCATTTTGCTAGGGTGAAAATAAACAAAGATGTGGTGATTTTTGTTAGTTCAATTTTGGCGAAACAGTCGAAAGTTGTTACCCAAAAATGTTCAGTCAAATCCAAGATTTTGCTTGAAGTGTTTTTCCAAGTTTTTCAACCTTAAAGTTGCTTAAGTGAAAAAAATTCCCTCAATCAAATCCCTTAAGTGCAATAAATCCAACAATAAACCTATCAAGTTAATCAATAAAAATAATTTAATCTATTCCTATATAAGTGTTCCTGTCCATGTCAGAGTTTTAATGGTACCGTTAGCTGAAAAAGTCGTCACTGCACGTGTCGAGGGGGTCGGCAGCAGCTCACCTCTTCTCATCTCAGCGGAAGAGCGAAACATGTTTTAATAACCAGAGTCTGCAGAGATCAGGGGAGAGGAAACCATGTTTTTTCCTCCTGTGCTGCACCGAGGTCAGCCCTCTGTGGGCTGAAGCCACACACACACACACAGACACAGCGCATATGTACAACACACGTAGGCTTGTAGTACCGCAGCACACACACACACACACACACACACACACACGTGCATGAAGTTTAAAAACAAGCAAATGGACTTTTAGAAAAGCGTAAAATAGACCAAAATATTCACTTAGGCACGAGACAGCCAAAAGGGCACAATGACATTAGACATATTAGCTTATACAAGCCTACACACACACACACACACACACACACACTTGAAGCCACCAATACCCCTTTTAAGAGCTCTCCCCAGAAATCCACATAGCTGATGTAATTAGTGATTTTAGAGCTCTGCACTTCATATTACAAGTCATAAACAGACATTCAATACTGGGCTTTGAGAGAGCTGTTTATTCTGGAGTTTTATAGTCCACGCAGGACCCTTCTGTGTTTATTCTCCGAGAACAATAATGCCACTATGCTCCCAGGCTGGAATGCTATTCATTTGTCCAATTAAACACAGAAAATAAATACAAAATCGAGCCGACTTATTCGGCCCCCAATTTTGCCCCAAAAACACTTTAACAACGGCACTCTGCTCGGGGATTTACAGGGTGGTGTTGGCTGAACGATGAAATGACAGGGAACCAAATGTCCGCTGTTATTAATACTAACAACACAATAATAAATATGGATTAGCTAAAGTAGCACACAGATTGTTAAACTTGAAAATCTTGGAATTGTAGTTTGCTATTTTTTTTTTTAATAGTTTTTTTGTTTTGTTTTTTAAAGCATGGGATGTAAGGCCAATAAATGTCCAGTCTTAAATGTCTAATTCATAGGAGATCATTACAAGGAAAAAGGGAGTCAATTTACAGAAGTAAACCTCGGTCAGACTCGGGTAATGTGAATGTTGCTGGAAATTAGTTTAGGGACTTTTTAAATCAAATGTGGCACAGTTTGCTGAAAAATAATAGTTTGTATAACAACACATTGAGGGGAGCAGCACCATTTTATGTAACATGAAGTTACTGCGTGGTCACTGTTAGAGTCGTGATTTATGAGCAGGACGCTGACCCGCAATCCTCCTGACAGACTCGCAATTTCCTGTGTGAGAAAACACTAACTTAATCCATACAGCAAAGAAAGCCACGGACAGAAACTATTTGTTCATGAGTAATAGTCAAACCACTGGCAGAGAACGCCAGACGAGACAGTTAGACTGTCACTGCTTGGGAGTTTCAACTCATATTTTCCTATGAAAACCTCTCAACTATTTACTTTTATGGTATTTCCTGTGAAAATCCATAAACACCGACAGCACAATTGGCCTGCAAAGTTTACTTATTTTATGTAATTCCACAAATCTGGAGGCACACATCATAAATATTCCGCACACACATCAAAACACACGAGTCGGTCGGACACTTTTTACGTCTCAAACCGAGTCAAATATTTCATCCAAGCACTGACATTGTCATAAATCTTACAGGAAATAATTTTTAAAAATACTCGAGAGTTTTTGAGTAGTGCGGTTTAAAATGTCAATGAGTCAAGATGGAAGCAATCACAATGGTGCCTTTTTATAAAAACAAATATGGGAACTAGTGTTGTGTTCACTGGGACAAACCGGCAATCATTTTTATTTATATTTCAGTAGTGTGATGCGTTACATGAATACTGGTTTATGTGCAGTTTTTCAGCACAAATGCAAATCTGTCACGTCTCATTTTTGTAATTTAAATGGCAAATTATTAAAAATCATATATGCCACAGTACTAAAAAATAAAATTCATGGCAGGTAGAAATCCTGCATTGTTGCCATTGTATGCAAAAATGCTGTTTTCAAAAGCCCACCTGTCTACAAAAATCAGATACCCACACCGCTTCACTCTGTGCTCCTCTGGAGTGTTGTAGTTCCTTGGTAGTACAGCACAAACCCAAACAAACAGCCAATTACTGCCTTCAGTGTGGCGGTCCATTCACTTACTGTTGACCCAAACATCCTCCAGGGCATTAAGATATAATCAACATGATCAGTAGTTCATCCCCTCAGCCGTGTCCAAGGCTCCATGTTTGGTCTAGCGTTGGATCAAGGTGTCAAAACTACCGTGGACTGAGTGAGAGGAAACAAGGAATAATCAGGCCAAATGAGAAGCAATCCAAAGAATGCCTGTGAAGTCTGGTTGGTGGTGAAGCCCTACATCTGGATGAGGTATGACACGTAAAGGGTAGGAGGTCAATGAGTGTTTTAAGCCTTTAGCAAGGATATGGTTATTAGCCTGGAGCAAGAAACGAGCTTGTGAGGAACGGTTGCCCATTAAAACCCATGATGGAGTATATGTTAGGAGAAAGTTCAACTCTCTCCTCTCTCAGCAGCTACAGCCAAGATGAATGTAACTGATTCAAACACAAACTGAGACAAAGATTTATTGCAAAAAAACTGAAAAATCTCAAATTAGCATGATGATTCTGATCACAGAGATAATGGTGAGACTTCTGGATCCAGATAGACTTACATGACACAGGCACTTAAGTTTTTTTTTGAAGGTGATAACGATATCTGACAATGCCGCTGAACTTACAAACATGAACACGTCTTGTTCTGCAAACCAACTAAAAAATCACCAGGAATAAAATAAACCACAGCCACGTCAGTTTGCAGCTACATGGCTAATTAGCTACTCAGCTGCAATACTTGAAACAGCATGTACCTGCTGGTGTCGATGTTGTTCGGTTAGACACGTGTGTTCCTTAAGGCGCTTTCACACTGTGATGCCAGCTGCTGTCAATCAAACACAGACAGGGACACGCCCCTCCAGTCGGCTGAGATGAAATGAGTCCTGATTTTATTTCCTCAAAGAGCTTTTTTATTCTTTTTAGTAATAAGAAACTATTAACGATACATTAAAAAAGAACACATTATTTTTGACCTTTTTTTGACAAATGGAATGAATAAATTATTTTATTTGGACAAAAAAAAAGTTTACTGTGTCTGTAGTTCAAAATATGGTTTGACAGCAGATGGTCAGTGCAAACCAAAAAGGAGCAAGGCAGTCAAAGGGTCCAAAGATGCTTGTAAATGTTGATAACAAGCAGGCAGAAAAAGGTCAAATGAAGCGTGGACACTGAGGCAAAAAGCACAACTGACAGCCTGGAGGCTGGGGAACTGATTAGGTAGATGTGGGAGGAGGCTGAAGAAACACTGTAGACTACTGCATGACAGGGACAGGATTTGAAAAAGATGCTGGAGTAAGACTAAACATGATTGGCTTTCAGCTCAGCTTCTTAGGGACAAAGAACTACAGTTTTTAATGACACTGAAGCCCATTTAAACAGGGAAGTGGTAAGAGAGAAAGAAGCTCAGACAAGAACTCACTGAAAAAAATATGTCTAGCCCAAGCATCAACCTTCGTGGCTGTGAAGTGAAGCCAATGCGGAAATGCCAAAAACTGCAGTTCCTCAAACGGCCACTTGAGGCTGGCTACAGAACAAGTCAGTCTCCATAAGTCCCCATGTTAAAATGTCCAACTTCACAGCAGAAATAAACATGTTTACAGCCTGGTACAAAAAACAGTTTTGGTCTCTATAGCTAATTTCCTTGTTCATGACAACTGTACTGAGGGTGAATTTTTATACAACTCACCTGCTCAAATTATATCAAGGCTTAAAGTTATGCAGAATTAACAGCGTGGCTGCTTTGATTGACAGGTAGGTGTCATTACAGATGGCTTATTTGAGCACGCAGGGATCATTCGGTCCGCCAATGATCAAGTCTTTGCTGATTTTTAGATTAGCCAGGAGGCGAAAGAAGCAGGACTGCCAACATGGCGGCTGCCAGCACCACATAGTTTGAGCTTCAAAACGACTCTTCGGAAACCTGTGGGTGACATCAAACATGCGCTGTCCATTCTTTATACTGTCATTGCTTAAAATAATCTCTCTCTCCCTAGTTCCCTTATTCTCCCTTTCCTACACGATAAACACTGAACAGTTTTCACTGGTGAGTAGTAAATAGAGAAATATGAGTTATTATTACTTCATGCCATCCCAGACATGTGTATTAAGTATTCATCTATTATCTATAACCAATATACTTATTAGGGTCTCAGACTGGAACTGATCCCAGCTGACATTAGGTATACACCCTGGACAGTTCACAGTTCATTCACACCTACAGGCAATTTAGAGTAACCAATTAACCTATTAACCTGCATGTCTTTGGGAACCCATGTAGACATGGCCAGCTGGGGGGCGTGGACCTAGGCGGCTGTGTTAACCACTGCACCACCATGCTGTGTATTAAGTAATTTAGTCAAGTAAAATGACATAAAAGTTGTATCCTGCACCAAAGGATGCTAATTATCTTCAAACATTATGTTGGATTTTCATAAGTTAAAGTATTAGGCTATATTAAGTATGTGAATCATGACTACTTTTGCTGTCAGACTATGACCGTCTTCACCCACATTTTCACAATCACTGCAACAATCATGAATCCTAAATAACCTGGGAACTAAAGTCGAATACAGAATTACCCCCATAAAACCTGTTACAAAGCCAGAAGAATGTAATATTAAACTTACATTAGAGCCTTCAACGATTTCAGTGGCTGAATGATTCAAATATTATTCAATAATGGACTCAAAGCCATGAAAGGACATCTGTGACTCCAGGGTGAACCACGTTAAAATCTGTCATAATATCCCCCATAGGGAAAGAGTGAAATCTTTAAAGAGGCCAGAGTGTCTCTTAAAGGGAGTAAGTTTCTGTGTTGAACATGTCAGAATGGCCTCTTGGGCTGAGGAACAGACACATGACATCAGTCATGCGGCTATTCTCTTTAAAGTTTTTCTTGTGGGGAAAAAGGAGGGATGAAAAATAGCACAGAGGGTAACGTAGAGCCTCTCAACCCACCACCCCCCACAACTTGCACCACCACCACTACCACCACCACCCGGAGACCACCCAGAAAGAATAGTGAGCTGTCAATCATTTCATTTAGGGGGATAAACATTGAAGTATTTTGTTTCTTGGTGAAGTATTGCTCTATATTGCTCTTTAACTCATATAGGGAGTACTGATTTATTGACATGGTTTAAAAAAATATGTCAGTGAGTGCAGGGTTCACTTTTTGTGGCTGTCAATTTTTTTTTTTTTATAAAGATCTCTTTATGGGATGTATTTTCAACTCAAATTCATTCAGACAGTTTGAATGCCACAGGTTTTTATACAACTTTTCATGTGTAGAGATTAAATTTAAAGACTTTAGTAAAGTAATACCTCCAGAAATGTTGATTTCCATCTTGAATTCATACAGACTAGCCTGACCCGATGCTGATAAACACTCCTCTGTGCATGTCCATATCTTTAATTATCGCCACATTAAACTCATAGACACGGTGCGTATCTCCAGTGGTCTGTTCCACGATTGCTGTTGATTTATAGCCATGGTCATCAAATTACAAAGAAATTAGAATAAATAAATAATAGAATAAAGGGGGATTGATAAACTTAATAAAGACAGCCCTGAAGTGCTGCCCAGTCATCACTGTGATAAAAACACACACATCAGTGTCAGGCGTGGGCTGAGTGTGTCTCCAGAGTGTGTGTTGACTCTTGGGGCAAGTTGTCTGTCAGCACAGAGGCTTGAACTCTGAGTCCGCCATAATCCCTCTGTCAATAACTGGACCTCCTGCCAGTTACACACACACACACACACACACACACACACACACACACACAACACACACCCACAGGCGCACGCACACACACCAGCCATTGACTAACCAATCAACCGACCAATCCAGTCTTTTAACATCAGTCCAAACATAACCTGCTGCCTCAGTCCAAACCGCCACACAGCCTTCTGGCATCTGGCTAATCTAGGGAGATTTAGGAGAAGTTGATGTAAACGGCGTTCCTTTCATGTAATGACAGACAAAGTGATATACGATTACATATTGAAAAGCACTGAGGACCACTCGTGATTGAGTTGTGAGACAGGCATTATGGGAACCTGACAGGAGCTATTGTCAAAATGGCAGCAGATGCCCAAACCTCTACATGATGCACGGATGGATGAAGAATGAAGCAACACTATGCAGCAACACAGAGATGTGCTTTCATGTAAATGGTAATGGTAAGTGACAGAGAGGCATTACAGAAAACCACAGACAGTCCGATTAGTGAGAGCAGTAAGAAATGGGATCTCCATTGAATACACCATGTCTTGTCCCTTCTAGTGCAAAACACAACGCATCCGAGACCACTTTATACCACCGTACCATTGTTCAGGGGTAGAAGAAAGACATGAAGAAGTCTCTTAATACTGTTGCCCCTATATGCCCTACATAAACAAACAAGACCATCGGCGAGAAGATTGGCTGTTTCCATACAGTCATTCTCAGTGTCGTCACGCCTGCCACAGGGTCGGATTCGGTGGGATTCCCCTCAGAATCAGACGAAACATGGCGGTGGAAACAATACCACTTTTGTCTACAGAGCCCACCAGAATCAACACAAACTGAAAGTTCCTTGCAGCTTTTACTTACTTAGAATAAATAAATACTAAAAATAAATATAAAAAAATACTTAATTATAAGACAATATCCTACTTTTAAAATCACAAAAGTACAATGATGTCAGCTAGTGCTAACCCTAAGTATTGAAAGTTGTTTTGCTGAAAATAAGCCGCTGTGACTGTATTTTATGTGTGTTACATTGATAGATCGTTAATATTGATGCATTACTGTAGCTGGTTTAATCCAGAGGGTACCAACAGGACCAGACCCAAAGAGTCACAAGGTAAATCTGAGGGATCGTGAGATGATTAATGTGGAAAGAAAGGAAAGAAGAAAAAACAGTTCTGACACAAATTTGGATTCATTTTTTCAGACCTTTCTCTAATATTGGGGAGTTTTACCTCTGTGGGCCTCCAGTCGTTATTTAAATGAAACCATGTGAGAAGTTTAGTGGGGAAATGTCTCTTGGGTGGACCTGCTAACAGCTCATAGACATCTGAAACATGACAAGGAGCCCCAACTGGACACCAAACCAAGAAGATTGAGAACTTGTGGTGTAATTTTTAACAATGAATTATAATTTATAAGCCTATTATACTGTATATTCTTATGAAGAATTTTAATCTGGAAAGTAACAATTAACTGAAGCTGTCAGTAGAGTAAAAAGTACAGTATTTTCCTCTGATATTTAGTGGAGTAGAAGAAGTAAAATGGAAATTCTCAAGCAAAGTACAAATACCACAAAATTGTGCAGCACTTAATTCCTTTTCGCCACCACCAGTGGGTTTTGTACGTGTGAGCCCATTAACTACAAATCACATACACTTTACATCATCTTCCATTTATCTACAGTATATCAACATTTCTGAAAGTTTATTTTAATTCTGCACTGACATGGACTAAAACCAATGGCTCCTTAAAAAGTGGGAAAATGTATCAAACTGCAAAACACTGAGTGTTAAGTCTGCACAGTTTGTAGCTAATGGGCTAAAACATTTTTTAAAAACCCTCTGGTATGGTACTTTACAGGGCGTTTGCAGTTCTTGCACTTACAGTAGCTGTGACCTTATAACTCAACTTCTAGTGGTTATAAATCGTGAAACTATATATTCCTGGTGAAAAATTGCTGAAATTCTGCAATTTGAGACTGAAAAATGCACACCAAAGGGAAAAACAGAGCTAAAACATGCCAAGGGCACACTAATACTATGTGTGAGGTGTAAGCTGCGGTCTACTCAGCAGGGTATATTACATATTACAAAACACAAACAATCACAGAAATAGATTTTGTTCTGCATTTACTCAGTTTGTGCCTGTTCTGATTCAAATTTAGGCAGTGTGACTATATAATATACAACAGAGTGCTGCGCTATTTAGCCAAAAGTATGTGGACACGTGAAGATCTTATTCCAAAGTCATGAGCATTAATCTACTGTGAACAGCCTCCACTCTTCTGGTTTCAGGCTTTCCAGGCTGCAGGTATTTTTTCCCCATTCAGCTGCAAGAGCATGAATGAGGTCCAAAACTGATGTTGGGTGATGAGGTCTGGCTCTCAGTTCAGAGTTTTAGTTCATCCCAAAAGGTTGGGTTGGATAGGGCTGAGGTCAGGGGTCTGTGTAGGTTCTTTCAGGGCTTTGCTTTGTTCACAGGGGCATTGTCGTGTAGGATTACAGCAGGATTTTGACCACACGTGCACATACTTTTGGATGTATAGTGTATGTCTGTTTATGAGAAAGTCAAGGTGTTTGGTAAGAGTAAAAGCATAAAAAATATGTTATTTTAAATGTTTTTTCCCTCATAAAACAACATTTTCTTGACTTGAAACTCGTGCACACATGCACACACACATGCACACACACAACCCTGTGGCCTCCGACTAATCCTATCAGACTAATATTATCAAAACACACACTCTCACACGGTGCCGCAAGCACACACCACACACACACACACTAATCTTTCTATCCTCATCTAATAACACCTCGGACTTGGCCAGTGTTGGACACTCCAGGGGGGTCCTAGCTCGCAAACTTCTTTGTCAAAGACTTCACCTCCAGCCAGACACACACAATTCACACATGAAAGCCCCCTTCAAAAAAAAGGGAGAGGCACTGACTGCTTCGTATTAGTGTTTAATTAAGTTAAAACCGCTCTCGCTCTGCGGTCCAATAACTCAATTGAAGTTGTCTATTCTTTCATGGCTCTGAGCTGGCGTTCCTGCAGCCTGGGATCACAGGCCATAAAAAGCAGATCGTGGCATCACTGCTGCAGCCCTGACAGACGCCTCTGGCCATAGTTGATGTCTCACTCATGTGATTAACTCAATAAAACTATTACACAGACCTCCCTCTATCCACAAACCTTCCTCTCGTTTTGTCTTTGCTGCCCCCTCTTTTTGTTTTCTTTTCATACTACCTGCTCTCTCTCATCTCCGATCAGCCCTCTCTTCCCTGACAGTGTCCAACCTTTACTTTCTGAGGTTTTACCCTCTGGCCAAAAGTTCAGCCTCACTGCTGCCAAGACAAGCAGGTGGGACTCTTTTATCTTGACTGCCTTCCTAAATATTGAAGGAGGCAGCCAGAAAATATGATTTGTTTTTCAAATATAAGGCTGACTGCCCAAATTTTAATATATGAACAATATACAATGGAATATCGCATAGCAGACCAAAGTAACAAAAAGCTACGACTATAACTTAACTTCTGAAGTGGGACAAAGATGACAGCTGGTAAAACCATGGAGGCTAGGGTGGCTACATAACATCTTAGCCACAACATTAATAAGATATTAATAATAAACTGACTATTTCTGGTCTCAACTAGCAAAGGTAACAATGTTTAATCAACTAGTTGACTAATCAAGCACAAAAATCACAAAGACAATGGGGTGTTGGTGTTGAAGGACGCTAAGAAGAGAAAAGGACAGAGTGAGAAGCCACCAGACAAGAGTAAATCTGAATGAATAAATCTGGGACTGACTTTTAGTCGTTGGGGAGAGCTTGGTGAAATAAAAGGCTGAAAGACAGACGCCGAGCTGCGAACAAAAGCTGCTATTAGATCATTTAAGCCGCTCTGGCTGGACTGTGAGGTCAGAGCACGGGGGGGTTGTTGACCGGGAAGAGGAGGCTTGCAGACGAGGGTGAATGTGATGGGAAGCAGAGCCGGTGTCGTGCCAGAACCAGAGCTGAGCAACCAGGTAATGTAACCAGGCTCAGCAGCCTCTATGGACATAATGACAGAGGTGAAAAGACGGAAGAAAACATTAACGGAGGAAACTAAGAGAAAAATGTGAGTGTGACCAAACAAGTGGCCATCGGGTGAACAAATCTGGGACTGACTTTTAGTCGTTGGGGAGAGCTTGGTGAAATAAAAGGCTGAAAGACAGACGCCGAGCTGGGCTGACTGCTGTTGGACTATTAAGTAACATTAGCTGGCTGCTATGTCTTGTGTTGTTGAACTTGCTTGATGTTTAGCTGTTAGCAAAGTTGTCGATTTGCTATTTTTTGATCATATGTAATAATAATAATAATAATAATGGTAACAAATACATGTGTACAACTGTACACTTTTCAGAAAGTGGTATTACATAATTTTGCTTTAGAACAATGTATGAAAGAAACTCTTACTGGCCTTCATTTCTGTTTTATAGGTAAAATATACATAACACAACTGGTCATTTAACTGAAGAAAACGCAAAACATATTAAGACAAATATGGAAGAAAATATCTACCCAAAATTACTGGCCATATTTAGGAACAGTGTTCTTACAACTTATGTCATTTGAATTCTTAATGTGTGCAGTGGCTTGAAAAGCTTGTACACAGCACAAATAAATAGTGGACACTAAAGCTAATTAGCATGCTAATTAGTAAAAAGCCAGGTGTGCTAGGTTTGTGTAGCCAATATCTCTAATAGTATAGTAATCATATAATTAGATTGGTTACATTCATAAATTAGATACTGTTATTCTCTAACAATGTCTGCAAGTCAGCAACTTCACAAGATTACGTGATATTACGCTAACACGCTACATGTAACGTTAGCTCCTTAGTTTGATTACACAGAGGCTTTGCTGAGACACTAAGGGAATTGGCCATACGCAAATGGTTGTTAGATTGGCGGGAAAGGCTCTGCAGGTTTAGGAGCTCTTTATTAACGTACATGATCAAAATTCTTCAACAAATCAACAATGCCACATAAGGGTCGGAATGAGCATGTTCTTACATTTGAAACTCTCTTAATCAAAACTAAATGGAGGTAAAAGAACAGAGAAATGTGGAGGCTTTACTGTACAATTTGCCTCACAAGGCTACAGATAAGTAAGAGTTAATTCTTGTCCATGAAAACACTGCTGTAAGGTATGGTTGTATACGTATATGGGGACATTGTCATATTCAAACCAAATCAGGCATGTGGTGTTTATCACAGTCTTGTGTGGTGGTGTGGAGTGTCACTACATGGCTGAACTGTTGCACAAATAGCCAGAAATCACAACTTGAAGAGTAACACAACGTGATTAACGTCTTTGTAATCCCTAATGGCAAGGTTGTACAGCTATGGAAAGCTCGTCATGGCAGCTCATCAAGTCTCTTTTTTATCTTGGTTGGTCCGTTGTTTGGCCGCTCCACCGTGATGTCAGTTTTCGTTCATTCAAAAGTTGACTGTTTCAGCCCTTATTTCCAGCATCCCACATGGTCCCTGCTGCAACCTGAATGCTTTACCCGCACTGAAATGAATAGGAGGACTGATTTGGTATGAATACAGCCTAACCCCTACATCAAAAACAGTCCTTGTTTAATGAAGAGAAATAGCATGTCGATGCTGTTGGCTGCCTACGTCACTTAGGTGACTTGAATCACACACATTTTTCAAGTGTTTGCTGAACTTCCATCCCTTCACTCCTCTCCTCCTCTTACTCCAATGTTTGTCCACCTCCCCTTCCTGTCATTTTCACCACCTTTCTGCTATTTTTTCTGCACGATAACTCCTTCCCTCTTCCTCCCGCTCATCAGCTCTTTCCTCCCAATCCTCCTCCTCCAATACAATGACAGATATCTGCTTAGCACCTTGACACATTGCAGATAACATTTTCTGGTGACGAATAAACACGGCCCGTCTCTAGAGGCTGCCACTGAGGTTATGAGTGGTTGTCAAGGAGGGGGGATAGCAAAACAGATTAAATCTTTTTGAAAAATTCCTTCCCTTCCACACTTGTTTCATCAGTTTGGGGAGAGGAGAGGAAAAGGGCTTTTCAGCTGCTGCAGAGATAAGATAATCTGTATGTGTGAGAGATCATCAGATAAGAACGCTCAGGACTTCTTTTGGTTCCACTTTCTCTCCTCACCTCAAGTTTTCCATTTCTCTGTCATTTTATACCTCTTCATCCATCACCACTTTCAGTCTCTCTATCTCACTCCCAGCCGCTGTGAGTCCTATGTTCATTTTTAAACACCTAACACTTTAACTTCTCTCAAGTAACATTTTATCTGGCTAACGTGCTGCTTTACGGGCGATAAATCTTCCCCCGTACTCACAGCGACTCCCACGGTTCGATTACACCGCCTTGGCAGCACGTTTTATTTCATATCCCCAAATTACTGTGTCAAAAAAAATCTATGAAGCTGTATAAATCCTTCATTCATCACAAGTCTGTTAAAGTCCTGTGAAAGTCCATGTTGATTCAAGCCCTCAGTATTTCATCCCTGGCCTTAGCTGAAAAAGCAAAAAGAGTCGACAATATAACTGCTGTGTTGAGGGTTATGTTTAGCCTCAGATAAATCAAAGCCCTGGAAATTAAGCGATTTGAGATGAGGCTGCTCCTGAATTCTGGCAGCATGGGGTGTTGAGAGGGTTAAGGACCACTATCCGCTGGTGGTAGAGGTGGTGGGGGTCTCCCGGGCAGAGTGCCATCAACCGACGGGGGGCCTCGTACTGACGCTGCCTTATTCCCTGCTTGAATAGAATATAAATTTACACCCGCGGAGATTAACCACCCATATCGTATGAGAGCGTCGTGTGTCCGAATAGTAAAAATAAAGTGCGTGTGACACCACCACTGCTTTCACTTCCTCTCACTGCACACTTGTGGCACATTTTTGGTTAGTTGGGTAAGAGTATCTTGTTCAGCGCCCCAGAGATACTGGCAATGGATACATCTACTTGTTGCACAAATGGGGGGAGGAAAGCGAGAGGGAGAGGCAGGAGGTGAGAGACGTGGATGTCCAGTCCTAACGAGAGGCAGTAACTCATGTCGGGGGAAGAGAGTCGTGAGTTATGACCTTTTAAGCCATAGTGGGGTTAAGTGTTTTCATTCCCAAACCAGCTGACACTCAACCTAAGGAGTGCGTAGACAGCTTGATGTGTCTGCAGTACAATTTACAGCCATGATCATTGTCTTTGTTATTTTTGCCCTCTGAACTCCTCGTTACCGCATGCCTGCCGCCCACCTCATCTCCAAACTGTGCATTTCTAGCTTGCTGATCCATAGCTCGCGAGTCTCAGATTTTCCTTGACCTCTTCTGGTGTCAGACTTGGGTTTAGGTGGCAGGATGAGAGAAGATGGTCAGAGATGTCAGAGAACTGCAGTGCCCCAAGGCCTTGGCTGACATTTGGGAATTCAATTAGACTAAGAGTGACCCTTGACACTTGAACACTCATCTGCAGGAGTGGGTTTCACTTTGAGACCATGAACCGAGGAGTTAGGTTGTTTTTGATTTCATTGATAACACGCTCGTGTTGCTCGGGAAGCTATTTTTTCACTTCCCTCATCCATCTCCAGCACAAAATTCAGTCAGTCGCACGTCCTGGCAGAGCTTCAGCCATTTGCGACACTTTTTCCATGAGCTGTCAATGTGGCTCGACACTCAGTCAGGACATCCAACTTTCCAACAGGCTCTCCTACAAAAAAATTGATCTCATCACCAAGTAAATAAACTTGGTGATGGATGGTAGAGGTAATTTTTTCTGTTGCTTGGACCCTCTACTTTGCGTGAATCCATCTGTGAATCCATCTGTCTCTGAAGGCATTATGTGGCGGCTGTCTGACAGACTTGGGCAACTTCAAGCCTTTCAAATACATAGGAAAAAACATAAGGTTCAGATGATTTGCGCCTATGTGGCAAGAAGTGCTTCAAAGCTGTCATAAATCTCGTACTTTACAGGAGTACCAATTACAGACATGAGGCATATTAAAATGAGGGAAAATTGAGATAAAATCGATACAATGTACAGGAATTATTTTTTTTAATCATAAGATCTGACAATCCTACAATAGTTTACCTATCAAGAATGACAATCATTATATGTGTAGTTACAACAATCCCGAGCTCAACTGTAGAAATAAGGTGTGCATGTCACAAAGTTAACTGGCCACCCCAGCGTCTCTGAAAATGATGTCACGTTGCATTGACAGACTGTCATTGAAATCAATGAGGAGGCTTGAGATGTTTAAACAAGCAAATGACATAATATTATTCTCTATATTTTAAGTTTCTGGTCTGTTATATGCCATAATACTAAAAAAAAACTTTGTTGAATTAGTTAATAACAGCTGTCAATTCAAAATGTAATAATAAAACACTTATGCTATTTACCTAAATATTCAATGCAATGTGATGAGTCCAGGCTGTGACATTTATTCCATTTCATTTTTAAAAAAACGCTGTGGAAAACAGGAAAATGTTGAATGGCTGACCTCAATGGTATGCTAGTTTTGTACTGTATACCATTTTGCCTAATAAGCCAAAGCAGACAAACCAGCACTACGGTTCATTAGACAAATGAACTCAGTTTGGAAACAAGAAAGTCTGATGTGGCCAGCTTGTCTTGGATAACAAACCTGTTTAGTTTCCCGGGTTGCTCAGGAAATAAATGGACCACCAGTTCTTCTCCAGTGGTGTTTTTTACAATCTTTCTACGAATTGCTGCGTCTTTACATTTTTATATACATTCCTCTCTTTCTCTTTGTTCACATCTTTCTCTCAAACCCTCTTCATATCAGCAGGAGAGCAGAGATGCTGAGTGCTGAGCTCATAAATTTTGCCTGGTGTGAAACAGAAGATGGATTCCCAGGACGGCTGGGAGGTTTTTCATCACTGGAGCCTTTTTAGTACCATCCACTGCCACCACCACATGTCACCAAACCCATGCCGGGCTATGTGTTTATGTGTATGTATTTGGGACTTGGAGGTCTAAGTGCATGGCAGCAGCTAAGAAGACTGAACTGAATAGCAAGGGGATTTTTTTTCCCCAGGAAGAAAAGATGGGGTGATGAGGAGTGGAGGGCTGACGTTTATTAATTTGTGGTTGAGGTGGTGGTTTGAAAATGAAGCAACAAAAAAAATCATAACGTCATTTACTGACAAGATTAACATGCAGTTGATGGGAAGGTTTTCACGACAGGGTGCCAACAAATAAACACAATTCAGGGATGACACCTCCCCTGTGGGGTGGGCACAGTGGAGGGACAGCGCCATTCCCCAAATTCCACACTGGTGATCTGGTGTCAGATGGTCCCAGCCATTCTGTCTTGGCCCCCAAGGGACGGAAAGGTTATCCCATCCTGCTAGAAACACGAATATGGAGGCATGATAAGGTTCACTGGGACAGCTGTGGCCTAATTTCAAATCCACACCAGCCGTTACGCGGCGCTGGCAGAGCACGGTCCGTCATTTGATAGCAGTGTGAAAATGAGACAATTAATTTTAAGATACATACAAATCGATTTGTTTGCAGCAGCGGTGCCTGATTACGTCAATTAGGCTGGACGATCTGATCGAACAACGAAAGAAGCTTCAGATGGAAATTAAGCGTCTCAAATTCATTCTCCAAACATATGTTTCATTGTCATTTTCAATGTCAACTTTTGTGATCTGAAACTTTATGTTGCAGTTCTGTCAACACGGAGCTGGTAGTGAGGTGTCACTGGATTGAGATGAAGATGCTCACAGTTAAGACATTTGTATGCCTCAGTCCTGGTTATAGGAAAATATAAAGAGGGGGACAGAAGGACAACATAATCTTAATGGTTCCCTTGATAAAATGTTAAACTGACCAAAAAACAAACAAGATAGCACAATATAAAAGGATTGGTTCATGATTTGTCTTTTTCATTTTTTTCAAATTGTCTTAAAACTATACAAACCTATTATTTATTGGCTGTGATTGTTCATATTGCCCATTCTGACCCTGAACTCAACCTTTCCTGTTGAGATTTCCACGTAATAGATGGATACCAAAATCCACAATCCTTGTTCTGGGCAAAATTAGGCTTCAGCAGCCAAACAAAACCAGAGGTCATCTTTTTTTTAGAATATAATTCCCTCTTACTGTCCCTCCTTGGCAGCTTAGTAAGGAAACACAATCAAGTTGGGAATTTTATATTAAACTTGTAAAGTTGATTTTGTCTTACAGACTGTACAAGGTTCACATTAACTTTTGCTGTACTTTGGGAAAGAGGGATGTGACGTTTGTCCCAGATGACTTGAATTAAAATTGCTTTAGGAACAGATCAGGCTTAATATGGACAGGGGGAATGATGGCAATGTACATATGGGCATACAAATATTGTTTGATGATAGACTTGAAAAAATGTGAACCACAAAAGCAGCAACACAACCAAAAGCAGTAAGTGGAAATAGCACAAATAGAGGTTGGGATGATGAATGTGTAGAAACTATATGTTTTCCCATCACATCTGACTAAATTTAGTGTGCCTAAGTTGCCTAATTTTAAGTTTAGCCAGAGACTGTTTGATATACAACTGCTGTGTTGTGTTTAGTTGCTTGAACATAGTCTTAATCCTAGATATTCTAGTTACTAGCTTTCCCTGAGCTCTGAACAGTGTTTTGAGCCAACTCTAGGAGATATACTGTAGTTAAAAGCTGCAAAATTGGACAAATCAGGAAAGTGGACTATCAAACTACTGTTGCCAAGGTCAATACGAACTTTCACCCTATGGTGAAATGGTGTGTCCACATATGGCGTATGAGATATTTAAAGCGTGGCCTCCACAAGCAACTGAAGGCACTAATTTGAGAAACAAGAGGAAGCAGAACTTGATGCGGATGAAGTTATGATCTCTCCCCAGGGACACAAAGTGTCCCGCTTCACCAGCTTGTCCTGTTGTGCGCCAAGCTAAATCTTTACCCTCTCTCTTCTCGTCTGTTACCATTTCAGCATGCTCTAGGCTTACTAGGTGACTGTGATGGAAATAACGTGCAAGAACAGATGGCGTTAGCACTAGACACATGCATAACAAATGGTTAAGAACCAACTAAGCAAATGTTGAAATCTCTCCCTGTATTTTTTTTTTTTCATCATGACTGAACTTTGGGAGTGGTAGACAGGTGCGCAGCCATTAGTATGACAAGTCCTCGAAAGACGCTCAACACTAATTCTTAAACCACTCAAACACCCACTTAGCATTTGTGTACATGTGAGTAGGAGTAAAAGACAGACAGAGTGAGAGTGAGAGGAGGCACAGAGGGAGAAATGCAAACAGAACTACCGTCTGTAACAGACAGAAGGGCTGATAGACGGAAACTAATGCCTGTCTGACACCCCGGGGTGTCTGTCTGTCTGTATACACCATGTTATTTATGTGCGACTTGAGATGTGGACAGCAGTGGGTGAAGGCCATGTGAACATGATGAAGTCCATGAGAGTGTCTTTCTCATCAGCGTAAACAGCAAAAAGCTACATAGAGACACAATTCTGATACAACATCACATCCGGTTAGCTCTCAGATCGACTCTATTCAAGCTAATTTTAGTATTTTCAGTGTCTCTAAGAGGTGTGGACAAATAAAAGACAAAGCCATCTTGATTGGGCTTTGGAGGTGATTGAGTTTGTACCAATCAAAAGGCAAAAATATGTAACTGTGGGCAACAAACGCTGACTGCCCATGTACTAGAAAAGCAAAGGGAACCCTGTTTTCTGTACTGTCTGTGTGCACTGTACCCCCACATCCTTGGTACCATTCTTGTTAAGCTTTCGCACACAACATTTTCTTTTTTCAACTTTACACCAAAAGGTCGCCATGCTAGTTTTTCATTTTTTCTTTTAGGAAGAGTGTCCTCTGTCTGTGTGCAAGTCTGCAGACAGTCTGCATCTGTACTGAGGTATGAACAAAGCTTATGTTTCCAGGTGAATGTGTCAAATGTTCCAGGTGGTTATAATTCCTTGGTCTGTTGCTGTGGTCTGTGCGGGTTTCCTCCAGGTGTGTGCATAGGAGTTTAGAAAATGGGCGGTTGGATGGATTGCCAAACTTCATTAAAATCTGGGTCTGCAAGTGTAGTTCTCTATGCTTCACTTCTAAACAGGATTGTCGCTTTAGGGTGTCATTAAAAGTTTTACGATTCAAGACGGTAGACAATGTGGACTGGGCATAAGTTGGTGACTCTTTTCTTTATTAGGTCACTTGTATTTTAGGATCAAGTTCAGCTCAAGGTCAAGAAGACTTGTTGAAATCCCTATCCTTGACTCATTTACAGAACGGTAAACAAGTTTTTGCTGCTCACATTTCAGAGCTCACAGGCCATGATTGGGAAAGGATAGTCATTATACACAGACACACAAAAATGCAGGGTATAGCAGTGACATTTCCAGGACAGCACTCCCAATCATCAGACTTAAATTTATCCCAGAGGTTGAGGGAGTGGACGAGGCCTGAAGCTGTCAGAGTTGTCACCGTCCTCCTTGCCCTTTTCTCCGTCTCTTCTTCTTTCCCCTTCTTACTCCTTCCACTTGTCCAATCATTCATCATTGTCTGAGTGCCTCCTCCATCTCCTCTTCATCTCCTCACATAGCGATGTCTCTTCTTCTCACATGTGGCATTTGGTGGATACTTTTATCCCAAGTCCCTTACAGTCTCATGGCTGCGTACATTTTTAGCATGGTTTTCCTCAATAGGGAACAGTCGGGACATGAGTCCCGATGCAAACATCCTCATAATTCCAAGTCGACCTCTAAATCTGAGGTTAGCCTCTCTCTCTACTTTAGCCTACTGAGAATTACATTAGCACGGACAGTATACCATCAGCATGCCTGCCCTGCCTCACATTCATAAAGAAGAACTATTATATTCTTTCAAAATAAAATCAATTTCAACCACAGTGGTGCGGTGGTTAGCACTGTCGCCTTCGCCTCCTGGTTCCAGTTTGCATGTTCTCCCCATGTCTCCAAGTTTTCATATCTGGGTTTATATCTGGGTACGCCTGCTTTCCCCTACAGTCGAAGAGTTAATAGGTTAATTGGTGACTCTAAATTGCGGTGTGAATGGCTGTTTGTCTCTATGTGTCATCCCTGTGATGAAGGGTTAGGGTTAGGAAAATGGATGTTCGTTACAAGCCAAGAAAATAAATGTTTGAGCGTGTTGTAGGTCCTGACTTTAAGTCATTTCTAATATTAATGTGATGTGATTTTGAATTAGGTCTTCTGGTAACACAGTCCATCTACAGTTTATTTGTAACATTTCATCTGTTTCACAATGATTGTTGAATCTCAACCAATAATCTGTTGAAATATCTGCAGGCGGACAATCCAAATAGAGTGTTCTCAGTTTTCCTTCTTTTGGAACAGTAGCCGGACGTTCTGCTTTCACTGCGACTCCCTTTTGCCAACAATGTTTGGTTGCAGTGGGTGTCCCGTTTGACAGGTCGATGCTGACAGCTCATCATCATCAAGGCTTTCGGCGTGAGAAGTCAGCAACTGTGGCACTTCCTGCACCGAGAACACACGAAGCATACTGGGAGATGTAAATGATATGTTGCTCAACCCGTCCACTCCGTGACCTGTGCTCAATAACCCCCAGCAGGCCGCCGCCGACCCCAAAAGCTCAGCAATCACTTATATGCACAGGAACACACACACACTGTCATGCAGTGCTGAATACAAGTTAATTGAAACTCACATTTTAACACACGGACACATACACTGATGTGTGTATGTGCATATAAGTGTAATAATATGTCTCGAATCCACATTTGCCAATTTTGAGCTGGCACATAATGTTTCAGTAAGAGTGTTTAAGTCTAGTCTCCCTGTCTTTCTTGCACACATACACACACACACCAACACACACACCTGCTAGTGCAGCAAACCGCTAACAGCCAAGGATAACAGAGTCCTTTTGTCAAACAGGGAAATTAGCGCTGGCTCTCACTCGTTAGAGACCCATTGTAGCATTAGCACATTGTCATAGCCACTGAGCCTCTTCACTTTAGCACCGTGGCAGCTCAAACAGTTCTCCCTTGAGGGGAAACACATTTGCATATAAAATATCTATCTGCACAATATGACAGCTGTATGAATTTTTCCTAGCTGAATTTCAATGTTTTGGGGAGTAAGGCTAACAAAAGCTAGCCTAGAAACATTCTGTGTTTTTCTGTCCATGTTTACAAAGATAAATATTTAAATATGTTACTCTATATTTACTTATTCTGTTTCTCCAAAACGTACTGTTACTGACATGACCAAACCAGTTTAACCCCATCAAGAGTAATGGAAACTACACCCAGGAAGAAACAAGTGTATCCAGCTTGTGCTCACGTCTGGCAGGTTCATCATGGTCTGTCCGCTCTCTGTCAAAGACGACACTTCATAATGCAGCATAACAGTTAGAACACACCTGAACAGTCGTACCAGGTGAGGTCAAAAGAGCAGTACCAATGCAGACCAGTGACAAAAGGATTTGCCTAGCCTATAATATTTAGTTTGAGTTACCCTTAAATAAGAGAGGAACTTTAATCCTCTCAGGCAATCCTTTGACATCTTGGAAAACAGGTGGAACCTTCTAATGTGAACTGCATCTCTAAAAAATGACCTGCCAGCTGAGCTGAACTGAGCTTCAGCGAAGTTTTGCTGAGATACAACTCTAAAAGCTGCATACATATACGCTGAATACAATGACTTGAATATGTGTTAGCAATGTAAAACCAGTTAAAGGGTCAGTAGCCTCTGGCTGAGAATATGAGTTAGCTAACTTTTGTGTATGTGTATGTGTGCATGTGGCAAGGTGTTGAGTATAATGTTGAGTATTAGTTTCAAGGTCACAGGCCCGGATACCTCCCACCCACCCATCAGCACACATAAACACACACATGCGCACACACACACACACACACACACACAGGATGGTAATAGCGGTGCTGACAGACATGTGCGACCAGCTGAGCTGGAAGCCTCAGCGGTGGTTGAAAGCTCTGAAAAGGCCGTCCGGACACTTTTAAACATCAGCGACTTAAAGCAGCAAAGAGAGAGACATCTGTAAACAAGAGTCGGGAACAGATGAGGGATTACTGGAAATGTCGAGGACTAGCTGTCTATCTATCTCTCTGCCTGACAAATGACCTGTTTATTAACTTCAGTGTAAATATGAAATATTATTTATTTCACAGTAAGAAATTACCTCATAGAAATAGTTTAAAATCCGAGTATAGTAAATATGTGAATCAATGTTAAATATAATAATCTCTCATCTTTCATGTCTCAGTTTATAATTCAGTTTTATCAATTTATGTAACAGACAATACATGTATCGCTGTTGACTTCTAGCTGTAGCTAATATGCTGTCATTATTCTGGTAATTATCTTTTATCTTTGATTATAAAATAATGATAATAAATATGTTAGTAAATGTTAATATAATAATCTTCTTATATATATTTATAGAGATAAATTCACATAAAAATAAATAAAGTACATATTAATATGTTAATTATAATTAATAGATTAGTGATTAGAAAATCTGTACTATCCTTTTTTTGTTTATATTTTTATTTTTTTTTAAATTTTTATATGTTATTGAACCATTTGAAAAATGTTATACTATGAGTTTCATTTGGAGGGAATCATTTGTCTCCAACAGTTACAAAAAGCTCATGATCTAATTTTGTTTAATTACATTTTTGATGAACGTACAGTATCCATGTTAAATAAGTAAATATAAATAAACAGACAAATAACTAAATAAAACATAACACATTTAAAAATAATTGAATTTTGCATCTTTTTGTTTGAATATTATAGATTTTGAACTTGTGTTTAACGTGATTGAACACACATATTACTAAATAAGTAGGCATTTATATAACCTGTCATCTATGTAAATACACAATAAGAATGAAATATAGATAAACATTTTTTATCTGACGATATTTAATAAATACATACTATACATATACATTTTTAGAAAATGTGTGTGTGTGTCTGCGTGACCCTCGGGAGACCTCTCTGCTTCTTTTCAGCAAAAATGGTGTGTTTGGTGGAATCTGCTGGCTCGCTGTCTCGTACCTTGTAAGACGAGCGTCCGGGTTCGTCACGGTCATGCGCCAAATTCCACCTAACATCCAGCACCTGGCTGTTGACAGTCATGGGTCTCCTGTCATTTTAATTGGTGCGCACACACACACACACACACACACAGATCAAAGTCTTTTCTAGTGGTGAACAACACTATAAATACCTACTGGGAATAGCATGAGCTGATGTATGATAATGTTCTCATTACAACAGGCTTTGTGTGTGCATGTGTGTACAAGAATGTGTGTGTTTATATGCGGTATGGGAATGTGTGTACACCCTGCCAGTGATTTGTGTGTGGCTGTGTGTGTGTGTGTGACTGTAGGATTTTGAGTGTATCTGTGTGTGTGTGTGTGTGTGTGTGTGTGTGAGTGTGAAGCTGACAGGTTTCACCACCTCGCTGATCCGCGGGGTCAGCTCGATTCTCTCCTCTGCAGAATCCCATTTCTGGTCTTCAGTTCCTGTGACTCTGTCACCTCGAAGACGATGGTCAACAACATTTAGGATGTTTATCACACTGCAAGTATTACTTTGCCTGTGAAACTGTGCTGAATTTACACTGCATCAGTTTCACCGTTATTATTCGTTAAGTGAAGTAAAGCTACCAGTTCAGGCAGACATGATTTTTTAAAAGTATGTTACCACAAATAAAGTCAAACAGAAGCAAGTTTGCGGCACAGGCACAGCCTGAAGTTATATGAAATGAACCTGGAATTCTATTGGAGCCCTGCCAATAACTTTCTATAGTAAGCTATACTTTTAATACGAGTATTGCTTTTGATATTGTAGTTTCATTTAGTAGTAATACCACATCTTTTTCCTACTCAGGCACTTCCGTCACACTAACTCTTTACATACAACTGAAATTGATGGAAAGACTGCAGCACCAGTCGTGCTACGATGTCTGCGTGGAAGTTTTCCATATTTTTGAAAAAGGGGCCGTTAGCAAATGCAAAAATGTTTGAAAATTTGAAGCCAAAATAAACGTTTTCTACATTTATGGTGAAGTAATTTGCGCTCATCTGTTTCTAGAATCACAGACACTTGGAAAGAGTCGGGAATAAATCAGAACATCTCCATTTGCACCACTATTAAAATAACGGTTATGAGACACAGATATTTACAATAAAGTAAACGATTAAGTTTTCCTTTTTAAATCTATTTTATGTTATTTATTTGACTGAATCTACTTTACTGAATGATGAATTCAAAGCCAAGTTTTTATACTTTACAAGGCAGTGTAAAAATACTGGATTGTATAACTGCTAAAGCCTGCAGAAGATGCTTCTGTCAAATCATTGGAGTTTTTTTATCTGATCCCCATCACTGATCGACTCAGTTATGTCACTTCTGCAGGGCTAGCTGGCTAGTAGCAAGACAAATCAGGAACAGATTTCCATGAAATGCAATGGTCAGATAGGAGGACTGTTTAGTCGCCATAAGGCAGCATTTACTCATTACAGAGGATTCGAGTTTACTCGGGTCAGCCTCTGTGTTCCCACGTTTTTCTCCAAAAGGGTTAATTCTTTGTAGCAGTCCTGCTACTACTGTTACCAACAATAATAATCCTAAAAAAGAGAACCAGAAAAAGCAGGGTAAACAGGGTTTTGGGCCCATCCTGCGGGTCTCCTGGCAGAGAGAGCTGGTTGTTCTGATCCGAGAGCAGCTGGAGAAACACAAGGTCACATGGGATCAGGCTTTCCCTCCAAACAGCTGGCCAAACAAACCCAGCCTGGCTAGACACACACACACACACACACACACACACACACAGACTGAGGCATACACAATGCACATAAACACACATATTGTACCCTCGTGAAAGTGTACAAAGGGTGTGAACATACTGTACACGCACGTACTCACGCACCAAATCATGTCACATCTCACCATCACACACACCGTGTGAAAAAGTTTCCAGAGGGTAGAACATGATAAATGGGCATTCATCACTCTTCAATCCCCCACATCTTAACATTTCAGGTGCAGAAAGAAAAGCAACCGCCGTGCATTTTTGAGATTTCTATTCCAAACGTTTCATCATGGGAGCATATGTATTCCAAATAAGAACATGAAAATTACAAGAATCAAAATTTTGAGGGTTTTTTATTTTTATTTTTTTCATTTTTAATGTACTTCATCTGAGCACTATCTCTTTATTCATCTGTGTATCTGACTCTGTGACGCCCGCATACTGTATTTCTGCGTAGGACAAACAGATACGCTCTTCCTTCTTGGCTTCTTTCAGCTTCGCCCTCGTTTGTCTTTGTCGTCTGCAGTCTGAATTACAGCCCAGGCCAACCATGAAAGCCCCCGCAGACAACCTGTGTGTGAATAAGACTGATAAATGATGACTCTGAACTCTGAATCATATCCAGCAGTTTTTTTGTCTACAAATATGAACACAAATTACCACGATGACATTATATCAGACACCTTTTATTACCCTTGTTTATAGTAATTATCATAAAAGAATGTCGATAGTTCCACTCAGTGATCACGATAAGACATTTTGCCTTTAGAATATCTTGAAATTATTTTTTCATGATGATGGGAAAACATAAAAATAAAGAGCTCTTAGCATGAGCTCTTACCTTCAATACCTGAGACAGTTTTTAAATTTTTAAGTATTTACTGCATTTTACCTTGAGTTACTGTTTAGGATATGACATCACTCCACATTGAGTATGCTAAAGCCAGTTAAAAATAATGGACACATTTGTTACTGACCGAGCAACAGGCCAATCTGCTGTTAAATAAAGATTTATTAAATAGCTGCAGTTAATCTGCTAAGTCCAGTTTCACAATGAAAACGTGAGTGGAATATCTTTAATAGTTTACCAAACAGATGACGAGGGGTGTGGCTGTGGCAGCATTTGTTGCGTGTGTGTGTGTAGGTGTGTGTGTTTGTTGGGGACATATTTGCCAGGTTTATACATCATGTTTCCAGGCGGGATCATTAACGTGTAACGACATTGTTCACAGCTTATCAGAACATTTACGTCTCACCATGAGATGTCTGCGCCCAGACGGATCACCCTACCGTCCCTGACAAAGATGAATTGAGTTGAGATGCCAGCAGCGAGGGAGGCCGGGGTGCAGAATGGGTAGGAGCGGTCGCCTCAAATACACAAACTAAATTTAGGAGGACACGGGGTGCAGGGGAGATGAGTTTAGGGGACGAAGGGTGAGGGGGTTAGCGGGTCATTGGACATTTTTTTTATGCGTGTAAGCCCTTTAGAGCCCTCGGCTTTATTTCTCTCAAATCTTTCTCTCCACCTGATCTCTCACTGGCAGCACCAACAAAGAGCAAAGGTTTTGTAGATGAATGCTGTCTATGTGCGATGTGAAAGTGTCTCCTTTTACAGCTTACAGGAGATAAAGTGGCTTTGCAGCTACACAAATGTCTCCTAAAAGCAGGTCAGTCCAATCGATAGAGTGCTGTAGGGGGACGCAAAGAGTTTTTCTGCTATGAAGCCCAGTGAAGGCTCTAATGCTATGAAGACCAGTGCTCTCAAAATATAGCCATACGACCCTGAGTGTTCCTCATAAAAAGCATAGTCATACTCAAATGTCCTTGAAAGTATTTATATGAAATCATAATGCAAGAAAACACTTGAATGTTACTAAAAATGGTCTCAGTGTAAGTGTTGCTTACTGACAGTAAAAGTGCAAAAATGCACGTGTAACGGTCCACAATATCTTTTTCTATGCTACCACTAGGAGCCGCCAAAGACAAATTATTCCCTGCACACTGAGGGGGCAAAGAGGATCGCTATCAAAAGAATGTCTCAGATTTATCAAGTAACATGTAATATCTGAAACCCTATAAAACTTGTGTTTCCTGCACCTTGACCGCCTGCTTCTAAGACATCTGTAGCGAGGCAGTCGAGTGTTCAGTCAGCGAACACATGAACAACTTTCTCAACCTTGTACCACAGGGATCAGTGGCATTTTCTTGTCCACAGGATGTGATGTAAGCGGCGTCGTGCCTGGGGAGAGATTAAAGCGGTCTCTGCTCCATGTACGGTGAACTGTCTGTGCTGACTGATAGAGCATTTATGCTGTAAAAAAGGAGACCTCAAAGAGAGCAACATGTCAGCATGGCAAGTCAATTTATAGCAATCCGTCCACCAGCTCCTCAGTCACAGATTCACTGTGTAACCTTATCTGTTCGGTCTAGACCCCCTCACACGCACACGCACACACACACACACACACACACACGCACACACACGCACACACACGCACACACACACACACACGCACACACACACACCCACACAGCATATACACACTTTACTCTCTATGGAGGATTTAATGGCCACTGGACTCTATTTGACACAATGGACACATTTTAAGTAACTGGAACCCAAACATTATACGGTTTGCAATAAATAAATAGAAAATCATGTGATCCACAAATGTTGAAAGTGCTCTCAAGTAACTGAAGCACAAACATAAATCAGGGTACATTTGAAATAACTCATTATGCACTTTGCAAATTATTTGAAAGCAATCAAATGATGCCATACAGCTGATTTTGCAGTGAGTAATGCAGGCTGATGGAGGCTGGCATGTCGTTTTATGGTAATGTTTGTTTACGGTGTGCACCTGTCATCCACAGTGACTTAAAAGTCAAGTTTGAAGCCCTTTCAATCTTTTCATTCCTCGAGAATAACGAACATTGACGGTTCCATACAGCCGAGAAAACCTTATCTGCTGACGAAGGCTGTGTGCGATGTGGTCAAAAACTACACGACAAGTAAGTAAACCTTGAGTGGAGATTGTTTTGAAAGCTACTAGGCCAAGACTGAATTGTCAGTTTCAAAAATGTGTAACGTCTTTATGACAAATGGCAAAATATTAATAAAAAATAGCAATTTATGCATACATACTAAATTAAAGTTCAGTGATGGTTTGCCAGCTAATTATGCAAGATGAAAAAATGTAATCAAGCACACAAAATATGATTTAATTCATCATAAAAAGGAAACACTGACGGACCAATACTTGATTTTTAATTAAATTTTAGCACTATATAAGTGTAATTATGCATGTATAGAGCCGATATTAAAGTGGGATGTCTCATTGGAGCTGATCATTGACAGTGATTAGCTGTCAATGTTTGGAAGTGATTGCAGGGTTTCTGTTGGAAATGGTCATGAATGGCAGCTTTCTCTCTCCTGTTATTGCAGCGTACCCCCCACCTCTTGCTCCCAGGGGCACGGCGAGCTTTCACCAAGTTGAAATGATTTACATTTTCATTGACACTAACGTTTGTTTTCTGTCAGTCTGCACTTTTAAACGTCCAGTGACACCAAGACATGCTTCCAGGGGCAAAGGTCAAAGAGTTTGAAACCCATTACAACCTGAAGCTCTGGGTCTCATTTTCTAACACGAAAGAGAGAAAGAGAAAAAAAAAAAACATGTTGATGGGGAAACACATCTGACAGTTTTTACATTGTGACATGAAGCAAAAAACAAGTAATGTAGAAGTGAATTATTTCTACCTTTTTATGAGAAAAACACTCTAGATAATAAATAAAATAAACCCTGACGTTGTCATTTTGCTTCTCTGTCTCTCATGAAAACGTTTAGATTGGCTTTTTTGACACCATGTCTTGTTGCTCTTCCTCAGAGACACAGGAAGTGATGTAATCAGAGAGCAGTGTGGCACTTCATCCATCCCAGAGGAATTAAACACCAGATTTGATTGGGTTGCTCCTTTAACACTTTGTGTTTAGTGTCAAAACAATAGTGCCTTAAAATACCATTAATTAATCCTTGGTGTAAATTTGGCCCCTAATTTGAAAAAAATATCTCACAATTATCAGTTAACAAAGCATCATATTTGCAGGGCGTCACTTTAGTGATCAGTTTGAGAAGTGAAGCAGTTTTGAGGCACAGCTACACTGTGACGGAGCTGTGGCTGAACTGATGGAGCTGAAGGTTTGATGATGTGAGTTGAGGAGCAGCAAAGAGGTGGTCCGCTCGACTCTGACACAGAGTCGCTGCTGGACTCCAGATGTGCTGCCGAGGGAAAGTTTCAGCTCTGGAGCTTCCATCTGAGGAGTGACACAGACCCTGACCGGAACCTGGCTCATCCCGAACACACATACCTACAATTTAAACCAACATTATTCATCCATTCACAGCGTTTACGGTTGAACTTTTGTATTTTCTGTGCATTATTTGTGCACTTTATTATTTATGTACTTCATCACTGACTTTTGGTGCTGATTATGCATTTAGCTTTGTTTATTTGCTGCATTACCTACCTGACCTACCAGTGCATTACTTACTGCCTTTGTGTCTGTCAAAAAGACACCTGTCCAAACATGATGTATCAATAATTCAGGATGTGACTTTTTGACACCAGACACACGATTTTAGTGTCATGTATAAGTTTTTATGTACATGTTGCATGAAAATTTAACCAAGGCTATGTAAAATCTTAATTATGCCAAATAATGAAAAAGAACTGACTGTTCAGCAGCAACATCATGTTGAGCTCAGTGGATCATCAGCGTAAACAGGACAGAAATGTATTTTTCATGTCATTTTTCTATGCTGTGAACAACACAGACATGCAATTCACCTCCACTGGCATGGCAATGGAATCTGAACACTTGGGCCAATGAAACCAAAACTCATCAGCCTGGATGGATACCGTTAAAGGTAAGTTAGAGAATATGTTTTTGTGATTTAGGTGAACCAACTCTTGAATCAACTTGTATATCCAGTGCCAGGTTAAATATAAATATATATGAATCATTAAACCGATGGAATATTGTTGATTTAGGTATAATGTTAACCTACAAGCCATTTATTTAAGTTGCATGAAAAACATTTCACTTGTACCGCGGGCCAAAGAGAAGCGCAACAAGCTGTCAGCTGAAAGTCATAAATTTCTGTGAACATAGAAGTGATGAGAGCCATTACCAGAATTTAATTTTGGAAAATATTGTGAATTTCACTAACGTGGAAGGGACCTTGCCGCCCCGCTGTGTGATTCATGCTAAGATGACTAAGTTTTTTTTTTCTTCTTTGAGACAAAAAATGTTTCCCAGCTAAACTTCTCTTTCCACCTCTGTCTCTCACGCTCTTCTCTCCCAGGTTCTCCCTCTGGAAGTCAGAGTGCTCAGGGCTCATCCACAAAAGCGAGGGGGTTATATTTACTGCATGTAGACACGTGAAGGTCAGACACGTAAAGTGCTCCTGATGGCTTTGCCAAATGGCAGCTCTCGCCGTCCCCGCCAGACTTCTGCGAGGAGCAAATGTCATTTCCACCATGCAGGGCTTGTATACGCCTCCACAGAAAACAGCCATGGTGAGAATTCAGAGCAACTTCGGGAGGTGACAAAGAGTGGTCTGTGCTGACACCTCAGGAGTGATAATAAAACAAGTAAGGCGACTGGATCGAACGGCGTTGCGCTAGTTAGAAAAAAGAACGGGGAGGGAGACACATTCTCAAACTGGGAGCCGGGCTGTAAAGGGACGTCTGAGGCCCCTGAGTCGTGTCCAGTGAATAATTCACTTTGAAAAGTTTTTTCCTCCTTAATTTTCTGTCTGGCAGCCCTTTTCCCCTTCAAATAATTTAGGGCTTGTTCCTTGGGAGCAGTGGGCACTGGGTATGAATCACCCGCCGTCCACCGAAGCCTTGCTCAAGAGCATAAACGTCCAACTATCAGTGACGTCTTGCTGTGTGTGTAAATAGCACCTTCATAACCACTGTGTTCTCATGGAAACACTGTTAACTTGATAGCTCCTTAGAATCCATTTCCACATGGCCTCCAAATGGACGGAAAGTTCCAGGGACACTGAACGTGTTGGGCTGTGTGCGAGACCTTTACTCTAGGTTCTAATATCTATCTAAGTGTTTGCCATCATCATCATCATTATTATTATCTCCTATTGTAATGGACAGGTGCTGAAAATAATGGTTGAAATAGCAGGGTGATGACTATTGGTTTCTTTAGCTCCACCTGCCTCCTGACTTGTAAAAGTTACGAGATTCCACAGTTCATACTCACCTGCTGCAAGAGGTGTGTGGTCCGCCTGACCTCAGAGACGGAGGGGTCAAAGGTGGACAACATAAAGCGTGGATATCAGAGAGGAGATGTCTGACTTTGACCCTGGGTCAACAACTCTGAAGGACAAACTGACCTGACCCACTGCATGCGTGGAGAGCCTGATTGAGCCATGTTTACTGTGGGAGAGTCTTCAGCCATGTTTAACTTGTGAAGGATGAAACCAGTATTAAAGGAACAGTGTGTAAGATTTCGTAGCATCTAGCGGTGTAGCTGCTAATTGCAACTCCCTTGCATCACCCTCTCATTTATAATTTGAAGGAGAAACTACGGTGGCCTTAAAAATGCAAAAAAAAACCGTGAATGGTTCAATCTGTCTGTCTGTACTGGACTCTGTGGAAGAGGAAAACATTGTTAATAATAAGATTTGTATTTATTTTTTGGGTCTTTTCAAGCTTTATTTGACAGAGATAGCTGAGGAGTGACAGCGGGGAATGAGAGAAGGTCACTGCAGCAAGGACCGAGCCTTCATGAGCCTTGGTAGAGCGCACACTCTACCAACTGAGCTAACCGGTGCCCTAAGATTTGTATTTCATTACACTCTTGCAAATTAATTTTGTATAAATGCTAACAAGTATCATAGGGGTATTCCAGTCATTTAGAATTTTACTTCAATTAAATTTGAAAACTCAAAAGAGACAAAATGATCAAAACTGAAATTCTGGTGCATCTCTGATAATGGTCAAGTTTCCAAAACTCTAAAATATACATTGCACCTGTCAGCATATTTTTGTTCTTCCTGATTGGTAAATAACCACACCTTTTAAATATACACCTCCAGTTTTAATGCAGGCTTTCTGTCATAAAGTCTTAAGCCTGAGCTGAAATAACCTAGATGACATATCAGTAAATCTCTGATAACCCACTGCACATACCCAGTGCTCAATTTGACGCACCTGACTGGAGTGTATTAAGGGGAAACACTTTAATGAATACAATTTTTAAAGGGGAGTTTACCAGTCACAGCCCCAAAGCCTGCTTCTTTATCTTTATTCACAACGCTCAGAAATCTCCTTCATGTCAAATCACTTTTGAAAATAAGCATTAACCAGTACAGTGAAGCACTCACCTCAATTGTATTGGAGTGGCAGCAAAAATCTCACAGACAGATACCTGGACAAATAATCTGCCTGGCTGGATACCAGTAGAGGTAATTGAGAAAATATGTGTTTAAAGGTGGTCCAGCACAGATCCCAGGTTTCTCAGTACTTCTGTTAGAATAGAGGAGTGTGATTGTTTTAAGGGGTGATCACATCCTGGGCCACAGTGAGCAGAGAGGATCATCACATCTTTTTCCATCTCCCACCACTGTCTCTGACACCGGCAAGGGATTTTATCATACGGGTGAATAAAGATGATGGAATGGTGAAGCACCATGGTTTAGCTATGGACTGCAAGTACTGCAGGAGTCTGATACAAACAGGCACGTAAGCTCAGCCACTGTATGTATACATGCACATGCACATGCACACGCAACTGATGGCTTTACCATCTGAAGTCCAGCTTTGGGTTTTACAGTCTTGGCTTGACCTGCAGGATTCCTGAAATAGATATCGCAGAGCAAAAAAAAGTGGGTGAGACTTCAGTGTCAAAGGCAATCTTTCAGCTTCTCTGTTTTGCTTCAATTATTGAATCAGATTTTATTACTGGAGACTACAAATGTAGACCATAACACGCTGAGCCATGACTGCAAATATTTCCTTTGTAACCCAGAGAGTCGTTTTGTAACAGATCACGGTCCTGCTCGCTGCGATTCTCCCTCATCTGTCCTCTGACTGCTGCTTGGTGACCTGTAAATCTATTATTGGGGTGTATTTATAGAAGAAGTTGAGAGAGTACGACTCTCACATCAACAACAAGCAGGCGGGCTCAGTTTGCTGCACAACAACTGTTTTCATCTGCCTCACAGTGTGACGCTAAGTGGTGTCACTCACCAGCACTCAGTCCATTTAACAATGTCACAGCATCCGCCACAGCATCACACTTTAGTTATTTAACACAGCTGCTGGGGTGACACCGTGTCACCTCTTTGTGAGTATCGCATTGTGGCAGCGATGTCTGCCCAATGTTGTCTCCTCCTCCTTCCTCTTCTGACAGCATCACACCCAACAGCTGAAGATCCTGTCAGATCACTAACAGATCGGGGAGGAGTGCCTGGCACTGTCAGGTTATAAGGCAGCAGTGTGTTTAAGTGTGTATCGTGGCTGCAGTCAGTGTTCATACCAGCTCAGGGCATTTAGCTCCTGCAGTCAGTAGCAGGATGTTCCCATGTTTAGTGCTCTGCCACATAATGACAAAAGGTAGAAGTTGCTTAGAAAAAAGCTGAAAAAGTCTATGAAGGGTCTCAGTCGTTCTTTGAGAAAAGTTCAATCTGGGGCAACTGGCTGTAGACTGGTGGAGACACCCAGATATTTAGCATTGGTGGGACATCTTCATGGATAAACAGCCAAGTCCAGCTGCCCCAGATTGAACTCAAAGAAACTTAAAGAAATAGTTCACATTCCAGTTTGTTGGTTAAGGCTCGTTCCCGCTGTTTCTTCTTGTCAATGCGATTCTTTTGACGTATGAGGTCATGATTATCCAGACTGTTCCAACTGACATGTTGAATAACTTTGCAGTTCTGTTTGGTTTCCACGGTGCTGATCACCAGACCTCTTTAATAGATGACAAAACGATGCTGATCTGCATCCAACCACCAACTTTTAAAGGTGAACTCAAAATCTTCATAGATTACTGACTACTTTCTTGAATATACTTTTCAGACATGCTTTTTTAAAACAAAAAATTTATTTTATGTAAAGGTCACACTTTTTTTCAACCCTTTCTTATGGTGGATCAGTTAGCTGTTACATAATTTTTGTCCCTATTGAATTCATTAGCAAGGACCGCAACAACAGGATACATTTAAATGATTTATTAACAAAACGTAAGATTGTGAGTGAAGTGTCGATTCTTGTACTTCTTTGGTCCGTTGTTGCGTTGTGGGGAAGCTTCAGTAGGGAATCTGTTGTAGCACCCGGGCATGACAGAGCCCCCTGAGAGCCCTGTTGAGAGTGGGAAAGAGAGGGAGGAATAGGAGAAAGAAAGGGTTAGGAGGGCATTTATAGGACTGTCGGTTGATGTGTGGTCTCTGCTAAAAAGCTTAAACAAATAAATAATAAATGACAAAATGCAGGTGTATAAATGAAAGACAAGCACTTCATTAATTACTTGCAAGATATGCCCTGAAGGACCAGCGTGTAAGAGTTGGTGGCACCTCGTGGTGAAGTTGCAAATTGCAACCAACTGAATATTACACTCCTCACCCTCCACTACCAAGCATGATGGAGAAAACTGACTGCGTAATGTGTCTACAGCCAGGGTTTGCTTTGCCTGTTCTGGGTTACCATAGAAACATGGCGGTTCGACATGGTGGACTCCGTGGAAGAGAAGCTGTAGCATTGGTAGATATAAACGGCTCAGAACAAAGAAACATAATGGTTCTTATTTTCAGGTGATTATACACTAATAAAAACTTGGTTGACACTCAAGTGACTGTGTGTTTGAACTCTGAAAGGTTTCTGTGTTGGCTCCATTAATCTGCGACCTATGATGACCAGTAACACCCCCGCAGAGATGTTTATCTTCAGAGAACCACGATTCTAGTCTTAGATGACCCTTCCAGACTGGCGCACCTGCTTGATAAATAACACACATGTCTCTGGGTGCAGAATGTGTCTAAAGCAAAGTGCAAAAGCTTAGTTAATCTGTTCCTGTGTATCCACTGGCTCAGCAGGCGTGATACAAGCTTCACAATAGACTCACAATAGAGCCACTGTATCATCTGCCAACACAGAGACACACAGCACAGCTGCACCCACTGTTCTGTATGGAGCGGCCTTAACAGGGCTGACTCATACAAAATACACTCTGCTGCCCCCCCCCCCACCCCCATTTAAGCATAAAAACACACACATGTAAGCATATACACACACATGTGAGCACACACATCCGAGCAAACACTTCTTTCACCTTGACAAGTATTGATCGCATTAACATGTAGGTGTGAAGACAAACATGCTTGAGCAAACATCAAAAAGTGACTACTCTCTCTCACACACACACACACACACACACACACACACATATATATACACTTTCATTGGTGCAAGTGGTTGTGCAAGCAAACAGACACATTCACATACACCATGCAACATTGATTACCCCCGCTGCATTAAAGCCAGACATTAAGCCCTGAGCTCCACAGCATCCAGAAGCGACACCTTAGCCCGGGATTTAATTTTGTGTGGCGGCGGGCGTTACAAAAACACATGATGTAGCCAGTTGTTTTGGAGGGCAAATGGAGCAGCCATCATAAAGGCCGGTTTTATTAGCTGTTGCTTGATTTGTTCCTGCAGCCTGCGGAGCGAGCCGCTAAATCAATGCGTCCAGCTGTTCCCCGAGCTTGCCGGGGCTCTCTGGACGCGCAGCAGGTGTATGGCCCCCTCGGCCCAGTCACACACACCCGCTCACATAACAAATAATAACGGCCTCCACACACGGCCCATCCATCACTGTTATGGCCCGGCCCGGGAGACCGACGCTCACACACTCACGCACACTGAGAGACTACAAGTGTGTGTAACCCAGAGCGCATGCACATGCTCATACACAGTTGTGGAAACACACTTTGACAGGAACTCCTGCACATAGGCTACAGTGCATATATGTACACACATATAAGTTGGCGTTTGTATACTTGTGAGGACCCTTTCGTTACTAACTCTGACCTTAACCATCACAACAAAATAGTCCTCACAAAGATTAAAGGCGCGCGCACACACACACACAGCAAAAACACATGGTTATTTAAAGGTAACACACCAACAGGCAGGCACACTAACACTTTCCCATATGTGCACACACACATACCAACACACAAGGACATGAATTGGCATACATTGTGCTCACACACACCCACGAGAGGCATTGTACTACATTGTACTGGAGATAAACAGTGACGGGCACACCTGCGCTAATGCACTCACCGCCGCTCACGCAACACAAACTGAAGTGCACAGGTATGTGACTGAAAGTTATGTACGTGCACAGACACATAAACACACAGTGAAATATTCAGGCTGGGATAAACTGACACACACACTGACACACACAGCATTGTGGGAACACATGTTTAGCTGACACAGAGAGAGAGACACAGAGCATTCTGACATACTGTACACAGGAGTTACACATGTACTTCCATAGTGGTAGATGAGACACTCCAGCTACACACCCACACACACACACACATGCACACAGGGGGGTGATTTATCATAGTTATGGCTCAGCTCCACTCAGAACCCCCTTATTTAAAAAAAAAGAAAAAAAACAACTGAGTGAAGGGCTCGAGTCGATGAAGAAAAATGATCCACATGTTTCTGTCACCAAACCGTCCTCTGCCACTGCTTCTTACACAGTATGTTGAGTTTAAAGGGTCGGGTCACACAAGTTACAAGAAATATGTTTTCCTCATCTTGTGTGACATTTACATCCACAGTGCTGTGAGCACCACCCATGAAATTACAGTCACCTTCATTGTGTTCGGGTGAAGCTCAGAAACCTGTGCAAATAAAATCAAACCCATGTTTATACATTGCTAGATACTACAAGAGGTAAGTAAGAGAGCCTCGTTTGCCGGCAGCTCACAAATACAACAGCTGGATTGCGGTGAGGCCTAAAATCAATCAGTCTTCCGAACAGCAAGGGTCCACATCTGGTGTAACTCAAAACTAGAGGGGGAGGAGGAGGAGGAGGAGAGGAGATTCAGCAGGTGATGGCAGCAAACTTCACTAAAGAGTGAAACTGAGAGGAGAGGGAAAGAAAGGAAAGGAGAAGAATGGAAAGGAAAGGAGAGGAGAAGTGAGGAAAGGGGAGAGGAGGGGCGAGGTGAGCTGAGGGAAATAGGAAAGGAAAGGAGTGCAAATGACAGGACAAGAGAAGGTAAGGAAGCAAAGGGAAGGGAACAAGGGAAGATAGGAAGGAGTGGGGAGAAATGTAGTGAAAAGGAAATAAAAGAAAGAAAGCAGGAGTGAAATAGGAAAGGAGAGGAAATGAGGAAAGAAACGAGGACGCGTGGAAAACAGAGGAGCAGTTAATTAGACCCAACCAAGGTACATTAAAAAAACAGATATTATGAATATCCTAGAAAAAGGTCAGCAGAAGAGAGGAGAGAAGAGGAAGGGATGGGAAAGCAGGAGAAAAGAGGAAATGTGAGGTAAGAAAAGCAGAGGAAATGAAAGAACAGGTGAGGAGTAGAAAAAAAGGGAAGAAATAGGAAAGAAAAGAAAGGGAGAAGAGAAAAATGTGAAAAGGGTAGAGTAGGATGGAAGAAAGAAGAGGAGGCACAGCAGGAGACAAAGTGAGCTCGTGATTTGAGTTATTTTCTTATTCATTTTCAGATATTATGAAACTGAGACTCCTTCCCACCCAACCAGAAGCTCTCCGGGGTAAATGGCAGTCAACGCAACGTCAAGTTAAATGACATTTTATAACCTGCACAGGAATGTGTGTGTGTGTGTGTGTGTGTGCGCGCGCGCCTGGGTATACATTTATATGTGTGTCTATACATGAATGTGTGTGTGTGTGTGTGTGTGTGTGTGACCTGGCTGCAAAAAGGCAACTGCTCTGGGGAGAGGGGGCATATCTGCTCCAGTTCTTAACAGCTGGTCCCTGCAGTTGCCCTTTTCTACACATGAAAGGGCAACAGTCATAGTGTGTGCACATGCATGTGTGTGTATGTGTGTGTGTGAGACATGAAAGACAAAGGCAGCAACAGGCATCACTAAGAAACATTCAGTGCCTTGTAAATCAGTGCTGCACTGATGCATGAACAATTTGAGTGTGCGTTGAGAGTGAGTGTGTGGGAAAGTGTGATTCATACATACCTGAGCTGTTATTGATTGCACCGAAGTTTATTTTGGTTCATTTGATCTTTTTTTTATTTTCAGATGCATTATTATTATTATTATTATTATTATTATTATTATTGTTTCTGACTATCTGTTATTGTAAGTAGGATTGACACTTATTGACACTTACATTACAGGACATGTAAAGTTGTATGTAATATTACAATATGACCTCCAGGACCTCTCATTATTTAGTCTATAGGTGAAGTAGAGGTGGAGAAAAGGCTATAATAATAATAACTGTAATAATATCTTCATATTAGGATTAGGTTTTTTTCCCCAACATACTAGAACATTTAAACACGAGCACATTTAATATCAAATTGGAGTAATGACATAAATGAGACAAGTCTCATGTTTGTATTTTTTTCCACTTATTGCTCATGATATTAACAAGTTATTCTACCATTTAAAAAAACTGCTTATTCCTACTGGAGATGGCACAATATGACGTGTTTGTATGTCATAATCCAAGCTAATACTGAACAGAATGGGGTGTTAGGCAATCCTCGCCTTCTCTCATATTCTCTCCCAGGATGCGAAATGATCCTGCTTACAGAAAGAAACATACTTAATCACAGAAAGACTACATACTGTCTGATGTTTGAAATCGTGCATACTAAAAATCACAAATTAAAATAAAAATCAAGAATTTTACTCAAATTATGTCATAATATTAGTTTTAAGGCAATAATGTTTATTCTATTTACACAGAACTACTGTGTGATTACATGGTGAAACTTTAAGACTATAATTCAAACTTAACCTGAGCTACCTTAACATAGGAAGCATGCATGTGCCCATGAACGAGAGGCTCATGCTCATGACAGCGCCAGATGTAAACAATGGCATCCTCCTGGGCTTGGAGTTATAACATTAACTCAGCATGAGACTCTCATCCGTGAGTACATGCACGCTTCCTTCTGAGCTGTGATACAGTTGGTGGCTGTAGTTCGGTAGAAATGAAATAGTTCCTGGATGAAACTGCTCACAACAAAGTCTGTGGATTATCTTTGGTAACTGGGTCATGTGGAAAGATACACTGGAAAGGACATTGCTGTTGAGTGGCGCCTAGTTCTGTTATATTCTAGAGAAGGCAGGCATCTCTGCAGCCGAAACCTCCAAAACTCGGCAACGCACACCAAAACAAATATATTTTAGATTTTGGAATCAACTGTCCCTTTAAGCTTCTCCTTCTTTCGTTTATTTGGCTTTTGGAGAATATCACAAATACATTTTTTTTATTAAGGTTCTTGTACAAAACTTTGGCATTATCAATTCTTGACCCTAGCAGAAGTACTGACATGTATTGCCAAAACACTCGACTCAACAAGAACCAACTCACAGAATCAAAACTGTTGGTTTTATGAATATGAATCGTTACGAATCCAGAATTACAAACATACACACCTAACAGGAAACACAAAGATTTGTTTCTCAAGTGTCATCCTGCTGCTGATGGTGTACAAATCTCACAAATATCATCATGTCCTTTATAGATTTGAAATTCACCATCATGTAATGTTGCTAATTTCTTTCAGTAATGATGCTTAGCAGAGTTACATTCACACCTTTGCAAAAAAAAAAAAAAAAAAAAAGCCTTTGGTCGTTCGGAGTGAAAGGAGTTCTGGTTTCAGCACAGAGGTCGGTGAAGTCTCAAATGACCACTGAGGAAAGTTGACTGTATTGTCAGTGCTGTCTTGACCTGCTTTAGTTTATGGTGTAAAGCTCCATTTCAGTGCTCAGGAGATGGTGTCAATTACCGACCTCATAGAACAACTTTATTAACACTGACACACCCAAGTTCAGAAAAAAATTGAATTTGGCTCGAAGGGATATTACTGATGTAGTCTACATTTCAGAATTGTGTTCATGGCAAGGGAAATCCTTAGTGAGCATAACAACAAGCTCTGCACGCCAAGAGCTTGGAGTCGCATGACAACTTCTTTCTTTTTATCCTTCTATGTAACCTTTCCAAATTAACTGTATTTTTTGAGAGAGTATTGTGCTCATAAACATTCAGCATGTTGTACCTCTGAGCATTAACACATTTCAAACGTGACATTTCATTTCCTTAGCATAAGAATTGGGTGCTCGGTCGACTTCTATGGCGGCTAGCTTTACAGGGTGATATATTATCTGGTGTGAACCAGGTCAGCGCTATAATGGCAAAACAGCAGCCGGCCAGCAGAGGAGGAAATGACCAAGAAAAGTATGAAACAGACGAGCTTTCAATTAGCAGAGGGCACATGGGGAGAAGAGACACAGAATGTATGTGTGTGTGTGTGTGTGTGTGTGTGTGTACAGGGTAGGGCATCATGTATGTGGGTTTGTACTGTAGGTCTACACTAAACCTGCAAATTCCACTTTTTTTTTTTAAATTCAAACTTGTGTTTTGTTCCTGTTTGTCTTCAATTTCACTTCTACCAAGTTGAAGACAAAGTCACGTGTTGTATTCTACTCTGGTCCACTGTAAAGTATTATCTGGGGACCTTTAAAAATTTGTAATAGATGCAATGGTCATCTGTGATATTAATACCGTACGAATCTGCCATATCCACAATTTGTAATGTAAAAATTCTACCTATGACAATACGTATTACCTACATTATTTTGCCAAACACAGAGGTCATGTTTTTATAGTAGTCCTGAGCAAATCAGGTTTCGGGTCATCTTTTTGTGTGGCTACTAGCATATGTTAGCTAACGTTATACTATATACTACTATACTTGTGTCAATAAATCTAATCTAGAACAGCATCCAGTTCATCAAGGTAAGGACACTTAATGGGTCTTGATGTCTTTGAGGGTGTCAGGGTACTTTCTTCACAGGTAGTCCAATCTTTCTCTACACTTGGTCCAATCTCTAAACTCCTGTGCAAAGGGGCACCGGCGCAAGCGATCTTTGTGAATTGTTTCCGGTGTGGCTGTGCATCATTTAATAAAATTGCTATTTGTTACATGGTTCACCCTGAACAGTCTGTGTCTCGCATTCAATGCATTTACAATATATAATTAGGGGACAGAGCTACCGGGTCTGTGAATTGAAGTCAGCGTGGTAGTGTCATACCTGACTGGCTGCATCAGTAAGTCTGATTGCAATCTTACGGGGAAATGTTGCTACTTCTCAGTTAGTACTTAACAGTTTCCTCGTGAGTTTATGGTCTTAATCGCTAATTTCAAGTCTGCTTCCACCATGCTCATGAAACTCAGATCAAACTGCAAACCAAGGCGGTGCTGATCAAATATGAACCAAGATTCTGTTACTGCATTGACTATTTCTCTACTCAAATGTTTTCAGAAACATATTTCAGTGTACTGTTTAGAAAACTAACTCACAGTACATCACTCACCAGCTCCAGGCTCTCGTCCAAATATAGAACCAAAAAGGCAATGTTTGCAATGCTAAACTCACTGCTTCAAAACGACTGTCCACAAACCAATATGCAACATCACGGTGGGTTTACACTCCAATGCCTGTTTTATTTCCCACCAGCCGTTGCTTTTGTCATTCAGGAAGCGGTTATCATGCAGAGCTCTGACATCATACATGGGAGATAATGACAGTAAATTCAAGTAAAACAGACTTCACTTACCTCGTGTGACTGCGTTGCATGAAACACAGACTAGCAAATCAAATTTGAATCTCAAGTTATGTCTCCCATTTTTTATGATATGCATGCAAAAGTACTGCTGTGTTATGGACCAAAAAGAATCCACTGGAGCAACTTATTTTATTTTATAACTTAGTTAAACAGTTATTAGTTATGTGCACAAATCATCCTGCTGCTGCATTCACTAAACACTGATCAGGATAAATGAGTCATCATGGGTAAACTGTTTGGATAAAAGAACACATGGGTACACACTTACTTGGGCTTCATGGAGACCTGTAAGTTGGCTGTTACTGTTTCAGGTCTGACTGTCCTGCAGCAGCTCAGACTACAATTCAAAACAACACAAGCTCTGGTCAGAGTGATAGATTAACACTCAGCTGGTGTTCTTTGTACAGTCTCGCTGATGGTCACATCACTTCACTTCCTCTGTCTCAGAAGCTATCATCACCTCACTGCTGCAAGCGGCTAGGCAAAACAACCCATAAGGCCCAAGCATAACAGAGAGCCGTTTGGTCACGACCCGTGCAGTAAAAGAGCGACACTGGGTTGTATTTTTCCCGAAACAGAAATCCCACCTCGTTTTTCTCCTTTTTGTGTGTTTCCGCCTCTGTGACTCCTCAACACAGCAGACCCTCCGGCTGATTTGGAGGCTCTCGCCATTAATCACACAGCCAGAGCGGAGGTGAGCGAGCAGGGGAGCAGGTGACCCACCCTCACCACCCTCGTGACCCCATCATTCCCCAAACACCAGCCCCATACCCCAGTAAATTCACAGCAGGACTTTGACAGAGTCTGTTTGTCGTCCCTCCTCTCACTTCCTGTCTGATGTCATCGCCGCAGACAAGAGTCATCGTTAATAAAGGACAAGAAGGGGATGTAATGGGACTGACAGGAGATGTGTGTGTGTGTGTATTACTGATTCAAACCGTGTTTCAGACTCTCATCATGTCGAACATTGGCCCTGGCTGCTTATTTAATATATTTTACAATATGTAAGATTGGACACCGCAGCTCAAATTCAAATTCCCCGCTCACCAGACTGAAGCTAACGCAGGTTGCCAGATTGAAGATACTGAACCTCCACGAGGGCAAAATGAGCACAAGGTTAATTTCATGAAGCAGTTTCTACGTCTGCGTCTGACTTCAGTCTGTGCTGCAAAATAATGACAACTAGAAGTTTAATTTGTTTTTTTCTGTTTGTTTAAGAGAGAGAGGGAGAGAGACACACACGCGACGTTTCTTTCAAATTGATTTACAGTGGTTAACTTCACCATAAATAAACTCCTCTAGTACATGGATTAAAGTTCTCCATCATTACGACCGACTTCCATCATTCAGAGTTCACAGAGGCCGCTTATAAGATCAATGTAGATCCAAGGAAAAAAAAAAGTTTTGGCTGATGACAGCACATGTGTCAAACTCAAGGCCCACAGGCCACATCTGGCCCGTGAATGAATTATCTTTGGCCCGCATGATAAAATGTATTTACTATCAGAGCTGGCCCGCTGGTATATCGCACGCACCACCATAATACTACAAATCCCACAATGCACTGCCCGTGCGTCAGCACGTCAATCACGGGCCCGCGAACCTTCACTAGTGCAGGACGAGCGAAACGTAACGTAAACGTAACTATCTAAACTCTGATACTCTACCTGTTGTGTTCTGGCTTTGTTTATTTCATGAATCAGCTTCTAAATCGGAGTCTGACTCGCAATTTACGCTGTAAAATAGTGACACGAAGAAGTTTTGTTTGGTTTGTAATGAGAGAGAGAGAGAGCACTGGCCGAGATATATACGCGGTAAATCAAAGTGAGGGAGATTGCTTCATAGCGGTTACGTCCAGCACACATAAACACAGAGAAAGGGCTGGCTCAATTTGTGGCAGCGGCAGCTAGTAGTGGCACTTCCCCACTGACCTGCTGCGGCAGTTGCCGGTGTCTGAGGTAGTTACCACTGCCCTGCCACGGCAACTGCTGCTGTTATGGGCATTTGTTTTTATTTTATAAAACAGTCGTCAGTGTTGCATTAGACTTGCTGGCAGTAGCATTTCCATTACGTGACTATGAAACTCTCCCAGCTGCTGTAACGTTGCTTGTTTGTTTTTTGTGTACCTAACCTCTACGCCTGTTTCTGTCTCTCAGGTCTGGTCCAACTCCGTCAAACTGCTGCGCTCGCTTGCTTCCATCGTTGTAGTGCGTTGTGTTTGCTGCAAATTTGTTTAATACCTGGCAACCCCCGGATATCGAACACGGAACTAATTGATCAGAATCACAAAGGCCAAAACATGAACAAAGACACAGGCCGGGCGGTAAATTTGAAATTAAGAACATTTTGGCTGTCGGGTTTTTGTCAACAAGCAAGTATTTCAACTTACCATGTTTCCTTAAGAACTGATGATATAGCATATTAATTTTATGATTTAATAATAATAACAGTAAATATCTTATTGTACCTTTAATTTCGGCCCACTGTGTATTTGAGTTTGACACCCCTGCTCTACAGCCAATGGTATTATTTGCAGCGTGCATGCGCGTGACCAATGACAGTATAATGACCCACACAGGGCGGGATCTAAACACGGAGCATCCGCGCTAATGTTTAGCTGCTTACCTAGCACGATCTCTTCGTGCTGCGATGTTATCAATTAGTTTTTGACTGCGTCACAGAGCTGTGTTGCCATTTTGAGACTCAGTTCATAAAGTTTTGTCAACATGTGAGAAAGTAATCCGAATCAGTAAAAATACTTTTTGGGCTTTAAACGTCTTTATCTTTTAAATTATCTCTAATATTTACCGTGTTTTACCACGTGTCTGCTCATGGAGCTTCTTAGGTCGGGCAGAATCTAACGTTCACTCCGTTGATCCACTTCCGTGTAGCCGTGTAGTTATCGAGCCGGATTAAAACACACAAGAGAAAAAACAAACAGACGGCCCAGTCCGTCATGGCAAATTTCAAAATAAGAAATACACTGTATTCTATTGTAGTAATTTATCAAGAAGCTTGTATTTCAATTGAACATGTTTCCTTAATCTCTGATGACTCATATGCATTTTATGATTTAATACAGTAAATATCTTTATATTAAATTTATATTGTACCTTTAAAGCTACAATATGTAAGATACACTATGTAGATATAATTCGTAACAATATGTAATAAGGAAACATACTCTATTGAAATACAACCTTCTTGATAAATTACTATAGTCAGTATGTTTCTTATTTTGAAATTTGCCTTAACCGACTGGGCGGTCTGTTTGTGTTGTGAACCTATACTCGGCTCTTACTGCCCGAAAAGGAGGCTGCTTTCCGTAGAGTCCGTTGGGAGGACTGACCGGGTCAGGGAGACTTTTAGCTTGAAATTGACCAATTTTTATCTCTAAAATTACCAAAACAGTTGTGTGGGACGTTTGTTTTACTAGAGGAGGTCTAGAGGAGTTTATGCTGATAATTTATGCTGAATTTAACCGTAAAATAATTGGAAAGAAACATTGTATTTTTCTCTCTCTCCCTGTGATTGTGTGTGTGTTTCTCTCAAACAAACGGACACAAACCAAATTAAACTTCTTGTCATTATTTTTCAGCACAGACTGAAGTCAGACTACATGAAATAAACCTTGTTGTCCTTCTCATGGAGGTTCAGTGTCTTCAATCAGGCAACCTGCGTTAGCAGCAGTCTGGGGAGGGGGAGACTGCTCTCCAGTGTTTTGAATTTAAGCAGCAGTGTCATATCTTACATATTGTACCTTCAAGACACATAAAATGTGCTTCGTTATCAATAAATTGTATATTTATTTTTTTATAAGCACGTCTCTGATTTTAATTTGTGTGGACTTGCTTGTGTTGGGACCCTGTTGTAAAATACTCTTGAAATAATCCTATCCGGAACAGTAAATCTTTGGGTGAAAGTCCCAAGGAGGCGTTGTCAAACAAATTTACGTAATTAGTATTTTCATAATATTTTTATCAGTCATTAGCCAGCCAGTTACATGCGATAACTAAAAGTTAGTTTTTTAATAACTGTTAGTTAACGTAACGTACGTAACGTAACTTAAGATATGACCTATATACTGTTGTGTTGCCACATAAAATGTTCTAGCTGTTGCCATGGCACCGTGTGGTTGGCATACTGTAGCTCTGAACACTTCTGTGTTTTTTTCTCCATTTGTTATGACACATAACGACAATAAAGATATTCTATTATACTTGTATATGAATATGTAGACCAGCCTTGTTTTGTTACATCTATTAAAATAATGTTAAATAAAACATAACTAACTTAAGCTATACACAGCCACACATCACTCAAAACTTATTTTTGTCGGCTTGTATGATGAAAAACTGCCACAACGGCTTTGAAACCTAGTTCTCTCTTTGTTGTTGGTCACATAACATATCTTAATAACAATAATGAAATTTAAATTAATTTAATCGTTTATTTGAAATTGTTTTGGTACCACATGTGTTTTGGACCACCGGGAAGAGGAGGTCTCGTGAAATAAAATACTGAAATACAGACACAGATTTGGGCTTTTTGTTTTACTTACCTGATTTTTGTTCTTGGATTTTTTTTTCATGTCTTTTGGACGTGAGGGACCAGAGCACCTGGCGAAAACCTTCTATGAGATCTGTGGATAAGATTTGGTTGTGAGAGAGACGAGAGCTGGGGTAGTGATTTGAGGCGTCACTTTAAAAGGAGTGAGCAGTTGTACCTTCCTCTTCCTCTTGAACCTCTTGATGGTCGGCCTCTGCTTCTCTTCTCCTCGAGCCAGAGGTGAAGAATTTCTTCAACCTTTTCCATCTGGAAGGTTCCCTCCTCCTTGCAGGAGCCTCCTCGGTACTGCTCTCCTGTGGAGGCTCAGGCGATGTTCTGGTCCTCTCGTCGCTCCGCCGCTATCGCCTCCACTTCTCTGTTCACAGCCTCCACCACCGCACGGGACTCAAGTTGGTTTCTGAGTTCCCGGTTTTCTTCACGCAGATCATCAATTTCTTTCTCCTTCTCCTTGAGTGACCTGCTTAGAACCTCTGCTTTTATAATGAGGGCTGTTGTTTGTCTACAGAGGGCAATTGTCTGTCTTCCTTCATTGCTCTCTCTTTTTGCAGCTCCTCATTGAAACAGTCGTCAGTCTGGCATTCCATGCCAAAAAAAAGAAAAAGAAAAAAAAAGACATTCTGCCTGCCTTTTCAGGCCTTTTGCTTCGTCTTTTTGTAGTTTCTCAGTCACAGATCAATCGTACATTACTAACATGGTCCTCAGCTTTGCGTTGTCCTCAGAGAGCTTCTGCTGGTGCTCTCTGGCTCTGAGTTGGTCCATCAGGAGCTGTTGCTCAATGGTGGGCACAGGATTTGCAGGCTTCACTTGTCCCACCGTCTTTCTCCTTGCTCCTAACCTTTCATTTTGCATTTTTTGCTGTGTGCTGGAGTCCATGGCCTCAACAAATTCAAAAAAAGACACTTTCTTTTTGACTCGCACAGTATTCTCTGCATTGACAGGGTCTTTCTCTGTCCATATGTCAATGTTATTTGTTTGTTTGAAGAGACAAATTTTGTCTTTGACCTTACCTTTGAGATTGTCCTTGTACATTGTACCTTTCTTTGTGGTGGACTTAGCCTGACTGCAGCCTTCAAATAGACTGATTTTGTTTTTCACTCTTGTATTTGCTGTCCATGGCTGACTGCATGTTCAACTCAGGTGAAGATGCCATCGCAAAGTCCTCAGTTGAACTGTATTTGCAAGAGTTGTTTCTTCCTTTCTTGAGCAGTGTTTCTTCGTTTTGACTGTTTTCCTTGTGTGTTTCTGCGTGCATTTTTATCCACATTCAGTCTTTGCACAAGGCGTTGACTGCTTCATCTAAACCTATCCACTCTTCTTTTTTCAGCTTCAAGTTGCTTCATTAACTTCTCATTTTGCTTTCTTAGCTTCCTTAGTTGTTTGTTCACAGAAGATCTTTTTCGTACTCTTTTGGGTGTACTTTGGTCTTGGGTGGACATCTCTTTAGGTGACTGTGTTGGTGTGCTACACAAAACAGGCACTGCCACTGGGGCTTCATTGATGTCTTCATGATTGAATGGCTGGTCATGATCCTGATCCTGAGGTGATTGTGGCGTTAGACCAAGGACAGCCTTGGTGGCTTTCTCCCTTGCCCTATATCTCCTCTTGGACTCTCTCCATTTTTCTTGTAGCTTCTTCGTTGTTGCTGGTGACACAGACTTCACACTGAGCTGAACAATTTTCCTGCATGCTTTCTTCTCCTGATATCTGTGGGGGAATTTATGAAATCAACCATGACTATTGTGATACGATGAAGCATTAATCATGTCATTTTTCAATTCTTAGGCTAAAATAACTTTTGGTAGCTTGTCAAATTTACTTTCTGCGTCTCTCTCTCAGAATGTGCTCTCTTTTCTGAGGATCTTCGCTCAGCCTCTCCCTATACTTCCTGGTCCTTTCCTTGCTTGTCATCTCACCCTCTCACTTTCAAAACTCCTGACTAACAGTGTTAAGGTTTACATTATTTTCAGTAGTCAATCAATATAAATTGATGAAAATTTCCAGATCAATACTTAAATTACGTCACACCAAAGGACTGCGTAATGGATCCCATTTCCAACAGTGCACGGAAATAGCAATATTATGAAAATATTTGAGACAGAACTCACCTTGTGTACAGTCCGTGTGCTCCAGTGATGTCTACTGTACTTCCTGGATGAAGAAGGACCCCTCTCAGTAATACGGTGCCCAAATTAAACAAAATTTAATGTGTCATAATTATTCTAAATGGGGACCTTAAGACTTATAACCTTTAGTTTCATTAAGTTAACACTACTATAACATCTATTCAGGTATTTTAATGTATTTAGACTTATTTTTCATTTAATTACAGTAGTTTTAAGACAAGCAATGCTACCCCAGACAGTCACGCCAGTGGACAAATGTCATGTTTAAAACAAAATATTTACATATTTGAATCATAATGCTCATTAATTACAGATGAATTAGTTCTGGATGATTAAACTGCATATAAAAACAGACATTTTAATGAAATATTATGAATTTTTATTTATATTTGTCACCATGAACACAAAAATGGAGCGTCACGTCAACCACCCATATGTTTTGAGTGTTACAACCTTATATGTTTGATCCAGAGTCAGACCCTGAAAACGAAGAGGCCACAGACAGAAATTCAAGTACCAAACTACTGCCGTTACATTAGTGTGCTTTACGGAGCAAATAAAACTGATACGAGACACAAAATAGCTGTTAGCGCCGATTAGCATGAGCTAACTCTAACTAGCTGTTGGTGTCTAATAGCTAGTGATAGCGTCTAACGGCTAACTAGCGGTAAGCGTTAGCTCGTGGTAATGGGACAAAAGAAACACAAAGTTGACTGTAGCTGGGACTTCACCATCAAAAATAAACAATCCACACCCGTCTTAGGTCCTCTGAGGCTGGGGGCCTATACATAGACTTGTGCTGGTCACTGCAGTCAACAGCAGAGCAACTGCTCAAAATGCTTAGCTCTGAGCTTCACCATACTGCCAGCCGTTCTTCGCTTTAATGAAGAAAAATGTCAGAGCCTCACCTGAGCTTGGCTCTTTTATAACCTGTAGGGTGGTTCTGATTCTGGAATATGTTCATGGGCCCGATAGTGACGTCGCTACCGGCTCAAAATCTGAACAGCGTGTTTTAGAGACAAGCCACAAGAGACAGTGTGACTGCGGCAGCTCACGCAAAATGGAGGCGGTTGTTGTTTTTAACACTGGGGGGGGGGTTGTATGCACCCCAAATTCAGAACTATTACGGTAGAAGAGCTGAAAAGGTGATTTTTTTCAAATGTCCCCTTTAATAATTTTTTATGGCTCCACCAACTTAAATGGTTACACAACTGGACTAGGACTGCACTGTTACCAAGCAACATTAAACTAGCTTGGTAGCTGTCTGAGCTAACAACACTTAGCGATCTTTCCATCAGGTAGCCTAAGTATGTAAATCACCTCAGTGCTGTAACATTATTCCTTGTTGGTTAACATGGAAGTGTGGAGATGAGTGATTTGCCTTTTTTTTTTTTTTGTCATACTGCATGATACATCGGTGACCTGTTTTTTTAAAAAAGCCACGGCACTATTTTTTACACTCCAGAACAGCTGTTAGTGCTAGGCAGAGTTAGCATAAGCTGTGTCCCAATTCAGGGGCTTCCCTCGAAGCATGCATTTGAAGGCCGATTACGTCACAACGCCGCGTGAAGGCTGTCTCAATTCGAAGGCTCCTTCAAATGCAGCCTTCTTTTCCCTCTTTTTGAAGGATGCACCGCAACTATCCTTCGCGGCCTCCCATATCCCAAGATCCTTTGCACGCCGCTGTTCAGTGCCGGTAAAATGACAATGGCGACACCAATCGGCGATGAAGTTACATTTAAATGTAAGTTCTGGGTTTTTATATTTAATTACTTTTACTTATTACTACTTATACTTTTACTAATTTACTACTAAGGGGCCAAGCACTCCGCCACAGTCGGTTGGAGGTAAGGCTGATGTCCCTTTTTGTAAATCTTTGCATCCCTGTGTTAATGTGATCTCGTGTTTACCTTTTCTCTTGCTTCTCTCTGTGTTTAGAACAATTCTGGAAAAGATGGACCTTGGAGGGGAAGGTCCAGCCCCACCAGGCCAAAAAGAAGTGGGACAATTTGAAAAAGAAATATAAAGTAGGTGCAGGTTTGGATTTGTTTTACCCATGCAAGTTACTAAATACTTTGCTGAAAATTGCTGACGTGATTGATTTCCACTGCCTTAGGATTGCAAATATCCCGGGACAGAAGAGGGGGCAAGTGGAAAGCCCACTGCTGCTAATTGGCCCTGGTTTGTCCTCATGGATGAGGTATTAGGTCAGAGGCCTTCTATTGCCCCCCCTGTCCTAATTGCCTCCATCCCTGAGGACACACCAGGGCCAAGTGCTGCAGTGGGTGACCACCAGGAGGAGGAGGAGGAGGAGGAGAGCCAGCCAGGGCCAAGGAGGAAGAGGAGGAGGGAGGATGACCTCCTCAGTCTAATAAAAGAGGACATGAGGCTGCAGAGGGAGGCAGAGGACAGGAGGGACAAGGAGAGCAAAGAGAGGATGGAGAGGCTCTTCTCTCTGCTCGAGAGAATTGTAAATAAATACATTTTTTTGTGTTTATTTACTGTTTTATTGTTATTTAGTTAATTAATGAATTTTCTTTTTATTTTATTTTATTGATTGTTGTTATTGATAATAAGAATTTATGTTTTTATGTTATTGTTATAAAATTAAAATAATGTTAATTGTTACACGTTGTCTATTCCATTTAGTATTGACAGCTTAAGTACAATTTATAACAGGATTAGCAAACGGCATAAAGTGCTACTGTTCAGGAACAACAAGGGATTTAATATTTTCTTTAATATTTTCTTTTATTAGCAAAGGATGAAACTTTAACTATTTACAAAATTACAGCAGAAATAACTATTTACAGATTATTAGAAAATGATGTACAATTTACAGTAATAGGCTGAGCAGGAGTCCCTGGCAGTGCTGCTGGGCTGGATGGGATGCCATAATAAGGACCTTCTTCTGTGGTCAGTGGGACATCGTCTGGGCTGATATTCAGGGTGTTTGGGGGTCTGGTCTCCACTGTCCACCACATCGTCCATCAAGCAGGGCTGACTTGATTGACGGCTGCCATGTCACTAAGAATTTTTAAGAAAGAGGCAAGAATTGTAATATAATAATATAATAATAATAACAATAATAATAAAATTATTACAACAAACAAAACTATCTACAAAACACTTTAAATAGGAATAATGACTTTAAAATTATGTTACTTGCCAACTAACTAGATAGTCATGGTCAGGGATAACCTCCTCCAGGGCAGACACCTCTGCAGACAGCCGGTCCCGCCACGGAGCACCACTGACGGCCTCCAGCCCGTTCTCCCCCTCATCCTCTGGCATGGTGTCCTGCAGCTCATCCTCTGGGGGCATGATGTCGCCCACCCCCAGGCAAATGTTGTGCAGGACGGCACATGCTGTTATGACCTGCAATGTAAAAACCTTATTCATTAATTGTGATTCACTTCAGTAGCCTACTCAAAGGTAAAGTAGAATCTTGTTGTGTGATGCGCTTGCAGGAAGATGGCCCGGAACCTGGTCTTTATCATTCCAAAGGCACGCTCAATGATAGAGCGTGCCCTGGAATGATGGCCATTGAAGCGCTGGGGTCCCACACCTTGCAACGGCCGCTTGTAGGGAGTGATGAGGGGGAGTGGATGCTGGAGGCATGGGTACCCACCGAGGATGAGGATGCGAGGATGAAGTGCCCTGGAGGAGGGTAGACAGCCTGTCTGTACAGTGGGCTGTGCCGGAGTACTCTGCCGTAGCACTGACCCCGGCCAGCCGACTTACACGTCCACAAAGCGGCCCTGATGGTCACAAACTGCCTGCAGGATAATTGATGCAAACAATTTCCTGTTCAGGTAGCAGTGACCATCAGGGCCGCTTGGTGGCTTGATCCTGACATGGCAGCCGTCGATCGCTCCAGCAGCCTTTAAAAAGGCTCTGTGTCTTGCCAGCCCTGCAAACCCACGAGTTACTGCCGCCAGGTCTTCAGCGGTCTTTGGGAGGTAGATGACCTTGTGGTGAATGTTCACCACCTCCCCATTAACTCGGTGGACAATACGGTGGACAGTGGAGCGAGGCATCTCAAACACCCTTGAGACCACCCTGTATGATGCCCCACTCGCCAGCCAGAAGAGGAACACCAAGGTCTCTATTGTGGCACCACATCCATGTCTGCGATCCTGGTGGAGAAGGTTCAGCAGCACTGCCAGGGACTCTCTGCTCAGCCTGAAGTCCTGCCTGGTGTCACCATGATTAAAAAATTTGTCGAGGACAGGCACGGCCAGGTTGATCCTGCAGTAGAGGGGTCTGGTCTGGATTGGGAAAAGGAGGGGAAGAACAGGAGAAGAAAAATGGTTAATTGAACAATAGCTACATAATTTTAGTTAATAAGATAATTCCAGTTATAATTCCAGTTAAGTAATTCAAAGATAATTCTAGTTCATTTTAGAGCTTTAATAGATAATGCTAAACCTGTTTATCGATCCACTTATCAGTCTATCTAGGCTTCGCAATCTAGTTTTGATGATTCATGACAGAATAATATTAAATTAAGGTCAGGGTTCTTTAACTATTAATTAATTAATGGAGAGTGTAGCATCACAGAGACCTGGCTGAATGAACACATGGAGGATTATGTAATGATGGCAAAATCCAGTGTTGGATAGGACCGCAAAATATATAATAAAATACAGTGATAATAATAAAGCAAATAAAAATGACATTGAAAATAATAAACACATTAAAATGTGTAAATAAACACAACCAAATAAAATGACTAAAAGCAGATTAAAAAATAAACTATATATTTGTTCTGGGCCTATGTTGTTAACAAGTGTGTGAAGTGTGTGTATACACACCATACACATGCATGTTAGAAACTTAGATTTAAACTTTTAATATCAGGTGCTGCAGTCATCTCATTTATCATACAGATCAAATCAAGTCATGGTGAAATAAACTTAAAACTCTGAAACAGCAGTCAGTGTGTGTGTGTGTGTGTGTGTGAAAGAAAGAGAGAGTGAAAGAGTCAGTCAGAACAAAAAATGCATTGTATGTTTGAATGGTATCACATTTGGTTAAATAAATAATTTTCAGTCAGTCAATGTTTTGTCTTTATTTTTGTCGTTTTCTAGATTAACACTATGAAAACTATGAAATAACACGTGAAAATGAAAATCAGAGACGTGCTTATAAAAAAATAAATATATAATTTATTGGTAACAAAGTTTAAAACAAGCCAGTGAGGCTAAAACAGGACTAGTCATAAAACGACTTTAAAATAATCAAAATCACGAATAGAACAAGTTTAAAAGAAACTGACTTGACATAAAAGTGTGTACACAAATTAACACAATAGAAAGTGACTACACACAAGGGATAAAACACACCATGCACTAAAAACGAAATAAATTAATAAAACATGCAATGATAAAAACGAGCTGCCTGTGGTAAGTCACCTGAATCACACCACTGCAATCCTCCTACAAATGTTTTGCCAACCAGTTTCTCAATTAAAACTGAACCAAATGAATGCTTCCATAAAATGTAACAACAACACCACTTAGCTGAGTAGTTCTTACCATAATATGGATGACTACAGTAGTCAGATAGGACTATTTACTGTACGCCAACAAAACCTCTGAACAACACAGTTGACGGACTCAAACACATTAAGAAGGCAAGAAACTCCACACACCTGTTAACTGAAAGTCATTCCAGGTGACAACCTGACTGAGAGAAGCCAAGAGCGTGCAAAGCTATCATCAAAACAAAACAATATAAAATATAAAACATATTTTGTTTGTTTGTACTTTTTTGGTTTCTCACATAATGCCATATGTTTTACTTCATAGTTTTGATGTCTTCATTGTTAATCTACAAAGTAGTAAATATAAAAATAAAGACAATGATTTAATACATTTTTGACTGTTACATGTGTATTTTATTCTCAAAATGTTTTTCCTTTGAAATGTCATATAAGATCAAACACATAGCTCCATCTCAGCAACTCAGATGGTACGGACTGTCAAACCTCATACACATACAGTATCTGTGCTGCTAAAGTAGGTCTGTGAGATTCTGTGGCATTCTAAATTATAATGTCAGTGTCTTCTACTTACACAAAAGCAGAAGATGTCCTGTTATAGAGGGCACATTAAAAAAACAGGTCATAATAAAGATTAATTGTAAGTGGGGAGTGAGATGTTGGGTGTTCAGTATAAACCCATGTCTCTTCAGTCTCTTTGACTTTAAGTGAGATTGTTTTGCTGCATTATCTGTTGGAGCAGGTTCCCTTCAGTGTATCATATCGAAATGTGTCCACAGCCCTACAGGATCCAGACAAAAGTCCTACTGAGTTTACAATAATCTGACAAGTAATAAGGACCGATTACAACATTGATGTGCTTTTTTATCTACAGCCTATTTTCAGAAAAAGCAAAAATGTTGACCCTTACATTAAAGACATACTGTAGCTGATGATATCCACATTTATTTAAGTCTTAACAACACTGTTAATATTTGTAAATTCTTTCTAGTTTTTCATATGTTTTAGTTATGGGATTTTATTCTTTATATTTTGCTTGTTCAATGTCACGTCAAACCTTTTTCACAGCAGGGTCAACACAGGTGTTACCAGTAATGCTAATTAAGGTTCCAGTGAGCCAACATGCACCACAGCAGAAACCTAATTAGTATCATTGGTAACACCTGTGTTGACCCATGTCTGCTGTGAAAAAGGTCTGCTGTCTCTAACTAACTTTTTCTGCAGGTACTATCACCTGAGCTCAGTGTTAGTTTGAGTGAAACAAGTAACTAAACGGCACAAGATATAACTTTTTTTCTCCTCCCGTACAAACTTTAATACAACACATGACAAGCTGCCAACAATATTGTTATGTGTGTGTTGTTTGAGTAATACGATGTCTTGGTGCTCACCTCAAACTTGCATCTCAACAAGTTGACATTTAAACTACAAAACATATAGTATCAATCCTAACTTTCATTGATATACTCATATTTCTTCAGGAATAATAACTTTCCTAATCACTGCAGTCCGTTAGCAGTTGCCCTTTAAGTGTACATGAACATTTGTTTAATCCACTTCTTGTTAGTAATTTTAGTGTGACAGTTTTACCTGGAAAGTCTACTGACCATCTACCTGAGAGCTTAACTAATAACCATGTCTGAACACATTAAAACAATATATAAAACACATTGCAATGACATCTAATGAACTTCTTCAATACTGTTCCAATTAAAATAGATAAACAGAATATTAATCCCAAAGATAAAGTTACTTTTACGTCAAGACAAATCAAGATTAATAAACAAAAAGAAATTTGACTACATTCTCTGTGGGTCACATCTGTATATCATACTGTGTATGATATATGGTGTTCACCTTCTATAAATAAGGGAATGGCAAAGGGACAAATATGAGAAGAAAAAAAAGAGCCAGGGTGCCGTCAGCTGTTCGGCAATGCCTTTTACTGAAAAGTATCTGGAGTATTGTTGTATTTTTAACTTTGCTGCTCCACCTTAAGTGTGTTGTTGTTTTGCTATCATCATAACCTTCAACAGCTCAACATAACAAAATATTTAAATGAGCAGTACACGTTATATCATAGTGAGTAATGTTTACATTTGACAAAACTGAATCATTCTAAAAGTGAAATGTTAAAATAACAGGTTGCTTGTGGAGCCTTGGGTAAGTTTGTGGTAATGTGTATCCTTTATTGTCTTGGATGCAATGTTTGGGCTTTATTTCTATCTGTCTCTCTATCTTGGTCCAGTCTGGTTTGTTTGTTTATGTAAGTTTCATTTATTTTACCGTTATAGATAGATAGATAGATAGATAGATAGATAGATAGATAGATAGATAGATAGATAGATACGGTTTACGGTTCACTGCAGTGGTATTGAATCCCTGCCTGGTCTCTGTCATGATTCATTACTTTACTGTCACTGCTTAGATTCAGTTACCTGAACAGTACACTGCAGGATTAGCTTATCCTTTCACTACCAGCCTTTGAATATATGCTTGCAACAATATCTGTATGGAAACCTAATAGGCTGCAAAGCCTCCCACATGTGACACCAGTATGAGGCCAAAATCAGCCTCAGTGGATATGATTTCAACTATATACTACATTTTGCAATCATTGTGGTATTTTTACCACTAAAAAAACAAAAACAACAAAAAACAGTGCAAACCAAAATAATGGTTAACAAATACTGTATAAATGTAAGACAAGAAAAAAAGAAGAAAGGGCCAACAATATTTACATTATTTACTGCATCGTCACATCACACGTGTGTATGTCCACAAATTGTGCAAAGTCAAAGATGGACTTTATCTTTTCAGTTTATTTGGTTCACTGCGTTAAAAAAATTAACACAGTTGTGTTTTGTCTTATTTACTTTTCCGCAATTTATTTTACAACCCCCTCATCAGGATCTCTTTGAATCTGACCATTAGGTAACCACTCAAGTATCAATAAATTTATTTTAATGTTTGGTTTAACTATGAAAGTCTCTTTACAATAAATGTTACTCATGACAATCATTATCAAAGAAATGTCAAGATACATAAGAAACGCCATCACTGAATCATCCAGTGACTCCCTGACTCCTCCAATGGATCCTAAGTAGGTCATTATTGAAGCTGCCAGGGCTCAAACCGGATAGAAGAACCTTTAGAGCGTTGTATGTATATTGTAGCACTGAAATTAATATCCTGCAGTGTTATGTTCACTTACTTAATGAAGGCTTGGTTATAGAGGACATGGGAATCTATATTTTAAAGCATATTCAACAAAGAAACAAGGTCATTGTCTGTGTATTTTAAGACCGCAAGATGCTTCAGGTTTCAGTTGTTGCCCTTAGGATATGGTCCAGGTTGGAGCTTTCCTTCTTAATACAATAGAGTTGTTCATAAATAGCAAGGTGCTTGACCTTCTTTTGGACCAATCCCAGAAGACACACTTATCTATAAAGACCCCTGAATACAGCCCAAAGACTTCAAACGAACAGAGAAGATCTACCAGCCTTCAGCATCAGTCAAGATTTCAGCAGAGAGCTCAACAAATCCAAGGCAAAGCTGAAGAATGAAGATTATTTTACTTTTACTCTCCATGATAGTCAGAAGTAGTCAGTTAACACAGAACGAGTGTGGAACAGAAGCAAGACGGCCAGAGCTCACTGACATTGCAGTGCAGTGTGGCACTTCATCCATTGGTCTGGCGATTCAGATCTGCCCCGTCATCTACACTGGCTACAATGACTCTCTACTGATCCTGAACCATATGATGGACCCAGCCTGTAAAGCAACCCTTGATGAATCTGTGACTCCACCCGTTGCTCGCTTTAATTTCCCGCTAAATATGACCCACGCTTGTGGAAGCATATTCAGGACCACCAGTGCTGCTGGGACAGGTATATTCTCTGACTTTTCCAACATCCAGACGGTCAACATCAGCGGTGTTGTTCGCTCCCTCGATCCTACAACAGGTACAATCACTTACAATGCTGAGCTGAAGTACTACTACTCCTGCGCCTATCCCTTAGAATATCTGATCAACAACACCCAAATCGATGTGTCTTCCTCCTCCATTGCAATCAAGGATAACAATGGGAGTTTCATCAGCACCTTAAAATTGGAACTGTTCAGTGACGTCAACTTCACCCAACCACTGATCATCCCACAGCTGGGGCTTGAACTGAGGACCGATGTGTATGTCGAGGTCAAGGCCACCAACTTGACAGGGCAGTACCATATCCTGCTGGACCGATGCTACGCCTCTATCTCCCAACTGCCTACTAACTCCACTTACTTCAACCTGTTTGTTCCCTGTTCAAAGGATCAGTTCACCACCATGATTGAAAATGGAGACAGCCAAAGTGCCCGCTTCCGCTTCCCGGCCTTTCGCTTCGTCGAGCAGGAGAACGAGACTGTGTCCACATACTACCTCCACTGTATTACCCGGCTGTGTGAGAAAAGCACTTGCAGCACATTCAAGCAATGCAGCAACCGAAGGAAGAGGAGCACTCTGGACACATCTGCAGATGGAATAACCAAGACTTACACCATCTCCTCCCCAGAGATCATCACCAACTCCGAAGGCAGCGAGTCCAAAGAGAAGCCCCATGATGCCCAAGAAGGAGACGACAACTCATCTGTTGGACTTGGTGTGGCTGTTGGTGTCCTTGCCTTTGTTTGCCTTATTGCCCTTTGTGTTGCAGCTGTGTTTTACAAAAGGCTCAGGAACTAAGGAGGCGTTAAAATACAGAATACATGCCTCAGGTCTACAGGCCAAACACTTTTCTAAGTGTATCTACTTGCTCATTTAACTTTTCTGGTGGAGGACAGGGCTCAGCTCACCATTGCTTGCATCTGTTGGGAGATCTTGGTATTTGTGTTACTGTAGCTCTAACTGTATATCAGCCCTGGAAATTTAGTTGGGAGAATGGAGCATCTTCAGAGGATTCAGTAGATTTTGTTAGTGTTAAAAATTACTTATTTCCCAAATGGACAAAGACAAGCTTAAAGTTGTAATGCATGTCTGCACTTTATAAGCTTTGAAAAAAAAAAACATTATAGAGGAAAGAATGGTAACTGGAGGGAAAATGATCAAAAAAAATAAACAAAAAAATAACAGAAATACCCGAGTGTGAGGTGTGTGGGGTGTTTTGAAAGTAAGTCAAAGTACCTATCAAAGTATTATGTCTAATTTATTGAATTTCTCTCAATGCTTTCGAGCAAAGTTATTAAACTGAAAATATTACATTGCCTGGATCCAGAATCTGTTTGTATTTCTCACCGATTTACGACAGTTAACTTCAGCTTCTAAACAAATCAAGTCCACAAAGCACCTTAGGCCCCACCACCCTTGTGTTCTGCAAGCACACTCAAGCAATGTATTGACAGATGAAATTAAATGAATGTTGTGGGAACAGTGTGTTGTCTCATAAAGTACCATTTTAAGAAAGTTTCCCTTTTTTCTTAACCATTACTGATTTGTCTTGATTTTTCTGCATTCACATACTGATGTATAAAAATAATCTAGTAAAAATAAAAGTGAATGGATCAAATTTAAGAGTCTGTGTTCTTTATTAAAGTGTGCATGTAACCTTCAGTAGAGGGGAGAGGTTTTACAGATCATGCATCAAAAATCAGAAAATAAAATAAAATTTAGATTAAAAGTTAAAAAATGGATAGTGAAATATGTATGATGAAAAAGTGCTTTGACTGTTTAGTATAACCTGTTGCTACATTACACTAGCACGTTACGTTACAATCATGACATTTCTTCTGTTGATATTAAAGACTTGGCTCTTTCTTAATATCTGTTGATATAAAAGTCCTTAATATCTGTTGATAATAAGGACTTGGCTCTTTCTGATCATTTCTGTGTGTTCTTTGACTTACAGATAACTCCAAACATTCAGTTGACCTCTGTGTCTGTTAGAAAAAGGTACATAAATGAGAATACCAGTGCTAAGTTTATGGAGGCTATAGCTATGTCACCAACCGTGAGTGCAAAGACAGTTGATGAACTCTTAGATAATTTCAACTCGAAAATCTCAAATGTCATGGATACTGTTGCACCTATTAAAACTAAGATGACCTTGAGCAGACAGAGAACACCATGGAGGAACACTATGATGGTAAAGCCTTTGAAAACAGAATGCAGGAAAGCAGAGCGTAAATGGAGAAAAACTAAACTTCAAATTCACCATGACGTCTACAAACAAAGTCTTTTTAATTTTAACCACCGGTTACTCAAGGCTAGACAGCAACACTTATCTGAAATGATTAATAAGAACATCAACAACACTCACACTCTGTTTTCTATGGTTGATAAGCTTACAACCCCCCCAAAAGAGATAGTTTCAGAATTGTCTTCCACAGAAAAATGCAATGAATTTGCTTGCTTTTTAAATGAAAAAATTAAATCTATAAGACTAAATATCAACACAAATCAGTAAAATAATAAATTGACGCAATCCTTAAAACCACCTAGGAATAAATCAGCTATGATGTCAATTTAATACAGTTGACCAAAAAACCATAGAGCAAACAGTTCAGCATCTTAAACCATCAACATACTGTCTTGACACAATACCATCTGACTTTTTTAAAACTATCATAAGCTCTGTCCAAACAGATCTCCATCAAATTATAAATTGCTCCCTTCAATCAGGCACGCTTCCTAAACCCCTAAAAGTAGCTGCCATTAAGCCACTCTTAAAAAAGAGAACGCTGGATGCTTCCATGTTAACCAACTACAGACCTATCTCAAATCTTCCTTTTATAGCCAAGATTGTTGAGAAAGTGGTTTTTAATCAACTCAGCAACTTCTTGAACTCCAGTGGACTCTTTGACAAATTTCAATCAGGCTTCCGACCTCACCACAGTACAGAAACAGCTCTTATTAGAGTGTTTAATGACATAAGGTTGAACACTGACTCAGGCAAGGTGTCAGTTCTGGTCCTGTTGGATCTCAGTGCTGCGTTCGACACTGTGGATCACAGTGTACTGCTGAACAGGTTGGAAACCTGGGCAGGACTCAGTGGAACAGTCCTAAAATGGTTCAGGTCCTTGGAGGAGCGGAGTTATTTTGTGACCATTGGAAGTTATCAATCTGAGCGAGTGGCTATGACATATGGAGTTCCTCAGGGATCAGTCTTTGGACCCCTTCTGTTCAGCCTATATATGCTGCATTTGGGTCAAATACTGCAGAATTCTAATGTCAACTATCATAGTTATGCAGATGACAGATATATCTCGCACTGTCTCCAGATGACTGCAGTCCAATAGAGTCATTGTGTCACTGTTTAGAGCAAGTCAGAAATTGGATGAACCAAAATTTCCTTCAGTTAAATCAAGAAAAAACTGAGGTCATTGTTTTTGGCAATAAAGACAAGAGGGTTACTGTCAGTAAACACCTAGAATCACTGTCTCTAGAAACTAAAGACCAAGTCTGAAACCTTGGCGTGCTGATAGACTCAGATCTGACCTTCAACAGTCATATCAAATCAGTCACCAAAACAGCCTTTTATCAAGTGAAGAACATATCCAGAATTAAGGGCTTTATGTCCCAAACAGATCAGGAGAAGCTGATTCATGCCTTCATCTCCAATAGACTCGACTACTGTAACGGTCTTCTGACTGGACTCCCCCAAAAAAGTATCAAACAGCTGCAGCTCATTCAGAATGCTGCAGCTCAAGTTTTAACCAGAACAAAGAGATCAGAGCATATCACCCCAGTTCTCAAGTCTTTATATTGGCTCCCAGTCAGCTACAGAATAGATTTTAAAGTTCTGCTACTGGTTTACAAATCACTGAATGGTTTAGGTCCAGAATATATAAATGACATGTTAGTAGAGTATAAACCCAGTAGAACTCTGAGATCTACTGACTCAGGTCAGATAGTGGAGCACAGAGTTCAAACCAGACACGGTGAAGCAGCATTTAGCTGTTATGCTGCACACAACTGGAACAAACTACCAGCAGAACTCAAATCAGCCCCAACTGTAAACACTTTTAAATCCAGATTAAAAACATTTCTCTTTTCATGTGCTTATGGATGAGTTCTTTTTTTTTTTTTTTTTTTTTTTTTAAAGATATTTTTTTGGCCTTTTTGAGCTTTATTCGACAGAGACAGCTTGAAGAGTGACAGGAAATGTGGGGAGAGAGAGATGGGGAATGACATGCGGGAAAGAGCCACAGGTCGAATTTGAACCCCGGGCCGCCGCGACAAGGACTGAGCCTTTGTACATGGGGCAGATGCTCTACTGACTGAGCTAAACGCCACCCCGGTGGATGAGCTTTTTTAAATATTTTTTTAAAATCGTAATCTTGGATTTGCACTGCAAGTCCTCTTAATTGTTTTAATATAAATATATATATATATATATATATATATATATATATATATATACACACACACACACACACACACACACACACACACACACACACACATACATATATATATATATATATCTTTTTTTTTCTTGTTCTTGTACTTTGTTCTTGCTTTTAACAAATTGTTTGTTTTTTATGTTGTTTTATGCTGTTCTTTTTAAATGCTTTGTCTTTATGTGAAGCACATTGAGTTGCCTTTTGGTATGAATTGCGCTATATAAATAAAAATGCCTTGCCTTGCCTTGCCTTACAATCATATAGACAGATAAAAACTCATTCAACACATTCACTAACTCACTAAATGGGGAGGCACATGCAGACACAGAAAGATCAGGAAGTCTATATATTTAAATACAATAAACTATGTATTTATTTCTGTGTTTATAAAAAGCTGTATTTACATAAGTATATAAAAGCTTCTCCTAATATGTCAAACCCCAGACAGTGTTCCCTCCTCATCCTCCTGCATGAACAGAGTTTTCCCAGCAGGCCTTAGGCCCCTAAAGGCCAGTGTATATGTCAGAGGAGGAAGCTGCCTGCCTATCTGGATGCACAGGGCAGTATATCTCTGACCCCACTGGGCCACAACTGCCCCGTGTCTCTGTGATGTGCCCCAGAGGTGAAGGTTGATGAATGGAAAGAAGATGCTGAGCCCCCTCATGAGGGTTATTGGACCAGAAGTTTTGTAGTACGACATAGACACGTAGTTTCCTTTCAGGATGTCAGAAAAGTATAAAAACTAAAAACTTATGTCAGTGGTTTAAAATGTTTTAATAGAATAACTACTAATACTAATAACAAAAGTTACTGCTTACTAATATTAAATTACTTGAGATACAGTCTTCACTGTAAAAAGAAAAACTGTTGTTTTTATCATAACAAACTGCAGTAAAACTTTGTTTTACTATTATGGTAACAGGATATTAGTACTGTTGATTTTACGCTTAATGTTGCTATTTTATTCCAGATTTTACTGTATAATTCCAGATTTTTTCCATCAAAAGAAACAGTTTTGCATATAATTGACATGAAAATACCATATTAATGAAGCTCTCTAACATGAAATACTACTTTATTCTGTATAAATTCCCTTACAGTGACGTATAAATAAAGGTTTTCCATGAAATATGACTGTGTTTTACTGAAGTCAGATGACTAATTAGAAGTTGGGAGCATTTTAACATGTTTTCTTTGATGATGCGTCCAAAGTAGATCATACATCTAAGAGCTCAATTCCTGGCAAAAAAAAAAAAACAACACATTTGCAAACATCATATCATATCCAGTTAATAGATTATAAGCATACATAGAAATGATGAAGAGGATAATGGGAATTGTACTGAACTATAATTCCTTGCATTAGAAAAGTTGCTACTATTACAGCTGGCAATCAGACACATGAACTACAGTTGCTCTGAAGTGCAAAACGTTTATCAAAATAAAAGAATAAAATGTAAACAACAACAACAACAACAAAAAACACAAGAACAATGACAATTATACAAAATTTGACAGACAGTGTGGACATTTAATCAAAAACAAGAAAAAGAATGAGAAAAGGAACCTCCCCGTTTGTGAAATGTGTTTTCTTAAATTTGTATTGGAGAACAGTCAGGAATAAAATATAAAAACTGAGACATCCAGTTAATAAAAAAGGCCACTGGTTAAACATTTAGTAAATAATTGATTTTTCTGACACTAAATGAACTGTCTCATGTTGAAATCTATCTGTCTTGTTCTCCGAGCAGGTTGAAACATACTTCAAGAATCATTCTATACAGATCTGGGTTATAACCCAGGTCTGTATAGAATGAGTCATCACATTCCTCACACTTTGAAAGAGTTGACAGGCTAGTCACTACTGTATACGTCTTCTGCAGGAAAAGACATACAGGATGAAGTGAGATGGAAAATACAGAGTTTCAGAAGAAACATTTGGCATTGTTGAGCAGCCCTTACTGTAAGCCTACCCACACATATGGGTTACTGCACATACACACACCACATGGAGCAAGTTATGCACGGGTTTCATACTAAACCCAAAACCTGATCAGATCATTATTTGCTGTAGAGACGAGCGAATCTGGAATTGAACCGTTTCCCAGAGTCATGCGGGATTTGATCTATGGCAGTTTAGCATCCAGCGAGGTTTGGCGAGGAAATGATAAGAGCTGAATAAGAGAGTGAGAGGAAGAAAGAGGGAGATGGAGAGAGAAAGAGGCAGTAGGAAGGAGGCCCATTTTTTGATTGCTCTCCTGTGTATAAGCATTATATATTCTATGAGATTTATTCTCTAAGGCTTTCTTTGGGGGAGTTTAGTTTACTGGGAAGTCTATTTGTCTGCCCGACTGTCCCTGACTCCAGCTGGCATGTGCATGTATGTATGCAGCAGATTGAATTTCATTTATGCACAGATTTGAAGTGTAGTCCAATCTCACAGGCAGAGCTGCTCTGGAGGCAGAAAATCTCATTGGCTGAGTTAAACCTCAAAGAAGCAGAGGTTTTCTGAGAAGTTATCCTTCGGTGTATTGAAGGAATCTAACAAAGTGAAGATCTTACAGTGAAAAACATGCAGTCCATCCACAGAGGTCCAGTTTCAAAACATAATAGTTGTTAACTTTCTAGTCTGCTCACCGTGCAAATAAAAAAGTGAATAGGAACGGTGTCTCGGTTCTGTTTAAGTGAAAGCAGCTAAAGGTTATTCAGCAGTCATTCACTACCATGGACCACACCATCAACAAGATACGTTTAAATGATTTATTGACAAAATGAAGGACTGAGAGTGAAGCATGATCTCGTGTACTTCTTCGGTCTGATGCTGCGGTGAGAGGAAGCTTCGGTAGGGAATCCGCCATTCATTCTATTACTTACACCTTTTCCTACAGGGACGTGTACAAATGTCTTCCTAAAAAGGTTCATACATTTCAGAATAAATCCAAAAGGCTCTTATTTACATGGGGTTCTTAGCTGGCAAACACATCGCCATCTGGGGTCCTGCATGTGGTCATCAAAGCTAGCTGGTCAGTGAACACAACTCCAATGTGTTGGCATGTTGCTTGTTTAACCACAAAAAGTCAGGAGATGGTGACCTTGGAGTTGTTGGATTATTTCATTAGTAATTATTCTTATTTGTCCAGTATATGTACATATAAAAACTAACAAATAAAACACAAAGACTATGAAATGAACTAAAATGTCAGAAACTATAAATGAAATTGCCAATGAAAAGCCATGATAGAAAAAGAGTGTTTTTAAAGGTGATTTAAAAGACACACTACAAGCTCACACGGTAGTAGTGTGGCTGGATACGGTATGACAGCTGTGTCAGCTGCCTGGGAATTACTGATGATGGCATGACAGTTGCAACGGGATCCTGGGACAGTTTTCAGAAGATCTGGAATTGAAACCTGAAGATGTTTCTTCATCTCCAAAGTTGACTGGAAGACCATTACAACTTCAGAATGTTCACAGCATCTTCTTCAACACGGTTTAGCTGACCTGGACACCACAAAAACAAAGAGAAACCAATGCCTGCCCTTCCTATCCTCGGAAAAGGATCTCCTGTGGTATCAAATCAAAAACTAGAGCATTCACCTTGATAAAGAAAACAACACTAACTGTGGAAATGTGTGCGTCTTGACAGCAAATGTTGGAATGTAATTGTACAAATTATGTAACTTTTTGGGTTTTTTTTGCAGCCCTGATCTCTCAGGCAGGTCATCCCACAGCCTCGGAGCCCAAACTTGAAACACTATCACCTTTATTTATATATCTGGACCGTGGAACAACCAGAAATGACACATCTGAGGATCTCATGGAGCTAGGCCTCTCCGAAATTTAGAAGTATCCTGGCACCCAAGTATATGTATCAATCTATTTCAACTGGTATGATTAATACCACCTAATGGACAGCAATTAAATATATATCGTATATTTCTATAAATTAATGTGTGTACAGTAAAAGGTCACTGGAAATCTGAGAGAGAATAAACAACATCTGATATAATATAAAATGCTACAATAAAAGCCGGTAATGAAATCAGAAACCACTTGATTTTCCTGACATTTCCGCACAGATACTTTATATCAGTGTTACATTTCCTGTGATGGCCTCGGTGTGCTGATATGATAGCAGCGAGTGGCCTTGAGCAGTGGTCATGAGATGATCGCGAAGCATGCTAAACATATTACGTGAGTTTACGACTAAGCCGCAGGAGGCAGGCAGGCTGGAAGACGGAGGAAACAGGAGGAGGAAGACCTGCTGTCCATAAACAGAGGAGTGTGTGCATGTGTGAGAGACTTTGTGTATATACACTGTATGAGAATTAAGATGGACACACACAAGATCTGCATTTCATAACAAACAAAAAGAGGAGGGAAAGAGAAAAAAAGATACTGTTATTGTATCCTTATCTCTTAATTTGTGTGATATTAAACTTTGATTATTAACCTTTGTCACTGGGTGCAGATTGGTGAGAGTTGGAAAAGCACATATACAGGCGTACAGTTTCAGCTCCATAAATCTGGTCTTCCCTGCAGAGAGAGATGAAACTGCCTCCTATTGAGCTGGCATGGGCAGACACAGGGAGCCTCATATATCATATCAGCAGTACATGGACTCCTGCAGTTCAAGTTAGAGATGGACAACCTAACAAATCTATGTCTATTTCTGTGTAAGTACACAGACAGTCCAAACCCCTTGTACCGTATATGCATACTTGGCCTGATTCTCATTCTCTAATTGAATTTGTTTCTGTTTGTTTCCAAATGTACTCCCAGTCAATCTGGCTTTGGTCCAAGGAAATGGTATTTTCAAATGTGTGACCGACCTCAGTAGTGATTACAGTATGTATGCATGCGTTTTTAATGCAATATCTGTTGTGTGTGATTTTAATGTTTGAGCTTTTATCTATGTTTGCTTGCTTTGAATGGTGTTGTCAATCTGTCTGTCTTTTGGTCACCACTTTGATCCAGACTGAAGTATTTCAACAAGTATTTGCTGGATTGCTGTTGAGACATTCATGGTCCCCAGAGGATTAAACTTTGTGACTTTGGTTATACCTTGACTTTTTATTCTAGCACTTGGCACCGGGTTAAAGTTCTCACTTGTCGTGTGAAATATATTGACAACTATTGGATGGATTTCTATGAAATTTTGTAAAGACATTCATGACCAGACGATGTACTCTAATGACTATGGTGATGTACTGGCTTTCAACCTAGATCACATTTGTGGTTCTGAGAGAATTATTTCAGTAACTATTAGATAGATGGCTATGAAATTTGTTAGAGACATTCATATCCTACTCAGAATGAATTTTAATAACTTTGGCGATCCCTGAACTTTTCATTTATTGCCATCATCTTAATTTCACTTTGTCCAGTACTTGACTAAATACCTGCAAAACTAGTGTCAAGGTCAGGTGTACTTTACTGTATTTTGTGCTAATTAGCAAAAACACTAAACTAAGATGGTAACATGAGCATGTTAGCATGCTAAACCTTAGCAGCTCAAAGCACTGCTGTGCCTAGGTACAGCCTCACAGAGCCACTATAGCTGCAGACTTTTTAATCTAGTATAAATATGGACTTCGAGTCAGCACTCAAATGAATTGATTGAACTGAACATGTGCACACCTAGTATGTAAATATGTACAGTATATACGTGTATATATAAACTGTATGTAAGACACACATACTGTAGTAGTCGGAGCATATAAAAGCCAATACAGAATATATACATGCATCAAACCCACATGGCATTGATTGAGACAAGCTGAGACAAGTCTGCCAAGATGCCAAGTCATCAAGTGTCTTAGTTAGACTGTGGACTCTAGGAACGTGACCCTCCAAACGGGAGAGAGATTTACGGTTCGGTTAGAAGCTTAGATCTGGGATCATGTGTTTTGGATTCTGAAAGAGGTTTTCATTATTTTGATCATTAAAAGAAAAAGGGAAACATTTCAACATTAAATGCTGCTGACCCCAACCTTGATCGTGTACCAAACAGAGAGTGTCTGAAATTTCACCCACTGGTGTGTGTGTTCGTGTGTGTGTGTGTGTGTGTGTGTGTGTGTGTGTGTGTGTGTCAAAGGTCTCCGTCATTTCTGAACAGCTGTGCAAATGTGTTTCAAGATGTTTGAGACTCAAAATAAATTAACTGCAAAATAATTAGTTGGTCATCCCTCACCTGCCCTCTGTCTCAGATTCTCTCCAGATACTGATTTGACTCAATGTTTGGCTGCAACTTTACGTATGCATCAAAGCATGCCCTGTTTAGTTGTACTGTATGCCGTGAATTCTGACAGATCATTACAAATCAAATGTTACAGATTTATGTGTACAAAACTAAACTGTAGGGTTGCCCAAATAATCCAAAACATATGTAACCGTCGGCGGGAATTTCCTAATTTGTATCCAGACACAATAAGTCTGGGACATTTGAATCAATACTAGGCCAAGATTTTTATTAAATATAGTGTCCTGTCTTACTCTGGAGCAATGTGTCCTACTGCCACATGGATCTTGCCACAACAACAGTTTTGTAAGGTTGTTTATAAAATGCAGATGTTCCTGAAATCCTGAAGTTCCTACTCATCATTCTGAATACATGGAAAAAACAACAACACCAAGGTCATGGTGGCATACGTCGGGTGGGGTTTGTTTTGGAATGTCACTTAATGTCAGGAAAGTCCCTACACGTCTCGCATGTTAATCTAATACCAACAGGGAATACATAGCAGCTGTCTCAAAAGGGGGTCAATTTAAGGATTAAAGCAAGCATACAGGACAAAAAGGAAAAACGATGACGGTGTTAGCGTTAATCTGTGAAAACCAGCCAACATTTGACTACCTGTTGTACAAAATGGACACAGTATGTGTTAACTGTATTCTTGTTTACACAGATGTAACACAGTAAGGACATTTCCATTGGCACCATTGGCCACGGTGAGTCAAACCATGGCATGATGGCCTCCACGTGGGTTGCATTGACATCACATGGGCTTTGTCATACATTGACATACACAGAGCAAATCCTTCTCTTCATTCACTCTCAGCTCGCTCCACTGCTCTATATCTCTCAAGACACCTCTTAAGCCTGGAAGTCCTGTTTGGAGATGATGACGTGCCGAGTCAGACTGAGTCTGGAAGGGTTCTGGTTTCCATTTGTAGTCCATGTAGTATGGACCAATCACAACCGAGCGGGCTTTGGTTACAACAGTCTGTGTGAAGGGCAAAAGAGGCAGGAAGTATTGGCCGAAATGCAATATCGGAACCTGTCAGCTATTGTTTGATGTCGATTTAGCTTTTTCCGAAGTATTAATGTGTCTGTTGTGTCTGGCAGTAGGACTGAGATTGCTGCAGCAGTGCCTGTAAGGAGCTGGCTTTATGTCCCAACATCTACCCCCACCTTAAAATGACCCATCTACAGTATAACCTATTACACAAGAGCAGTACACAGTATGTCATGAAGGGCTGCCTGGCAGGCTCACTTCAGGGCAAAGCAGTCCTTTCCCTTTGGAATACCCAGCAAGTCCTCATAGGAGACGGGGCGAAACTCACAATCACCACTGCAGGTGTTTCTTTCCTATGTTGAGGTGAATAAACATGGTTATATGAATGTGTCTTGAAAAGATATTAAACAGTTGACATGAGACAACAGAGGTGATTTGGGTCTGTGCAGGGATTTTCATTCATTTGTTTGTGAAGATCGATTTATGGGGATCTAAAATCTTTCCCAGCTCCAAAAGGAAAATAAGAATCCGTGAGAAATTTCAAGTCAACCAAAATCAAAACATCCAACATGAAGTAAAGGACAGACAACGCAGTTTGACCCCAAAACTGCCAATATAGCTTCCTGAACTGTATTTACCCTAAACACACCTACCCCTGTCAGCACACACCTTGAGCAGCGCTGATATCTGTATGTTGACGAGAGCAGATGTGTCAGAGCTGAGGGTGAAGAAGTGTGAGCGGAGAGAGATGTGGTGAGTGAGGACTCCATGTTTATTCCTCCATGGGGAGAGGGCTGTCATTGCTGAATTCCTGTGAATGAAGTATGGCGTCCAATTCCTGTGAGCCAGATAATTCACAGTTATAGGTCTGATCTATCCAACGTGGACGTGACACTTCCACAATAGTGTTGAGAATTCACACAAGGCCCGGCCGCACAGGTTCCTGTGGAGCCACTAATACTGGCAGTTTTAAGAGGGACAATCACCAGTGGATATGACAGGCAGGCTGCGAAGGTGTCGAGTTATTTAGATGCCCAATCCGAGCTATAACAATAGCAGAGAAGGTGAGGGATGAATCGTCTCACTGGGGAGCTTTCAATAACAAATTAACAGGATGGATATAAAATAGCACCTGAGTTGATATGAGTGCTCAACTGCCATAAAACAAAATGAGAAGTTGAAGATATACAAGTCCCTGAGGGTTAGGTAATCTTAATTAGGTATAATGTTATAACAAACTCCCATTTCTTGTGTTTCCCGGAGAACAGGTGGAGCGCCATGTGTTGTAAATAGTCTACAACTCAGATTCATGCATGGAAATGCACATGTTCCTCAGAAAATACTTGGTATAGACACTGTACCCTGTACAGTAATTCCTATTAAGTCTTTTGATTGTTATCTATTGATTTGTCCAAACAGGTATAAATGAAAATTAGATTATGTTTGTTTGGCGGTTTTCTAACCTCTTTTATACGTATTTCATATTTTACGTCACGAAGAGCAGGTAGTGTATTGATTGCCTATTTTAGCAGAAAATAAATAAGTTGGTCAGTGAACATATGAACGTGTTATGAACAGTTCTTCTATGGTAGGAATTTATTCATTCCGGAAGTGAGAGCTGGAAATGACCAGTTTACAGTGTTTTTGTGGTCTGAACTGCTCTCCATGTCCAAAAACACCCCCAAAGACATTATAGTATTAGATTGATGGATTGTTGAATAAGTGATGACTCCAAATTTCCAAAACTGAACCAGGTACTTGTTGGGATGCGCGCCTGTTCAGGAAAGGCAAACAAAACTGAAAGTAAACTAGAAGTGAATCATAGTTCTGAAACATGTTGCCAGTAAAAAGGCTGATTTACATCTGAATCAGTTATCATAAAGATCACAGAGGAGGAGAGTCATGGAGATAAACTGATTCCCGACATGATGACAGCCTGCTCGACACATACAACTTCCTCCTTATTTACTGTCTGCTGACAGCCAAGGTCGTCTCAAAGTCACTCAGACAGGCCCTTGTGAGCCCAAGGCAAACACCTTTTCCCATTAAAGAGTTGTTTTTGTTTTTGTAACACAGGGTCAGACTATGTCTTTGCTGTATGTGGAAAAAATGTACTTTAAACTGATTGAAACTGTTTGTTTGTGCTGAGTTTTCTAAAAAATCACTGCTGGGATGAATTACTCCTTTAAATATCGCACCATAAACAAAATGTAAGAATAGAATTTGGGTGGGTTCATTCAAAAACTTTTACAGAAAGTAAAAAAAAAAAGCTATGTACTTTAGGATTATGAAACAAAACCTAAAAAAAGCATTCACCCTTTTTTCCCAAGACTTTTGAAACATATGCTTTGTGAATTCTGTGTTGCTGGAGCCTCTGTGGGGAATCCCCCACTGTGTCTCACTGACATTATCCACTACTTTCATTTCATACATGTAGTTATCATGTCCCAAGGAACCACCTGAGGCTTAGGTGGGTATCCTGCCTTCATTGGGGTTGTTTTACATCCAGAAAAACAGCTTCCCTCAGCACTCTCAGATATTCCATATCAGATATCACACTCAGTTATCTCTGGTGGGTTTCCTGGAGTTTCCTTGGCTCTGAGGTTGAGTGGAGACTAAATTCCTCTGTGCTCCAGCCCCTTCCTGAAGGCTAACTCTGGGGTTTCAGCTGCCCTGCTCTCCTACTTTCAGTTCTCCTAAGTGATTGTAAACCTGTTCTGGTTTTCACCTGCTGTGGCCATGAAACCCAAACTGGCTGTAAAAGTAGAAAAAAAAAGACAAAGAGAAAGAAAAATAATTTTGCCTTCCTTCCCTACTTGCAGAGAAGATGTGTACACACTCTGAAATACATACAGAAATCCACTGTGCCCATGTGTGGGAGGCCATTTGGCCCGGAGGTGAAGGCAGAGTACCGGACTTCACTGCTGCGAAGGAGAAATGAACATGTTTCCAGTAGTCTTCCTCTGCCTCACTCTACCTCTGGATATCTATCAGTGTTATTCTGTTTTACGAGGAGAGAGCAGGATGGAGCTGTACTCTATGAAAGTTATTTAAAAGATCTACACCCCCTGCTCCCACAAACACACCATCACCCCTTCATCCCTGGCATGTCGGACCTGCAGTGGAGCGTGTAATCGTAACACCATGTCCAATGCTGGAGAGAACTCACAGGCCAAATTGTCCATGTCATCGCCCGCTTCTGGCTGTGAAATACTGGATCTGACATCATCGCCCCTCATGGAGGGGCACGATGGAGGGACTAGAAGAGGGGTGGGTCGTCTAGGATACAACAAGATGGGGGGTGAAGCTGCTTGGAATGTTGTATCTGTGGAAGTCGTTACGTCGAATCCCCCAGGTAGACATCTAAAATTATTACCTGGTTCCTTTTTCCCTTTAAATGTTGCTTCCGCTCTCTTTTTCTTTTGCTGTCTTCCCACTACTCAGCTTCCCTTCATCATCTCATACCCCTCTTTTTTCATTTGTCACTTCCTGACTCTTTGGTTTTTTTAAACACGGCAGGAGGACACATCTGGACCATTTTGTCAAGCATTGGGGTGAACAAAGTCATTTACACTTCACTAGGTAGCTTTAACTTCTTAATCATGAGGAATTGGGAGTTCAGTTTTCCAGTTTTTAGGGACACTTTAGAGTGAGATATTGCTTTTTCAGTTTCAGATAAGACAGTTACATTAAGCTGCAATCTTTTTGACACTCAAACAACAAATAAACTGATTAATTTTTCACGTTGACATGTCCAAAAAGCACATCTGCTTTGAATTCCCATGAGTTTTTATCCACTTGAAACCTTGAAACTCATGATATTCCTTGTGTTTTAGGGAGATTGTGCAATTGTCTAGTAACATGCGCCCTGTGCAAACCACATTCCCCTTGATTACACCTAAAAACGTTGTTGTGCTTTTGCTCGTGGCTTCGTTGAAGTTGACTTTTTGTGGATGCAGACTCTACATGAGAATTCATGAGAGGCATGTTGAACACCTGACTAATGTGTGCAGAGAGAAGTTTAAAGACAGCCTGCTGGACTGGAATCAGATCTGTCACACTCTGAAATTTCACAAATGGTGAAAGCGTTGCTAAAACTGGTGGCAATACCAGAAGTTGATGACATCCAATCTGATGCTAAGGAGCTGCTGTTTTCCCTGCTTTACTTGTCTAACCCTCACCCTTCATCAAGTTTGAAATTGTTGTTGTTGAACATTGTACATTTATACAGCATTTAACAAACATTCAAACACTAAAACTGGATTACTGTCACTTTAGTATAAAGGTGCCAACATTCATCACTTTCTCCCTTCAACACGAGTTGAAACTTAACAAACTTTAAGTTGTAAATGTTGCAAACACACTTGACTTGTTGATGTGCTAACCATCATGGCTGAAAATCAAATACAGAGAAGTGGTGACCTCACTCACAATGTATGATAAACCATAATCTACATTTCATATCAATTCAGTTGAAAATGACAATTGTTTATTTAGTTTATTTGGCAATATGAAGTAAGATTTACACTTAAAGATTAATTTAACCAGGCTGCAAACAGATCGGCTGTGTTTGAGTGTGCTCTGTTGCACCTGTAACCACATCTAACAGTGACGTCATCGGGAGTACACCTGTTCATCACTACAGGAAGGTGAGAAGTTAATCCAGTGTAGGTCAGCAAAAACAACATTTCCTGGGGTGTTCAGTTACTCTTAAAGCTTAGAAGAACCTATAGTGAAGTCAGGCAGCTTTTTACTCAAGAACTTGACTACTGGCACACACAGATGGCACAGGGGAAAAAAATTCTTGCTCATTGCATATACCGGGGGGTTAAATTCCACGTATTCGACCCGAACTAAGGCTGGGTTTGCGGGTGTTAATGAGAGAGAAGCCAGCGAGGGCGGGATGCCTACACTGTGGACGCACAGTCAAATAAATTAATGAAATGTTATAAGAATATCAGATGTCAGATGAATATCAGACTGCAGTCTCGCTCTAAAGGTCAGCCTGCATCATATCGGCATATATCGCGTTTTAAAAGATAGTGTCACGGTGTACCTAGCTACCCCACCATGCCCTTCCTCTGAGGGTGGGCAGCTGTGACCTCGGGAGACCCATGGGCTCACAAGCATTTCTGACCGGCACTCACTGGTCCTTTTTAAGTATTTGACAGGTGAAATACGACAAGCTAATCTCTCTGCCCTCCTCAGGGACACGGCCAGAGAGAAAAACATTAGTCCTGACCTTGGAGTTTCAGATGCAAATACATTCTAGAGGAGACAACCGGTCAACCCCCGGGTGAACCCCATAGTTTACTATAGACATGCACATACACACACGTACATGATATGTATGCTCACACAGAGGCAATTTCTCACAAGCAAACAATCACTCATTTCTGCTGAGAAAAACACGCACAAGCACGATGATACTTATTCATGTCCGTTAAGAAGAAGAAGCATGTTCACAAACTGTACCGAAAAAATCCACACTGCCTCTCTTTAAGCCGACAAAAGATCAAATAAATGACACATGACGTGAAAAAATGTCACCTAAACTTAGTTCACGTGGTATATTTCAAAAAGAAGCACACATAAACACCTGAAATATGAAACCAGCCCCGTTATCCACAGCCAAGAACGTGTTGATGAATGCGTACTCATCTTTCTATTTATATGAGCTTTGCTTTATTTTAATGTGATAGAGTATGACTCACAAAGGAGCTTCTCAGCTTGCAGGTTTACATTCTGCCACTGTGAGAGCGCTCACACCAGAGAAGTGAATCAGAAGACATGGCAGTGAAAACAGACCATGTTACATTTTGGCCGGTTCCCTTGGAAACTCATGAGGAGGCCGTCCCATATTTCTGTCCCGAAGTTCTCATGAAATTATATCTGCTCTCCGTTTAAGTGAGGCGAAAACACAAATCGTTAATCATTTTCTCCTACACACTGTGTAGCCGAGGTGAAAGTATTCTTTCCTTCAGAAGAAATATTAGAGCATTATCAGTACTCGAAGTACTAACCCAGGCAGATTGCCAACTCTCACACTGTCAGTTTTATTATTGATACGTTAAAATGTTAGCATTTTTTTTTTAAGTGGAGATGATGTTATTTTACGTCCTCTTTTGTCGTCAGGCCTACCATCCACTAGAAATGTTTGAAAAGATTTTTAAAAGACTAACACCCTCTCACAGCTAAAGCTGGCCTCATGACTTTTTTAACGATTTTACTGTCGTAGAAGAATTTCCAATTTCTTGATTGTTTACTGTATGGTTATAAAACTCAGTCCGAGCTGTCTGAAGTCAGTCTTTGTGTCGATAAAATCAAACATGTTTAATATTGTCAAAGGTTTTTAGTCTTATCAAATAGCAACATTCAATCATGTGAACAGTGTGAACATCCAATAGGTGCTCTCACTAGTACTCAGGAAGCAGGCAACTGGCTACACAGTAGAAAACATGGAGGGGACTGCGTACATCTCAGTTCTCTTTGATTGCACAAAAGGTGGAGAAATTGGTGGAGCTGTGGAGTGAGCGAGAGTGCCTCTTTGACGCGTCCTCCCATTTGAACCACGATCAAGTGGAGAAGGAAAAAAAAAAAAAAAATGCAGAAATTGCTGCAGCCCTCACAATGCACAGCTGTGGCCAAAAGCTGCTTTTGTTTCTGCTTCATTCTTCAACACTTTGTATTCTTGTAAATTTCCACCAGATGGGAAATAATCTCAAAATGAATCTAGTTGTAATCTTCTAAATATTGTCCTAGCAAGATCCCCAGTCTTTGTAAAATCTTAAAAACTCTGTGACTTTTGACATGTTGTCTTCAGATGTGAGACAGTGTCAGACTTTAGTCTTTAGTCTAAAAATCTCTTTAAAGTCTTTGACTGTATGCTAGGCATGAAGATAGAAATTAGCAATTTGTCTGCTGCTGTGAAATTGTTGTTTGTAAGACCAGGACTAGGCTGGTTTTCATTGAACTTACAAAGCAAGTTACAGAAATGTAGAAACAAATTGTGGCTGTAGCTGCCAGATGAGTTGATTGACACAGTTGGAGCTCGTTGTCTAATCAGACTCCCCTTTATTGCAGTCGTGAACTGGACCTGGACAGACACACAGAAGTCATGCAGAAAAACAGTTACCTGATCATGCTGTCGTGTGAATGATTGTACTATGGCCTGCTGCAATACTATATTGTTATTTTGTGTTTTTTTTTATTAGTAGGAAAGAAAATAATTACGGTGAACTGGAAAGATGTAGACGAATTAATAAAATTTGTACTTCTCAAAGACTTTCATATAAAGGTTCAGTGTATAGGGTTTTTAAAATATGTATAACTATGTTTTCAGTAACGTACAATCATCTGAAAATAAGTGGAATTTCGTTACCTTTGAATGAACCTTTTATATCTACAGAGGGAGCTGGTTGACTTACACAGAGTCTGCCATGTTGCATCGCCATGTTTCTACAGTAGCCCAGAACGGACAAACCAAACACTGTTTGTGGACTACTGTAGTTTCTCCTAGGGAAGGTGATGCCAGAGCCATATTCAGTTGGTTGCAATTTTCAATTTCACCTCTTAATGTCAATAATCCTACAAACTTGACCTTTTAAATAAATGTCTGCAAAGTCACTATCTAAGGCTGAATAAGGAAACATAATAGTAACTGAACCTATGGTCCACAGATGAAGGTATTGCAATTTGCAGTTTTACAAACTCTGCCTGTGACCACATTCATAAAAAAGAAAATAATAATAAACAATATTAAGTATCAGTAAGGTTAGTGATAGTGAAACCAAACATTTCCCGCTGCTGCCGTTTCAGATTAAAAGCATTTAACTGGCAAAACATGAGCTGACGTTTATTATGAAATAGTCACAGGAAATGCAATATGTTGACAGTACTTACTGTGGATCAAAACATGCATTGTTATGAAACTGGTGTCAAGTAGTGTTGTGCTGTCATAATTGGCGCTGCAGTTCCTCTCCTCTGTTCAGGGATCACTGCCTCCGTTTATGTTGAGATATGTGACATGAGATACATTACATTTTATGTAAACAGTAATTAATTGGGATGAAATGTGACCTGATTAATCAGGGAGTGTAAAAGGTCATATGCTGGACAGCGGAAAAAAGTCTGCAAACTGAGTTTGGTTTCTTAAAACGAAGATTATATTTATCTTTAACCTCAGTGTGTTAGAACAGTTTTGTTTTGCACATAAACATTTTCTCTGGGGTCTGGGCTAGAAAGCTGAAAATCAATAGTTTTTTTTTTGTTTTGTTTTTTTACATCATTGATTTAAATTTACAAAGAAAGTCACATTATTTGAACAAACAGTGTTAATAGTTGTAAAATAATGTTAAGTATAATCAATTTCTTACAAAAGTAATGGGGTCATCATGTATGTGTTATTTTAACTGCAGGTAAGAGATATTGTAAAGATTATTTTAGCCACCAAACCATACACCTACTGCTTGAGGTCTGATGTGCGATTTGAATATAAGGCCTGCTTCTACCCATTAAACCCCCTATGACTACATCTGCCCCGCCACGCTCCCACACAGATTACTTTTTGTGGGTCTGTAAAGTCCGTTGACAAGAGCTTAGGGATAGAAGGCCGGCTGACTAAGGAAGCTCGGGGCTTGTTAACACAATTTACCTTTAACCCACAACATGAAATCAGGCAAAAAAAAAAAAGTCCAGATACATGACCTCTAAATGACATTTAAGGACTTTAGCTTACTAAAGAAGAAGAAAGGACTATTGTTTGATTGTCTGATTCAGTCTTAGAACATCTGCACCATTCTTTTAAGTGAAGAGAGTAAGAAACCATTCAGCACCCACCAGGTGTAGAAAGATTTGTGTGATATTAAGTTTAAAACCAAAGCTACAAATAGTTTGTTACAATTATTGTCTTTATTAATGAAAGCATTTATTACTATACATGCAAACATGGTGACCAGGCTTTGTTAAAAAAATAAATAAATAAATTTGTGGAAATTTGTGCCTTGCCTCCTAATTTCATAGCTGGACAAGCTGGTCCGTGTTTTGCTCTCTACTTAGTGGGTAAACTGACTAATGATTAATCATCACACTGTTCTATTTATCTTCTGCTTTTGCATGTAGCGCATGTTCTGTGAGTGAATACATGGAAAAGGCAGATATGTCTGGTTACACAAACTGCTTGTGTTACTAAAATATATTTAAACAAATTCTGTCCTGCTGTCAGAAATCAGCAGGCGAAACATAAAAAAATTAGCAGTCTATTAGATGAGCACTGTTGTTTGCCAGTCAGAAAAAAAAGTGACCATCAGAAAAAGTGATGGAAAGACATACAGTATTTAGTGTATACTGCATCTCGCCCCTTGTCAGCTGGGATAGGCTTCAACCCTCCATTAGCGGCAGTCCTGATAAGGGTGAAAGATGAAGAATTGTGAAGAGCCAAAATGTCTAAGCAGCTGCAGAACAAGTTCACTGTCAGTTTTATCATTACCAAAGGAAGCAGACGTTACGGTAACACTGTTTGCTTTGACAGCCATTAGCCAAAAAGGAGGCTTATCATGTTGCCTTTGTTTCCTCCATTGGTGCACACACTCAGTGCCAATTACATATGTTATACATTATAGGCTGAACAAATACAGATCTAATGTATTTGACAGTGCAGGGTGTGATTGTGTTACACTGGGTCTACTGCTCTATCTGCCTGGCCTGACACAGAGGAGCCTTTTAGGAAAGAGAATGTGGCTTCAGGTTGGGTCTTTTACAAAGAACAGGTGGTGGACACGTGCTGCAGCGAGCCTCAGATGCTCACATTCCTTATTATAAGTACATCCCTGTCATCAAAGGACTTTTTATAAATCAGGGAGTTTCCTTCTTTTTCTGTGACGGGGAAAAAACTGGAGGGCGAAGGAGCCAAAGGAAGTTCTGCTATCAAATTTCTACTTCTCATCCTCTTTGAAAAGGTACAATCTGTCAAGATGAATATTGGCAACATGTCTGTTTTGTCTAGATAAAGTAGAACAAGAGTGAGGGAGGTACGAAGAGAGAAAGAGAATAAAATGTACAGGAAGAACACGAGATGATGGGACTGTGCTGCGAGAGAGATAGACAAAAAGAACAAAGAATATCCAGCGACACATGAATATGATGATGACTATGTTATCTGAGAGGAGAGAAAGAGAGAAATAACAGTAAAAGGTTAGGACCACACAAAACCTGTGCACAACTCATGCTTGCTCTGAATCTCAAGGGAACCCTAAGCCATACAGTGAGGTAATTCAGACCATCTGCAGGGAGACCAGGCTGAAGAGGGGCCCTCCATTTTAGCAGGGCTCTATAAAACAGGTTTGGTGGTTGGATTGGGTCCATACAGTCAAACATACAGTGTTTCTTGGCTGTAATATTTACATGCCGGCTTCATACAGAATGAGACCTCCAAAACATCCTGCTCCTTTCTATTCCTGAAGTAACGCCAGAGAAGATTTCATTACTGTGAATCACAAATTGGATCTTCAAGAGGGAGACAACCTCATCTTCAGTGACTGACAAGGTACTGATGTGTCCTTTCTGCTCAGGTTACATTTCTTGAGTTCGGTTTGGTCACTGAAGGGAAATCATGCTGACATGTACGTTTTAAAAAATGCTGGAGAAAAAGTGGACAAGCAATCAGAACTGATGTTACAACCTGCTTTCTTCAGCCCCATCTGGAGTTTTGAATAACACTGCTAAATGATGTTGATCTGGGGATAGAAAATGCTCATATGTGGAGTTACACAGAGCGGTATCAAATGCCATATTTTGCTGTTTAATGTTGACTTGTTGGAGAGGGGGCATGGACCCAGTCTTAAAAGATTAGGAAGTAGTCCAGATTTATATGTTACAAACTGTAAAGACAAAAGGTATTGTTTGAGTAATGTGTCTTTTGGTGTAAGGCTATAGATTCCTCTCATGTTTTTAGAGGTATGAATCAGAATTTTCTCACCCGTTCAATTATATTAAGCTAAAGTTATGCATAATTAACAATGTGGCTGCTTTGATTGACAGGTAGATCCCGTTACAGGTGGCTTGTTTGAGCACCCAGGCTTCATCAGTCTATCTCAGGTCCACCAATGCTCCACGTCTTTGCCCATTTAGATTTGGAGCCACCACACACGGGTGACATCACGCATACTCTGTCCATTCTTTTTACTGTCAGTGATATCCATTACCTTCTAAAAAGTGGTTGTTAGTGCTTCTAGGGTTCACACTTAGGATCTTTTTTTGATGATTGGAAATTTCCATTGAGAACATTTTGATTCTCCTGTGATTGTATGCATTATTTGCATGTTGTCATTGTCTCTGTGTGCCAATCATCTCTCTCCAATAACCACACCATCTCCAGAGTTACTGAGTTTTTACTGTTTTGATGAACTCAAAGCTTAAGTTGGTCCCTTTACAGGTTGCAGGAATTTTCACACATCCTAAAAAAAGTAATCCATTAATTTTCAGACAGCTGAAAACAGTGTTTTTTTGTTAATAATGAGAAGTTTTGCTGACGTAAAAACTCATTTGTTTTTTACAGGAAGATCTCACTGACCTACATTTACTTGGATGCTGTGGGATGTTTCTGACGTCCTCTCTGATTGATGGACTCTTGATTAACATACAGAGTACTGTTTTGACAAATCTTTCCTGTTGAAAGTATATCGACCAAAACATCCCCATTAAATAAATTGAGGACAAATCACTGAGAATGTAAAAGGACGTCCTGTCTGACCCGAATCAGCAGCAAAAATAAAAAACATTATAAATTTTCTTAAAAAAGAAAAAAATCATGACCTCTGTGTGTTATGTCTTACTGTATTGTGTTAATTTCTGTATATTTTGTGTTTCAAGTTTCAAGAACATTAATCTGTTATGTCAGCATGGACACCCACATGTAGCTGTACAGGGGAGCACAGAGACACACATGCAGTCACGCTCACTCGATCTCAGTGTACCTCATATAGAATGTCCCTCACCACAGCCAGAAGTCACATTCAATTTGGTAATGATCTGCTGGTGGATATTCTTGGAAAAGAACATATAGTGAATATGTGCATACCAAGTGAAATGCTAGAGGAAGCCTTAATCTCATTTTCAGGGGGGATTAGTGGTAAGGTCAGCTATGTTAAATTATCAGTCAGCCTTTCAGAGCATCACTTCAGAGTAATGACGTCTGTGAGGATGCTGTATCAGGACTAGCAGGGGGACAGAAAGCACATCTTCTCCTCATGAGTCAGCAGGAAGTGAAAGACTGCGTCTATCTGAGCCGGTCACAGACAAATATAAATACTCAGTCTGGATTATTGATATGTTGAGAAAACCAGCTGCTGTGATGGAGGAACAGGGTGCAGTGCAGGAGACAGATGAGTACAAACATAGATCAAAACAACGTTGCAACTTTTATATTTCACATTTCATGCACCTGTCTGACAAATCCTCAACTCATGATACTCTGAAAATGATCTTACTGCATTAAGTGAAGCCCAAATAACTGAATTCTTGATCCAAGGAACTGATGCAAATGTGTAAAAAAAGACTGATTTGAGATATGCGAGATATTTTATTTAAGTGCTTCGGCCCTGTGGTTTTAACAAGACACATATAGGCGGGGCAAAGGAGGAAGTCAAGTGACGTTGTTATAGAGTGTCATAGTTCATATCATATCATATATCATATCATATCATATCATATCATATCATATTCAGGCCAGGGTGTGTGAGTGACTCAACAAAACATGAGCCTTTAACACCGGAGACTGCTGTTGGCATCCTTGAATCAACGTTGTTTTGTTCCACAATCATCCTCAAACTTAACCAAGTGTTATTGTAACCATGACAACGAAGCTTCTCTAACAAAGACATAATTTTCCCTAAAACCTAACCCAGTCAAAAGATTTAGTCTCATTCCAAGTTTTATAACTCATTTGTCATTGGGTTGAAAAAGTGTTATGAGAGGCTGCTAAACTGGCAACTTCTGTGGCTGTGAAGTGAAGCCAATACAGAAGTGCCAAAAACTGCAGTTCCTCAAACGTCCACTTGAGGCTGGCTACAGAACAAGTCAGTCTCCATAAGCCCCCATGTTAAAATGTCCAACTTCACAGCAGAAATAAACATGTTTACAGCCTGGTACAACAGTTTTGGTCTCTATAGCTAATTTACACATTCATGACAACTGTACTGAGTCCGAATTCTCACCCGAACTCACCCGTTCAACTTATATTAGCCAGGTGTCAGTCAGCCTGACTCAGTTACACTTATGATCTATGTCTCTGTTGATTGTTAGATTAGCCAGGAAGAAGCAGAGACAGGACTGTCAAGATGGAGGTGACCAGAGCCACCACACTTTAAACTTCAAAACGGCTTTTCAGAAACCTGTGGGTGACACCACAGATCCGTTCTTTATACTGTCTATGGTCACAGTACATGTGTTATTGACAGAAGATGAAGTCAGCCGCAGGACAGAGCTGCACACATACATCACTAATGACAAGACATTATATTTAATTAGATTTAGACCCCCTAACCCAAACTCTAAACTTTGTTGCTTCTGAGGGAGCTCAGGTCTCTTTTTGGGGAGACCCAAAAAGCCCCCCTGACTCTCCCATAATTTGAAGACTGCACTGAAGTCCCTTTTCACTCTGTGTTCCCACACTGGTTCACAAAATCTCACCAATCCACCGTAGAAGTGACTAAACTCTTTGACAACAACAATGAATAAAGACAAAAGGATCAAGTGAGATCCAAGTAGTTTAGCACCTGAACCCTAGTGAGTACAATAAACGTCACAGGCATATTTATAGCGCAGTATATGGAGAATGTCCAATTCCCCTCTCCGCAATAACGCACATGCATCTGCTAACGGCATCAGAGCAAAAACCCTTTTGCTCCATCCGGGAGGTCGGAGGGGGGGTTTTGGGAAGTGAAAATAGAAAAGTGCATCGCATCAGCTCATCTCTGTGCCACTGTATACTTTCTATTAACTTACACTTTAAGCCCCTCGTAACCCAAACCCCGGCCTATTGCAGGCCATGCTGCCCTGTAGGGCCCGGGACTGAGGGCTATATATATCTAACACTCACCTTTACAACTGCCAAGAGAGCACACCACACAGCAAGCTGTAACTCCATCATACCGTACATGAGGCGGCCTTTACCCTCAGCAAAACAACTGCGACAAACTGCACATGATACACAAACACTGACTTTAATATTTTTAATACAACGTATGTACATAGTTTTCTAAAATCTTTTTTTAAGAGCGTCTCGACCGAAATGAAAGCACAATTATGTACCAGTATCAGAAGGAAGAGAGCAACAAATGGTGGGTAGATAAAGAAGACATGAACTTAAAAAGTTATGCCTTATACGTAATTCCAACAACCCAAGGACACCAAAAAACTATGCAACAAGTATGGGGGGCAATATAATATTGGAATCATGTGATAAGAATACTAAAACATAAATAATCAGTTAACATAGTATCCAGCAGTATTAATGAGTGGTGGATGTTCAGATTTCAGTGTTTCTGTTTGGGAGTTGCAGTGTTTCTCTGTTTGCTCATGTTTTGCCTTTGTTGTGTATTTTTAATTCCAATGTATGTTCATGAGAATGGTAGCGGACTCCAGTATCACCAGTAAACTGAATCTCGAATCTTGACATGGCAGGAGAATGGGAGATGGGGGCTTTCCTGAAGCACAAGGAAAATCCCAATTAGTCCAAAAAGGTCAAAAATCAGAATAACAAAAAACACAGCGCGGGCCGTAGAACTGTTAGCACGAGTTAGACTGAACGATCTGGACGGTTGAGCTGGGGTTTCATGCAGCATGGGTTGATTAGTTGATGAGGTACAGGTGCAGACAGAAACACAGGGGAGGAAAAACAAGGGAGAACTCTAGGAAAGAAGGAGGCGGACAGCCTCCACCTAACAGTGTATGTGTGTTTAAATCATTTCTTTCTCAAACTGGCTTGTGTTTTATTTATCTACTGACTTTAAGATTTTTTTTTTCAGTTACAGTTATCAGGAGTGATTCGCTTGACTGAGTCCAACACCTTGAGCTCCACCTGACAATAGCAACAGATTCAACTGCTTTACAAAGAAGGTCCTCATAACCACCATAAATCCATGGTTTGTTTAAGTATTAATGTATCTTGATACTAACTTAAAGTAAGATAATGTACTGTTGATTTTATTTATATATATGTTTCCACATATTGAGGGCCAGTAGACGTGTGTTCACATCCTGATTGATTGACCTAATCATCCAATCTGAGGCAGCTGCTTCTAGTTGGATGCCAGCAATTGCCTGAATTTGTAAACCCAAATGCAGAGGTAAAGGTGAACAAAAGGAAACTTTAATAACTGAAGAGGCTGGTAAACACAAGATAACAAAAGGCGGCTGATGAGTACAGGCAAAAACAAGATAAGATAAATCAGAATACCCAACAAAAAATTCACAACTGAGCAAAACTAGAAGCAGGAACATGGGAAGAAGCACAAAGACGGAGCAAAAACAAAACTGTCATGAGCACATTTAGTTTATTCACTGTTGGAGTTTTAAAAGAAATGTTATCAGTGATTGTCGTAATGAAGTTAGGCTGTCCTTGAAATGTCCATTTCCCCCATGTAGGAAAAGTTAATGGTACATTCCAAACAATATTTAAACTCAGGCTTTGGGTAATGGAAATAGACCTTTTTCACAGTGGTCATTTTGACATGACATGAGGCTATTCCTTTAGATACATATATTTAGAAAATTGTTACCTGGTTTGCATTGTATTGGTCTATTTGTTGGCTTCAGCAAGCTGTTCTCCATGTTAATACAAGATGAACAGGGTAAGGAGCTAATCTATTGCAACGTCATGTCTTCACTTCTTCGATGCAAAGATTGCTGCTCTCTTGGCGTTTCTTCTGCTAAATAAAATGTATCATCCTATGAAATAACAATTCGTTTTTACATTCCATTTCTGCTAAAAGATCACCCGTGAGTGGAAAAAGAAAAGTACAAACTGAACCTTTGTGTTTACCTACTATTTCTAGGACTAAGGACTTCAGGAGATCTAAACCTAAGAGATTTTATATATAGGCAGTGAGCAGTGTGTTCTTTGAGACATTTAGCTTGGTGAAGCAGACCGCTGGGAGTGTCTGTTAGTGAGCATGCTGATGAAAGGCCTCTCACAAAATGACATCTGGGTATCTGAGAAAGTGTGGATGTGGTGTGAAAGTGTTGTGAACGTGACAGATCTCAGTGTGCTGACAGCATCACCGCAGAGATCCATCTGTGGCTTCACTCTAGTCTCTTCTGCCAGGAGGACATCAGCCCTGACAGGCCAACTGCTGTTCAGACCCTGTATCCGGATACCGTGTGTCCGAATTGTGTTTAGATCCAGTTAACACAGATTAGACTTCACACCTGAGAACGCTTCTCAAAAACATCTCAAATGACCACTCGTGAATGTGATTTCATTTTCTCACTCTTGATTTTCAAGGTAAGTTAAATGAATGCTACCACATACTATCACATACTAGTTGGAAAAAAAGGACAAATTTACTTCCTCCATCTTGACATAAATATTACAGCCACCTACTGTATATCCTCATGCTTCAAGTTGTCTCATCATTTGCTCTCTCCTTGTGTCCGTGTGTGCTTTGACCTGGCTTTAGTCTCTTTACCTCTGTTTGTGCCAGAAAAAGTACCACAAATTTTACACCTGTTTTTTCCTCTGGTTCTGTTGACAATGATTAATCTGATTTGGCAGCTATTTTACATGAATTTACAATGCCTCTGGGTGATTGTTGAACATCTCATTCCAAAACCGTGGGCATTAATCTGCTGCTGTTACAGCCTCCTGTACTTCTGGTTTCAGGCTTTCCACCAGATGTTGAACCTGGCTGTAGGAATTTGCTCCGTCAGCCACAAGAGCATTAATAAGGTCCAACAATGATGTTTGGTGATCGGATATGGCTCACAATCAGTATTCCAGTTCTTCGCAAAGGTGCTGATTAGAACTGAGGTCATGTACAGGAGAGTCGAGTTCTTTATGGATCTGGTTTTGTGCACTATCATGTTGAAACAGAAAAGAGTATGGTCTGGTCTGGATATGCTCTATATGAAAAGTGTCCTGAGATAACTTCTGTTATAATGTGGCGTTATGAATAAAATTGAATTGGGAGGGTATTTGCAGACCTTGTATCAGACGATTTTCCAGGCCATCTACGTTCCAGCCCTCACCTACAGTCATGAGCTTTGGGTAGTGACCAAAAGAATGAGATCGCAGATACAAGCGGCCAAAATGAGTTACATCCATCGGGTGGCCGGGCTCAGCCTTAGATACTGAGTTAGGAGCTCAGACATCTGTAGGGAGCTCACAGCAGAGCCACTGCTCCTTCGCTTTGAAAGGAGCCATCTGAGGTGGTTCAGGCATCTGATCAGGATGCTCCCTGGGCACCTTCCTTTGAAGGTGTTCCAGGCACGTCCAACTGATAGGAGACCCAAAACCCGCTAGAGGGACTACATAGCCCATCTAGCCTGGGAACGCCTTGGGATGCTCCAAGAGGAGCTAAAATGCATTGCTGGGCAGAGGGATACCACTGCGACCCAACCCCAGATAAGGGGAGGGAAATGGATGGATGAAAGCATCTTCACCAAACATGTTTCTTAATTGAAAGTAGGGGGCTCAAAAATAAAAAAAGAAGTATACAAAAGAACATGAACTGGTCTTGATCATTTTCAGTACTGCTACATGTCTAACTATATGTTTTTGTTTGAGCAGTGAACATCTGCAGATAAAGCACGGCACATACAAATGCTTCTTGTCCACACTGTGACGAAACAAAGGTGTAATAATCTGCTCACATCATTCAGGTTCCGTCACAGACAAATGTGCAAATTGATTTTACAGTTAAATATTCGTGTCATGTGCAATTCCACTGCAATAACATGCGCTTGTGTTTCACACACACATGCACACGTCAGTGGGTAACGGGCTTCAAAAACTGTGTGTGTTTCTGCTGATATAAATCATTTCAGCACAGCTGCAGTCTGCCGCTCTATCTATCCTCAGATAAGCCTTCTCAAATCTCCCTCCAACCATCATGCGGCCTCGCAGCGCTCACGGCCTGGCCGCCTCTCAAACCTCTCACGTTTGTGCTTGAGTGTGACAGCATGTGTTTGCCCTTGTGTTTAAGAGAATGTGCAAGTGTACAGAGTGCTTGGGAGCAAATGTGGGTTTGAGAGAATGTGTTAGTGTGAGTGACTGTGTGATTATGTGTGATTATGGGCGTAACTAGTACCTACTAATCCGCGCAAGCTGATAAAGAATCTCCTGCTCTTTCTCTCTCTAGCATTAGCAGCTGATGTGAGGGCATTTTTCTGACCAGTGCGACATTTAGAATCTCTGCCAGGATATTTATATAACAATAAAACTCTTTTGTCGGCCCAAATTACAATATTACGACTTGATTCTCCAAAGTGTTTGCCACCATTTCTATCGGTCATAATAACTTAATAATTACTGAGATCTGCAAACAACATAATTACAAAGTGTAAGCAGAGCAAGAAAGACAAGTAGCCAGACAATCAGACATGCAAACAGTTTAGTCAGATGACCGTATAGATATACTTTATTTAGAGGCGAGAAAAGAAGAAAGAAGCAACCTGAGCAGCTAAAACAGATGACCAGACTGAGGAAAGTGTGGAAATAGAGAGGAAGAAAGGAAGGAACTGGATGGTGGACCAGTGAGAAATGGGAGTGGTGAGAGAAAACCTGTGTTTGTGTGTACATGTGTGTGTGTGTGTGTGTGTGTGTGTGTGTTAGGGGGGGGTGCAAAGAGGCCACAGACACAGATGGAGTTTGGATTTAGGCTCCTGTGGATGGACCCGTCACATTTCATTCTTCACTCTTGTTCAGTGGCTCTTTGGTGCAGTTCAGTGAACGGTGTTCTCAAATCCATACACACTCTCAAACAGGTCTGCGATAAACACACATGCAATCAGGCAAACTTATTGCATGTGTGTTTAAAGATTTTTGTAAGTGAACATTCCAGTGAGTGAGATGAAATATTTTTTGCAATTGTGCGTTGAGAAGTATTCAGAAACTTTGTCCACACAGTTTTTCACAAAGTGGTGAAACTCACACCATCCTCGCTTGAGCCTTTTAAGGATGTCCCTTTTCATACTAATCATGATACATGAACCTGTTCACCTGTAGAATGTTCCAAACAGGTGTTTTTTGAGCTTTACACAACTTTCTCAGTCTTCTGTTGCCTGCAGGCATCAAATTCAGATAAGTGTATATTTACAAAAAATGATAAATTATGTAAAGATAACATTAAGTAGTTTTTTTGTACTGTATTAACTGCAATATATGTTGGAAATGCACAAATTCACAAATGGTTGCATTTTTTTGCATCCCAACTTTTTTATCTTTGGGATTGTAGAAGACAGGGTGACAAGATGGTCAATTCAACATTACACACACATGCAAAAAATGATTTTGATGAAGACAATGTGCTTCTATAAATACAAAAACAAAACAAGATGATCATGTTGATGTCAAAACTTTCATGGTTTGAAAATGTTACTTGCAGATCATCATTTTTAAAACCAGTTTCACCTGGAAAATTTTTCTTTTCTACTTTTCTCCTCCAGCTCAAACCACAGAGCAGTATGCATGAATCAGTCAACATTGTCGGGTGTGCAAAACACACACAGACACACACACACACACACACACACACACACACACACACACACTCTCATAAACACGTACACAGCAAGCTGCCATATGCTTCTAGTTGAGGCGGCCTGGGTGAGAGCGAGTGGTTTTTGGATGAAGGCCTTTTGCACACGCAATATAGCTCAATGAGGATACATTAGCCGTTACCTTCCCAGCAGAGAGTCCCTAATGAGCTGAGGAGAGCTCAGCACCTCTCACTCACTCACACACTCACACACACACACACACACACACACAAATATGCACAGAAACAAACACAATGTAGATGTGCATAGTAACACCGAAGAATTACAACACACACGTGTATCCGCACACATTTAAGAATGCTTGTGCACCAACACACATGCAAAAACACACTCACGCTGCTTTACTGTGGGATTACGCGAGGCAGAAAATGGAAACATGCTCGAGGCAGGAAAACAGATTCCACCCTCTTTCTTTTGGTCAAATATATTGATGTAATTCTCTATAATCTAATAAACTTATTGACAGCAAGGGGTCCAGTATATTCAGGCTCTAATAACTTCAGAAACACGGTGAAGGAAAAAAAAACAGACATATAAAAAAAAAATAAAAAAAAATACAGGATATAGTGCACTGTAAAGAACAACCTACAGAACCTACTCAATAAATGTAAGGTAACAATTTGCACTCAGTTTGTTTGAGTAGATTTTACCTGAGAACAGTACCTACATTTAAAGGTTATGACACACTAAAAGAAATTTGGTAAAGTAACTTACATTTATTAATACAACCAGTCACTAAAAATAATAACTGTCTACTTAATTATTATTAATAATTAATTACTATGACTAAGTTACCATTACTTATTCAAGGAAAGTTGTCAGACACAAGATGTTAAAGAGAATGTAATTTTTTTTATTGACCAAATGTTCCAAAAATAAAGACCTTCCTCAAAAAGGACCTTCCTCTCTCCACTCTGCATATTTAATTAAAACAAGTTTCTTGAACACTTCAAATGTGGATTTGAGTTCAAACATTTCATGCCAAACAACTTGAAGTCTTAAAGTTTCTAAAAACGTTTCTATAAGTGTGTGAGTTTGTGGTAGTCCTCTGAGAAACCGTGTTCCAAGAGTAGCAAGCATTGTTTGAATGTAGAAAAAAACGTCAACGGGATGCTGCTCTTCGGTTCAATTGTCCAACATCTCTGTCATCTATCGACTGTTACAGCCAGCCAGTGAGCATCAGTCAGCACCAAAACAAACAAATATCAGTTACATTATGTTCCTGAAATTGGACCAAAAACAAGGAAACAGTCTGTGCCTGAACCGGTACAAACAGTTCTTCTTGGAATACCCAAACCGAACAGCACATGCCTGTTTGGTTTCCACACCAGTTCAGCACTTGGTTGCCCTCTATCAAAGGCACGTCTGCTGGATCCTCCTCAGCTCAAGAATTATGGACCACAAGCCCATTCGTGGTTTACTCTGCACATGCATGTCCCTCACATTTGTCCTTCACGTTAAAAAGAAATAAAGAAAACTATACATGTTTAATTTAAGCATTTTAACAAGATGCTGTTCCAATGCTCCTTGACCCATCCGATGTGTAGCAGTATGAATACTTTGATTTGATCAGACATTTAATAACATACCTGCTATGGTCTCATGAAGAAGTGTGGTGGTCTGGAAGACAAAGTTCAGGACTTTTTTAGTTTGAACCTGCAGTTTAATTTGCAAAAGGGAATCGTTAAAATCCATCACGTAGATATTCTAACATTCAGTCCATAGTAAGAGTCAAGCTCCAAACACACTGTATTTCTTATAATGTAATGTTTTATTGCACATTTCATTAGACTTTCCCTGCCTGGTTGATACCCACATCTTTTAAACTCCATGCACCCAGTTTCTAACTGTTAAGCATTTGTAGTTTTCTCGGCCAGTCCTCATCAGGCTTATTTTCACAGACTTTAAGAGCCACAGAACACAATGTGTCATGGTTTCGCAGGCTGAGCAGTTTGCCGACACTTCTGTAGTTATTGTTGCAGGTGTAGCCTCATTTACGTTCACCGCTGGCCTTCTGGTGCATTAAACATGCAGATGTGAAAGTTGACGATCTCTGCATTCATTCAAAAAGAGACCTTAAAGACACATTTTACTGTAAAGACACATGTCACACTACATGACCAATCACAGTCAATCACTTAACACAGTCCCTGGAAACATTGTTTTTGACTTTATCTAAAGTAATTTTTCAATGCACTGAGCAACATAAACTAAATCACTTTGTATTGGGGCTAGAAGAGAGATTAGGTTAGGTGGGAATATAGGTTTTATTGTAATTTGGGTAAAGTAACCCTTTGATGTGCTTACTGGTACATTCTCTACAGAGCTCTGCCATTAACGCGTTAGAGGCCGACTGCCCTATTGCTCTGTCTCATTTCACTGCAGCTGTGAATTGGCAAAGAGGCATGTCAAGACTACTGTGGCCGATCACAGTTTGTGGTCTTTCACAGCCTGCATGATGTACATCAAAAGCATCACATCACAGACAATGTCAAATTGGCACAGCGAGGCAATTCAGACGTGCTAGTCTTTCATCTGGCATTTGTCTGAGGACCTGGAATGCAGATTCAGATGTCTCCAGCATATGACATGGGACTAAACACCAAATGATCCTGCTCATTTTCGTTTTTGACACCTCAAATCTGTCACAGTGTGACATCAGACTCATAAGCACACAGTCTGATCCCAGAAAAACATTGAACTTAGAGGAGTATGGTTATATGTCTGGGAGAATATCCCTCATTTTGTTTAACCTGCATTGAGCTCAACTCAAAAGATGCTAAACCTAAACGACTCACTATGAATGATTTGAATCATTTTTCGGTTCTCATAATACAAAATCACACAACACAAAACATATGTAAGGGGCAGGGAATGCTACTGATCAGCACAAAGTCACAAGACTTATCGCCCCTCATATTTAACCACTGTGAGCTGAGAGGCTATTTTGTTCCTTCCCACAGGTGTTAGGAGTTAATGCCGCCGGTCATGTGACGGTCGCTCAGCTTTGGTCCCTCAGGATGCCGCGGAGGTTTCAGGGCTGTGAACAACCAGCCCTCCGGCCTTCATCTGGGTTAGGAATAACGGTGTTAACAACTTCTCACACAGCACAGCCATACAGCAGCACTGGCTGCACACAACAAGGGAGACGGTGGAGCTGGAGGTATTTAAGAAAGAAATTTGAGACATACCGTAGTGTTTCAAATAAGACTGAAGACATGTAACATGTCAGAGTTTTGAGGTGTGTCACCCAGCAAATAAGTGAAATGTGAGAAGTACATCCAGTTATTTTTACCTCACATAACAAAGATTTAGGTTTTTTTCTGACAAATAAATAAAAAAAAAATTGATGAAGCTCGCCCAAACGTGCCCAAAGATTTGGTTAGTAATGAGCTCTAAGAATTGTATGCCAGAAATCGAACATGAATAATATTTCCTTTGTTCTTTTCTTTCAAAAAGTAACAAACAAAACTGTAGTATGTCCATGAAAATGCAATGTGTTGGTTTAAACTGTGGTAACAACCTCACGGAGCTGCAGAGCACAACGTCACACAAAGATGTGACGAAGCTGCAAGGCAAGCGACATACAGAATTGAAGTTAATTATCTCTCCCCTGAAATCTTTTTAGACCTGGGAATCCATCCTGACTACAGTGTTAAAGGGTCAGTTCACCCAAAACTTTCCCAGAGTGATCTGTAGATTTGTGTTAAACGTTTAAAAATGTAGGAAATCCCAAACTCATTGCTGGATGAAGAAAAGTGGTTATATTTTTTCTAAAATAACTCCAAAAATACAGTGCGCTGAACATATCAATACAGATCAATGTGCCTTATATAGCTTTACACAGTATTAATTAGTATTGCTTTTACATTATTTAACACACGGACTGAATCGAGATGAAACAATTCCACTAGTGAGAATAATAGGGTGAGAGTCCAGAGCGTGCAACAGCATCGGGTATGTGTGCATTTGGATATACACCAATCAGCCATAATATTATGACCACTGACAGGTGAAGAGAACAACACTGATTATCTTATTAACATGACATCTGTCAGTGGGTGGGATATATTAGGCAGCAGGTGAACATTTTGTCCTCAAAGTTGATGTTAGAAACAGGAAAAATGGGCATGTGTAAGGATTTTAGCGACTTGGGCCAAATAGACCTTTTTTCACAGCAGCCATTTTCACATTAAATAGTAGGTTAAATACAGGTGCTACCAATGATACAACAGGGTCAGAGTGTTTCCAAAACTGCAGCTCTTGTGGGGTGTTTCATTGATGCACGTGAGGACCACAAGTGGGGCTGCTGCCATGTTGGTAGTCCTGCCTCTTCTGCCTCCCGGCTAATCTAAAAATTGAAAGCAAAGACGTGGATCATTGCCTGGCCTCAGCCGGGCTGAATAACGCCTGAGTACTCAAAAAAGCCATCTGTAACCGCACCCATCTCTTAGTCAAAGCTGCTAAATATGCATAACTTTAAGCCTCAATATCATTTGAACAGGTGCTTTCTGTACCAGGCTGTAAACATGTTTATTTCTGCTGTGAAGTTGGACATTTTAACATGGGGACTCATGGATGACTCATTCTGTAGCCAGCCTCAAGTGGACGATTGAAAAACTGCAGTTTTTGGCACTTCTACATTGGTTTCATTTCACAGCCACGGAGGTTCCTGCTTGATCAAAATACAAAATGATGGGAATAGATGGGATACATTTGACAGCTCATGCTGTAGTTCCTGAGAAAGTATGTTAACAATGTTAAGAAATCTCTTCATAGTTTTCTGGATGACCATTTAAAAACTAATTGCTTGTCATTTGGCTCGTGCCACAACTCTGCCTCAGTTTTCATTTTCATCCTGTTAACAGACAGACTGAAAACATTTGACCTGTGTCAGCTCCTCGTGTCAAACAGAACACACATTAGTATTGGTACCGCATGCATACACACAGCAGAGTTTGACCTTCTGTCAAGCTGTCCAGTTCATCTCATTGGTGAACCTCCTCTCTATTGGGGGTTATAATGGTGTTTCCAGGATAAATCAAATAACATGTTCTCAGCACAGACACAGAAAAGTCAAAAAAGACATAGACAACAATATAAGAGACAAATTCATAAGAGCATCCTGGAAGGACAAAGATGTTGAACAAATCCCAACTTTCCAGGAGGACGATGGATTTTAGGTTAAACAGCTGGAAGAAATGGAGGTGTCTCCGCAGACAGACCTGGGCCTGTAAAGGAGCTCTGAGGCCAGGCAGGATCCACAGACCCTGGCCAGGACACACACACACACACACACACATGCACACTTAAAAAAAGGACATCTGGATACATGCACACTTCACAGCAGTGATCATCATTATAAATTGACATCCTGAGCCAGTAGTACATACAGGAATAAATAATTTAGACAGTAAAATGGATGGATGACATAGATATAAAAACAATGTGACATTCTGTACAAAAACATAACGGCACTTTTGTGTATTCAGTCAGGTTTCTTTACACTGATTTGAGAGGCGAGAGCTGCTCCACCCTTCAGCTGAACTTTTGTTGTGAATCCTCTAATCGTGTATCACATCGGTATGAATGTAGAGGGGGGGTCAACTCCTGAGTGGATTTCATTTTAAGAATTGTGTAAGAGTGAGACAAACTTCCCAGTGGAACCCTGGTGTGATGAGACCTTGAGATGAGGCCAAGCATTACAGAGTATTGTAGAAGAGAAATATTGTACATCACATGGTCTGTTTAGTGATAAACACGAGCCTGGCTTTGTAACCAAGGAACCAAACTGTGAGACAAACATCCCCAAATTTGAACATAAATTACGCCCTCTATAAACATCAAGCTTGTTTGATTAAAACATCATTATTCACTGGAGTTTTCTTCTTCCTAGTAAACTGGGGAAAAAACGTCATCACTATTATATTTCAATTGGCTTTAATCAGCTTTTAGAAACACACTGGTCAAGCCCTAATTTGAGCTAATTGTGTTCACGATTAATGATAATTGAAGACAGAGCTGCACTGGGAATTGTTGGGTCTCTGTAAATGATTTTATAGTATGGTTAAAAAGCGCCCTGAGATAACTTCTCATGGTTTATCACGATATAAATAAAATTAAATGGAATTGCTTTTGAAGGCAGAAATAAAAGTAGTTGAACCAAGCCAAGCCATTTTTGAGTTGCTGACTGCTGCCTTCAGAGAAGTCTTAAATGTCAGTATAACTAAAGCTGGAGTACGGGCTACAGCTCAAATGATGACATTTTCAATATTTTTCTAAAAAATTATTTAGAGACAAATTCTGGCACGACATTTGTGAGGGGGGGGGGAAGAGAAAAACAGAAGATGTAAGTTGTAGATGATGAAAGTCGTCATGGTAACAGTGAAGATGAACATGAACATGCTGAAAGTGATATTTACTTATTACCAATAAAAGCACGAGAAATCAGAGTAGTCACCTGCCTGCTGTCAATAAATGTCATAGAATTTATGCATACTGCATTCTTTATTATTTAACATAATTTTACAACAAACTTCAACTAATATTAATAAATATAAATAATGAAATATTATGTACACATATCATTCTACAACAAATATTTTAGGGGCTAATTTTTTTTGTTTGTTGAACAAATTTGCTTCATGAAAGTATGTTATGAGTACAAACATCAAATCTCTTTATACTGTCTTTGGAGAGATGGACACGGTTGTGTTGGAGGGATGCATGTACAGCAGCAGCCACTAGGGGGGAGGTATGAGTCTGCTGCTGCATCTCTGCAGCCTTCAGGAGTGAATCTGACTCAGGATGCATGCCAGCATGTCTTGTTAAAGGTTTGAGGCCAGACTAAGAAAACTACAAATTCTGTCTTGTTTCAGAGGGGAGGCCACACAGCTCCCAATGTTCCCAGGCCTGGTTGCACTGGTAAGGGTTTCCACCTCTCCTGGTAATAGCAACCTCAGCTAATTAACCACAGGCATTTAATTTGAGCCAGAGGAGACCTGAGCCTCGCTCCTAAATGTCTCTGGAGGAAACAGGGATGAGGGGAAAGGCAGAGGGACCAATAAAACGGGCAGGATTTAGGTTCGAGGGGCCAGGGCAGAGGTTTGGGCCTGAGCACCTGTCACACACAGCCTGGGAGCAATGAATGCTATTGATGAACCGGGCAAGGTCAACCCCGACCGCACCGGGGCCTCCACTCAGCCTCTTCAGGATCTCCGGTGAAAAGCCAGGGGGATTGTTGGACACCTGTCAATCAGACTGGGGAGGGAAACAATCTGGACTTGGCTACTGTGCCTCAGCTGTAAGACGGTTAAGCCGGTCCAAGGCAAGCTCATGACATTCTCACGGAAACCCCTGTAACAAGATAATGATCTTATAATATTACACCGACATCGGGAAACATTTTGCACACTAGCACATTATGGAGGGTGACATAATGGCTGGTACTCCACAGCCCGAAACAGACTTTTGAATGTTTGTGTGTCTTTTCTATGAGGAAGGTTGAGCCATCCTACCACTGCGTGTGACAGAGGAATACGATACATGCACCACACTTTTATTATTTGATTTATTTATGAATCATGAATGCATAACATTGAGCGTGAGAGCACTCCCAGGTGATAAGCATGAAGAGACTTCACATAAAACATAAAATCTAAAATCCAAATTCGATCCGTACACACCCAAAAATAAATATCCATGATAGTAAAATACAGCAATAACAAATATCAGATTGATGGCTCAGGTAAACGTGTATTAATAACTCAAAACCTTGCACCATAGATAAGCCATGACCTCACCTCTAACAGTCCATTTTGGTCGTGACAACTTGATTATAAGTATCTGTATTCAGACACTTGGATACAAACTGTATGGTGTATGTGCATGCAGCACTTCTGAATTTATCACTACCTGCAGTGCATGATTTCTTTTTGGAAATTACAATATTAAATTATTTAATACTGAGTTTATCACCTGCATGATGTCAAACCACAATACCAAGCAGGGCAGAGACAGGAGAGACAAAGTGGCCTGACACTGACAGTTTGCCAGGTCTGTCTGGATGTGTACAGTTGCTTGACCGACGTCTCTCTGATTCACATATTAGTTTTGTTGCACGACATTTGGTGATTGTATTTAAATAAACTCAAAAACATCCATAACTCTGCTGGGAAGGCTTTTTGCTTTGTATGGTGGACATCTCAGCTCCAAACTGAACCTGTCAGATCTTTATTCTGTCTAAGATACTTGTCATGCTCAGCTGTGCTTTTCATCATTTGGCTTAGAGGCTATGCATCCCCTGTCCTCCAGAAACCTCCGCCGACTCCCACAGTGCATCCAGTTTAAAATCCTCCTCACACACAAAGCCCTTTCAAACAAGGCCCCCTCCTACCTCACCTCCTCCTACCTCCTGCTCCACCACACAGGACCAAGCACCAAATCGCCAAAGCTAATGTCATAGACGTTTTTAGTGTATTCTCTTTATGTTTTTTACCCCGTAAAGTGTCTTTAGTACCTAAAGCTCTTTTAAATAATTGCATGATTATTATTTATGCAGCAAAACTCCACCCAACTTCTAAATGAGCTGAAGTCTAATGCATCAGAATAATTCAAACCACCTGTGTGGGTGTGTTTCCTTATGAAAAGGTTATTCTTGCACCTGTCACTGAGTTATAAGACACATCTTTTTGGTCTCTTCATAAACTCAATTCTTCAATCTTTTCTTTCACATGATTTCATTTCCCTGTATATCTGTGCATCATGTGTGATGATGAAAAATACAGTATTTTGCAACAAAAAGGAACTTGGTGGAATTCACTCCAGGTGCAAAAATGACGTTTTGGGCCCCCATTGAGCCCCCGTTTATGTTTTTGGTTAATTATGTTATTTAAGAATATACACTGTACATTTTGACACATGACCCATAAAACAAGATGTTGACAAGTTGACAAGATAAGACCCGCCTAAACTGTGCTTTTGGTCTCCAGCAAGACGACACTGATGATTCTGGCACAGAAACCCAATAATATTAAAGTTCATGTTGGAGGCTGACGCAAGAAAGAGTTTCGTCATTACAGCGTTTTGGTGTGGTCGACATAAACTGACTGACTCATGGTTGTTTATTCAGAAAATTTGCAATTAATCATATTACTGTACCACAAACCAAGTGACACAGGCCCCCGGGGCTGCTGGCAGTCAGCTTTGCCCCTTTGGTAATTAAACCCTGAAAGTAGTCTCTCTTGGTGATGACTCAATTGTTGCTGTTGTGGAATGAAATATATCATGCATGTTATAAAAAAAAAACACACACTGACATCGACTGGACTGAATATTCATATGTAAAGAAAATAAACTGATGCTTTCACTTGACTCAAACCTGTAAGAACCATCAGAGACTTTTATTTGACTCAGTTGTTCTTTTGTGGAACTTTTTATAGACCTATGATGAAGACAATGTGCTATTCTGTTTGTGAGAGTGTGTCTGCACATGTGATAGTGTGTGATATGATAGCAGTTGATGATGAAACCACATTCACACAGGGGAGGTCTCAGAGTTCTTCTGTAGCTGCTGGCTAAGCTCCCCTTAGGAAATGGCATTAGTTCAGGGAAAAGATGGGACGTCCTGTGAAACCCGGGGTGATCCCATCTGGGACTGACCCCTGACCTCCTGTCTGAGAGGGACGAGGGAGTCGGTGGGGTTGTGTTGAGAGGGATAAGAGAGCGAGAAGGACACCAAGATGATTGAATTTTGTTTTTAGGTTCAAGGAAGGGGGTTTGAGGATTTAGCGAGAAATCAAAAACCCCTCCCCTCCCTTCTCTTCTTCCCTCCGTCGTCCACAGGACCTTGCAGCTGTCCCTTTTCCCTCTAATTTTTCTCTGTCAGATTTCAGCCTATAATTAGCAGAAAGACCTCAGTGACTCTCCGCACACATGTGAGTGTGTGCCTGAGCAGCCCAGAACTAATGGTCTAAATCCGCCCCCATACACACACCCCTCCACCCCGCCAAGCCTCCAGATTGCAAGAGTGACAGGTTCACATGTAGCGACTTCAAGCTGAACTTCGTTCTCACTGGCCGTGCAGCCTTAAAGGGCAACCCCACAGAGGTCTCCTCCACGGTGCCAAGGGGCATCTTTAAGCCCCTTTCAGAGTCTTTCCCCTTGCCCGGCATTCCTGTCGTGGCATGGAGCCCCCACCTGCTGCCCGCGTCGTGTTTAAAGACCAGTTTTATAGAACCAGCTAAGATTCAGGGTCTGTGAAGTTACAAAGGGAAGGCAGAGGCCACAGAGCGTGCACCAGCCGTGCCTTGAGTGGGAACAGGGTGGCAAGAAACGATGAGAACTTTTCCATGACATCACGCCTGAGCCAATCCACGTTGAGTTGTGGTTGTATAATTAAAGAGCAAGGTCGTGCGGTTACAGGTCAACGGTTCCTCCATGAGGAGTTGAGGTACTCATCCTGCTGGTGTGCTGCTGGACAGTCCCTGGGCCTTCCCAGAAATCCATCCACGTCACTGTGATTTAACCACCTGTTCCTATTCTGCCTCCTTAAGCCAGAGAAGACATCGAGGCAAATAAAGAAACACCGGACATCATCTCTGTCGCCATGCATCCAGCTTAATTATAATTATTAGTCATTATGAACTGTCTTCAAGTTCTTGTAAATTGAATTATGCTGTCTTGATGAGGAACCATTTTTTTGAAGACCAATTATTTACTGTCTTTACTTAAGTAAAACCAGCAAGTGTTTTTTTGTGTGTTCAATATTCTACTAGAGTCAATGTGCATATGGATTACCAGCAAAGTGTATCAGAAGAAAAGAAAAAGTACCAGTCTTGGAGAATTATTCCATTAACTATATTATATAATATTTATCATATTATGGAATCCCCATCAAATCTTTTATTACATCTTTTTATTTTATTCAGTAAGTGTACTTATTTAATTTCTGCTACTGAATACCACAAATTAAAACACGTAAATATCCTACATAAGTTTAGAAAAAAGTACCAGTGTATCAAAAGTTTAAAAAAATGGACTGTTGTAACTATTAACTAAGTTAGACTATGTTACATAATGTTGGGTAGTTTAATCCTGTATTTTATAACATTATTATTATGTTTGTCTCAAAAATCTACTTCCGATACTTTATGTAGAGTTAAATAAAGTAAAGTACAGAACTTTTTGGTTTGTATTTTGCAGCGGTAAAAAGTAACTTGATTACTTAAAGTGTCTTATGTAATAACTGATTGAATATTTTCATCATGTCTAAAAAAAAAAGTGGGGCAATGGGACCGGTTTCAAATAAAACTAGTAACTGCTCCTCTGAAATCTTCCCTCGCCAATAAACACATACAACGAGAGTCCAGTATATTTTTAATGGAAGTGGAAGAAGGTCAGTGCAATAGCGCAACAGCTTGAAATCCAAGCATAACTATTTCCAGTGTAATACCAAAGCGTAAGTCAGCGTGCAAAATGAGACAAATGCCGCCCCACATTTCGGACGTGGCAATATTTCCGAGGAAACGCGATACTCATCCTAGAGTAAACCGTGTCGTTAAAGGTATTACAAAGTCATTCTTTTCCCCCTTTTTCTCACACTTCATTTGGGCATTACTCTAGTTTACCAAGGCTTTCTGTGGTTATGGTGGATTTGTGTGGTTTATCAAGTTTTCCTGGCTTTTCCCCCTTAAACCCACAACACTAAATCACACATTTCTCTAAACAGATGTGGTTTTTACCCACCATGACGTACAACTTGTACAGAGCACCTTTCGAGTTTTTGTTACAAGCACGTTACGATCGCTGTGACACTACTCGCCAGTGCCGATGAAGTGCACAACTTTAATCTGTCCTCATATTTTAGACCAAAGCTATTATTCACTCAGAACCTCTGAGAAATGCTGCCGGCTTTCGGCCTCGAGAACATAAAGTTCCTCCCCTTTGCTTTGATTCAGTCAGCTCTGACTCACAGCAATGTTTTAATGGGAGCAGAGGCATCTAAAGTGAGCAGAGGAAAGCTGTAAACAGATAAACACTGTTGACCTGATGAGGCAGAGAAACCACAATGTGGGAATGAACAAAAATTCAAATGAGGTTAGCGAGACAAGTGGAGGGAGTGGAGGGGGGGGTGCAAAACAATAAAAACATTAAGTCACTGCAGCTTGATTGACAAGTTCATGTGGGGAGATCTTTACCATAGCAACATAACTTTGGTTGCTAGGAATAACATAAGCAGATGGATGGAGTGTCTGATTTTCCGCACTGACCGACAGTAAGAGGTGGCATCTGTTGGTGTGTGTGTTTGTGTGCGTTAGCATGTGTGCGCTTACGTCTGAGTTTGTGTGTATGTGAGTGTATATCTACATGTGTATATGTGAGGATCTTGATTCTCCATGCCCAGAGTTTTGGCACGGGGGAAATGTATTAGATTCAGGGGGACAAATAATTAACTGACATCAGCTGTGAGGTCCGGCAAAAGGTTGCTACTACAAATATAGCCACTTTTTTTTCCCAATAAATCGTTGTCGGCGCAGGCAGAGGCCTCCGGATTGACAGAAAACACTGCCTGGCATTCACTGCAGCCCTGATTAATGTGACAGAGAGGTCTTTCAAGTGTGAGCTGAAATAGAACATCAAACGGTTCAGACAACAGCAAAACAACGTCGACTCGACCAGCCGGCCTGCCCGATATAACAGGACAGTGTCCTGCCGCGCTGGAGGACACGAAGACTTCCACAATCCCTCTGCTTTTTCACTTCACAAATCTGAACATTTGAATTCAGGATTCACTTTTTAAACAGTGTTATTAAATATCAGACTCCGGTTGGCCTAACTGCAATAATCTTGATCAGCTTAAACTCAGTCAAAAAAGCTATATAGCTCAATAGCCCATCATTTAAAGATATTTATGTATCTCAGAGTTACAGCACAGACAGAATTTCCCTCAGTCTGGTTTCAGTCGAGATTTTTAGTGTCCCATGGTGATTGTAGTGCAAATGCTGTTTTTACAAAGCTTTCCTCCTTTATAACAATATGGTTCTTGGGGACCCACTTAATACTTTCAGGTTTTTGTACTTTCATTATTTTTGGCATGAAAATAAATGTTAAACATGTGCTCCAAAAAATATCTGAAGTCTAAGTTAAAGAAGTTTCTTATTGCGCAGCATAAGTATAATAATAGCAGTCATTATTCAGAATTTCTACACTGAAAAACACACCTCAATAAACCTCAAAACAGTGCCAATGGATTTTATTCAGTTTTAGTGGAAATTAAATGACATTTCTTTGACTCAGATGGAGTGGTTTGCATTTGTGTTATTACTATCTTTTTAAGATATCGTGACTTAATATCAAAATGTTTTTGGTCTGGTTACTTTTTAAAGTCACTTTTCTTGCAACGTTTCTGCGATAACATCGAAGCCTGAAGCATGTTGCTCTGTGCTTCAGCTTCTCTGCTATAAAAGGAAGAAACACAGTTGGGTGCGTACACATTTGAAGATTATCAGTAGTAAAAGTTAGTGCGTGCTCATAGTAAGAGTGCTGCTAGAGTGGGCTGCTACAACAGTGTGACCTACTGTAATACACGTGTGAAGACTGTCAGTAAACACCTCAATGTATTAGGGTGTTGAGAGACAGTACCGAGGTGGTCTGGCCACTCAGTTATCAGTCAGTAACAGGGTGATATGTGCGAAGCTGCTCAGGCACCCATGTCGGGATCTCAGGCACCAGAATCATAGCAAGCTGGGAAAAGATGAGCAACCGAGTTTTTCCAGTCAGGTGTTTTGGCGCTGAGCTGTTGAGCGTATCTGCGTTCTGGTGTCATAAAATTAGCACCTTTCTTTAAGGACTGGCGGTGATGTTTGGAGAGGAGCCAGCCAACATGACGGGGGATATTTTGGCAGCAGGAGCGGCCATGGTTAATGACGAAGCTGATGATATTTCTGCTTTTATTGACCTGTCAGTTCTTATCAGAGACTTTCTCAGTAAACAGCTGTGGAAGCATGGCAGGGTCGATGAGAAGATGAAATGACGAGCAGGCCTGCCGTGGTGACAGTATCTAACTATAAATGCTGAAAGAGCCAGTTCACCTCCGAAAAGGATAAAACAAACTGTAAATGCTGTAACAGCCAGAATAAAATTAGATCACAGTTGGATGTATGATTGGCTTTTTCTGCTGGCTAAATACACACACACACACACACACACACACACGGGAATCACTACTGAATTACTCTTAGTAAGCATTTTGTAATTGTATCAACTCGAGGCCTTTTCTGTTCTGCTTCAGAAATACATCCATCATTCAGGCAGCGTCTCGCCAGAGTCAGGCTTGTTTTTTCTTAAAACTGAGAAAAATATGCGGCTTTTTACAATTTATGAAATACAATTTCTACTCACATGTCCGAATGCTGGCACACAAACACAAGCTACACACTCTGCACACACTGACAAGTTCACAAACGGGTTATGGTCTGTAAACAAGGTACAAATCCTGACAACTTTGCACACAAAGTTGAGCTCAATTTTAGCCTCCAAAGTAAACTATCATTCCTGGGCCAGCACTTGGCCTTCACAAAGGCCCACTGTAGTTATCACCTAAAGTGTGAACGGACTGCTCTCTCGGACTGCTTTTTTATAAACAATGTGGACAGCCAAGAAAAACATCATAATTCCATTTATTTACTTTGAAAAAGATGTAATCTCTGGTGCTGGATATCTCTGAGCGTATCTTTGGCCAAAACAGGCTGAACTTTGGTGCTGCACATTTTTACACACCTCCTGCACACAGCTCAGTCCTCTCTGATTCCTCAGCACTTTTATTTGACTTTCACATTCCTGCGCTGTGCCTCGCTGAGATTGAAGAGTTGGAGGCAGCAGTGGTAGCCTAAAGGTTAGAGAAGCAGGGCTTGTGACCAAAAGGGCCGACAGTTCAAATCCCCAGAAATACTGATGGATAACAGCGGGATGGGAAAATGAATGCCTCAGTGGCTAACAGAGGAAGATTGTGGCAGATGTGAATGTGAGGAAGGGAGGAGTTTGAGAAGTGTAGGTGCTCCAATGAGTAACTTCAAATCTTAAATACCCCAAAACATCCCAAAATCTTACAAGCCTGCTGGAACTCTACTGGACAGATGTACACTGTTCTTCAAAAAGATCATTTGGTGGAGAGTGAGTTGTCATGCAACACCAAAATCTCCCATATATGTCATATATGTCATCTAACTGTAGCAGGATTCCTGGACTGGACTGGACCTGGAGCAGGATCACATTTTGGCTGGCACTAATGGACACTAGAGGTGGTGTGGAAGTGGTTCACGTCAGTTACAAAACACTTTTTCATCAGTCGGAGCCACGTATCACACACACTCACACAGACGCTCCCAGTGCTGTACACCATACCATATGTGGGAGCACACACTGGTAGACTCTGGGTTACAGTACATTATCCCAATGAGAGATTGGTACGTGTGGTGAGGAGTCTTCATGTGATGTGACGATGTCTGGAACACGAAAGCGGGCGCCCACCCGCACGTCAGAGCCCGATCTCTGTCCTGCTTTTAGATTTACATCCTTTCCTTTCATGTGAAAAAAGCCCACCCTGCTGTAATTTTCGCTCCCGTAAAAACCGAGAAGTGACTCAGTGACGGGAAAGGTTGCAGTGACCCTGTGAACAGCCACGACGGCACAGTATTAAAACGCAACTGACCAGGAATGTAGTAACATTAACTTTATTGCAACCACAAGCGTTCCCGTCCAGGAATACGCCGACTCAGGACAGTTAATCTTTCATTATTTTACATGCTGCTTCATGGAAAATTGTAATAGAAATATACAAGGATAATAGTTTGTTTTATTATTAAAATGGATTATATTACTGAACTTCAGTGGATAATAATAAGTATAATCAAGTGTATTAAAGTATTTACAGTCAAATAAAATAGTATCAGACCTTATTGTGTTGCAAAGTTTTGTACTATATATTGAATGCACAGAAAAATGTGCTCATTTTCATTTCTAATGCAAGCTCTATTACTATGCAGGCCTTGTATTTATATATACACTATTTATACATATTGTACATATGCCCTGTACCTTGTGGTCTATCTATATCTCCATCTGGCTGAACAGGTGCAACCTTGCACGCAGCCAAAGCGCTCTGGAAATGTATCCCCATAAATCAATTTAGATATAATTACAGACAACACTATTCATCAGTCAGCATGGGCTCATATCATGTCTTCTGAAATGATTAGCATAGCAAGCTATTTTCACTGATGGAGTGATCAAATCATGAACTACTTCGGCCTTCTTCTCTTTCATCTAGATTCAAACACTTGTCCATTAAGCCAACTTTTCATTCATTTAGAATTATGATTAGGTATTATGTGTTAACGCACAGAGCTCATTGTGTACAGGAAAGTACTGACGTTTGTAACATACTGAGGCTAGCAGGATTAGAAATTAGAGCCACTAATGCTGAAATAAATGCTTCGGTTTGCTACAAGATTCTTACTGTCAACAATTGGTGTTGGTACAGTTTTACGACCAACATTTTTGATAACATCAGCCATGTCATGATTTATCTCGACGCAGCATCCTGTCGTCCGATGTAAAGAATCATTTAAAAAGGAAAGGGGGCTAGTTAGAGCACACATCAGACCAGTGTTTACAGGATATAAGATATTTGTACAATCATTTCATACTTTGTATAATTCATAACTTATAATTCAAAACATAAAATAACAAAATCGGACATGTAATAGTTTCCTGTGCTTCGTATTTCTTTATGGTGTGGAGCTGATTTACAGGCGGCCTAATTGTTCATCGTACATTAGCAATGTTCAACATGTTTTATGTGAAAACTGACCGTACCATAAATGATCCAACCACAGTCTCCCCTCAGAGCATCTTCCAAACTCTTTGTGACTGTATTTTACTATTTGAATGTGGCTTTGTTTAGGTGTAAAACACAGCTGAAGTCCATTGTAGTCACTGTTTAAAACCATGGTTGTAAATTGTGGCACAATCCTTTGACACAGATTTATAAAGGTTGCAAACTCAATTCTTGGTTTGCCACAGTCATGAAATTGAATGTACGGTAGTTTGGCCTCAAATGTGATACATCTGGAGTATTTAGTTATTCTTGTTGCATTAGTGACAGTGATCAAACACATATCCAGAACCTGTAAACCTGTTCCTGAACATTACATTCATTAATGAAATGAGCTCTTTGTTTAAATGAGCATAGAAAGTCACTGTGTGTTCACTGCAGAGTCACCAAGCTGCAGAGGGTGTTTTAAACCTAGAAGTAATGTACTACAAAACCTATCAACTACTATCAAACTATTATTTCAATGACTGTCAATATTTATATAGCAATTTTCAAAAGTTACCAGAGTGCTTCAAAATAAAAGCATTCACCACAAAATACCAGGCAAAATAGTGACAAACAAAATAATTTACAAACTAGAAATAATATACTTAATTCTGCAAAATGAGTGACCCAGTAATGAAATGTCATGAAATGACATGAAAGATAAGCTCAAGCATCACTTAAGGTGAATTTCTTTAAACCCATAGCAAAGAAATACATACAAACAAATACAACAACTGAACAGTTTCAAAGAGTACTACAAATAATGGTGCATGAGACATAAACGCATTAATGTATAACCAGTAAACAAGTAGCAAAAAATATTGCATAATATAAAATAAAACCATAGCTAGGGCAATGATATCTTGTTTACAACAGCAGGAACAGAAAGAGTAGCAATACAGCCAACCCCATTAGGACACCATCCAAATAAGCAAGGATGGATCACATGCTGCTTAGCTGACAATCATTAAACCACTCAGGCTCCACGGTGCTGATGGATTGAACTTGTGTGACACGTGGAATGAGGGAAAGTGCTGATTAATTAGAAGCCAGCTAATTGGTGGTCGTCTGAAATAAACGTAACGACCTGGTGACACACAGTATGAGCGGTGTAACCGATCAGGCGCATGGCACCATGACAGAGGGGTGAGGGGCAGGGGAGAGACAGGACTAGTGTATAATATTACATTATATCCACAGATGACTAGTTTAACAGCCCCAACAGGCACACGATCCACTATAGATGGATGAAATCTGTCCTCAAATGTAAGGGAGGTCTTGTCTTTAGGTTGAGCTGAACAATGTTTTTGTTTTTTATAACCGTGACCACGATCTTTACCTAACAATGACCAGAATCTACAGGTCATTTTATTGTCTTTCAGCACATTGTTTCAGTTTTTATGGCCCGCAACTCTACGGTTTTGTTTTACTCTAACAGCTCTTGTCATGGTGGACCAAAAAAATCTCGTATGGGTTGATTTGGAAGGCAATGACAAACAACCTGCTTTGTCAGTTGTTTTATGGCATATATTGTCGTTGTGAACTAAATTTACCAGACAGGACCATAAAATGTGAAAGGAATTTGAAATTCAACATTCGTTGCAGTCAACAGTGCCAGCTGATATGAACATGTTCTGACCCTGTGAAACCTTGCTTGGCACAATGATGGAAAAGTAATTCTGGGGTCCCTCTCTTCATCTCTCTCTCTCCCTTTCCCTGGTACTGTAACACTATATCCACAGCTCAGCCATCGCTGAGGTGATTAAAGCAGATCTGAGCCAACCGAGTGAAATGCAGTCTGCAGGAATGTTCCACTTGACCATCCAGAGCATACCAAGTGAGAACGAGAGGTGGTGTTAGGGAGGAGGTTTAAGTTTCACTAGACCTTCTAATGTTGTAGCAGTCAACCAAACATTTAAGCTAATAAAAAATTAGATGGGCAGTGCATCGGCCAAGATAGTCACTTGATGTGTGAAATGTCGTAACATTAAAGAAACCTCACTGGCCTTAAAACATGAACGTACAATATGTTAAAATTTGCTTTATTTGTTTCATTCTGAAAGTAGTTACGTGAGGAGCGGACTTGCGTAACGATACCAGTTGCTACTGGCATCCTTCAACGAGAGTTTGAAGGTTAAAACAAGAAATTACAGCTTTAACTCTCACTTAATATGCTGCGGATTACTTTGCCTCCAGAGTCTACAGAACAGTAACTTAAAGCTTTCCAAAACATGTCAAACTACAGCAAAGATGATGGATCGTCTAGTGAAGTGGTTTCACCTCTTTGTGGTAGAATGAACTGACCGATTCAGAGAACATACATCATACAATTTCAAACCTTGCTGTGTCAGTGTTTGATCTTGTCTTAACACAGGGGCCATGCAAAATTGGCAAATTGTCTTTTAGATTTAAATGATGGAATATCTGACTGCAGAAAAACTTGAAGTTCCTCAATTAAAATGACTGTTTGCTTAAAACTCAGTTCTATTATAAATCAGTTTTATTATATTTCTCATGAATACCTCTAAAAAGCTAAATGCTCTTGATCTGTTGATGCCATGTGTGATTGGCTACGTTTTATGATCCACCTTTTGCATATGAACGTGCCCACTGCTCACTCAGGTCTATGTTATATCAATGTTAGCCATACCAGTAAAATATAGCCTAACAAAGCTGAAAGTGGTTTATTCAAAACAAGACAGAACCATATAACACATTACTAAGTAGACTTTTATCAAAGAAGAAACTACCGGGCACCAAGTGTTTCGAAAAGTGCTTAGACTTTAACAGACCTTTTTCACAGCAGCCATTTTGACATGAAATAGTTGGTCAACACAGGTGTTACCAATGATACTAATTAAGGTTCAGTTCCATTTAGTGTAGCACCCTGACTCTGTTTGACCCTGAATGGAACAGAACCTTGATTAGTACCATTGGTAACACCTGTGCTGACCCTACTATTTCATGTCAAAAAACAGTTGAATATCTTGTGGCCATCATTAATTGCAAAAAGAGTTGACAGAATTTTGACTGTTGAGTCATCTCTGGTTCTAAATTCAACCTGACACAGATATCGTTTTATTTACACGCTAAACTAAAAGAATAAACTCAAAGAATTTCACATCAAGTTTACTTTGCGTTCCTGAACATTGGATATTGGTGTTTCCCCCAACCTTAAACCTAAAAATTAAATCCAAAACTAGACGTATATTTGAGAGATGATTGTGTAAAAAAAAAAAAAACTCCCTGGAACTCTTGCAGTGAGCTTTGAAACTGCAAACTTCCAAATGTAAAATAAATGTCCCCTCTGTCATTGCATAGTCCTCGTACCTAATATGGTGCAGTCTCAACACAACATTAAAGAACTGCCTCTAAACAGATATGACTTACTGTCTGTCATTATTGTGAACAATAACTGAGCACCTGCTTCTGAACACAGAAAGCACTGACACACACACACACAGACCAACACACTCACCTTCATCCGGGGTCACTGTCAAATTCTTTAGACAGAGACAGATTGCCTGTCGCACAGGTGTTCAACTCACCCCCTCCCTGCCACACACACACACACACACACACACACACACACTGTCCTTTTGCCCAGCTACATATTAGCGTTTATCATTGTGGCGCAGGAGAGACATACAATATATGGTAAAACTGAAGTAATACTTGTGAAAGGTGACGTGACAACTTTCTATGTGACTTCATCACAGAGCAGCAGCTGCTTAACTAACCCTGCAGCATAATCTTCATCTCTTCTGTCCATCTGTTTGCTCACTATGCTCCAAGTAGCAACTATTTAATCAAAATACAGCGAAATACACCGGTTCCATGTCATGCTATCACCCTCCCTGAAGCTCAATGATATCTGATCCTTAAGTGTTAAATACTGGAATGATTCTTGAGACAGGAGGTGGAGGATGAAGAACTAGATATGAGGATTACAAATGAAGCTCATTTTTCTCTGGAAATATTTTTTTACTATGCCTCTTAATTTTTATTAACTTTGATGCACTGAGGAGGTTTTAATGATGAGCAATAGTTCATATACTGATTCATTTTCAAAAGGAACTTCCATTAACATTCCAGCAATCCTTAAACTTTCACTCAGCCAAAGTCCACTCTGCTCTTGCCCCACCCGCCTGAACAGTTAATTAGCAAAGAAGACATCTCCAACCAAGACATCATGCTCCAGAGGCACCCCTTGGTGTGGAGAATCAAGGTGTTAAAACGCGGAACTGATTTATTAAGTTCTAATTGTTGGTGTGGATGTCTCTCCGTCAGACAGGGGCTGAAGTTACTGACAGACTCCGCTGAGTGCTATCTTTTGTCAGCTGCCAGATTCATGGCGGACTGAAACCTCCCGCTGGGGAAAGAATATTTTTGAAAAGTCGCAAAGTTGTTGCCACCACGTGAAAATTGCTCCTTGTGTCCTAGAGGGCGTACTGTTTGTTTTTCACCTCCAGCAGGCGGATGATGAATGACGAGAGGGGACGACAGAGGAGAGAGAGAGAGAGATAGCATGAAGAGGGAGAAATGGGAGAAAAAGAGAGGACAGACAGAGGAAGAGCAGGGGGTTGAGAGTCTAAAATATCCTGCCGTTGGGGGGGGGTCGGCAAGGGCAGCGACGGGGGTCGCCTTGCTTGCCCGCAGGCCGAGTGTGTTCACAGACCAGCACACATAACGCATGACTTACTGTAGATAGCAGGAGATCGCAGAGGCTCAAAAAAGAGAGGCTTGTCTGGCTGGGCTATTTGTGGAGCAGAAATTCAGCTACGGACACATACTGTCATCCAATGATGGATCAGTGGAAGAGGAGCAGATCAGATAGGGAGGAGGGGAGGACAGGGCATCCTGTTGCAACACAGGTTTTGAGGAAAACAAATCTCAGCCGCCAAGCCATGTGCCCTGCTGTCAAGCCTTGGACAACTCCAAACTTCTGCAGGGGTCTGATCAAAGCTACTGTTTGTTTTCTTTGGTCTGAACCATAGATGGGAGGATTAATTTGTATATTTGGGTCTACATAGACACATAAGCATCTTGATCATTTGACAGAATTATAGTTAGCTGTCATCTTGCCAGGTTAGAGACTCAAAACAGATCTAAATCCAGACCTGTAACTTTATCTACATGTAATGGCCATGTCTGCAGACTTTTCCACTGTTGACCATCTCTGGTGTTTACATCATATTAGCATTTAAAACTTGATAAACATGTGCTAACAATATCTGTGATTTATTTTAGATCAACTCTTCTTTCCACCTAGTCACTTCAGTCTGCCATTTTATGTGTTCATTTAAAGTCTGTGTAAAGGCAATTCTGAGATTTCTTTCAAAATACATTAAATATGTTGGAAAATAGTTGCTGAAAACGTGAAAGACTTTGAACGATATATTACTGAAATGTGGAGTTAGAGGTTAAAACAGTTTTAACACCAGTTTTCAGTCCAGGATTTTGTGGGCGGTCCTAAAGGGTGGCTTGATGACACGCTGAGGCCACCCTTTTTTATTCAAGCGCCAACCTCAGTAGTTGTGAAGTGAAGCCTAAGCAGAAGGACCAAAAACTGCAGTTCCTCAAACGGCCACTTGAGGCTGGCTACAGAACAAGTCAATCTCCATAAGCTCTGATGTTAAAATGTCCAACTTCACAGCAGAAATAAACATGTTTACAGCCTGGTACAAAAAACAGTTTTGACCTCTATAGCTAATTTCCCTGTTCATGACAACTGTACTTATACTGTGCTAAATTACTAAAGCTTTTTGGACCTGTCTACTCCACCCCTAAGTGCAGTGACACAATCTTCCTCAACCCCCACCCTGCTTGTCCTCCCATCAGTTGTTGAACAGCTTGACTTGGTTTGGAATAGCACCACTGACCCCAGGGGCAAAAGTCTGCAGAACCCGTCACGGGCCCCCCCTGAGCTGTGCCCTCTGTGATTTATAGATCTGCTCTGAATTTACAGCTTGTGAAATACTCTCCGTTAACAGCAGGATGAGAGAGAATAGAGAACCGGGGTGGTGGGAGGTGGAGGAACAATGGGGCTGTCCACCGGGACACAGACTAGTGCACCTGTGTGTGTGTGTGTGTGTGTGTGTGTGTGTACACTGAGAAGGCTTATTTCAGGCGGTACATTTATGTATTACATAGCATGTACACAAAATAGGTGTATGCATGAATCTGTGTGTATGATGACAAGGAGGTCTGTGTGTGTGTGTGTGTAACGTGTATAACATAAGCCCGAGGCTGTACATAGAGTATTTAATTTGTGGATTCATGTGAATGACACATGTCTGCACTGTAATTGTATATCTGTGTGTGTGTGTGTGTGTGTGTGTACATTCCCCAGTCGGAGCACCTGGTGGGGAGGAGAGCTTATAAATTCCCACGATAAGGAGAGGGGAAGTGTCACATAGCTTGGTGTCATTTTTTTAAGATGTGAGGAAATGCTGCCCACCCTGATTCTTCTTTTTACAGAAACACAGCGATAAGTTTCCCACACACCAGGAGCTTTTACAGTGCAGCAGAAAAGTTGGAGATGATGACAATGGCAAATCATATGCAATCTTTACTTCCTTGATTCTACACTGTTGTCTTTCAGACATTCTAGTTCATCCCCAAAAGGATCAAAACAATTAAGAACACAAAAAAGTTGATTTCATTTACGATAACTTTATTGTATAAACCAATCTTTTGTCATGGAGCCATCTGGTTCTCATACAAGCCAATTGAAGCATTTTTGTTCTCTTACTTGTTTTTATGTGCAAGAGAGAAAAAAATGTGTTCTTGGAAAACTAATCCACTTGTTGCAAAAGTTTATGAGTTGGTTATAAGCTCTCTGAGGTTCAGTGTGCTGCATTTAAAGGAGAGAGTGATTAGACAACGAGCTCCAGCTGTGTCAATTATATATATATATATATATATATATATATATATATATATATATATATATATATATATATATATATATATGCTGGTACAATATATATATATATATGCTATCATTAGTGGACAGTCACCTGAAAATAAGAATCGTTGTTACCTTATGAGCCCTTAGAAGTGGTTTCCACACCGGGGTGTCATTTAGCTCAGTTGGTAGAGCAACCGCCCCATGTACAAAGGCTCAGTCCTTGCCGGGGCGGCGCAGGGTTCGAATCTGACCTGTGGCTCTTTCCCGAATGTCATTCCCCATCTCTCTCTCCCCACATTCCTGTCACTCTTCAGCTGTCTCTATCAATATAAAGCTGAAAAAGGCCAAAACAATTGCAATCTACAACCTCTTGACTAGTTGCCACTAAATCCTACATACTGGACCTTTAAGACATTTCGAAACGAGTTTGATTCAGCGCTTAAAAAAACACCAGAAAGAAAAAACAAAGGGCTCTGTCTCCGGAGTGAGAGTTAAGTCTCTCTATTTGTCTACACGTATGTGATAAAATTTTGTGCAATCCACATTGTTATAACAAACAGTAATGTGGTAGTAGGTATTGTTTTTGGCAACTTGCTTTGATGTTATGTGGAAAAGTCACAGCGACCCGTCCTCCCTGCTAACTTTCTTGGCGTACTGTCCTCCGGAAAACAGCCTCCAGGGCAAGGCAGTCAGAGTTAAGTCCCGCTGCTTGTCTACAATGATTCCGATGAAATGTCAAGTAACCCTCATTGTTATAACAAAGCAACGAGATGTGGTAATAATGTGGTAATTTAATGGACAGTGAACTGCTGCGAACTATAGCTGCTGTTACCTCACGTTAGCTCAGTTTATTAGCCGGGCTGCCCTGACTGTGAGCTAAGAGCACCCGGGGAGGGTTTTTTTGACCACCAAGAGGAGGTTTTCAGCACCAGGGCATGGGCGAATACTGACAGGTAGCGGAGCTGGTACAATGTAACGGGGCTCAGCAGCCTCTATGGACATAATGACAGAGGCAAAAAGATCGCAAAGGACGTTGATGGACAAAGCTAAGAAGAGAAAACAGGAGAGTGACCGAGTAAGAAGGTGCCAGACGAGAGTAAATCTGGGACTGACTTTTAGTTGTTGGTGAGAGCTTGATGAAATAAAAGACAGACACCGAGCTGGACTTGTTGCTGTTGAACTAGTAAGTAATATTAGCTGGCTGCTATGTCTTGTGTTGTTGCACTTGACTGATGTTTGGCTGTTGGCAAAGTTGTAACTTGTCAACTGTTTTTGATCATAAGTAATATAATCATAACAAATACACATGTACAGCTGTCCTTATTTATGACAGTGGTATTGCACTTTGAAACCAGGGGTGCTAAATCGCAAAAATACCAATTTCTATAGAAAAAAAGATGATAGTCTGAATATAAAAATACTACATCTGGTAAAAGAAAATGCAGTTATTGCTTTAAATACTGTAAGTACCTTTGGACTAATAACCACAGATATATACAAAAAGAGTTGGTCTTCAGATACATGTTAATTGGAATGCAAATCAACCTGATGATTTGAACATCATGTTTGGCCGGGAGAAACTCTAGAGTCTCTGATCCCAGAATTGACTTTGTATTGTGAAACCAAGAAATTCACAGTTATTTCCCAAATGCTGCTTCCTAAAATAGCCCCCAACCCTCCCTCCCTGCCGCTGAAGATCTGCCTGGGTGCCTCCTGTAAAACTGCCTCCCTACATAACTGCACTGCCACACAGCCCTCCTGGCATTGATGACACTCTCCTATTAAAAGAGATGTTCAACTCATAATCTCCTCATTAATTGGTTGTCAGGCAAGATACTTTGTCATTTCATTCCCTGGTCAACTGAGACATTGCTTTGCATGCAATCTCCGTATCAGTCTGTCCATCAGAGGGGGGTTCTATATAAATGATAGGTTGGGCAGGGGTGGATCAGAGAGATTATGAGACACAAAAGGAAACCTTGCTCATCACAACATAATTTGTCTGAGCTTGTCATGGTGGGCACAGTAATGTGCACGTCAACAAACTCCACATATAAGGGCAATGTTGCCTCCCTTCTGGTAACGCCCATTGAGACAATATTGAAGGGGCAATACTAATGATTCTGCAACCAAAAGCACTCTAACATATTACTAGCAATAATATTACAGTTATAGTAGTACTTTACTCAGTAACGAACGGTAGTAGGTAGAAATAGTAGGGTCAACACAGGTGTTTTCCAATGATACAGAACCTTAATTAGTATCATTGGTAACACCTGTGTTGACCCTACTATTTCATGACAACATTGCTGCCGTGAAAAAGGTCTGTTGTGTGCAGGTAGAGGTTATGTTGCTCTTTCCACTGCAAAAAATATCTCAAAACTCCTGAAGCACTACACTGCAACAGCACAACAACCAACATTTTTGAAACTTTGGCACTGGACTTCCAGTGAGTGATCTTGCTAAGCAGAAAAATGTGCCCGCACAAAAAGAAGGCATCTTGTACAGTAATGACACTTCAGGATCGTTGTTGAACATGTTTTAATGAAGTACACTGAGTAGGATACAAGCACAGCAGTTTTAGCTTTTGACTTTGAGTTTCAGGTGTCACACCTCAAACAAACTTTTCTTGGCGACCTCGGCATGCTTCTCTTATCCTGAATCTGAATGTTATTGCTATGTTCACATATGCCCACAAACAGATGTGCATATACCCTTATATGTGACTTGTCTGCACACACCATTGACCAAACCCGATGATAATATATACAACAAATTACTGTAGTTGTAGCCACATATTATGGCTAAACTAAACTGACCTCAACCAACTAAATCTTTGAGTGGATCTCAAACATATCTTTTATATTTTGTTTATAAGAGCAAAAGTCACTGAAAGAAATTCTGTTTTCATACATTTTATTTGCCAGTGTTTCAATTATATTCTAATCTTTTTGGGTTTAAATGCTTGACTGTCAAAGATCCACATCTGACTAAAGACCGTTTGGGATTTCAGAGAGGTCTCTAGCTGCTTGACTTTACTTTTTGTCAGTGTTGTTTGGCTGTGATTTACCCATCTTGTGTCTATACACCTAACAAAGTGATTGAACTTTTGAATTAATTCATGAAACCTCACAGGAAATAAAATACCTGTTTAATATATCTAATGTCTTCCAATCACAGCAATGTTTGTAACAGCTGCTCAGGGAAGATTATGCTGGTTGGTTAAAAAACTAACTTCACATGGTGAATCTAAAAATAGGTGTGAGTGAAGCCTTTTCATGAACTGAGCAACAACAAGGCGAACTTCACCCAAAGGCCCCAAGTAGACTATACTAAAAACGATTTCAATCAAAGAGTGATCATCATTTTACCATGCTTCCCCAACAAAGCAACACACAGGAGTAAGATGTGGTGCATGTGTTGTAGCGTGGTGCTTGTTGGTGTGGGTGTTGTAGTGTGATGCATGTCGGTGTGGGTGTTGTAGCGTGGTGCATGTTGGTGTGGGTGAGAAATCGATCCTTTGTGGTGAAAGTAAGTGGTAAACAAACAAACAATTTTGCCGAGTGTCATCATCTCCCCGCTGGGCGTTTGTCGGTGGGGGTCAAAGGGAAGGAAGGGAGGAGGGAAAACAGGAGTGGAAATGTCATAAATCAGAAGGATTTTAGAATCTGATGACAAACCTAATTCCTGTCTGAAAAGAGCCGAGCCGCCCCCCCGCGACTGTCATCGAAGCTGGCCTATAAACATCGCAGCTGTCACCCAAGCTCGCCTGGACCGCGAAGGACATGCCATCATGCCTCTCACATGCTCTTTCTGTGGGCCAATTCTGGACTGGAGGGGCCGGCGAATTCCACTTTGCATTTTGTCACATTCGGCCACAGTGGGGGCTGGACCAGCACCCCAACTGTAACCCCCCGCAATATCACCACCTCCACCCGCTATTGCCGTGTCGCACCATCTGTTAAAGGGCATTTACTCCTACAAAATCACTTTATCCGTCTAACACTCCAAAAACAGGTTCTGAAGCTTCGAAAAACGAAATTTGAATTGGGGGGGGGGTAGTAGGGGTAAGAAGCACGGGGTGGTGATGGGTGAGAGAGGGGAGTGGGGGGTTAATACACCGTGCTAAATGTTGTCACTGCGAAAGGTGAGTAGAGGAGCTTTAGAGGCCATTTTCCACTCAACAAACGCTCCGCCTGCCCCTTCCCACAACCCTCCCCCCACACATAGGCAGTGGTAACTAGATAGCTCCCAGCGTGCCTGCTCTGTAACCTATACAACTAAAGCTGGCAACTCACTCACTAGAGATAAAAAAAAAAAAAGAAAAAGAAATATAAAATTACACTGGCACATCCAGGCATCTGAGCAGCATGTCTCACTGTTCCAAAACTGTTGCATTAACTTTACGTAGAGTAAGATGAGACCCCTTACTGCTTTGACGCACAGGGACATGCAGGATGTATTGGCACCTTTGAAGTCTTTGCCAAGTCCTGCTGATATATATACAAATAAAGATTTAGTATCAGTTCAGGTCCAGATCAGGTTGGCTGAGACCTAATGTAACATTCTGGGCACAGACAGACAGAACAAAGCCCATACTTAAACATTTATAATGCATTCACTACATAATCATTTAAGAATTAACACCCAATTCACAATTTCTATCCAGCATATTAGCAGCTGTTGGCTAATATTTTCGGTACTTAACATTCATATGAAACAGTTTGCAGCTGTTTCCAGGAAAGAAGCGCTCTGATATGCCAAATGTTCAGTACAGTACCTGCCCAGAACTACAAGCTGAGTGAATATTGGTCTTGACTGGACAGAAATATGACTGCAGTGGGATGCTAATGTTGCTCTGTGTCTGCTTGATACCTGTTAACATCTTAGCAATAACAGTTTTGTTTTGATGTATCGTTTTATAGATATAAAGCTGTAGTACTCAGATTCAAGTACAGATTCAAGATGTTTTTTTATTGTCTCAGACTTGTTTTGGACTTCTCGAGTCTTGGACTCGTCTTGAACTCGACAAAGGTGGTTTTGACTACAGCACTGATATAAAGTACCTGGCCTACAATGTTTTACACAGCGAATGCCAAACCTGAAAGTAATTTAAATCACGCAGTGTTGAGGAAGCTACTTTGCATTGCAAGACTGACACCAGATCAGCTCTCCAGGGCTGTGTGTGTTCACTGGGGACAGACCAACTGCCTCCCCACTGTCTCCCTCTCTCTCTCTCTCCTTCCCTGCTGCAGCCTGCTGCCTGATATTCTTCTGAATCAGGAGATGGGGGAAATGCATGGGTGCAGAATCTGTGGTGGAGATCAAGCAATATTTGAAACTGTTTTCTTTCCTGGGGAAAAAAAAAAAAAATCTCAATCCTGGAAAAGTTACATAATTTTGAAAATATCAATGACCCAAAAACAACAAACAAGTCCAGCAAACAAACAAAAACTGAACCATCTGTCTAACAATAGAGTGTTGTACAGATTATGAAACTCCTGGAGGCAAAATTTGTGATATTGGATATAAAATGGGAATGTAGTCAAACTGGTCATGCTACTACCCTCATTTGCTCATTTGCTATCAACAACAGATTAAACCTGTAGTGGCTGTTTTTTTTTTTAACAATCTGTGAATATAGCATTGACATATCATAAAATATCACCGCAAAGTGTTTGCCGCAGACGTACAAATATTGCCTGGCAGGGTCCCCCACAAACGGGTCCCGTTTTCATCCTCCTCTCTGCGGAGTCACAGATCTGAAGTCACAGATGTCTTCTTTTACTGTCCTTCGCTCTTTGGGGTAGTAAAATTATAAACTGGGTTTTTTATTCTTTGATGTGCAAAATATGGAGCAGCAGCTTTTATGCAGTAGCCCAGAAGAGACAAAGCAAACACCGGCCCTCACGCTCCTCAAACACAGCTTCTTGTATGCACGTGGCATAATAATGCACTCCAAGGTTTCCTGATAGACAATGTATGTAAGACATATCTATTATTGAGTCAGCTATTTAAAAATATATCAATGGCCCCTTAAATAAAAGTCCACTATATGTAAAACCATAACTAAGTTTATCCTCAGTGCATTTGTTTTTATTTTGATAATTAGTCTTTACTGTAAGTGTGTGTGTGTGTGTTTTCCCAACACAAGTGGTTTAAATTCCTGACTAACTGCTTCCCTGGCTTTCAGCCGTTCACTTGGTTTATACATAAATGGCCGCAACACATCATAAATAAGAAGGAGAATGTCACAGGGCCTACTTCCTGTGTAATTAAATCAACGTGTTGTACTGTATGTGAAGCAGCAGAACGCCTTTGTGAGTGCTCACCATATGTATGATGACACACAAACACTCTGTTTTTATCTATCTACTGTACCACATACAGTACATACACAGACACACGCACACACACACTTGAATGTGCTATATGAGTGAACATAAAACAATTTCTACATCTCTTAATAGATAGGTAGAAGACCACTGAAGGTTGTAGTTGGAGGTGAGCCTCTGTGGTTAGCTTTTAAATAAAAAAAGAAATTCTTCAAGAGTGACAAAGTTGATATATAATAACTAAATATTGTTACTTACTAGCTGCTAGCTGAGCAGCTTTTAACAAGCATGTTTTAGAGTCAATGCTAAAATGTTTCCCTGATTTAGTAGTTTCATTTAAGCACAATCAAGATTCATATCATACCATTGATATTATCACTGAAGTTGGGTTCAGACTTGGATCCATCAGTAGAAAAACTGGGTAAAATAAAGTTTAGTGCCAAAGCTCCTGACCTCTGCTCTGTGGAGATGTGACCAGCCACATCGATCAGCACAGAGTAGATCGAGCTGGGCAGAAGTCAGATACACAAACGACATAGAGAATCAGTCAATTTTCAAAATAAAACATCCTGTGCAAAAAAAAAGGAAAACAATTTCACTATGTAGTCTACTTGTACTACTCTAAGTGCTACTTGTTGTAGAAGCACATAAACCAAGGAATGATGACCACATCTGAGCCAGTTAGGTTGCTCTGCTTCTGAAACTCTTCTGGTGAGGTATGAAGCTGCAGCGAGAGTGGACCAAAACAGCGTCACGGCCGCAACGTAACAGAGCCGTGTCGGGTCCAGGCATAAAGCACTTGGATAAATAGGCTAAATAAATGCAGTCTATTTCCTTTGCAGTCAATTATAATCTCTTTTATTTTTAATTCAATACAGGAATTTTCAATACAGGAACATTTTCAGATCATTTCATTTTTATTTTGCTCACATTTCAGATCACTAAAATCTGTAATTGTATTGCATATGACATGTGATGAAACAAAAATTACACCAACAGTGAGGATCCCACAGATTTCTAAACACTGAACTCGGGATATTTATTACTTGTTTCTCAACAGGCCTCACTGGTTGGGCGCAGATCCATTGCTCGTAGGACATGGATGAGCAGGGGTAAACTATGACTTGACTTATGACTTATATAGATTTTTATTAATCAGAACCACTGCTTTATGGACTCAGTGTTATCCTAATCATCTCACAGCAGTTTGACATGAAGACAACAGTTTCTGCAGTTAAAGCATTAAAGCAGTGTGGTAGGAGTTGATGTGTCTGGCCATCTGCACTTTGACCTTAAAGCGACCCAACAAAACATTTTCTAAATCTCATTTCATTAAAGTAGGAACTCATCCGTCACCACCTTTGACCTCTCTGTAGCCAAAACAGTGATTATATCAATCGCCTCTGCTGCAACTAATTGACATAACAGCAATGCGGGAAAAACAGAATTAGACACAGAGCTGCCTGAGACAGACAAAGAGAGAACCAGAGCTGAGGGCTTGACCTGCTTTCTGGCTGCCTCCACCACAGGTTCCATTGTCATTTTCGGGAAGGCGATCACAGTAATAGTCTTGTAATTGGCTTTAAGTGGATTAAGTGCCAGGCAGGGCAGAGCAGCTCTGGCCAGAGATGTGCAGTCCAAACACAACCTGTTGCCCGGGCCGTGGCTGAGCGTGAGGTCTCAATCTGGACAACAGACATGACTGCTCACAGTCGCTGTTCATTATAAAAACATATTGCTCTAGTCCTTATTGTTAAAAACCCAATAAGCTCACACCTGTGACCATAAAACTGCACTCATACCAGTATGGAGGTGTCACATAGCAACCACTTTGTTTAGCTACTGTTTATGAACTTAATTGTACCAGAAGAAATACAATTTAAAAAAGAAAGGAAAAAAATCAACATTCTTGTTGTTAGGTAAATAAATTGGTAGTGCTATACAGTGACATAAATGCAGCTACAATACTTTTTTGACGGCTAAATCACAAGGAATCAGGCTCAATCAGATTTAATATGTACTTTTATGGCTTTGATCCAATGAGAGCCTTGGGGTGACTAACGATCATCCAATCATGTTGTCAAGCAAGCCAAGTAATGACGGTGCCATTCATACTTGTCTCAGTAGCAAACAACAAATTCTAACAATGGAATCTAACAGTCAGGCACATCTCTGTCACGTCACGGCCATGATCCTGTTTTGCTCCATTCTTTACGTGACTACAAACCCAACCTGTGTGTTTCAGAAGTATTTCGTTAAGTTGCTCAGATTTAGTCAGTCAGTTTTTCCTGGTTTATGTGCTTCTGACACAGGTAAATATGCTACATAGTTAAATTGTTTCCCTTTTTGTTTGCACAGACTGTTTTGAAAATTGTGCAGACTCTCTATGCCATTTGTGGGTCTGACTTCTGGCCACGTTACTGTGCAGATTGATGCGGGCTGCTCGCCGTGTCCGTCAAAAATAGAACAGCCATGAATCCTCGGCGGAGTACAGCGACCTTGATTAGCTTCGCCAGGAAAACACGGAAAGCGTCGCATCCATGCCTGGTGGAATTTAGACGTGATGCTGATGCTTTGCCTTTTATTATCTCCAGCAGTTCTTTTTTTTTACACTTTTGCAATAGTTGCAAAATGCTTCAGAATGTGTAGCAGAATATAATTACAGTTAAAACAGGTGTTTCTGTTCGATTCTCAAAAAAAGTAATTTTTTATGGTTTGAGCACCGCAATACAAAGTATACACTAATGAAACAGTTATGCATGATATATTTCTGCTATATTGTGTGAATATTGCCCTCTTAATCTGACACACTGGACCCATTTAATGATGATTTTCAGCTCTTTTCAATCTAGCTCCTATAAGTAAGACTTTATTAGAAATTGGCAGGCGAGTAATTGCAATAAACTTCACATACAACTGTGTGATGCAGTCCAAACGTCGCAGAGCCATCCTCAATTAAAATCTTCTTTCCACTCAGTCTTTACTCGTGGTTGTAAATTTAACTTGGCATTCCTTTATGGAGCAGGTGTGAGGGATTAGGCTCAGATGTCTCACAAACTGTACATGTTGTGAGACATCTGAACATGAACTCTTTCACATACAGACTCACACACTCATTGAGCGGCAGAAGAGTCTGCATGCATTACATTATACACTGTACATGCAGACATTTACAGAGAAACTGACGACTGGTCAGCACAATAGGAGTTTGTACCACACACAGTAGTTACAGGGAGACAAAAGAGCTCACTGAGCTCCTTGATCTCCTGACACCTGCTGTCATTACAGAGAAGTGAGCTGCTGGTGAAGACCGTCTGCCTGTTGAAACCTTTACAGTTACCTTTAAAACTTCCTTTTAAGATCAGTCAGTTCCAGACCATAAAGGGAAAGCTGCAGATGGATGCTGGGTATCCGCCTGTCTGAACATCCACATTCCAGCTTTAGTTGTTTTGTTTTTTTTTTCCAGATTCATAGCCATGACATGACAGTCACAACACTTTGTTCTGTTAAGGAGCATCAGCAAACACCCACAAGCAATGCATTTTGGTCGAATAAATGAAGAGATCATCCTCAATTTATCAGCACACCACATTCTGCTTTTGCCTCTGTGTATCCACGTTTGTGTATTGTAGCTCAACTCTACTTCCACAGCCATCCTCGGTCCTCCAGCTGTGCATTTCAGGGACTTAAAAGAGGGTTTGGCAGAGTTCAAGCAGTTGGTCAGTGTGTGTTTTTGACACACAGGTTTCAGGAGCTCACTGAACATGTGCAGCCACTCCAAATTCCATCAGGGGAAAGAGAGAGGATCCCAGCTTCCTGTTTTCCCGTCTCAGCGCACGTCGCAATGCGACCCCAGCCAAGCTGCTGGGCAGCACAATGAGCACGGGTGTGATACAGCTTTCAACAGGCCTGTTACCGGGGATTACCCCAGTGCTGTTTAATAGTGTTATCCGGACAACAATAGAATGTTGTTTTATCAGTGTAATAAGTCAGACACTTAGCTCACTGTCGGCTTCAGAAATGTCTCTGTGAAATTTCTGAGAATCTGTCCCTGGCGTCTGCCCAGCCAGTGCAGGTGAGGTCCATGAGAGAGCGCAGCTGCCACTCTCAAACTTGCATTCAGACACGCACCAGAAGGCATGTATGGCCCCCATAGATAGATTAATGGTGGTGGGGGGGGACTGAGGGGTGCGTGGCTGTCCTGAAATCAGGCCAGCTTTAACACAACGGACACGCTCTCAAGCCCACAGTCATAGTAACATTTTATGTGACAAGCATTATAAAGGTGATTTATAGAACGCATGTGTGTTGGGCTGAATATTTTCCAGAATATTTAGCCAGGGGTATTAGGTCTGCATTTTCAAATCTGCCTGCTTCTTCGCATCGTCCCGACATTGACCGTTAAACAAACTTCCTGTGGAAATAATGAGCGGAGCGAATGGAAAACTCTGAATGCCCTCTCAGAAGGCCTGACAAGGACAAGGCAGGCACATTCTTACAAGCACACACTTATAAGCATTGTTATTTTTATGGGATGACCTTTCATGTATGGCACTGACCTCTGCCTTGTTCTCCTTTGTACTCTTTCATTCAGAGCAGACCTGGGTCATAGTGCCAATAGTGCTTGTGAACAGGTTCATAGCTTTGATGTAAAATGCCTACAGGACCAGTGAGCTGCAGAACATCTGGGCCAAAAACTCTTAACATACTACATACTATTATTATTGTAAGGTGAGAATCTGCATTATTAAGAGAGCATGCATTTTAACACTAATACTTTGTCTTACTGTGACAGCATACTGTATCATTTTGGAGGCATTCATAGTGAATTATAATGCATTCATAATGCTCATAAACACATAATGCTTTCTGATGCACTATATCAACACTCATAAATCATTATAGAGGTGACTTATAATGAACTATAACTTCAAGAGTCTTATGGATGCTCTTGATTAGCTAGAGGTTGACTGATGGGGCTTATAACACATTATGACAACCTATACTCACCTATACACACACCTCAACAATCATCTGTAGTATGCTGTAACAGTCCATGCAGTGTCATAAGTTATCTTTGTTGGTGTTAAGTGTGATGCATTATGATTGCATTGTAATTCACTATGAATGCCCGCATAAGGCACTATAGAAGTGTTATCAAGGTGTTACACTACTCACCACTATGAGTTTACAAAGCCCTTTTAATTTAGTCGTTGTATTTCCCTGTAAGATCTAAAGACCAATATTTAAGCCATCAAGTGTCAAAGATCAGGGACGGGAAAATAGTCATGAAACCTCATAGGACCCAAGCTAAATCTGTAGATCCAGATGGTTTTGTAGTCTAGTGTCAACTTTGCTTTAACCAGTTTTCATATCCCCTTTTCAGCAGCTGTACCTGCTCATGCTAACAAGCCATTTCTTCTTCGGAGCATCACAGACACAGGACTTCCTGTGAGCCATTAAAGGACCAGTGTGTAAGAGTTACGCATGTGTATTTACAAAATACGACCGCTATGGAATATAATATGCATAACTGTGTTTTCATTAGTGTAAAATCATCTGAAAATCAGAATCAAAAATGTTTTGTTACCTTAGAATGAGCCTTTTATATCTACGGTTGTTGCAGGTCTTCTTCCACAGAGAGGAAATCCACATTCTCATATTTTATTGCCACCATTTGACAGACTCAGATCAAGTGAATTTCCATTTCTCCTGCTTGAGCTCCGAGGACACCTGTTTCACTGTATCTACGTCTATCTCAGCCAGCTCTCTTTGGCCCTCTCACTCTTGCCATCATCCCACCGCAGCCACCACTTCATGTTGAAATACAGTCATTTAAATACACAATTCTTGTGTGAAACATGGCTTACCTTTACTACTGCACGCCCTCCTCACACTCCATCACTGCAGTTCTCACACTCTAAAATCAACCCTCCGTGGGGGTTTCAATATCCGGTTCACCTGCGCGGTCAGTCACACTATCCGCTGGATCTCCAAGGACCTGACTGCAAATGGTCAAACAGCACCGGACCTCTCTCATTTAGACACGGGGGCTTCCCTGTGGGGCGTCTTTGTACTCAGCAGGCACCGCACCGTGGGACAGCCTGGGCCCGGGGTTTTATCAGAACCACCTGCCTGTGCGGGTCGACCATATCTCAAACATCTCTTTTCCCTCCTGAGGAAGAAGAAAATAATTTAGACTGCTTCCTGTTGACCTGCATGCCATCACTGAAACGTTTCTCTGAGAGTGTGAGAATGTGTGTGTGTGTGTGTGTGTGTGTTTTATTTCTCGTCTCCACATGTGTCTATGTGAGTGAGCAAACGTGTTTCTAACATGATGAAAGCTGCAGGCATTTCAGCCAGTCTTCTGTTCTTGAATCAGCTTTTGTAAGGTTATTTTAAAGTTAGAGATTAGTTTAGATTAAGGGTTGTCTTTAATAGAGGATACAGCCTGGGGTTTGGCATGTACAGGGTAGAATTATGTTTAAGTGTCAAGGCACAAATGTAGTAAATGGGTTTCTATTTCACCCATTCACACACACACACTGATGGCACAGGCTGCCAACTGCTCATCAAGCACTTCCTATCCAGCCATTAGGAGCAATTTGGGGTTCAGTATCTTGCCTAAGGGCACTCTGACTAAACTGAGGAAGCTGGGACTCCCACTGTACCACAGCTAAAAAGTCAAAATAAGGTCTTTGTTACTAGTGATGCAATTAGTTATAGATTGAAAATACCTCTTAATAAGCTTCTTCCAAACACGTGTGGCAGGTCTCGCTACACAGGTAACGGTTTCGTTACTTCATCCAGACACACATTTCAATACGGTAAATAATTCTCTCCTTTGCGCTCCTGGCTGCCTGGCTTCTAATGCGCACGTCATCCAGGTACAACAGCTCAACAAAAAAACTTTAACTCATGCAGGCAGCCGCATCTGCCTGTCTTCTATGTCTGTCCTCTGAGGTCCAGCGCTGCATTGAAAGGACAGAGTGATTCGACAACGAGCTCCAGCTCAGCCCCCCTCCACAAATAACTACTGCATTTAAAACTTAAGTCTAAATATCAAATAACACATCAGCATTTTTTAAATTGCGGAAAAATGTGAAAAAACAAGATGGACAAAAAAATGATTCAGCCACGAGAAACCATGAGAAGCACTTCATCGTGTTTTTCAACATTTTACTAAAAGTCTAAGTTGACTACTTTGAAAAAGGCTGTATAGGATATAAAATATGTTTGATATATTCATACTGGAACAGATCTTTTTTACAGCAGCCATTTTGACATGAAATAGCAGGGTCAACACAGGTGTTACCAATGACACTGACTAAGGTTCCAGTGAGCCAACATGCAGCACAGCAGCACCCTGACTCTGTTTGACCTGAATGAACCTTAATTAGTATCATTGCTAACACCTGCGTTGACCCTGCTATTTCATGTCAAAATCGCTGCTGTGAAAAAGATCTATTATTTTTTAATTGAGTGCAGCCGTAGGCGCACTCAATACTCTCTCCCAGGAAAAGCATGACTCAGCGTTTAATTTTATTCTTCTTCTTATTATTATTATTCTTACGCCGTTTTTCGGTTCGCTACTCCTCCCACAGTTTTCGTCGTACATGCACGAAACTCGCACACCATTCCCGGCGTAGCCGGGAATGGTGTGCTATGACTTTTCTAAGACTTTCGTCGAACGGTTTGGCCAAAAATCGCGAAAAACCACGCCGAAAAACTCAATGTGTGTGTATTGCGAGACAGTCTTAGAGCTAGAGTGCGTGACATCATCGCTAGAGTGAAGAGGGAGAGAAAAATTCGTCCAAAAAAAAATTTAGAAACTGCTCCCGAGGCCACAAATTTCACACTACAGACATAATTTATACATCGAAACGTAGGAAAATTTCTCTTCTCGCTCACATTCGTCTGCTGAAGCGGTCAGAGTTATAGTTTTGGCGTGAGACGCAGAGATGCGCCAGCAACACCGACCCACACCTCCATCTACTGCCATGTTAATTTGAGAAGAGAAATTTCCAAAAGGAGCAGGGAGCACCTGTTCTTTCTTAAACTCCCGAGGGCAGAGTTTCTCACATTTAGGTCTGAAACTCGGCACAGAACTGGCCGAGAAGAGGAGGACGCTAGCAGTCTTTACGGCTTTCGGATAGTCCACACCGTTTGGCAGTTGTCGCGACCTGTTCGAGGGGCTCATTTTGAAATTTTCTGTGTCTCTCAGGGGTCAGAGGGAGAGAGCAAGCGCACCTGCTCCTAATTGCAGCCCCTCCCTGGTTACTTGGCAACCTCAGGCCTGAGGGAGCAGAGAGGGGAGGGGCTGTTTTCACAGACACACTAGTGACAGACCCAGGAAAACGCTGAGTCATGCTTTAAATTCACCTTCGTATTAGATAGACAGACACAAACAGAGACATACAGACATACACATGTACAGACATACACACAGAGAAGACAAAAGGCTTTCAAAATAAGAGTCCATTCAAAATAAAAGACTTTTTTTTTTAAAAATAAAAGAATTTGTGAAACTCTCATTAACAGACACAGACATACAGACAGATGTCTTTCAAAATAAGAGTCCTTTCAAAATAAAAGACTTTTTTTTTTTTTTTTAATACAAGACTTTGTGAAACTCTCATTAACAGACTACAGTTAACACACACATACACCATTCCCGGCGCAGCCGGGGATGGTGTATGTGGGTCAGTGTGACTCCTTTCAAAATAAAAGACTTTGTGAAACTCTCATTAACAGCCTACAGTTAACACACACATACACCATTCCCGGCGCAGCCGGGGATGGTGTATGTGTGTGTGGGCCAGAGCCTGACCCACACAGACAGACAGACAGACAGACAGACAGATGTCTTTCAAAATAAGAGTCCTTTCAAAATAAAAGACTTTTTTTTTTTTTTTTAATTTAATGTATGGGGGCGACGGGCCAGAGGAGGCTGCACTCTCAAAATTTCTTTAGGAATTTTTCTAGTTTGCATTTTATTTTACCTTATAATGTTGAGATGAAAAGATGAAAATCATGGTTATGCTGATACGATGCATTTTGCTATATTGTCTCAGTTTAAGTAAATAAGTAAATAACAGATGATGATGACGGTAAGCATTTCATCCATCCATTCATTTTCTGTAACCGCTTATCCGCGCGAGGCGGGTACATCCAGGACTAGTCGCCAGTTACAGGGCACATGGAGACAAACAACCATTCACACTCACATTCACACCTAAGGGCAATTTAGAGTCACCAATTCACCTGTGCCTTTGGACTGCGGGAGGAAGCGTGTTAGGAGTACCCGGAGAGAAGTATTTTTCACAAATCATCAAAGAAAATATACTTATATACTGGTATACAAGTATATTAGTACTATATACTGTTTTTTTATTTCTTACCTCAGAATTGTAGTGTGTAGTATAGTATAGTATAGTATAGTTACGTCATATAGGTGATATATGTAATTATATAAATGAAATCTGTGAATCTTTTTCCAGATCTGATTTCTGGTATTCCACTCATATGTCCATTTCAAATCTGTTCTAAATTTACTTTTCCTAGACTGTCCATCTTTCTTCCATCCAGAGAATTTCACTGACTGCATGTAGAGAAGAACAAAAGTTTCACTGCTGGCCATGGTCTGATTTTCTTTTCTTTTTTGTTTTGGTCTTAAATGTTTTGTCTGCCATGAGATCTTTTTCTTGTTCCCGTGTGAATAAAGTCTGTGTTTGGGTGGATTTTTGTGGTTCACTGATCATGATCATTTTGGGTGACAACATCAACAGCAGCTGAATTTTTCAGTCCAAAGTGAAAAAGTCGATATCAGCAGTGACAAGATGATGACAGGGATCACAGCAAAGTTCAGTATGGAAGAAAACGCATTGCATTCTGGTATATGAATTTTGGTAGGTGCCAAATCTCTGCCACGATTGTTAGATGTCAGCACAAAACAGGCTGTAACATCATCAGCAGTTCTGTTTCTGCTTCAGTGGAACTCAAAGTTGCACGATGCTAAAGCTTAAACATTATTACGATGATTACTATTTGTCAGTCAATAGACCTTTTTGACAGCGGTCATTTTGACATGAAATAGTAGGGTAAACAGGTGTTTCCAATTATACTAGTTAAGGTCCCATTCCATTTATTGTTTGTATTGACCTTACTGTAACCAATGGGACTGATTAAATCAGAATCATCAGGAAAAGATGTGGGTTCAGTTAGGAGCCCAGTGTGACCACACACACAGGTATAGTTAACAAGGATTTGGTATTGCAACTTTTCAAATTAATAATAATTACATAAACAAAATATGTATACCAGCAGAAAGAAATATAATGTTCTAAGTTCCTAAATGTGTGTCCACAGCTCCTACCACAACCTGTGGAGGCTTCAGTTCAGTTCTCAGTTCTCAGTTCGGTAACTCCAAGACGATTCACTTCTTTCACAAAATAACCTGATCTATACTGTCCGAAGAAATATTTTAGTTGTCATTTCATTTTTGTGCAGAAGCTAATATAAAAATAAATCAATATTTAAGAACAACAAAGTTATTATAGTCATATTTCATGTCAAAATGGCTTCTGTGAGTATATAATATTCTTCTTTTCCAGTTGTTTGAGTATATTTGGGCCTTGACGATTATGGCTGGTAGAAAATTGATTTGTGACACTAAAGAAAATCTGATTTTCTTTCTTATTTTTCTGATATTCATTCTTGCTCTTCTTCTTGCAGAATACTTTGTTTATCTAACTTTGTGATAATTGTGGAATACTGTGTCACAGCTAAGAAATTATTATTTTATTAGTATTATTTTATTTTCTCAACAATAACTAAAAACTAGATTCTGACTATGTATGTACTATGTAACTCTTTTATCTGAAATTTACAAGCTGATGATTTCTGTCATATTCAGGCTTCCTCCTCTCTGAGCAGCTTTTATTTTAACAATAATGCGGTCATAATCAGGAGTTACGATATGATATCATGCACATGCAGCACATAAAAAGACTTTTTGTATTTTCTATCAGATGGAGTCATTACCTCTGCTACAGTACATGTACGTTTCTACATTCTGAGTCACCATGCATCAGAAAATACACAACTTGCACTTCTGTGACTGTAAAAACATTGGCCACATCACCAGAGTCTGTATGTTTCTTTTTTTAAGGTTGACATCTGTATCATGACTTTATCAATCCTAAAATAGTTTCAAGATGTTCCCTGAAGGAGAAAAAACCTCTGGCGTAAGGCGACTGAAGGTATGTGAAAGCCCTTTGTGAAAGAGCAGTGATTTAGTGCTTCAATACACATGTCAGGCGCACTGTAACACCTCAGAAAAGTGGGTCTACGTCTGCTGTCAGCAGTAATTTACTGTGAAGATGAGTCAAGCCAAAGAATCTCAAGCATAAGAGAGGAATAAACACAAGAGGGCAATAGTTTACCAGAATTTCTGATTGGAGTGTGTGATATAAACTCACACTGTGTCATATCAAAACCAGACCCTCACATCCAACAACTTTTTCCTTTCTTTTGCATGGTCACTGACCCCCCGCGACCGAACCTGCAACCAGTAAAGTTCCCCAGAGAGTGATTCAGGGTCTGTTAAAATGTCTGATATGTGTTCGAAGGGAAAGATCAATGGCTGCGACAGGGGGATTATGGGATACCCTCCAGTCAGCGGGCTGTCACTCAAAATGGGCTCAAAGCGGCAGATTAGGCACCAGATCCCTCTCATCTCTGTCAGTGGATCTCATTAAAATACCCGGTCCTGTATCTCCAATTGTTCCAGTTTCATGTTTTACAGCGAGCTGGCCGCACTCTGCCGTTAATCAATCAATGGGATCGTTTGCATACTTTGTTTCTAATGAAAGACGCCACGATGAAAGGCAGAGGGTTGCTGTTACTCAAGCTTGGCCATTCTTTTCCACTTAAAGACCTGATGGATAGTTTACGGTATAAAAACAGACCTGCTGTGCATTATGTCATGCCGCTGCTCTGTAAACCCATGTGTGCTGCTCCTCTTTACAAATACATCTCCTAATTTAACAAGCCCTGAGGTAAATTTGCAGTGAAGAGTGGTGGGGGTGGACAACGAGGAGGGACAGGGTGATTTCTGAATGCTGCTGGAACAAGAGAGGGGGTGTATATCAGACAAATAACGTGAATAATTATTGGAAATAATGTCCAGATAGATGGAGCGGAGCCAAATTATGAAATCATGCGCTTCTCTCCGGTACATCATCCTGCTCATTATTTGTAGTCATGCTTGGAAAAACAGGTGTTTCCAATACTGGGTCGCTGTCTCCACGGTCCCGCACCCCCTTCATTTTCTGATGATGGTTCAGATATGATATTTCATGGCTGAAGCCGTACACATGATAGGAAGTGATTGGGGAGAGCCGTTCAGAAGACATCCGTGTAATGGACGCTGATTGGCCCTGGCTAAATCCCTGGAGCCTGTGCCTGTGTAACAAGAGGGGGAACCACAAAACTGGAGTAGTAATGATCCTAAATGCTGCATGTTTTTCGCTCTCTTGGAGGTTCAAATGATTACAAGGGGATTTCTCTGTCTCTTTAAACAGGTGCCATATTTATGTGCATCAAGCACGACGGCAGTGCAGCTGAGTGCAGTTGGCACAAGAGCTTTATTCTTCATTCTCGTAATAAACAGAACCAGCAGGGAGAAAATTTGTCTTTTTTTTTTGGGTCGTTTTCTTCCAGTTTGGTTTATGATCGATGCATTGCGTCAGCGTTTGAAGCTCATGCCTGTGATGTGGTGCGGAGCAGATGTGTGTGTTTTATAAGTGGAGAATGCTCGCTTGTGTGATTAATAATCATGTCTTTCGTTGTTATTGTAGCCTCGAGGCTTTGACTGACAACAGTCCATCTCAAACCCATGTTTTTCTAAAAATATGTATGTAACAGTTAATTGCTGTGAAATATAGAACATGCAGCGTGTAAAAGCATCATTAATGTGTTGATTACCTACAGTGAAGACTGTATTTTGTTTTGTTCATGTGCTCCAGATTATTATTTATGAGCAACTCCTGTTTTCTCTTAAGTTTTGGTGAAAAACTTCTTCATAGCGTATTACCTTGAGTTGGAAAACAGTTTGTAAACCTGCTGCTAATGAAGAGAAAAAAAAATCAAAACCACGTACATGAATTAAAACGTTTATTGAGCTTTTTACGTGCTTGGCACCTGTATTTACATTTTTTTAAAATGCCTCAAAAAAGAATTACTTTGCTATTTCCTTCTTTTCACACATTTGTTATAACAGATTGGCCTGTAAAATTGTTACATTGCTCAGCACTTAAATACACATCTCTACAACACACCAAAACATACTTTAATTACTCTGTTTTGCTATTGCTTCTTTTATAACTTTTCACACAACAACTTTTAAGCTTAATGATTGCATTCGCCATCTTATATATATGCTTAAAAACATAATCCACTCAAAAATAGTGAAGCCATTCCAGTCTTTGAGGATAACGGGTTGATGAAGTTGTGTGATGGAGTCCTGAACTCCCACAAACAAGCCTGCTGGGAGTTTTCAGGATGAAGACGGAGTTCCTCAACTAAACTCTACAGTTCTTTGACTTACTGTGTCCACGTGTTTGCTTTGTTTAGCACATCAACTGGCTGCCACGGCGTCCAGATACCTCATCTCCTGCATGTATGTGAAGCAGTGAGTCATTCAGTTGTCCAATTGTCCAGTTGTCCCTTTCATTCTAGCCAACACGTCACACCATGACGGCGAACCACCGACCCCATGGCATTTTTAAAACGATACGGCACAAGTGCTGGGTGAAGTCAAAAACTTCTGGATCACAGTGAAGATTCTTTGGTTACATGATATCACAACCGGATGGCCTTTAAGTCCCAAAAAAATCGAGAATGAGTCACTTGAAAAGAGTGTTGCTACTATTGCACCATAACAGATTCACAACTGATAATCCCTTCTGAATCAGAGCGTGTGGGCTCCTACCTCTCCTCCTTATTACAATCTGAGTTTGTTGTTTCTTTCCTGTCAGAAACACTAAGAGAGTCAGGTTTCACTTCATTAATACAAAGATAATTAAATAATACTGTAGTTTTGACTCCCTCTATAATGCTTTGTAAGTGGTGGAGTGTCTTTAAAAACAAAAACATGAGATGATATCCTTTTCTAAAAGGATTGTTTTGTAACTCAGTACATTAACACTTCATGTAAAAACACCGGTGAACCGGGTTCATAGATTAGAAATTTGCTTTTCAGCTGGAAGACTTTAGAAACATGGAGGACTGTGAGGTTCGATCCCAGTTTCTACACCATGTGCATGGACATCTGAGAGGAGGAGCCATACTGACGTCCATCACAGGAGCTGCTGCCCTGCTGGCCACTGGTGGTGTTGCCGATCATGTGCATAGTGTCCATGCTTCCATTGGACAGGTACTGGCGCTCAGCGAAGGCCCCGGCAGAAGACGAGGAGCACAGCAAACCTCCCTGGGGCTTCTCAGGGCTGGCGGCCAAGCGAGGGGAGGTGGGGAAATTGTATCCATACAGGTTGTAAGGGTTGTGCAGGGAGAAAGCGTTGTAGGAGCCCTGCTGCACGTGGTGGTGGCTCCCGCTGAACATGTGGGCGGAGGAAGGGGAGGATCCTGATGAAGAGGATGAGGCAGAGCTGGAGCTACCTCCGGCCTGCATCACGTACTGAAGCTGCGAGGCTGGGAAGGAGCCGAGCTGACCGCTGTAGGCATCCATCTTGCCTCCAGTGCCGCTACCACCGCCGCCTCCAGTCAGGGAGGCGTGAGCGCTGCCCTGCATGCCAGCAGCAATCAAGGAGGAAGTCCTCTGTGGTAAGAAGGATTCAGAGGGCTGGGCAGAGGCCACAGCACCCCCTGCAGCCTGGAGGCGTCCGTAGGAACTGTCGGCCAAGCCACCATAGCCCTGCAGAGCCGCCATGTTGCTGCGAGCGCAGGCTGGGTACTCGGACAGGCCCAGGTTGCAGAGCTGACTTTCCCTGCAGCCCACATTAAAGGTGTTGGGGGCAAGGTGGAAGGTTGGCGGGGAGCAGGAGGGAGACAGGAGGTGTGCCGCACCAGAAGGGGAGGGGGTTCCCGTGCTGGAAGTGGTGGGAGAAGTGCCCGTACTTCCACCTGGAAAACACAAAAACACAGAGATACTGAAGTACAGTGACAGTGACAGTGACAGGAGAACTTTAATTCAAAAAAAAAAAAAAAAAACAGTTCCAAGCCCGGATCCAGCTGAGTTTGAGACAGTGCAAAAAAAAATAAATAAATAAAAATAGAATACTCATGAGGATCAAGAGAGAAGTAGACATCTGAACTGAAACCTTTAACATCAAACTATTGTTCAGTAATAGATGTATTCTACTTTTAAGTGTTAAAATTATCCAGTGTAATAAGAATGCATTAGACATGAATAATGAATCATTTTAGAACTTTTAGCATTTCCTCATGTTGGCAAGATTCTTCCGTGCTTAAGTAGTGATGAGCGAGGCGGTGGCACTGTATTCGGGGTGAAATTCAAGTGTTTATGATGGATGGGCATACTTACATTTTTAGAAAAGTTATTTTAAAATGAACCATAAACAAAGCATGTTGTATTAGAGTAGTGATATGATGGCCTTGCTTTGTATTTATTGCCAATAGTTATAGGCCAACAACCCTTTTTCTTTTCTTGTTCTTTTTTTTAAGAAAATTTGATATGATGGGAAAGTGGCATGAATCCCCGCCTGCTTACCTCTGACCTGCTCCCTATGGGGGGCAGCAAGAAACAAACAGGCTATCCCTGTGGGGAGGTATTAGTGTTAGTCTCTTATTGCCAGACCTCCACATCCTCCCTACCCTGTGGCAGCACAGGAGACATGTCAGTATCATTTAATATTTATTATTATTGTTTATACATGAATTATCATGAATTCATCCACGTAATACTTCGTGAACTGTCTGGAATGTAGAAGAATGAACAGTATCTCATGCATGGCTTAATGCAGGATTAAGTCCTTAATTAATGCAAGAACTAAGGACCTTCAATCATCATGATTTCTGAGTTACTGATGATGTCTTCTTCATAGATGAGTCTGCAGTTACAGTCACAGCAGTGCATGTGTATTCTCTTTTAATTAAGCCTAATTAATAATTACTTCATCATGTTTGTGGCTGTTCAAATAAAGGCTGCACTTCTGTATTTTATTATGTGTTTGGAAAAGCTACAAATGCAAATGAAATCAGAATCATTTTCGACTCTGTTCTAATTATTATTTATTGAGTTAGGAAAAGATTTGTATGTATCATGCATGCAACGACGGGTCCCGTCAATGTCCCTGTCGTTTGCTTTTGCACTGGACCTCAGTGAGTTAATACATGTGAATTCACAATTATGCCATAATCATATGTTATTCATCAGTGCTAAAGATGGACCAGTTCAGTACTTTATTTGAAACGCCACAAACATGATGAAGTCATTAAGAAGTAATTATTAGTTAATTATGATTACAACACTTGAAATTCTACATGAGGACCGCTGTGACTGGTCTGTTGTCACTTTAACTGCAGACTTATCAATGAAGAAGACATTATAATAATAACAGATTTAAATGCCTTAGTTGTTGCATTAATTATTATATTGTTTCTGCATTAAGTCATTTGTGAGATGTGGTTAATTTTCGTACATAAATAAAGTACTACATGAAGTTTTTTTCCTGCATGAAGTTGTGATAATTCATGTACCCTGACCATAAATGTCTTCCTTTAAGGCATATTTTGTTGTAGATGTATTCTTCTCCCATGCACAACCAAAGTCATTGTGCAAATTCTTCCTCATCAGGATGTCTCCTCTAAGTTTGAGCATGTGTCATCGTTGGAAGCAACATGCAGTGGTAATCACCAATGGGAGCATTTCCCAGCGGTCCACGTGCAATGAGTCAGACTAATAAAGGAAGCAGTAAGTTACATTATGAATTCACCTGTCGCCAATTTAATACATGACCTTGTTGATCCACATGGACTTTTTCAAACTCCTACCTTAAACTAATTGGAGGGCCTTACTCTTTGAAAGTCGCAGGATACAGGATTATGAACCGTATCGTAAAATATATTGCTGGTATGCAGAGATAAATATGGATTTAGTTTTGACCACGTCTGGTCAACAGAGCCGCCCCACATCCCCAGTCCTTTCCTCAATAAAAAAGCCACGGACTCTGAGTTTAGACATCCACTAAGTCAAGCCTTTCAAAGTGAAATGATAGCTGTGGGATATCAATCGCATATTTTTCTATTAATGAGAATTTGGCCGCGGTTCATCTTGCCGTTGGAGAAATTCGGTTTGAACCAAGAATGAGGAGGAGGCATAACTAAATAATCCAGGACTTGCTTGGCTGGGGTTCTGATTTTGCACCATATGCCTTCGATAATATCGCTGCTGTGCTCAGCTCTGCTCTGCTCTCCTCGAGAAGATGAGGGGGGGTTGCGGCGAGGAAGAGAAATAAAGGAAAGGGGAGAGAAAGAGAGAAAGCAAGGTAGACGATAGTTTGGTGATGTCATGTTTTCCTCTGGTTAGAAGGGCTTGAGGTGCTTCAGTGCCGAGGGGGAATAGTTGATTACTTGAAGGGAAAAGGGTGTACGTGCCATAAGGGCAAGGCGCACACATGCAGTACAGTCACTGCAAACGAACACCGGTGTCCTTTCAGGGTGACACCGGGTTCACCGGCAGTGCAAGGACTTTGATTAAATCCTAATCACTTTGGAGGAGTTTAAGGATAACAAACACATGTCGGCCTGCACAGACAAAATACGGAGCGTCACGTCATGCTGACCTCCGGAGGTAGCCCAGATAGGGTCAGTGAGGAAACTTGCATTAAAGTGCCGTGGCCCTTGATATGAGCCATGACTAAGACCTTGTGCCGCCGCTGGGGCCGAGACAAAGGGAGGTGGCTCGACTGACGCTGACTCGTGTCATAGAGGCGTCCAAAAGCCTCAGGGTTTGTTTAACGATTTTATTTTCAAGGGCTGCGCGCGATGTGAAAAGTTCAGCAGACGCCGGCCAACCTGCCAGAGGAGCAGCGCATGGCCAAGCTCAAATGAAGGACAACCATAGCTGATGCAGTGTGTGGTGATATATGCAGGGAAAATATGCAGAGGGAGAGTTCAGGTCGGGACAGCACACGCACCAAGGTCATGTCAGTTACCACTGTTTTGGGGGTGGTTAACTGTACGGTAATTGACTTTACCTTGTTCTAAACCTTGAAAAACAATAACAGCAAATTGTACTATAGTTATCCTCATTTGTAATATTTGTTATGGAATGAATCACAAGAATAACCATCAACTGTTTTGTGCCAACCAGTTGACAGATTCACTTCCAAGTGAATGGCATAACATCTTATGAAAGGGCATTAATGCCAACAGTGAGTATTATGGGGTACCATGGCAGTTCTCAAAGTGGTCGCTAAGGATTTAGATCACATATAAAATGGGGAATAGTATAAATTCACTGGAAAAGATCCCAATCAGTGACTATTCTAATCATGGCTTTCAGTTTACGTTCATGTATTCATGCCAGACAGTGCTACAACTCCAGAGTGACGGGTTTTTTCGTTGGGTTCTAGTGTGTCTGTCAGAGAAAGAGTCCGAAAAGTTGCATTCTATCAGGTATCTGAGAGAAAGCAACACCATTAAAAGCATTTTTATACTAACTAATGTTGTTCGTGATGCTTCTTGCGCATCTGCATTGTTTTTGGTTGCTGGGTTAAATCTGTGTCATCCGGTGGAGGTCAGATCATTAGCTCTGGATGTCAGTCCTTCAGAATAAAACAACACATTCTTTCTGGAGCTGCTAATTTGCAAACAATGGTACAAGTACAAATCCATGAAAGTGGAGACTCAGAGACCCATTTCTACTTTACAGTTATAAGTGACTGATTTTCCAAGATTGCAAAAATATTTTTTGTCTTTTACTGTTCTGCACAGAATCTCTATACTTTAATCGAGTGAACAACAACGATCCAGAGGAAAACTAAGAATTAAATTGTTAGAGACAAAAGTAGACAAGGCAGACTGAGGTTGGGGGTTTTTCAGGAACATTTTTCCTTGAGGTTTGATGAGCTGTTTTCTCCTGTACAGAGAGAGTATTCACACACCTTGCTGTTTCTGCATATTGGTGAAGTCTTCAAACGTGAGGGTCCTCACGGGAGGTCTCCAGAAAGCATAGGTCTCCATGATGGCCTCCAGGCCAGTCCTGACAAAAAAGACATACAGAGAGACATTTCAGAACACATTTTAGAAAATGGCACATTAATGTCTGAATGTGTGTGTGTGTGTGTTGACCAGATGACATGAACAGAGAGAGAGTTAAGTAGAGTTATATGGAGTTTAATAAAAAGTTGTAATAACATTGGTCTTAGAGTGGATTTTGATTTTCAGATTTTATTGCTTGTTTTTATGCCTTACTTGGTCAGCTTCCCACTTATATCCGTGATCTCCATTTTTTATATCAATAGTTATAAAATATATGACCAGTGTGTGTGTGTGTGTGTGTGTGTGTGTGTGTGTGTGTATGTGCATGTGTAAGGAAAGAGATGGATATTGACAGAGACAATATTTGTGAGTAAGAGGAAAAATATTGAAGAGATCACTTGACCATAGAGGGGAAGTGATATTGGTGTGTGTGTGTGTGTGTGTGTGTGTGTGTGTGTGTGGGTGTGTGGGTGAAAGACAGAGAGAGAGAGAGAGAGAGAGAGAGGTTGGTAGTAAATGAAGCAGACTAAATGGGAGTGTATGAGAAGGAGAGAGGGCGGGAGAAACTGGAGTCCTGCTCAGAGGAAACTGGAGCCATTAAAAAGGAGCAGGTTTTTACAGTGCACATAAATCTGGGTGACGTTTCATCTTGAATCTGTACACGGTTCCCCTTCCTGCTTGATTTACTTCCCCGCGCGCCGCTCTGCCCCGTCCCAAGGAAACCAGCGCCCGTCACTGCTCCCCATGTTATTTTAAGGCCACTAACTCCCTGGCCGTGGCAGCTCGTTAGTGCGCCATGCTAATCGGCCGGACCCTCGCCATCACTGCACTTATTCATACAGTCGCACTGCTGCGGGACCAAAACCCAACAAATGAGCTGTATCCCTCTGCTAGGCCATAAAGCCCGGTCACCAGACACAACTGACGACACCGCCATAACTCAGAGCATGGGAGAGTTCTATATTAAGATGCTATTAAGAAAGTCAGAAAAAGGAAAACAAGTCGGTGCTTAATTTGAGAATTAGCAGCGCAGGTTTGCCCTTTTTATTAATTTTAAATTCCAACTTAATGTGGAATTAGTTGGTAATGTTTCACAGCAAACTGGCTGCATTCACAGCGCAGTGCTGAAATCCAAAGAAAAATATGTTCATTTTTTTTAAGGCTGTTAATGTCACTAATATCCGATACTAATATAAACTGAGTAATGTTTAAAAGACGCGTGGCAGAGCAACAAAAACAAAAGATGTCACACCTGTTTCCAACACTTTTAGCTGCATCTGGTGCCTTCCACATTTGCATTTTGGCTGCAAAAAGGGCAACAAACTCATACTGTTTTATTAACGGGTGATGAATCATCTTCTTAATCAAGACAGATTCAAAAAAGATTCACTCTGTGCTCACTTCTGGTTTAGATCTTTTTGTTATCTGCACTGTTTGTTTTGGCCGCTTGTAGTTTTAATTTTGACCTTTGATTCAGTCAGCATGTCCGTCATTATAAACTGCATTTTGAGTTTTTTTCCTAACATGCCAGATACGGTTGCATGTTACAGAGAAATTTATGATATTGTATAGATAAAGAATGTGTGCGATGCTGTCAGACACGGTGGAAAAATGTTCTTTCAATACATCTCCTTCATTCATTTTTTTCCCTTCAGCCATATATTTTGGCTCCTCTCTCTTCACTCAATTATCCCATCAGCTTATAATTGGTCAACTTGTAATATCTCCTGGTCCGCATATGACATAAAAATGACTTCTTGATCCTGTGTGTCTGGCAGCTGCAACCAGTAATGAGAGAAAATAAAGCTAGAGACACATGACTCTCTCGGGGCTCACGTTAAAATACTTTGGTGACAATTCATGTTTACAAAATGTAATTTGGACATGTCTGTCCATATGTTTTGCCCATATTTGGACCATTATATATGCAAGAAAAAGCGGGCATTCCTAAATGACACATAAATCCCACCCTCTCTTTTAAATTGGCTCGACACTGGAGAGTCTCACTTCAGTCAGTTCAGTCAGGTTGTGCGAGGTGGATCAGTTTGATAGAGGTAGCGTACGTGACTCCATAAAATGAAAAAGCAGTTCACTTCATGCACACGGGAGCCAATCACAAATGAGATCCCTTCATTAACTGAGAAATCTGCACCTGACGCTGATGCCAAATACCATCACTGAGACTCCATCAGTGAAGATGTTAGGTTATTTTAACAGACCTTAATCACTATTTCATGTCAAAATGGCTGCTGTCTATTTGATAGAAGTAGTGTACATGACTCGCCAACATTCACTTCCTGCACAAAGGAGCCAACCACACATCAGATCCCTTCACTGAATCAAAGAGCTGTGCCTGACGCTGATGCCAAACTCCACCACTGAGACTCCATCAGTGATGAAGTTAGTTTAATTGTTTTAAACGTCTTTTTCAAATCCTTTTTTCTGCTTCGTTTTTAATTATCTTACTTTTTGTACCAGCTTTTTTTGTGTACTTTTAATCCTTTGTAAAATATTATATTACCCTTTAAAAAAATAAAATAAATATGTATTATTATTATTATTATTATTATTATTATTATTGCTGCTGCCAAATGTAACTGTCATCACCAGTGTTATATATCCATAGAAACATCTGACTGAATTGAAAAGTTTTTATTTATTAAAAAATCTGATTTGAGCCAAGTAGATGGAAAAAAGGAACTCAACTTCCAGCTGTAATATGGAATCTAATATAATAATGCACCAAATTTAAAAATACAGTATCTACAGTTACATTTTATGTTAAGCAGACACCCTTATCCAGAGTGACTTACAGTGTGTAATTATGCAAAAGCAGCAGTAGGGAGGTCAAGGGTCAGCGCGTCAGCTCTCTAACAATATTCATGAACGATCAAAGATTGAAAGCAGCTTTAGACACAGAGCGTGAAATCCAGACTGGCTGAGAAAGGCTTTTTAAGGTGACAGGAGCTGACTTCTCACTCTGAAATGACGGAATCCCGAGCAGTACGTGAGGATCAATTCATTTTGTCTCTCACCGGACAAATATCTCATTCTCCGTTATCTTTTCATCTGTAGCTTTTCTGCAATGAAATTCTAATGCCAGTTCATAAATCAAACGGTCTATTGTTTGAAAAACGAAAAAAGATGTCTCAAATATCTGTGTGCCAATAATGCAGACCAGATGAGGGGGCTGCTTTCATGTGCGGAGGCGTCTGGTGGTTCAGTACACCCCCCTCTCCTTCCTCCTCTCCTCTACAAATGTTATATATGATAATTCAGGGACTGAGAGAAAGAGAGACGGATCAAGAGAAAGGAGAGACAGAACAAGAGAAAGAGAGAGAGAGAGGAAGGAAGGAAAGGAAGTGAGCGAGGAGGGAACTCCAGCAACATGAAGACTAAAAAAAGAGGCAGCGAGGGCTCGTCTTTACTGACCAAATCAAAGAAATTCATTATTGTTATTATTATTATTATTATTTATTATTAATATCATCAGCCTACTAAAAAGGTGTGTGATGATCAGGGTCATGATTTATGATTCTAGAGGGTCAACAGCCAATAGGAGCGCTCTCTGTGGCTGACATCAGCACAGCGGTAGTGACAACACAGATGATGTAACAGATGACAGAGCGACGAACGGGTCACACATTTTGATGGTGACAAAAAACAGTGAGATCTGACATATTTATCTGGATCCATGGACAACTCTCTGTAGATGTTGTGGAACACAGAAAATGTCAAGATTATATTCTTCAAACATGAAAGGGCACGTGTCAGCAGTGTGTGAAAAGCTTTACAGCTTAAAGGTGGATGTATACTTGCATGTTAGCGGGTGATCGGCACATTATCGAAAATGCAACGACAAGTTGGAGCTTCTATTTTTTTTTTTCTCCTACGAGACCTTGATGCTGTTTGAGGATAATTTATAGAGAAACCACATCAAGAAAGTTAACTGCAAATGCTCTGCTGGCTGCGATCATCACGTTATACCACACAGAAATAAACACAGTTACATTGAGGTATATGAACAGAACATGACGTGGCCTGATAATGTATAGCGATATATCCGTCTAGTGACATGGCAAAACAATCTAACACTGATCTGATGAATTAACTCCTACTTCTGGTACGTTTTTATGCATGATCAGAATTGTTTGCATACTTAATGCATATTTCATGAGATGAATAAGACAATGATAGAAACAAAGAGAGAGATAAGGTGTACAAGTGACCCCTGCTATCACTAACTCTCTGTCTTCCTCCTGGCCAACAGACAAAGCAGCTGTTTTTATATGGAGCAGCATATGGTACTAAGTGCTATCTTCAGAGGATTATTTCCATATAAAAAAAAAAAAAAAACACAACAGATTTTTGTGGGCCAGCATGAAAAACACTGTAACAAGCTGTATTGTGCGTCTGCTGAGTCAGTAAACAGATGTCGTGATAACGTACCTGTTTCTGCCAGAGTCCCGGAATCCTTTAGCGAATGGGTTGCGGTCGATCTTTAGTCTGGTGATCTGCAGACAAGAAGAACATGGACGGGAGATGTTTGTGATCATTGCAGGTTAAAATGAATGTGCTACTTTTCCAAATCACTTAAATATGCCTTAATATGTCTGTGCTGTTTCGCAATACGATGCAAGTCATCCTCTACTTGTTTTGTGTTTTTTTCTTCAAACCATTAAACATTATTGGTTCCTCCGACGCCATGTGGTGTTGCCAATTAGTTCTAGCAATTAAATTAGAAATATTTTAATAATGGTCAATTTGGGACGCCTCCAAAAAACTGTAAAAATTCATTGCCGAGATTGCAGGATTGTTATTTTTTTCTTCTTTTTTTGCGAGACAAAAGACAGAACATTGACAGGACAACACGAGGAAACAAAACACAGACTACTAGAACAATTGACAAAAGTCTGGCCAGAGAATAAGAGAACAACATGACGTTAGTTGATGGGTGTTGTGTTGGTTTGTGGGTGAGCAAAGGGGGAGTACTGGCAAGCAAAAAAAGAAATAATGCAACACCAAAACAAAGAACTATGTTCATATTAATACCACCTTTGCCAACCCTTATATTACTTAATAATAATAATAAAGTGAGGGAGGGTACTAGCAGTGCATCTGCTATGCCCACTGGCTGTGAGGAGCTGCAGACCTGTTGGTTCTGGTAGGCAGTGACGGTGGTGAAGACGGTCTCAGGGAAGCTGAAGGTCTTGACTCCCTCCCCGCTAGGCACCGCCTTGTTTGGAGACAGTTCGCTGCTGAAGTCCTTCCTGATGACGTGAACGCGAGGCTGATACTTGTGCATGGAGTGGAGGATGATCTGAAAAAAAAAAAAGGAAAAGAAGGTGAGGTGTGATTGATATTGTTCATATTATTAGCAGTGATGGTGGAGTCTGTGAAGGCTCTCAATCAACCAGGAGACTCTGTGTCTCTATGTGTGCATCTGCAAGTGTGTGTGAGAGTAATAGAGTTTCCTAAATATCTTTGTGAGGACATTTGGAGTAGATCAGTAAAACTGTCAATGGACATCTTCCAAACTGAAAACAGTTATGCCAGTCCTCACTATCTTTTTCCTTCTGAAGTTACAGGAGGCAAAACCCCTTTCTCAATTTCTGTGGAAATATTTTTGGTTGTAATACAGCAACACAAGCAGAAAAAACACATTTCTTTAATGGCACAGTGACAAAAGTTCGTAACAAAAACTAGGAGGTTAGGAGGTGAATCTGATGAATGAAGAGCCTCATAGATTTAGTAATTTATCACAAATCTGTATGTACGTGTGTGATGTGCATCTCTAAACTTAGCAGTTGAACACAAAAAGTCTCGGTCTTCCTCTCTGCAATCGCAAAAGCGCGCGAGTGCTTTGTAACATCAATTAGCTTCACTGATTCTCAGTCAGGGCTACGTGACATAAAGCGGAAACCAAGTTCACACTGCGATGACGCTCACAAGGAGGGCCGAGGATTATTTCACAGCAGAGCGGAGGCGTCAGACGGTGTCGGCCCCAGCCTTGCCTCGGGGCCTCGGTCTGCTCTTGATTAATCTGAGAGTGAGAAAACCTACCCAGAGCCAAACACCCCCCCCTCCTGTACTCTGCTACAACAGAGGGGGTCATTTCAAACTGGGACTGTGGGGGAACATTCAGAGTATCAGAAACATTACATTTAACATTCCAGACCTCAAATCACACACACACACACATGACTGCTGTGTAGGTACACACAGAACCATGCTGTAATCTGCAATTCTCATTTTTAAAAATCACCGTCTGTGTTCATTTCTGCGGTGTTTTCAGCAGACATCACCTGTCGATCAAACTGCGGGGGCGGTGCTGCGGTGTCTTTTTGCTCGGGGCGCTCGGTAAATGTTGCGCAAAGTTGTGTTTTCCCAAAGAAACAAGTCTCCTGGCTGCATGTCTCGGCATCAGTTTTACACCAGGGAAGAAATACTTTCAGATTTTGTGGCTTTGTGTGCTCCTTCAATTGGTAAAACAGCTTTTTAAAAATGGAAATTGCAGAATTAAAACACACAGTATTTAATTTCTTCTGCCTGGAGTCTCTCTCGTCAAAACAATAATGTAAGACTAAGTTGATGACATCATGAAGTAGCATGGGATCATTGGATTCATCAGTGTTTAAATGACCACCATTGCTGATGACAATCTATCTGACCTGACAAGAGCTAAAAAAGAGATCGACAACAAGCGTTAAAGGAGCAAATAGAAAAGCTTTCATGCAGTGGATACAGGTTGAATCAAAGTCATATTTTAGCAATAGAGATTTTAGGCACACACACACACACACACACACACACACACACACACACACACACAGCTGTCTATGGCCCAGAGGAGTCATGCTTCCAGTCCCTAGTCAGCCTGAGGTGATGTAAAGTCAAAGCGGCTCACACATCGACACGCTGAACTCAGAAACGAATAACTCAGGGGGCAGCCAGAGGACATCAGCTGACAGTTGTTCACGCTCAGATACAATTAGGCTAAATAAGTGATGTTTTCATTTCCATGGTAGGTAATGACATTCTTTTAATCCCCTTTGAAAATCATCTGGACATTCACACCCGAGAGACAACAACACATCCCACATAACAGATGTCGCATGTATCTCTGTAAAGTCAAATCACATCAAATTTTGTTTAGAAAGCACATTTTACATGACAGTGTGGTCTAAATTGATTTTCAAACATGGTTAAAATCACTTCAGTGACCACGAAAATGTGGCAAACAAAAGAGTAAATCACACAGACTGTGTTTAACTTGTTAAATGACAATGAGGACTCTCACTTTAGGTCACCAGTGGTGACACTGACTTTAGGCTATATGACTGTCATGTGAAAAACTTTCATCTCTGAAAGGCCAGACTCTGTAGATTGGAGAAAAACAGGCAAATGTTTAAAGCAGACTATGTAGAACAAGCTCACACAACAGCATTGATACATTACAACGCAATGGACCATTAACAACAAAGCAAGTATGAAACAAAACAGCAGAAACAAAAGGAAAAAAATCTTCTGGCTAGTCCAGCCTGCTCCAGCGTTTTATTAGGTTTTCCCATAGACCGGCGAGGACAGACAGGAAATAGACGACAGGCGAGAGTGACAGCATGAGGCGGATCTGAACCCACGAGGAAGAAGCCCGAGGCTAACGAGTCCAGCCAGGCGACGAGGCGTCCCGAAGACAAAGACATTTCTCCTCGTGCTGTTAGCTTACAGCGTGATATCCTGTGTGCGGCGCTGAACGACGCCAAGCTGCTTGATTGTTTTTCAGGTCGATGTATGACACAAAGTCAGGATGTAAATGTTGCCTGGGGCTTTGACTTTTTGACTTTAAATTGGTGTCAGCTTCTTGTTGGTAAAAAGAGACTTCAGATCCAAAAATACTCCAGAACAAGAAACATCCTGCACTTCACTTAAGATTTTAATAAGGACAAAGTTATTATCAGTATCAAGTATTTATTTTTTTATGAACATTTGGGTTGTTCAACCAAATATCGATTTATATGTTGAGTTTTATCCCTGATGATTTTAACTAGTGCAGAGATAAAGAACGTTTGTAATGAACAATGCATCATTTTTTGCAGACTGATCATTGGATTTTTATTGTTTATATAATTTAATTTTGTGTTTCCTGATGGATTGGAGTAGAAGTACTATAAATAGTACTATGTTCTATAAATGCTGTGATTCCACATGAACATACAATTAGATTTCTGTTTTTGTGTCTGTGCTCCCTACACTGGTTTGCTGTTGGCGGGGCTCACATCGTTTCATCCACCGATCAAGATTCATCAAAACTTGAATTTGACGACGGCTGTTTGGTCGCAATCAAATCTAATCAAACCACGCCCACACAGTGGTGAAGACGCAGATTAGTTGAGTTTGGGAGTGTTGATGTTTTTTGAGTGTTGAACTTCAAATTTGCTTGTTGCAAATATGAATATTTAGTGTTACAATAAAGGGGAGAGCAAAGTTATTTGCTTCCTGTTAAATGCTTTAATTAAAAGACTTTTTAAATTAGTAAAATTGTCTTTAAAAAAATCCAAAGATTTGATGATGCACAAGTGAAGTCAATAGTTAAACCTGCAAATCTCATCATACAAATACAAACTGGTGGAGGCCCTGTTTATCAGTCTAGATGACAATGTGCTGTCTGAGACATAATAAATATTGTTTTTTCTCACAGACTCTGCTTCTGTTGTGCGCTGTGACGTCTGATGATTCATGACATGTATGGTGTCTGTTTCTGATGAGGCAGACATTTCACGACACCACAAGTCAGGAGGATGAGCGAGAAGTGGTGAGGTTTCCCACACAGGAAGCTCCAAAATTAATTTCCTTTGGCCTCTAAACCCCCTCCGGGGAAACAAAGCCCTTAAACTGAGCAGCGGGAGAGGAAAGACAACCTCCCCTCACTCTGAGAGAGAGCCCTGCATGTGAATCCTCGCCCACTAACACCCATATGTTATTACATTTGTCACCACTGAGCTGATGTGATCATCTGCAGAACTGTGGCAGAGCAGGAAGCTGCCAGCCCCACGCAGCTCGTTATGCTAAAGTGGACGCCGCCATTTTGTCACAGCGCTGGATACATCTCTACACGTCGCTACGCCGCTTTTCTAATCATCGCACCACCTGGCGTCTCCGCGCTAACGGCGAGCTCGGAGAAGAAATTGATTTGTTGCGGCTCCTCGTGCTCTTTTCAACAGACCGAACAGAAATCAGACCAGTCTGCCAGTTTGACAGTCATGACAGGAGGCACTCTGCCACCTTACACTGTTTCAACATATTGACAACAGATTATGTGATTAAAAGAAAAGAAAGCAGATCGTCTCTCCATCAGCGGAGTTCATACAGAGCTGAGACGCTCTTGGATTTGCTACCAAAATGCTTAAATTTCCACAAAAGACTAAATGAAAGTGAAATTGAGGCTCTGAGTAGATTTACACATTTTGTGGAAAAAAATTATATAAAGAGAGCGTTGAGTTATGAGGTAAGATTTCACCCAAAGTCGCCATTTTTCAGATTTTTATGATCTTTAAACGCTATACTTTGCACAAGTTTGATGTTACTTTTTGTAAGAGGCCATTTGAGATGAAATATTTAGTGATATTTAAGTACAGCAGTGTGGTCTCATTATCAACACACCATTACCTCATAGTTTAAATCCAATATAATTGGAGTTAATGAGAAAAATATTGGGCTTCAATGTGTTTTGCTTGTGTCTTTAAAGCTGCATTAATTAAATCCTGGCCAGTAGGGGGCATGAAAACATTTGACATGTCACCATATCTTTGGCTTTTAAGGTTATTGTGGTTAACATGTTAATAAAAAAAATGACCTCTGTTCACATCCCATCAGACATTAAGAAACATTAGTGTGTCCCCCCCCATGAATAAGCACTTTCCCTTTCCACTCTGATGTGGTCTCCACACCAACTTGGACAAAAATAACTTGACTAACTCTTTAGCTTGCTAACCCTGCATTTCTGACCATGTTTACCAGCCACTCAGTAACTTTACAAAGGGTTAATCAGAGCTTTTATACTGGAAACTGTGAACAGCAAGAGTCCTGCAGCACAAGTGTCTGTTATTGCACTGCTTTTAATTTTTATAACATTTATTTTAATATTGTTTTATAGTACTTTATATAGTATTTTCTTAGCTTTCACTGCAGGTTTAAACATACGGGGCCAATCAAAGGTAACACAGGTTTTTTCCACCTAATATTGTCCCTTTCCCATGAAACCCATTTCTAACTATAGAGAAGTATAAAGTGCAAATAAGGGGCTCACTTTAGCTTGCTGCCCACTTGCTGATTATACATAAGGAAGGCAGTAAATCAAACAAATTGTGGTTTAACTTGTTGCATTACAGTTAAATATTTCACCTATGAAACCCACATTACACATTTAGAGCAGCCAAGAACCAATAAGAGACTTACTTTAGCTCACCACCTCTGTTATTGACTGGCTACAAGCAAGGCAGTAAATCAGGCAGACTGTGGTCAGACTCAAATTTTAGCTCGGTGGTGTGGCTGCTGGAGCGTACTACAAATCAAATTCAATCATTAAGTGCCTTTAACGAAACCGTTTCATTACAAAATGCCTCACAGAGCCATGAAGGAAATGAATATTATATATTAAAACAAGGGCATGGGTTCAAATCCCAGACCTCTAATATCTCTCCACGCTAATCCTCAAACCTAATAATATTCAGCCTGGGTGGACCATCTTCAAAAAGAAACCATCTGACTGTGGGAGGGCAGTATGTGGCAGCGCCGACTGTCATGTATTGCAGAAAATCAATTCTGAACAAGTCTCATGCTCTGTGACTCATGAAAGCATGAAGTCCATGAAGTACGGTGTCAACTTTCCTTTCAAGCAAACGCATCAAGAACATTTCTGTCCAAAAACTGCCTCACAGCTCCAAGAGTGCATTCACTCCTCCAGCACCATGCAGTGATAGTATAAAGCACAAAAACTAATGAATTACAGCTTGAACATCACAATGTGTTTCAGCTGATCATCTCTGTTATTGGATTCCGTGCATAGTCGGACATTATTTGAAAAGAAAATACTGAAAATGATTGTTCTGTCGGTCCAGGGATTTTAATGTGTTCAATTTAAAGGTGGGATCTGCCATTCTAATCCGATATGCTTTTTGTCAAATTCAGCGCATATCTCCTCACAGTCTGCTAGATGAAAATGTGTTTGTACACACAGCGACACAACACAACTGTTCCAGCCAATCAGCAACAGGTGGCGTTCGCGCTCGTGCACAGGACAAGGGGAAAGGAGGGGGCAGCGGGAGCGAGAGGGACGGTAAATCTGGTACATGCTAACGTGTAATCGCATCAAGAAGGAGAGATGGACGAGAAAACCGGAGATCAGACGAACAACAATGATGAAGCAAGGGGCAAAGAGCCATGTCAACATCGGCGAGGCTTAAAGAGAGGAAACAGGAAATGCCCTAAATATGATATTAACCCTGATGGAAATATTTAGTTTTTCTTTAGTTAGCTTTGGTTTTCTCAATACTTTGATCAGCAATGATGGCAAAAGTAAAGGTCTCTTACGTGTCCCTGGTCATCCAGCTCATTGTTGGTGAGTTTGAGCTTGTCAAAACTGACCACCTGCCTCATCCAGGTGTCTCCTGAGGCCAGAGAGTCCGGGTGGATGTAGGCCCGCGGAGGCACGGGGGAGTCAGCGTTTCCTGCCACCATCCACTTGGAGCTGTGGTACACATATCTGGAAGACAAAGACAGAGAAACTGACATGAGCACCGACACAGCAGCTGCGACAAGAATTCAGTGATGGAAAAGAAACATCAGACTTTTATTTTGGGAAATGTTCAGTGGCCTGCGTGCGGAAATTTACGCACCATGTACCCAGAGTGTGCCATTAAATTGTAGTTGTGCTTTATATTGTGACAAAATCCATGTTTTACTTCTTCTCTGATACAAGAAGTGAAGATCTGAAGTACCATAACTGAAAAAAGATTCATGCTCTAATTGCAAAATGTTAGGTTTGGTCATGATTTATATGTAAAAATCCTGCGTGTGACACAAAAGTGTTTCATTTGCAAATATTACATAAATACTGGCTGTTCCATCTTCAATAATTTGCAGGAAGATCAGACGTGCCGGAGAAGAACTGTCATAGCTGTAGTGATTTGAAACGGTAATGCAAACTGGAAAAGCACGGGGACATCCTACAACAACATTTTCATTTGTCTCCTCTGCATATATCACTCTAACTTCTCATGCCAGCCATGTTTTTTTTATTCCACACAAGTTCGGAGCAATCTCCAGGACTAATATTCCCTCATCACCTCACTGTTTTGAAATCTCATTTGAATCTCGGAGGTTACTTCAGGGTTGACTGGGTTATTATAAAGGCTGTTTGAATTTCAAAATGGCTGGAGCGCCTTTGCTTTTTTCACTCAGCTGGAAAACAAACTCCAAACACTTGGCCACGTTGCCACAACACCGGCTTTTAAAACTCATCTGTTGTTTCTTCATTGTGCTTGAAATTTCGAACAAGAGCAACATAAAATATTCCATATGCAGTCACTCACTCAGCTGCATAGTTTCAATTAAGCCCAGCCATAATATTTGATGATGTTGTGTGTGAGTTTGGGTACTTCGGGGCGTCCCACCCATTAAACAGCAGGGAGACAGAAGAAAGAGAGAGAGAGAGAAAGAAAGAAATTGACATTTACCCTCCTTTTTAAAAACAAGCCCACAAACCACCAGCCAACACTGCATGTACTGATTTAAAAAAAAATCTAAATAAATGAAAGACAAAAGGAAAATAAAAGAAAGGAGTGAAGAAAAAACGAAGGGATGAAAATGAAAGAACAAAGGACAAAAGAAAGAAAAGCACAGACGGAGAAGGTGAAGCAGAGTCAAGGAGGTGAAAACGAGTGAGATAACGTCGACGGATGGAAAGAGAAAAGAGAGGTGGAGCGGGAGAGGAAGAGGAGAGAGTGAGAGAAACGCAGAATGGGAGAGCGAGGCTGAGAGTAAGTGGAGGAGAGCGAGTGTGAAGCACAGCTGTTTGCCTTTAGTTCTGGCCCTGCGCTCAGTTGAAAGTGTTTTATCTGCAGCGTCTCTGCCAAAGTCATCATTCACTCCTGAAACATGGACAAAACTCTCATTTGGTCCTTTTGTTATTGCCTCCAAGGGCTGCACCACCCCATTACACACACACACATACTATGTATAATTACATTTAAATACAAGCAAAAAAATACTTATTGAGCCTCTCTGTGCCACAAAAAGCACAGCTCAGACAAATACATACACACATTTAAAAAGCATATTTCCAGGGATATTGGCAAACACACCCTCTGGCGGCCATATTGGAGGTAAAGTCGGCTCTATGGGGCTCTGAGCAGCTTCTAACATAACATTTCTAAACAAATCAACCTCATTAGACCATTACAAAATGACCTATAGAGGTCTTTAAGCCAGACTGCTTAAAGACCACTATAGACAGAATCTTCATCCGTTTGCAGGTGTTGTGTCACATGACTGTAATTTAAGCATAAAGATGTAGCACATTGCATTGTGGGACTCATCAGCGATTGTTACTATTGACCATATGTGTGTCTTTTTTCATATGCTTATACAATTCTTATGGAGAAACATCATTCTCCTGGAGAGGTTTTGACCATTAGAATAGTTCAAACATAAGAAGTGTAAGAGGCACACAGTGGAAACAAATTGCAGCCTCCATCTGCAGATGTTCTGTATTAACAAGCTTATATCTAAATGCAACCACACAACCAAAAGCTTTTATTGGTATTTTTCTCTTTCTCCGTCCTGTTTGTTAGACAACATACAATGCAATCATCACAGGAATCCAAGTTTTTCACCAGACCCTCATGACTGAGCTGGATGTTTCTGCGAGGTTTCCACCACATGCTGAGACGTCTTAATAAGTCCAATGCGGGTTTTTGATCTCACCAGCACAATCCTTGTTTGTCTGTTAATGTATGATGTCTAACTGTTGTGCAAATGAAGACCTTGTGACATAGCTCGGCATTCACTATTGGGAGTACATAAATATTCAGTAGTGTTTCTGCATTTTCCCACAAGTCATGAGATAAGTCTTATTCCTTGAATTTTCTGGAGGTGTGCTCTTTTATTTGACTAGTAAGACGCGGTGGCCGTTGGTGCTCATGCTGAGTTTATGTCAAATAACCTCGAAATGAGAAACACACACTTCCTGTGTGTCAGGACAGAGCGACCACACAGCAAGTGTTCCTTCATAGGAACTGGCTCGCTACAACAAGAAAAGGAAAGTCAGTTTTATTCATATAGCGAAACATTGCAAATCACAAATTTGCCTTCCCAGTCTGTTCAGCGTACGTCACCCTCCATTCAGCTGAGGTAAACTTAAAATATGAAGGTGTCTTTGCTCGGTGTTAGATAGTGAAGAACTACAAAAAAAGAACACTTAACTACCTGTTCCATGTGTTTACTGTATCTAATACCGAGCACGCACCTCCGCACACAGAGGTCTCACTCTCACTTCTGACCTTTATATTCACACACACACACACACACACACACACACACACACACACACACACACATGCGTGTACACCCACAAAGGGTGCCAGGCGTTTCTGTAATTTCCTGTTTGGAGCGCTGTTTAGGGTTACGCTCGGCGTAGCAGGGAAAGTGTTAAGGAACGAGGAAACTTTAGCCCCAAACAGGACTGGAAATCTGATTAGTCCCCCCGCTTTCATCTTCCATAAATCTGCCATCTGGCACCGGCACGATCAATAAAGACTGGACTTTATGTGACACTCTTACTGGACAGATGGGGGGGGTGAGGGGGGTGAGGGGGGTGAGGGGGAGTGGGGGTGGGTGGGGCGGGGGGGTCCAATTCCCTACTCAGCCAACACCAAACCACACGGCTGACGAATCCGAGCTGCAACGCATGCTCCGATTCTGCCTTTATTTGTCCCGCATACGCACAATCACAGCCACTGGGAGAAACACGCACGCGTGTTAAGACCTAAAACACAGACACACACACACACACACACAAACAGGTTGTCAGTGTATATGTGAATGTGTGCGTGTGTTCTCAGCTCATCACACGTATACTGTAACACAGGCAGGCATGCACATAAAAACACACACACACACACACACACACACTTGCCAAACCCTGGCTGTATATTGAGTTACTGTACTGACAGAGTAAATATTGCTATTGAATTACAATTCAGGGCTGACTGGTGTGTGTGTGTGTGTGTGTGTGTGTGTGTGTTCTTGAATACTTATACTTATAGAGGACCATAATGTCCTCACAGAGATAAATGAGCTTTTGCCTGTGCTCACCTCGACACAGATCCACTTCCAGGCCAGGGCTAGTGTTTATAGGATTAAGGTTAGAATAATGTGAGGATAAAGTTGGTTTAGATATAAGATCAGGTTTGGGTCATGATGTCCTCGTGAATGTAGAGACATAAATGTCCATGGCTGTGTCTTTTATCCCTGTAAGAATGTATTTTTTATGAGAAGTCACTTAGATCTGAGTCTTTTTGGATAAAGGTTGAAATTAGAATGAGGCTGAGGTCAGGATGAACTAGGTTAGGTGTTGGGGAACGAATGACTGGTGCTTTATTTTCTTTGACCGTGGTGTGTTTTTCTGTTTCTACACTTAACAACAAATATTTTAAAGTGACAATATTTATCCTGTTTTCATGTCTACATGGGGTTCTGTTTCAAATTATGACTCACGTTCATTGGATCAGGGTTAGAACAGAGATTAGGTTTACATTGGGGACTTGGCATTTTGCCAGTCCTCGTATCTACACAGGGTTCAGGTTAGATTAAAGTTTAGGATTAGGCTGGACTTTTAAAATCAGATTTGGGCCAGGGTTACTAGTTGGCTTTGGGACTGACTGTAGCAACATTAATGCTTGTGTGTGTTTTATCCCCTTTGAATGTGTGTGTGTGTGTGTGTGAGTGAGATAGAGAGAGAGAGAGAGAGAGAAAGTGTGTGTGTGTGTGTGTGTGTGTGTGTGTGTGTGTGTGTGTGTGTGTGTGTGTGTGTGAACTGCAACACGCTCTGACACACAGTCAGAGGAATGAGGTACGTTTGAGGAGCCAGACAGCTCCACGCTCAGTGGCTTGAGCTCGGAGCAAACCGAACGACTGTCCACATAAAAGAGGCGTAATATATGGAGATTTAATGAGCACGGTACCAATGAGACGTTCCTAAAGAGGGACAGGGAGCCCAAGTAAAGCAAGTCGATTCCAATAAAGACCGTATTTCCAGACCCCAAACTCCCCGGGACTGTGAGACACACCAGTGACAGCTCCCAGCTCAGTTTGCAAAGGCCTGTGGTAAATTCCCCAGCCAGGAAGAAAATCCTATTTAATTTTACAAGACCTTCTGGCCTCTAAAAATCCTCCATGATGTCTTGGTTCGCTGGTGGGAGAGCAGGGAGAGGTGGCCGGGCAGAACGTCTGCTACGCACTGGTGGAAAACTTTACATTAATAAACAACGACACGAAATGAAGAATGAAGGAGGCTCAACTCAAATCCACAGAAAACAGAAGTCACGCTATATTCTTTGTTTGTGTTTATGTAGACTTTAATTTCTCCCTGACAAACCTGTTTTTTGTCATAAATACATCAGACAGGACGTGAGGGGGAAGAGCCTTTTTGTCCGTTTCCTTCTGAGATGACAGGGTTTTGTTTCGCTAAGGCAGCGGGGAAGTATCTGTGGCTGTCAGCCTTTAATCAGATATACTCTCTCACATAGCAGCGCGTGAAAACAAAAAACTAACTCTGTAAACATGTTTTATGTCACTGATGCCTCCTTAAAATATGCTCACCAGCTGCCAAGAAAGGCCTTTAAAACTCTGCTGATACACTTGATACACTGCTGGGAACACACACACACACACACAACAGAACTTGTTGCGCAACTGTGTTCTGCAGTGAGCTGTTTTCGGGGGTTTTCGGGATAAATATGTTTGTTGGGCTAGTTTGATTTCAGATTTTAGAGAATCTGTAAATTCATTCTCTCTTCAAAGATTTTATGTGTGTCGGAGTCAGCTTAGCCTTTTGGCACAAATAAAATTAAGTTAAAATTAAGTAGCTTTTAAGTTTTGCTGATGCATTTGTGATGCTGCCAATAATTTTTGAAGTATATCAACAAAAAGCACAGAAGATTTTGACAGATAGATTAGAAATAAACATTTTGTGTATTTCAATTAAAATTATATAGGAAGAGATTTATTTATTATTAGTGACAGAATTGGCTAAATTTAATTAATAATACCTATTTGTATTATTTTGAAAAGGAACTATATGTTATGGTACATCTTACCTGTAATGTAAGTGATGCTTAAAGAGTGGCACAGTGATATGTGGTGAAATAGTGAGGTGATGTATCACGGTCGTTGTTGGTGTTCTGTTGTCCTACTGTTGAAGCGGACCTTAAAGTGACTAAGTTACACAGAGGAAGCTGTCCCTGTGCTTTTGCTCAGTAACAGTCAAGTTTATAGCGAATGATCATAGTAACCAGCGTTACGATAAGATAAGATAAGATAAGATAAGATAAGATAAGATGTCTTAATGACATTTGTGATCTTGTTTTTGCTCATTTTGATGTACCAAAACATCAATCAATCAACCAAACGTCAATCAAATTTGGAGGCATCGCAGGTTTTAATTCTGTATTTAGGATTTTGATGATGAGATGTAAGTTGCTTGTGTTTGAACATGATGGATACGTCTCGTGATATTCTATCTTTTTCTTATTGTCAGAAAATAATATATCTTATTCCATTGTTGTCCAAAAACAATTAAAACATGTGACCCCCGTGTCTTACTAGACAAATAAACAAATCCACTATTTATTCCTATTTGAGTCATATTGGCTAAAAACTACAATTCCCAGCAGGAATTACTAAGCTTTTTAAAAAATAAAGTTTATATTCATCAGCTGTTTAAAGACTTAGTTCTTTAGTAGGCACCAGTGAGCACCACAGACAGGCTGCAGGAATATAGACCAAAGCCTCGATCAGACTCCAGTAGGAACGCAGACCTGCACACGGACAGCAGACATGCTTCTATACATGCGACAATCCGGGTTCTGCGTATGACGCAGGCGCACTCCACACACTCTCACTAGAAAGCATGATGGCGACCTCCAGACGGCGAGAAGCTCCTTCATTTGTTGTATTTGGATGAGCTACAATGCACAAAACTGTCCAGTTTCAATACAGTTAGGTCCACAGGGGTCACCCAGACCTAGATGAATTTGGGCAAATGACAAGATTTCTGTCACACGGACCCTCGTCGACCTGGACATGCAGCCACGCAGCAACAGAGCCCGTGAGCTGGCCTGAACTCATTGTTGGTTTCGGTCCTTGATTTGTTGACAGTAACAAAAGTACACCATGTTGCCAGACTTCTGCTTCAGAGGCTATTTTTGCTAAATCTAAAAAAATAAAAAAGTATTTGGAATTTTAACCATCAGTTTTAAATATCAGGGCACAGAAAGACTGTCTACTGGCAGCTTTGATACAAAAACAGCAGTATCAGCTTTTAGAGGCCGTGACTGGTCAAACTCTATTTTAAATGTAATGAGGCAGGCTCTGGGTTATTTGCCACATTATCACTTCATCACACACACAGTCACAGCCTGTATCTGCATCAACATCAATAAAAACTAGACGGAGCCACTGAATACGCAGGTAAACACATTTTTTCTCATCATCTTCATCTCACATAATACCTGCAAAGATTATATTGAGCCATAAAAGGAACCCGTTAAACCTTCCACAGTCAACCGCTACAGCAGCAGGTACATGTGCAGCATCGCAAATTTCCTTTCCATCTCCACCTCGTTCTTTCCCATTTCCATCATTAGACCCGAATGTCGAGAGCTATCCTATTTGCAGGCAGCCTCTGGCTCTGCCGCTCGGCCAGTGGGATGATGAATACATTTCAATCTCCTCTCTCTGGCTCTGACTTCAGGGACTAGCACCGTGAGCCAGGATATCAGTCTTATTGCATATCCAGAGAGATTCATCATATACAAGCCTTCCTCCAGCACACTTTAATCGTATTCGCTTCACTTCACCGATGCAAATGATGGGAGTAACTACTTTTTCTGTAACGCCAAGACAGGAACACCTCTCATAGCAGTTATGAGAAATCTGAAAAATGAAAGAGGCTTCGATGTTCAATCCAAATCCTGTTACGTACGACTCTAACATGAGAAATGGCACCAAGATGAGAACAATCCAACTAGGTCAAAATGTTTATGCTCGGCCCGACGTTTGAAAATCAGCCAGGAAAATCCAACTCTGTGTCCAGCTGTAGCAGCAGCGACACAAGTGTGGGCTTGCTCATGCAGATATGAATGTGCATGTGCATATTATGTACAGCTGTGCTTTTTATTAAAAGTCTTTCTGAAGACTTCTATTGTCAGACTGAAGTGGCCCGAAAGCTGTTCTTTTGTGCTGGTGTGCAGCATCTGTGCATTTGACATTCTTTCATGACAAAAAATGCAGTTACTCAGCGTTTTCTCCACAGTTTAATTCTTGTCATGGCTGAGATGCATCTGAAACAGCATTTAGATCATCGTGGGACATTAAATTCTCCACTGAAACCCAAAAGAATGAAATTATTTTGGTTTAATCTCTCGGGATACATTTATGCATTTGGAAGGGGAGTAAAATGGCGAGGAACATAAATAAATGTGCAAAGACAGTTAAATTTAATGTGAGCGTTTTAACTGAACCTCTGCTCTGGATGACACTGACTAGCTGATGTCTGATATGTCTGCACTCCCATTCATGTATGTGTGTGTGTGTGTGTGTGTGTGTGTGTGTGTGTGTGCATGCGAAGAAGGTACCTGTATCTCTTGTTGTCCACGGGCACGATGTCCATGGCGATGTAATACTGCTGATGAGGGTCAAGACCTGCTATCTTTACTCGCATGGCAGGGAACATCCTCCTGAAGGGGGGAAGAGCAACACATACTGATAAATCTGATGGAGTTGTTTCTGTCCATTGCTTTTTGTTATGTATTTTTAACGTAAAGTAAAGAGAGCTAAAAATCACCACAACAATAGTGTCAAAAAATCCTACAGAACAGCATTTAGACACTGAATATGTGTTGAGGGTGCCATGTGACAGATGCTGGTTTCAGAGGGAAAGAAACTGATAACATAACTGCACTGAATTAATTTAGGTATTCAGATTTCGTGCAGCTGCAGTCAAGGTGGAACCGATCTACCGGAACTTAATTTAATTATTTTATTGAAGCAAGCAGAGTTTGTGATAATAACAAACACAAAAATGCTGAGAGATAACGCGGTGCAGGAAAAGACAATGAAAACAAACAGCTCACAGAGGCAAAAAGAGTCATTTACCCAACTCACGGACCTGAGAGGGAATAAAAAAAAATATCCGGTAGTGTGCAGTTTGTGCACGACCTGAATTAAAAACACCTCGAACATGTCGAAGATTAATACTGATTGAAAATACTTCCACATGGGCCCTTTTAAATCAGGTCAGCCAAAAGAAATTCCTAACTAACAAAGAACATCACAAGTGTTACAACATGATAAAAACGATGCAGATCCTCATTTTTTTTATCAAGATTTAATGCTGCTGGTTATCGGAAATGTTGCATTCATGCAAATACACACTAGACAATAACAATTTATTTGGACAGTCCGCCTATAGATAGCTCATTCCATCTGTTTCTCTTTATCTGTAGATGTTTAACAGGTTATTGACAGAATCATTTGTGAACATAACATAACCAATCTTCGTGCCTAAAACAAACCTTAACCACAGTGGTGTAATATCAGAAGACAGTCATCGAATCTGAGCTAATAAGCTGTTGAAATGCTGTTGAAACTATGTGTAGGCGGACTATCCAAATAAAGTGTTACCCAGTAGACTGTTACATAACCAGAACTACTGAATTAAACGACAAAATTATAGCTGTGTCTTCATCACCCAATAAATACACTCCAGAGGATAAATAAAAAATCAAACTGGTGAGATTTTACACTTTAAAACTTTTTCAAATATTAGTCAGATTATTTTTTTCCTGCTTGGACAGAAAAGTGTCTCTGCTCTGTCAGTGTGTACTCGCTGACATGAGGAGGGGTCTGCGTCACCACGACTGATGTAAACACACTGATGTTTGTGCAGCGCTGAGTGAACCCATCAAACAGGCGGCATGCGCGCGCGCGCACACACACACACACACACACACACACACACACACACACACACACACATTTTTAGACTATTCATTAAAAGGGTTGAAATTTAAAAAAATATACAATGCCGAGTCTTTTTTTGAAACATTTGTTTTGCAGGCAGTTTCACACTGACTGCTCCTTTCACTGAAATCCATCCAGTCACACCAGTTTGCAGCTTCTAAAGTGGAAAGTCTCCTCTCAGCATGTTTACCACCTTTGAATTAAAGGAGATGCAGCTTTCAGCCAATCAGAATTCAGCATTTTAATACATGACATGGAGTCTTCAGATTGATTTAATAAGATCAGATAAAACACATTTATTCATTTCATCCCACATAAAGGATGAGTTATGGATAATGAACACTGTGCTCTGCATAGCTCTTTCATTTTAATAACTCTTGTACATTTTGTACTTCTTACTGTCTTAAGAATATTTCCATGTTATTGTCTATTTTTTATTGAATTTTCTGGACTTTTTTATAATCTTTATTTACATTTTTCTCACACTATGTTTATGTTTTTTTATGTTCACCAAATTCTTTGTGTGTGAAAACTTGATGATAAACCCAATTCTGATTCTGGTTATGGATCAATAATTATTTCTTTAATTGCTCTTTTTCTTCTTCTTCTTTTTGTCTTTGGAATGATTTGATCATTTTCAGCATTTTAGTGGAAATAAGCAGTTTGCTCCATGTTGTCACTGTGGCCTCTGACCTTTGCAGTCCTGTGGTTGTAGTCCTTCAAAATAAAATATGATCAAACTGGAAATGTCTATATTTAATTTAGATATAATGTTGTTGTTTTTTTATTATTCATCCATGAAATATTTTTAGCAGCCTCCTCCTCCCATCTGAGAGCTGCAGCCTAAAGCTCTTAAACTCTGCGAATCCCATGAAAATTAAAGCTTAAAAAAGAAAGAGGGAAAGGCATCTATATTAACGGTCTGTATGTGAAGTGGGAGACATTTCAGCTTAATTCCTCGTTTTGCACTTCAAACGCTGCATTTTTCCCTTTTCATTTAAAGGTCGTAAATCGGGGCCTGCGTAATGAGAAAAGAGGGCTGTTCTCTTGCTTCCCTTCTCGTCTCTTCTGGATTTATGAGCTTATTATGCGCAGACCGTGAAATACACACGGCGACGGTCGTGTCCGCCTTCACTCCGCTTCAGCGCAAACTGATTGTTGCTCTATTTATGAGCTGATTACCAATTTAAAGCCAATTCATAAAAAAAAGGCCAAGTGTAGTCTGAAATAACGAGCACAGGAGAGAGACCGTTTCAATGTGAAGTCAGTGAAACTATGAAAAACAGCGCGGGAAAAATAAAATCATTAAAATATAAAGATCCACAACATATTTTTTAAACATGACAAACAAGAACTCCTGGTGAACAGAAAAATATGAATGAAATGATTCTGTGGTGTTTTTTTCTGTTCTTTTAGACATTTTGCAAGAAGAAATATTCCACAAATAAAAAACGTGCGAGGAAACGAAACTGAAAATTAATTAGATAGTAATTGATTTTGTTTTGTTTGTTTTTGTTTTTGCTTCTTATTAATAACAAAGACATGAGATTATTCATTCAGCGCTTCCTCACGATTGTCATGAAAATATCTCAGTCTTAAAAAAAGAAACTTTTGATCCAATAAACATTTTTACTCAACACAATAATAAACATCTTGTTATTTTAGATATTTGCCGTAACGTTGAGGTAATGTTAGGCCTAACGTCAGTCAGGCCGATTGATGTGAACAGAGAGGGGAAATGTTCGTGGAGAAGTAGCGCGGTGAGCGCAGCAGACTGCGGGGGGAAAGGTCTTTTCCTGCAGGATCCGCAGGTCAACTTGTGCGCTTGCTCTGGATTTGGACTGTTGGCCGAGACCGAGAGAGAGCGAGAGAAACCCGGAACATGTTACAGAGAGATTAATTAGAACCAGCTCTCCCTATTCTCCGACATCAGGGATAACCTGTCGCGTCATGAAGGCCTGAACACAACAGAGCGGCCTGCATGTGCAACACATTAACACCCTCCAAACAGAGTTCAGAAGTGTGTGTGTGTGGGTCTGTGTGTGTGTGTGCGTTTGTGTGTGTTTCTTTAAAAAGGGCGCACATGTGTGCGTTTGTGTGTGACATCTTGAGTGTGTGCATCATAATCTGACCTCAGAGTTATTATTTTTGTTCAATATATAACCCAGGATGGAAATGATCGTGAACGCTTTTCTCCTCCCTAAATAAGAAAAATAAAAGTTTTTTCACGTAAAAGTTCGCACATCGACTTTTACGCACAGTTGGCGCATATCCTGCGCCATGAACCCGCCGCTGAGCTGCACGTAGATCGCTAATTCCAGCTCTGTGCGTGTGTATGCGTGTGTGCGCGCCCACCTGCCCGCCTTGGTGATGATCATCTCCGTTCCGATGTCATGGAAGCGCTTCCACAGATCCGCGCACTGCAGCTCCACCTGGATCTCTTCCATGGAGGCCGGGGGCGACGGCTCGCAGGGGCCGGGGGCCAGGTCGTCAGGTGAACCGAAGGAGCACGACGTCCTTTCGGCCAGACCCTCTCCGTCCGAGCCGGGACTCGCCTCCGAGTCTGAGGAGAAAATGAGGAAGATGATGAGAAAGCAGCTCTGAAACAGTGGAATTAATATGCTTAGGCTTTACGCAGGAAACTTGGCACGGTGGGGAAGTACAGCGGTTCTCTCTCTCTGACTCCAAATCACCTGCCGTCTGCAGCTTGGAGAGAAGCGGCTCGAGTCTGGCTCGCTGGCTCAGCTCGTCATGGAGTTCTGGGTTTGTGTCAAAAGCAGAATAAATGCTGCGTAAAACCTTTGAAATGCGATGTAGAAAATATGAAATTTTAAATTGGGCCACACAATGATCAGTTCCGATGGGAGGCGTTGAGCAAATGAAGTTTAGCCTCAAGTGCTCCTCCTGGACCTAGTTTAACAGACTGACCGTTCAGAGTCATCAACACGGTCACAATGTGAGCAGATAAAAACGTTCCCTCCATCCTGAACTTGATCCAGACCTACAGGAAAGCTTTCCATCCGTCTGAGCCTCGAACTCCCAGACACCAAGTGGGATGACCTCAGCCTCCTTTATATTTCACTTTGTTTCAATCCAACAGCTCAACTGCGCAGGTCACAGCATGGTGGACAAAATAACAAGAACACCTGATAATCTTATATCCTGCATGACCTTTGTGAAGAACTAAATCCAAGACACGTTTTTAATAATTTAGCACTTTTGAAAATCATCAGAATTTCTCAGAAAAAGAAGACACCGGCCTTCAAATGCTACTTTACACATATGATATTATTCATTTTTCTTTCTTTCTTTCTTTCTTTCTTATTAGGAAACCTTTCAGGTCAAATATCAAAATGCATTAGAGTTTTTCCAGCTGAGATGTAAAATCTTTAATGCTCGACACCTCAAATCTGCACTTTACCCGGATAAAACTCTCATAAGATCACCACATAGTATCTCTTCTTTCACTCTTCTCTGAAATAGTTTATAGCTGAATATCCTTCACCCCCTCCACTATCACCACCACCACCCAAAAAATAAAAAAGAATCTAATAATGTATTATTTATTGGGGGCCCTGACACGAGGAGGTTGACTTGGCAGACTAAGGGCACACAAATATGGTTATGCAAATGCAGAGCTGCTGAGAGACTGGACAGCGTCCCAGGCAAAACCGCCGCTGCGAGGGCTGAGCCAACCCCGCTGGAAACAAGAGAGCGGAGGGGAGAGATGGAGATAGGAAGGGCAGGGGGAGGAGGAGGAGGATGGAGGAGAAGAGAAGGGGATGGAGGGCTGTAATGACCACAGAGAAACAGAGACAGACTTTCCATCATCTTCTTGGGGGATCCTTCCAGTGTCACTGCAGCCAGTGAGGACTGTCACACATGATTACTCTCCCCTTCTTCTCTTTTTAACTGTTCACACACATGCAGATACACACTCGGCCAGTCGGTCAGACAGTCAGCTGCCCCCTCACTCTCTATAAAAACACTTATTACACACACTGCTAGTGTTAAGGGAAGAGGGCAGGATGGACGGCTCAATGAGCCTGCACTGTTGTAATGTAATCTTCAGATGAGGGCAATGAGATTAGATCATGCAGACAGAAGGCAATTCATTTGGGTCTCTAATCGAGGGAGAACAGGGAGATCTGGTTATTCTGGGGCCGATACATTTATATACTGCACAGAGACAGAGAGGACCGGGTATTGAAAAGAGTTGGGCTGATATTTCAACCCTGTTTTACACCTCAGGTTTCACAGAATATTTCACATTTTTAGAAACTGTTGTAACTAAATGTTTTCCTACCTATGCAGCTGTTAATCTGAATAATACTGACAAGGCAACACGGCTCACATTATCTCAGCCTCAAGGTTGCTTAAAGGTTTGCAAAGGTTTGCACAAACTGGTGTAAATATGAACAGGTCCGATTCAGCCATCAGATGCCATGAAGGCAAAAATGTTTTGATTTTTTTTCCTCATTTAAAGTTCACTAACTGAATAATTTATTATCTCAAGGCCTGACATGAGCGAGTCTTCTCTACTCTATTAAGGAGATAAATCTTTAGTCTGCAGATTTTGGCTCTCATAATAATCAGTTGCTTTTCCACTGTGGCACGAGCAAGATTCAACACTTCATATAAAATGTGACATTTCTGGCATCCAAACTCTAACCCGCCTGAATATCTGCAACAAACACAGCCTGAAAAGCCACATTGAGCAACCCCCATATCTGCTATAGGCATCTAAAGCTGGATGTTGTGTGAAACGGAGGCGTTCAGAGGAAACAGAGAGCAAAAGCGGCCCCGACTAAATAAGATAATTTGGCAGGAACGCCTCCGAGATGCAGAGGAGGGAAACATGGGCCAAGCAGGAGCCCGTGTGACTCCGCCCGGACGCCCCTGTCATCATGGGTGAAGGACCTGTCCTCCGCCACTCACCAACCACACACACACAGATCTAAACCAAACTGTATGCATGAGTCTTTGTGTATGATGTCAGCTCATTTTCCAAAGTTGCAAACAAATTGTCACTGCAGCTCAAATTGGACGACTCTTGTAGTCCAACGCCACACAGCGTCGAGTTTATGTGAAGCTTTTCACTTTGAGCTGAATGAATAAAAACTGACATTTATTGATGAAGAAAAAATGTGCCCCCTCAGCAGAATGCTGCCCTGACATCTGCTGTGGTTACACACACACAAACACACACACACAGACTCAGGGCCTGAATCTTGCGGTTAAAGGCTCCCAATCAGCTCATGCCAGGCTTCATTAAAACGAGGCTAACATCCATAGTTGGCCACTAACTGGTCTGAATTTAATCAAGTCAGAGCTGTACATCAAGTTGTCCTGTGTCACAGTTCACATCAGCTCCAGGCGGCTACACAAAGTCTGAAGTTTGTTCAAAACACAAACATAACGCGTGCATCAAATAAAAGTATGAGAGACTCTAAATGAAGTTAGAGCAGTAAAAGAGGACAGCAGATAGAAATGTTAATTGTTGTGGTGTTACACAGCTGACTGAGACTTTTTATGAATTAAATTTGTATTTTATAGGGTTGTAACTATTTTTTATTGGGGAGAAACTATTTATATTTTACATTTATAGTTGAATTATTCTGTATTTTTTACATTCAGTGCCTCTTGTGGGGAGATGTTTTAATGACGTTGAAGCAGAGTTTTTAGCTGCTAGATAGCTGGAGGATACAATCATTATAAGAATCATATTTACTATGAGTCAAACATGCAGCTGGAACTGCTTTTTCTGTGCTACCAGGTAAAAATTCTACACTTCATTTAGAATATTTTCTTTTACAAACAAAGACGATTAAACCTGCCCGTGTTTCCATCTTTACAAACATTTTGCTCAAACTTGCATAACATTTTCCAAATATGTAGGCCTGAAATTTAAATGATCTGATATTATCTGCACTGTTCCTATTTGATGTTGTAGTGTAATACATTTTTTTAAGCATCCAGTCTTGGATTTGAATATTTGAAATACTGCCTGTATTTGATGAAGTTGCAGCAGATTTCTGAAGCAGACAGTAGCATTGTGTCAGCCATGAAATCACAAAGTAACCCAATCCACACAGTGAGAGCACCTGTTTCCACACTGATGGGGACTCAGGCACGAAGGAAGCAGTAAAAGCTTCAATCGGGCTCATGTACACATCTCTTTTATCAGCCTGCGTGTTTCAAGTAACCTGAGAAACGACTTCAGACAAACTCTGAATGGAAGCAGCAGCGTTTGGATCATTTTAGTATTAGTAGCAGTATATTATTGTGCTGTCACCTTGATAGGTTTAATTAACAGATGCCAAGCGAGACGTCAGGTGTTTGCAGTGAGTTAGTTCTGTGCGTAAAGTGTGCGTAAAAGCAAAAAGTGTCACCCTGTAAATCACAGTTTGGCCCAGGCCTTTGACAAATGGCATTAAATATTAAGTTATATTAGATGTAGTTCAACTTGTTAATTTTTGACTTAAAGAATAAATATTATGGAGATGTGGTTGCAGTAGTTTTGTGAGGTCTAACAAAACGACTTTTTCTGTGCTAACTCAACTGTTCAGCTCTTACAGGCAGACCGTTAAATGCGCGCCTGGTTCAGAGCCTGTACGTTTCTCAGTCCTGCCCTTGTCTTTGAGGCTAATAAACGTGTTATACGACCAACCGGCTTCCAGACTCGCCTGGAGTTGAGTAAAAATAAAATCACTCCGTTAAGGATTCCTCTAAACCACATAATCTGACCACAGAGACTGGCTGTTCTCGGTCACCGCCGCCCGACGCGCCAAAGCGGAGGCTTTAGGACCCGAGCAGGACCCGATGAACCTGCCAGGAACCCGCCTGCTAATGAGCGGGACCAAGGGGGGTGGCGCGGAACCGGGAACTGGGTAATTCATTCAGCCACAAATCTTAAAACTTTTCGGACAAAACGTGGAAGATGATGAACAGAAAGGCCTTTCTGCCCCGACGGAACCAAAGAACATTAGCGAAATGACTGCAGGGCTGTTTCGTGATGTTTTTTTGATTATCGCTGACCTTTTAAAAGCACACACAAACAAGCTATTTGTCATTGGCAGCGCTGTAATCAACGCTCAGTCTCAGCGCCCTCATTTAACGTGACTGCAGACAGTTCTACACTTTCAAATCAGCAACAACAACAATCTTCCCATGAGAGCTCCTCTCCTCAAATCACCGTCTTAATGAGGTAAAAGTTTACTTTTACTTTACTCTTTTCCCCATTTTTTTAAAATACTTTTGCTCTTCAGTCACGTTCAGTTTCAGAGCAGAGAGGAGCCGTGCGTAAAGGCGCTGCGCCCCGGAGGTCAGACTGCAGCCGACAGCGGGACTCAGCGTCGGCCTGAGACTATCTGAGCAGCACGCAGAGGTAAGCTTCATTTCTGTCTGTCTCTGCTCTCAAACAGAGAATAAACGAGCTGTGATTTAAATATGAGATCATACAATTTGTATATTTAAAGCCAAATTAGCTTTTTAATTATTAAGAACAAGGCTCGTTTGGATACATAATCATTTTCACCAAATCTAAAATTTCACAAGAAGGCGGCTTAACTTAACTAAACTGAATTACTTTAAAAAATCGGAAACAAAATGACGTTTTCAGGGTTCGGCTTAGGCCGAGCGGCTGTTTTGAAGCATCGAGGTCAAAAGCCACTTCAGCTCCGTCAACGTTTGTGTGAGCTGCGCGGCAGGTTTGTCTCTGTGTGTGTGATCAGCTCATCTCTGAATACAGATGAAATGTGAGAGGCAGCAGACAGACTCTGATTTCACCTGAGCTCATTCATTTATGCGCTAAAAACCAAATAACGTTTAACGCCAATATGCCATGAATATAAAATAAATAAATAAATGTGTGAAGTAATTTCTCACATAAAAATGTAGTATTTGTTACATATTGTATATTGCTATATATGTGGTATAGTAGTAATTGTAGTTTGTAAATAAATGAAATAGAAAAATGTTTAAACAACAAAATATTACGATTTTTGGATGTCGACAGTTGGACTTTTATTTGACTTCACTTCAATTTGACTTCCTCTTAATGCCTCGTTTGTCTTATAAATTTAATTTTATTGTGTTTTTATTTAATGTATTTTTTCTCTCTGTCATCAGACTTCTTTTTGTTTGTTTGTGACGTCTTGTCTACCGAGAAAACACACAGGAGTGCAGCAGCTCCACACGCCGTGCGTCAATTCACATTTTACGCGCAGCTCTGACGGTTGTTTGTTTCTTACAAAACATTTTTAAACTGATGACACATTTTTTTTTTTTTTTTTTTACAAATGATCAAGCTTTTTTTGTTTTTAGCTCTGGACGCTCTCACACATGTAAAATATTATTTGTTTGTGTTTGTTCATTGATAATTAGGTTGATTCAGAATGTTTCAAATTCATTTCGCTTTGAGAAATTCGATTATTGACTTCATGCAACAAGCTGCGGCCTCCCTTCAGGCCTGCAGCCAAACTCACAGTGAAAACAAACAGCAGCTCAGCTTCACGCTTTGACTCATGCAGGACTTTTCTGTCACTAATGTCTCACAGAGGAATCCAGCAGTCTGGACCTGCCTCACAAAGACACGTGTGATTACTTGACCTGATGTCCAGACTAAAATTTTATGAACTTGTTTTGGTAGTTTGATTTGTTGCTGATGTAAATTCACTCCTTTAAGGAAGGAGTAAATTCTTGCTGCATATTTTGTGTCATACTCCTGACAGCGGAGCGGCGTGACTGACTGTCCCTACAGGCCCGCACGCGTCAGCTTTACACGCTGCATCTACGGGAGAAATCTGCTTGTGTTTGTGCGCTGCAGCAGAGCAGAGCAGGATCATGGAGCTCAATCTCTAAAGAAGAACACACACTCCACAGTCACACAGACACCGTGGAGCTCACAGCTACATGCCCTGTCGTGGGCTGGGTCACTGAACGTGGAGCCATGTTTTGGCGCGTCGCTTTGCATTGCCCTGCAGTGATATAACGCAGATCCGGACATTTGAGCGGTGTGGGTGCATGTCTACGCACTGACCCGGGTCCATATCCAGACAGTGCGCCGGGTCCTCTCCGTCCGTGGCGAGGCTCTCCATGGACAACTCCAGCTCCTTCTCCTCCCAGCCCCGGAGCTTCCTCTTCTTGTTGGAGCCGATCAGGGCTTCCACGGAAAAAGCGTGGGCTCTAGAGCTCAGAGCTGCGGCAGATCGCCTCCTCTCACTCATTTCTCTCAAATCCACCCGACTTGGGGGGGAGGACGCGGCGAAAAACCCACTCCGTCCGTCCGTCCAAAGCAGTGAAGCAAAACAGTAAAAAAAAAAAAAAAAAAAAAAAAAAATTGCACACGTCAGTGTTTACAGCGGGACGCAAACTCACCAAGTGTCCAAAGTAATCCCAACTGTGACTAGAAACGCTGCGTCAAACTTTTGAAGGCAGACTTTGCCATCCTGGCTGCGCGTGAGAGAGATCGAGTCCGGGAGGATTGATAGTTTTGATGCGGTCTGTCGCTTTGCGCGTCTCTCCGTCCTTCCACTCCGCGTCTTTCTTTTTCTCTTTCTGTCCCCCCTAACTTCTCTCTGATTGATACTCACTTCTGGAGGAGTTTTTTTTCCAAGCGGAGAGGGGCGGTCCTCCTGCTCCCTGTCAAACCCGCGCATCCAATGAGAATTAAGGAAAGACAGCGAGACAAAGTGTTTCCTCCAATGACAGAAGAGGGAGACGCGCGTCCTGGAAGAGGAACCGTGATCTGGACTGCAGCAGCCTAATGAACCGACTCCATAATGTAGCCTATGGAAAAATACATCAGCTTATATGAAGTGTGTTTTCACTGTGCCTGTGTGCGTAAAAGATGAACAGATCTGTGTGTGCACATTCCAAACAAACTGAACAATAAAATGATAAAACAGCCACTTGGCAGAGTTAAATGATGTTTTTATCGACTCACCAGGCTCTTTTCTTTGACATCGCGCAGCTTCACTTCACTTCTCCTCTGAAGGTTGATCATCCAGGTTCTGGGCCGTCATTGAAGGCCGTTGTGAGGCCTTCAAACGCCTCAAAGTCATTTTAATATCCGACTTTTCACCAAGTACGACTGAGCCGATGATTCCATCATTACCAGGGATTGTAGGAAAAGTCACATTACAGCTTCATTGTGTCACACAACAGCTGAGGAGGCCGAGCAGAGCTGCAGCAGGACAGGTGGACTGATCTCAGAGCAGCGTGGTCGGACACGAAAAGGAACGAAAAGATTAACAAGTGAAATGTTTGGCTCTGCTCGACTTATTGAGGGTTTATTACAGCGGCTTCATAATGGCAGCGAAATACAGCTGATGGACAATAAAGTGGAGTGTTTAGAGGAGATCATTGAGCGGCGGAATAATGACTTTCATCATCCAGAAACACCGAGCAGTCTAATATTTATTCTGTTAGTCTGCTCATAAATGTATTACATTCATATAATAATAATAATGTTGAAGGTAAATGACACTGATGAAAACCAGAACGGGGCAAAAATGAAAATAAAATCAAATAACTATAAATATTTTTTCGATTTTTCAGAAATGATTGAACTATTTTTAAAATGAGGAAATAAAATTCTTGCGTTCAATTTTGTGTTGGGTAAATAAAAAGAAAATATTAGATTATTATTAATAATCATAATAGATTTTGGTTTCATTCAAAAAAGGTTGTTTTTTTTTAACGGCATTGTGGGTCACAGGCCAGCAGAATATAGAAGAGCACTGTTAAATATTAAAGCAAAATAATAACCTTTAAATACATATTAGGCCAATAGTAATACTAATAATACTAATACCACTAATAATACTAATACTACTAATAATACTAAGAAAAATACCACTAATAATTCTAATAATAATACCATTAACACTACTACTAGTTAATAATACTAATAACAGGTCAACAGCTTTTGGTTTCACTTTCCAAACATCAGTTCTTGCTTTTAAGAAATTCAGAGTCTCCCCGGTCAGATTTTGTCCTGAGCTGCACGTGATCAGTCTGCAGGCCTGATGCTCGGGAAGAGGCGCGCATACACACACACACACACACACCAGAGAAAAGAGGCGCGCGCGCGCGCGCACACACACACACACACACACACACACACGCACACACACCCAGACACACCAGAGAAAGAGGTTCGTTCACACACACACACACACAGCAGAGAAAAGAAGCTGGTCGCGCTGGGAGAATAATATTTCACACATTTCCCGTCAACATCAAAACGAAAAGATGTAAAATTAAAAAAAAGAGTTGCGGATGTTCAGTGCTGGTTTGAGCAGGCCTGAGGTCAGCCGCAGGCTCCTGAAAGTGAAGCTTTAAAAGGTCAGTTTAAAATGAAAGTGCGCACCTGGATCAGAACTGTGAAGAAAACTGTGAAATAAAGTTTAGAACGTCAAAACTAATTAAGAGACGGTTAATAAAATAATAATTACGCTTAAAACCACAAAAAACAGATTGCAGGGGATTTCAGTGACAGGTGACAGGTAGCCTGCAGACGAAGCAAAAGCGTCACATAAATTCAGTTTCATACTGACACATATTACGTCACTACGGGAATATTATGGGATCATCGAAGAGACTTTTATCAGCACCAGCCTCGGTAGGTTACTGACGTTATTCTGCAAGCAGGTCAGCGCAGGACAGACTGTGAACACTTCAGACGCTCTGATAAAAAAATAATGTTGATTGAGTTTAAAAGTAATTATTGAGTATCCAATCGGGGAATGACGTGTATGAAATATGAATAATTTTGATTACAATTTACACGACTATAACCCGCGTGCTATTTGTTTTTAGAAACACGTTTTGGTGATTTTGTGCGTAAATGTTTGTGCGTAAAGTTGTGCCAAAGTAAACAAGTAGGCTAAATCTTCCGCGTGCGCGCGCTCGTGTACAGGAGGGTTGGTTTAAATCCCCGTGGAAAGAAACTCGTTAAACACAAGCAGTAAAAACTGAAACCAACTGTTTGCTGTTTACATCCCAATTACAGCCGCGACGGCATCCCATTAAGGCCAAACTAAAGCAGGAGGGCACATCAGGAGGGTTCGATTCCCTTTTTAAATAATCTGAGAAAAAACATTCAGACACTTTCTCTGAATTATTATTATTATCATACTATGACTCATAAAACTTCGTTCTTGGCGGTTTTCTGTTTTTACAAAAGTAACTAAGAGTCACAGCTCCAAAATGTCCCCGAAGACACTGAAGACAGAGCCGTGGAAGTGGGCAGAACGGGTCAAAAGTGACGTTAATGTTTAATTAGTCAAAGAAAGCTTCTGACCCCGCCTGACCCCGCAGATAACGCGTGCAGCAAACTGACAGGGGCTCTCCGTTCGTTTCAGCAGCTTCTACCCCGGGCCAAGGACTGCGATTCCTCCACGCAGAACTAAACGCTCTAAATATAGTATGGAGAGCAACTGCATGAGCCTGAAAAAGTCAAAGATGTGAGGATCGAGGCTGCAAAGTGCAAAGATCTTTACGCTCACCTGACGCTCATTTTAGGCTCTTGTTGGAGCAACAAGATGACGGTGCGGAGGGTAAACTGTGCATTTAATGGGAAACTGTGTGGTGATCAACATCTGAAGCCTCGTGTGTGACTCTTCAAACACACAGAGGATGCGCGAAACAACAAACAAACATCAAAGCAGGAAATCTGATGCGCAAACAAGAAGAAAATCATATTTGGTTCCGTTTAAATTTTCTTGGAACACAAAAGTATTTTTTTTAGTAAATACAGGTCCAGATTCGAATTCAGTAAACATACTAATAAAAGTTAGATTTTAAAAATACAAAGTTTAGTTTATTCAACCCAGAACACCCTGATCCTGGAGAAGTGGATCCATTCTGCGTATTTCTTCTCTTGTCAAGTCGTATAAAAGAAATAAAACGGATGTTACGCAGATGTTACCTCATTATTAAATTAGAAATAGTCCGAGCACGCGGCTACAGCAAGATTTTATTCTCATTATTCGACAGAAAACTAAATATTTAAATTAAATGATATTATGACACTCGGAGCTTGGACGTGCGTGTGTATATATATATATATATATATATATATATATATATATATATATATATATATATATATATAAAGCGTCTGTGCATAATGACGTGATTTAACATCTGAACCAATCAGGAGGCTCAAAGAGCCGCAGTCATGATTTAATAAAATGACAGCTAACGCAGATATTAATATTAATTTCAGCCACTGGCCCTACCATCATACAGAGCGATATATATCCACACAAACACATTGTTATGATATATTACTGAATGAACAGATGGTCATTTTCATTAAGTCGCTGATAAAATGAGTGATTATTGCGAAATGTTCCTTAATTATCATCGAGAAGGGCGAATAAAGAGGTCGTAACATGTGAAGGTGAAGAGGTTTCAGGTTTACTGCTCTGTGTTCAACATCAGTAAAATAAAATAATAAAGTCTGGTTATTGTTTATTTTGTCCGGACCGGAACTGTTTCCATTCCGCGTGCTTTCTTTAAAAAGTTACATTTATTATGACTCCATTAAACTTTTTACTCGTGCGCATAAAACGGTTCAGTTACGGTGTCGCTTTCATATTAAAACAGACTCTTTCCTCCAGCAGCGACATCACTGCTCTCACACACACGCACACCCACACCCACACACACACGGGTTTGTCAGGACGCTGCGCTCCGAGCAGGTCGCAGTGATTTACAGCCCGGTGCTGTGTGTACATGTAGTCTATATAGTTTTATTTAGATTCTGTCAGCTGCTTAAGCCAAAAGGAAAAAAAAAAAAGAAAGCAGCGAAGGGAAATAAACCGAGCGAGGACACGCTCTGTTCCCAGGTAAACACCGAGATGGAAAAAACACAGCAGTCCAGCTCCAGCAGTGTGTGTGTGTGTGTGTGTGTGTGTGCATGGTCTGAGTCCCTGCAGGAATATTAGAGGAGTAGAGAAGCGCATTTTCAATTAGAGAAAGTGTGAGACCAGAGAAAGTTAAAACAGCAGCAGGAGGATGAAGTGTGTGAGCGAGCACAGTGAGGGAGGAAAGAATGAAGGGATGAGAGGAGAGGGAGGGGGAAAACTAAGAAAGAAGAGGCAGATGAGAAATAAAGGAAGGAAAGAAATGGAAAGAGAAGAAAGAATCGTCTGTCTCCAGATGTCAAAAAAATCATTAGCAATGAAAAAACAGCTGAGCTCCAAATGTACAAAAACAATCTCATTTATTTTTTTCAATGTGAAGACGAAACACTGAAATAACATTAACTAACACAGTTTAAACTCTTTACATTTGGACGGTGAGTCTTTAAAATGCACACGGGACAATTATTCTGTTGCTGAGGTCGTGATCTGTGTGTGTGAGTGACACAGTAAACACAGTTGAAAAATAAAGAACCAAACTAGTTTTTGAAAAGATGTTGAGTCCAAAGACAAACAGGAGTCACTTACCGCTGTTTGTGTTGAAGATCAGATTTTCAGCGCCGTGACTTCACTTATCACACACATTATTAATTATCATTAATAATCTCCCCTGATCGACACAGGACTTTTTAAATCATCTCTCAGTGTGTGTCTGCACTGCACGAAGCACACAACACAACATGTCCTGTAGCCTGATCCATTTTATTCTCCAGCTTCAAACTGTCAACATTCTGTTCCATTTCTAATTTCTTTTTATTTCTCCTCTCTTTGTGTCTTTCAGCTCTGCAAGCACTTTTGATGAACTGTGTTGCGTTTTTACAGCAATCTGATTTGATCCTGTCACACTCGAGGGAACACATTCAAAAATAGAGTTTGAATCTTAATGCAAAGGTCTGTTTTCATTACCTCTGCTGTTGTGTTTTCGTGTTTGTTAGTCCAGATTTCACGAATCTGATCTGATCCCAGTCCAGACAGACAAACATGATTGAGCTGATAGTGTGGACACAACCATGGACGTGTGCTACAACTAGAAGTGTCAGATCTAGACACCTGTGATCCAAATGCAACCAGCGTACACTCAAACCGAGTTTAAATGTTAAGTAAATGTTTTTCAAAAGTTCTTGTTTTTCTTGGCAGTCTGGATGAGCTCTGTTAGCACTGAGGACAAGAAGACAATAAGATGGTTTGTTTGGTATTTGGGGAAACATAAAAAGCCAAGACTTCATTAAATAAGATAGAAAGTCTCCCAAGGTCGTCCACCAATCAGTCTGCTGAGCTGCCTCTCAGCAGAAGCCGACTCTCTGTCGGACCTCTCTGAGGACCGGCGCAGCCAGTTCCCGAGCCCTGCAGGTTCCCTGGGCCAGCACTCCCTCGAGGAGAGCGCGGTCCGACCTCAGCCTCTCAATCTCCTCTCTGATGGGCGTCAACCTCTGGATCACAGCCTCAGTTACAAGTTTTTTGTAGGCGCCTGTGTCTAACCCTCTGGCCTGGGACAGAGCCTCCTCCACGCTGATCATCGCCATGGCAGCGTGGATGGTCACCAGGTTGGACACGCCCGGCCGCGTCTCCGGGTCAAAGGTGACCTCGGAGGTGAAGTCAGTGACGGCACGGCGAACCTTGAGGGCGATGTCATCAGGAGAGTCCGTGATGTTAATCGTCGCCATCGCCTGGGGGTCAGATTTGGACATTTTGGCAGAGGGGTCGCGGAGGGATTTGACCTTTCGTGTAGAGCCTGTGGGAGGAAATCAGATCCGTGAGTGTGATGAGAGAACACAAACATTTCAAAATATGACGTCCAGCAGCTGAAGAATTTGACACAGTGCAAAATAAGTCCCGACATCAAAGATGAAAAATGTTATGAGTTATATTTATAAAACTCAGCTGTGAACATCACTGGTCACAGAGAGTGAAAGACACGGTAACCCAAAAATATAAAATAATCATAGAGACCAGACACTTAAAGATTAAGCATTTGCATCTCTTCAAAATAAAAGCAGAGCATTCTCCTTCATGGCTTTATCAGAGGTGTTAATTTAAAGTAAATCAAAATAAAATGGAGAAGCAGAGCGCTGAATACTGTCAGCCAATCACAGGCTGTGTGACTCAAACATCCTCCACCAATCAGAGGGTAGGACAGCCTGTGTTTAGCTTGACACGCACAACCCAGGGCAAAAAAAAAGCCCCAAAACCATTTGTCAACTGAACATCAGAAGACATTTTAGTGAGTAAATATGACTGAAAATGTCCTGCAGACTTTTAATCTGATAAAAAGTGTTCAATCAAACACACGTTTGCCGCGTTATCCTTTCATTTTCTGAAACCATCTCAAGACAAGACAAAAGTTACGTGTTTTAAAAACGAAGCAGACACATCTCAACATGAAGTGAGGAGCAGTCCGCGTGCGCGGCCATGTCCTTTTCTTTCCTTACTTATCAAACCCACACTTCCGCAATCTTGCAAGTTCTTTTTCTATCCCATACTGGTAGTCCACATCCGTCCCATGTGTCACATCCTCTTTATCATTCCTAAAACGTCCTCATTTCAGCCAAATTAAAAAGTCTCTGCTTTGGTTTCAAAGAGAAGGTGGTGACTGACAACTCTGCTCTGCCAAAGACAAGAAATGAGGATGAGATCCGCCACTCTGAGCACAGCAGACACACCAATGTGTGCGCGCGCGCGCACGCACGCACGCACGCACACATCCCCTCCCTGAAGTCATCTCGAGGACATCCCCACAAATCTATTATCACTCCATTAGTCAGATACAAGAGGAAGAAGATATTTCTTTAATCAAAGCTGCGCTGCACACATGAATGACTACATCTTGTGCTTTTATGATGCTGATAATCAAGGAGGGTGAAACTGGGATCTCTGGACATGTTAGCCATGTGTGCGTGCGTGTGAAACTGTGATTTTGGAAAACACACAGCAATCATTTCAAAATAAAAGTCATTTTATATGTTACATTTTTGGCAAACATTTCCCAGAATTCTCATGGGTCACTCTGTCGTCACTATATACTTTATATATTTTTTATTTAACCAGGCGAGTTCCACTGAGGTTGGAGACCTCCTTTGCTTACAAAGCTGCAGTCAAAACACCACCCAAACAGAAGGAGCCATGAAAAGAGACGATTAAAAATGATCTGATCGTTTTAAATTTCGTCTGAATTTGGCCGGGGACAGATTTCATTTCCTTTTACAGATTAATCCCAGTGGCTGAAGCAAAGACATGAAGGCTGTGTTATTCATCACTATCCAACGATCGACGACAGACAGGAAATACACAGCTTGTCATCTGTGGCAATCGTTGTAAAATGAACTTTGAAATAAGTTTATAAACGGACGCTTCAGTGAGATGATGCCAACCGTGAAATGATGCGTCCCTGTTTCAAATCCAGCCGAGGACCTTTGTTGCATGTCCCCGTTTCTCCCCCTTGTTTCCTGCCATCTGTCTGCTACCATCACTATCTAATAAAAGGCATGAAATGCCAAAAATAATAAAAAAAGAAACAAGTTTAGAGATAAAACTGAACAATAACTGATTTAAAAACACCTCTAGAGAAACAAACAGCTGTTGACATTTGTTTGTATTTTCCTCGTTCCAGTCGTTTGCTCGGCAACCGCTGAAGAAATGACATCATCATCCAGATATTATTAGCCCCTCCAAACTCAGACTTCTTTCTAAAGCTACTGTTTTATTAGACAATCCAAAAAATCAACAGCAATTTACACCCTCACAGAAGCAGGAAATAAAACAGAGAGGTTACAAGACATGTTGTAATCTGCACTGTAAAAATTCTCCCATCAGGTCATTTTTCTCACGTGCCTATTCTTCAAATGTTATTTTCATAAAACAAATGAAAACAAGCTGCCAATGCAAATCAACTCAAGTTTGTTTGGACTTACTTCTGTCTAGTTTCCGGACACTAATTTCAAAGTGAAAGCAGATTTCTATTCAAAATAGTTGAAATAATCTGATTGCATTTTTTCACATTTTAGTAAATTAAGTTTTAAAGGGCAAAAATGATTTAAGAAAAAAATTAACTGAGAAATTACCACGGCACTCACAGCTAAAATGCAACAAGCTTTTGTCCCTATGAAATATGAAATGACTCGATAATTACAGAATATAAATTCTATTTAGCTTCAGGGCTGATATCTCATTTAAACAGCTGCTAATATATGGAGTGTGTGTGTGTACAGTGTGTTTCAAAGGAGTTCATGATTCACTGTAACGCCGCTTTAGAGGCTTTTCCTTAAGAGGAAACTGATGAATAAAAAATACAGGCTGCACATAAAATTAAAAATTCTGACACCAATCATTAGCTGCTATTTAGTTATGTGATTGTACTTAGCGTGTGTGCGTGTGTGTGTGTGTGCCGCCACGCCTGTAAACGTGTTCTTACTGAGCAGGGCGCTGGGTTCAGGGAACAGGTTTCCGTAGCGGTTGTTGAAGATGCGAGCGAGGTCCTGAGCCAGCTCTAAATGCTGGATCTGATCCTCTCCGACTGGGACATGAGTGGACCTGAGAGATGAAACCATAACACAACATGAGCTTCCCAAACAACTGTACACTCTGACAGCACAGGAGTTCAAATGCACAGCAAGATGTGAGCACAAATTGGAGACACTTGAATTCGCTGCTGGAGCTCTCTTCAGCATCGGTTTAGCAACTTTGCAACTGTCACCCGGGAGGAAGTAATCCATTCATTTCATCTTTAATAAAACCCAGAGAGCATTAGAGATGAGCTTTCTCTGCTACTTCGCCTCTTCTTTCCCCACAGGAAATTAGGTTTTGGCCGTTTGATGGTTCAAATAGAAACCCCTGAAGAGATGACTTCTCAATTTGTTTGGAAATATGTAGCTCATGGTGAGTATTCACTTTCACCGAGGAAACACCAAGCTACAATAATCCAACCGCCGACTGATCTGGATCACTAATTCGGCTCGCACCAACACACTGACTTGCACATCATACATAAGAACAGTATGTTGCATCAGCCACAGTGTGTTAAACTGCTGCCTCACACAGAATGTATAAAGACCCTGATCTTACTCAGTAGAACACATCTATGGAGATAGCTTTGGGGTTTTTTGTCCACGTTTGAGATACGTTTTTGAGAAAGAATTTGATTCTGTTCAACAGCAACATTTCCTTTCAGAAACGATTTCCCTGTTACTCTGATAGACCACTGAACGCACTGTTAACAGCTCACTGGAACTACTTTACACTGAAGAAATAGTGCTGGTATGCAGTGTACTGTGCATGGAGGCAGACATGTCACGGACAGACATCTCAGAACCAGGACAAATAAAACCAGAACTACATTCACGTTCAAACACCACTAGAGGTAAGTGAGTAAATATACTTGTTTGGTGATTGGATTGGATTATGTTGCATGGAATACTTCGATCTAACGCTGTATTACGCTGACCTATTTCAGCTGCGGTAGAAAATCACTCAGAACGTGATGCTTCTCTTCTCATGATGATTTTAGTTAGTAGTTGACAAGCTAAAAAAAATAGTCAGTATATATTTGCTCCAATGAAATAGCACCTTTCTTCTTCTCTTATGGCTATTTCATATGCAGCTTTTCTCAGGATAAAACATGTACAGCCCAAGGTATGAATTTGAAAACAAAATTGTGGAGAAAATTTGAGAGAAATAAACATTCTGAGTGCATAAAAGAAGTCTTATCTTTTACTGCAACTTGGGAGCAATAAACAAGTGTCGCGTTTAGATTATTCTGGAGTGCATCGCCTGTTCATGCAAGGCACAACCTCACCAGCGGCGTAAGCTTACAGAAACGGACGCCCCTGCTCGAGCTCCTTACGCCGGCTTAGAGTCGTTTGTTTAGGCACTCAGAAACAAGGATGAATCTGCTTTTTAACAGGATGGTCACACATGTTCAAACAATACAAATGACCGCAAAACATGTTTTCTACAAAGACGTGTTGATTTCAGAAAGCACAGTGTGTGAGGCACTCCCAGAGGAGGAACATATATGAATGATTGGAAACAACACTGTAACAAGTCTGGGCTGAAAAACAGTGAACTCGTCCTTCCACAGGCGTAAGAGCTCAGATTTACTGGAGAATGGAATATAATGATACAATTATACAGTGAAACAACGGCCAATAAAGGCCGAGAAAGGACTTACGAGGTTAGTTGATGAAGTTCAAGAAACACAGTAAATACTTAAAACAATGGCACTCCGTTTTGGATTGGAAAAATCTGCCGTCCACACACACACACACACACTTACACCCACACACACACACACACCCTACTTGTATGAAGATCTCACTTGTAGAGGAGAATATCAGCAGCCTGAAGGACAGGATACGTGAAGAGACCAACGCTGCCTTCATTCTTTAGTTTGCTCTTCATCTAAGTAAAAGATTGAAGATAGAAAGAAGAAAGAAAGAAGAAAAAGAAAAACTGAATGAATACACGTAAAATAAAAAAAAGCGGACGGGGGAAAGAGTGACTCAAGTTGACTTTTTCTTTCCCCCGGAAAGAACCATTTTCACTTTTACGACCCATCGATTCTCAGTCAAACGGGGCACGGATGAGTTCACGTGACATTTTCCACCATGTTAGACATCAACTCATCTGTTGGGTAAACAAAAGGTGTTTTCTATGAAGCAACAGAGGCCGAGCACAGAGAACCACTGGCTCTCTCGCTCAGTCTCTACATGTATTAAAAATGCATGTGGCCGGGGGGAAAAAGGCTGTAATTATAAGACTTTTGAAAAGTCTGTCAGGTGGAAAAAAAGAAACAAAGTGATAAAACAGACAATAGACATGTTGGATAAATGCCGGAAATTCAGAGGGAGTGGAACAAAGAAATGAGCTTTATTTGCAACTATTAAACCGAAGTTAAGCGCAGACGTGGCAATAATTAAACCAGCATGATTCTGAACCAGTGACGGAGTGAGAGGAGGCCCAACCTTTGATAGGCATACAGCATCAATAATAATCACATATAACATATGTAATTTACTATACATAGGGGCCATCTTCATCTTCAGATGGCAGTTTGATAAAAGAGTTGGCTGCACAGAAAACATATCTGGACTTGAAATAAATCCCTCTCATGTCCTAATGATGATATGTTTCATCAAAAACTGATCAGACCGCAACGGGTAACAGGATATTAGGTTTGAACTCTATTTGATATGACATGAGTCACTTCAAAATATTACTTGGCATCGCACCTCCATGATGACAGTCTATACAATTTGGATAGGAGAATCCTTTTTTTTTTTTTTTTTTTTTTTTTTACTGTACGACTTTTAAACTTCAGTGATCACCAACTATTGAAACAATCAATAAGCAAACACTAAACACTAAAACTGTAACACCAGTAAAGAGCTACGTGCTGTAATTATAAAAGCAGGGACATAATTTATCTATTTCCATATTTGTTGTTTGAGACATGAGAATGAAACACTCCAGTATACTCCCAATATAACTGTATTCCTTGCTTAATATTGGTTTATTTATAATAATTAATAATTTGGGGGGGGTTTTAAAGATATTTTTTGGCCTTTTCAAGCTTTATTTTGATAGAGACAGCTGAAGAGTGACAGGAATGTGGGGAGAGAGAGATGGGGAATGACATGCAGCAAAGGGCCGCAGGTTGGAATAGAACCCTGGGCCGCTGCTGAGCCTTCGTACATGGGGCGGATGCTCTACCAGCTGAGCTAATCGACACCCCCTGATGATTAGGTTTTAACAGATTTTTGCAGTCTGGCTTGTAAAGCATCAGTCCACTGTTATCAGCCTGTATTTAAATATTTAATAGAGGCTCATTAAAAGAAGATAAGACAAGACAAGACAGGTCACCCTCACACCAGCAACTAGTTCAGATTGCAGTAGCTACAGTTCTAGTAGCTACAGACGACATCACATCATCCTGATTTTTTCCTGATCACTTTTAAAGCCCGTCAAAGGTCAAGGAAGGAAGATTTGGGTTTTTTTTGGGAAGTCATTTTTTTTCTTTTCTTTTCTTTCTTAATATCACCTTTTAATTATAATTTAAAACTTTGATCCCCTTTTAATCCTTTTACCTTTAACACCAGACCTGCCTTTTTAAAGTCAATTTCTTTTTTATTCCCCGATCTTTATATTTAAACCTCTTATTACTGTTCTATTTTTTAAAGCTTTTTAAGCTTTTAGAAATCAAAGAATATCCTCTTTTAATTTTTTAATCGCTCTGCCTGTTTTCTGTGACTTTGTCTTTGTTGCGTTTTTCTTATTCATGATTTGAACTTGTTTGGCCTTCTGTTGGGTCCTCTGTCCTCTGCTTTATTGTTTTTATTATCATTATTATTACCTAACACTATTTAGCAAGTGAGGAGTCACTTCAAGTACTTTGATGATTGGTGATTGTGAGTGTGTGTGTGTGTGTGTGTGTGTGTGTGGTCTAACCTTCCACTGTGGCAAGTGTCGCAGGCGCGGCATGCTGGTTAGACAGCCGAGGATCCAGGAGAGCTCAGCGTGCTCGGCCACCTGCGGGGTCAAGAGGCGGGTGGGGAGACATCGTACATCACTGTTAAGGTCAAATGATCCGTTATAATCATCTTAAAAACTAATTAATATTGCATCGCTGCAATTCACACCTCTTATATCTGGCACTGAATTCAGGATCTCCAACAAGTTAGCCACAATATTCACTGGATTCAGTTCATTGTGGATGTTTCATATTTACTCTGTGACTAATCAGTCTTTCCTGATCTTTGACCCGTCATTTGGTTTTTGGTTTTTTTGCCTCCTCGATTAGGACCTCAAAGTCGAAAAACTCCTGATCCTTTAAAATTTGGATACAGGAAGTGAGCTCTTTACTGCGTCTCGCTGCGTAGAAGAACTGACTCGAGGAGTAGTTGTTGTTTTTCCCTTCCCTCTAACCCCCCTCCCCCCTCTGTCAGGCTGTGTTTGGAAGCTTGGGTGGGGCTGGATGGCAGAAATGTATGTGTTCAAAAATCAATAAAGAGAGTAACAATAAACTTACACAATGAACAACTAATATACGCAAATCTCCACACATACACATGTATTCTATATGTGTCTGTGTGTTGTATTTCATTCAGTGCAGTCATTAGAAACACTCATGACCACAGAGAAGCACTAAATAGATAAATAGAAGAAATCAATTAAGCAGACAGATTAAACAAACAGATGAATGGATGAGAGGTCTGGTGTGAGACAGCTGTGGTGGAAGGAAGAGGGTGACTCCCTAGCGCCTCCAAGTGGGAGAGAGGAGTACTACCAGTCACCCTATCTGTCCTCCACTCCTGACGCAGACAGGTGCACCTGGCCACACCTGTGTTTACTGTTAGGATGGACATTTAGGACACGATTCAGCTAAAAATGACAGATCCAGATCTGCATTTCCTGATCTGGAATGTGGGTTTGTAATAAATGTTGTCTATGGCGACATGTTGTTTTTTTATTTTTTAGGAAAGAATAATAAATATTTGAAAAATTCAAATTCAAAAGACTGACTCTTGTGCTAAGACAACTTTTATAACAGAAAAATAAGGATTATTTATTAAAAAGCGTATCTCTTTTACACATTGGTATGGATTTTTGGAGGCATGAAAGGTATCAACATAAAACAATCCTGGCTTTTGATCAGCTGTGGTCACACTGAGGATTATTAGTGTAAAAACCAGTCCATCAGACATCGTCATCTGCTTTCATTGTTGTTGCATAAATATGGAAATGTGCTCTCAAACTTTATTTATTAAAATTGTGTTTTGCACATGGTCAAGTAAATTGGTAATAACATCGTGTTATGAAACAATGAGTAGGTGAATGTTATCGTAGTGTATCTAGTGCATCTGGCAGTGATAAATTAACTCCAACATATCCTCTTTCAAGGCTGTCCTGAATGTGTGTGTGTGAGAGAGAGAGAGCGAGTGTGTGTGCAGGGATGCAGGAAATATCCTTCTGCTTCAGCAAATTAAAGTTTATGGACACTGGCTATACTGCCATCCCCTCTTTATCCTGTTGCTTGAAAAGCATTCTGGAGCGTGACGTCAGCACCAGCAGACAGCGGGGACATAAACCAGGATTTCAGGCTAACGTGTAGGGGGGCCGGTATTCATTACACGCTGCAGACAGACAAGAGATGGGACAGATGTCGATGACAGCGCAGAAGGGGATGGATATGGTTGGAAGTGCAATAAAAGAAATCAAAACATATTTAAAAGCTTGTGGAGAACAAGGCCTCCATTCATGCTACATGGCAAGAATGCGCTGCAATAAGAGATATGCTAATGTTACGGATCATACGGGCATTACACTGATAGAGAGTTATCATACAACCATGGCAAAAACTCCTTGAGACTGTAAAGATGGGATTTTAGAGAACAGCTAACAGTTGTCCCCGCACAGTAAATCCAGTTTTCTCTTCGATGCTTACTATAAAACCCAGAGGATTTGTGGATCTGCTGATTCATTCGCTTCCTTTTTGATACCACTGACTTCAGCTTGCAACAGATCTGTTTTTTGTTTTTTTTCTTTTTTCTTCAATGAAGTCGAGTATTTTCCTTGGGCAGTCGTTGTATTTTTACATGTGGAGCAGGCGTGTTCAACAGGAGGGTTGCCTCGCTGCCAAGTTATGTGGCATAAAGCTAAACGGATTAAAAATAGGTGTGCGTGTGTGTGTGCGCGCACAGGGGAGGAGGACAGCAGAGAAACACAGATGGACTGAACTTAACTATCTCACACTCCTTCTCACTCACTCACACACTGTATCTGTACATAGTTAAGAATAAGAAGTCATTTTGGGGTCGGCAGGTAAACATTACAGAGTCTACAGCGGTAAAATAAACAGTAAAAGATGGCTGACTGTCTAGATATATATACTGTATTCTCTTAGGCAGACACTGACATACCTTCACACTGATCTGCTGCAGCACCGATTGGGTTAAGATCTGAGTTTTTGTTCAATAACCACAGTAATCGTGTGAAATAAATGTGCAGACATGAGCTAAATGTGTGTGCACAGGCAAGAGCACTTCATATGTGATCACGTACTTTTCTGTGCCAGAGGATGAGTGTTATTCATTTATCTTTACATTTATTACACACCTGTGCAATAAATTGAAGATTTACATTTGACATGTACAGTAAAATAAAAAGCACAAAAAAGCAGTCCCAATGGACCAGCTGGGGAAACCTGAATTCCAGATTGTAATGAAACGCAGCAGACATCCATCCATCAATCCATCCATCCATCCATCCCCCTCCTGCCCACCTGAGACTGCTGGAAGAGTATCGCCCTCTCTGGGTCAACGCCACAGGCCAGCAGGCTCGCCGTCATGTCCAGTATGTTGCTCCGGAGTTGGACCGGGTCCTGAGGCTGGGTGATGGAGTGCAGGTCCACAATGCTGTAGAGCACTGAAGGATACTGGTTCTGCAGGGCCACCCAGTTCTCCAGGGCACCCAGGTAGTTACCCAGGTGCGGCACCCCAGTCGGCTGGATCCCAGAGAATACACGCCCACCTCCTGGAGGCTCCTGGGAAAGAGGGGGAATATGATTAGGATAGATTATCTCCTGTTCAATATATTGAAGGTGAAAAAAAGAGGCTGAAGGTGAAAAGGTGAGAAAGTCACAACTAGAAAGAAGCCCGCAGAGACTGAAGTGTCAGTGTTAAACTATTGACAGGTTGGAGGCCAGCAGCAGTCATGCTTGTATTACCATGATGCTAACTCCATGGCTAGCACCTCTGTTCTCTCCCAAACACATCCAGCACAAAGAATGCATCACCTCACTGGCCAACAATAATAATTAACATCCGTCCGGCCAAACTCGTGGCCTCTGTTACCACATCGGGGAAGGACACTGAAAGAGGAGGTGGAGAACCACAGAAATGTAAAATATTACCATACAACATGCAGACCACCATATCACCATCATGATAGCAAGGACATTATTTTACAGAGCTGGAGCTGGGGCAGCAGTGAGCGCTTTACCCGCTCTGAAAGAAAGTGGGAGATCACTCGTTGTGTTTGTATCGTTGGGCAAACATTGTGTTTCTCTTTCTGCACAGCCCGGCCAGGCCAAACCGCCTCATTTCTTCTGGCATCAGCCCACTCCACTGAACCTTGGCTTTCAATTGGCCCTGCTGGAAGAGTATTAACCACTGCTTGTGGCACCAAGCACCACATGATACAATTAGAGGGCAAGCAGAGCGGCACCTGTCATGAGACATGAAACCGCAATGGCATCGAAAAACCAGGGCTTCTTCACCAAAGCCGTCACACAGTAGATTTGGGCTTTGACAGAGCAGAAAAACATAAAGGCTCAGACTGGAACTCTGTGTTTTTGTTGAGCAGCTAGAAAGACAAAGTGTTTGGCGCCTGAGTGACACACATTTGCCTTCCCACCATTGAGGGCTCAGTTCCCGGCAGAGGCGCGGTGCTGTGGTTTGGCCGTGTGCTATAACTCACAGGTGAGAAGGTGGTGAGGGATCGTGTCCCTGTTGGGTGGGGTGAGGTGGAATATGTGGTAGATATAACATGAACCTCCACGTGCACAAGGGATAGAGTTACACATGAAGTCTACTAAATCCAGGATAACCGTTAGGCCAGCAATGCCAGGGACT